>JANJXV010000420.1:0-600000 GCA_024803745.1 Megascapheus bottae
AGGTGTGTGAAGTCATAGACTTGAGGTGTGTGAAGTCATAGAATGGAGGTGTGTAAAGTCATATAATGAAGGTGTGTGAAGTCACAGAATGGAGGTGTGTGAAGTCAATATGGAGGTATGAAGTCATAGAATGGAGGTGGGTGAAGTCATAGAATGGAGGTGTGTGAAATCACAGAATGGAGGTGTGTGAAGTCACAGAATGGAAGTGTGTGAAGTCATAGAATGGAGGTGTGTGAAGTCACAGAATGGAGGTGTGTGAAATCATAGATTGGAGGTATGTGAAATCACAGAATGGAGGTGTGTAAAGTCATAGAATGAAGTTGTGTGAAGTTATAGAATGGATGTTTGTAATGTAATAATACAGGTGTGTGAAGTCATAGAATGGAGGTGTGTGACGTCAAAGAATGGAGGTGTGCAAATTCATAGAATGGAGCTGTGTGAAGTCAGAATGGAGGTGTGTGAAGTCACAGAATGGAGGTGTGTGAAGTCATAGAATGCAGGTGTGTGAAGTCATAGAATGGAGGTGTGTGAAGTCAGAATGGAGGTGTGTGAAGTCACAGAATTGAGGTGTGTGAACACAGAATGGAGGTATGTGACTCAGAATGGAGGTTTGTGAAGTCACAGAATGGAGGTGTGTGAAGTCATAGAATGGAAGTGTGTGAAGTCATAGAATGGAGGTGTGTGAAGTCAGAATGGAGATATGTGAAGTCACCGAATGGAGGTTTGTGAAGTCATAGAATGGAGGTATGTGAAGTCATAGAATGGATGTTTCTGAAGTAAAAATGAAGGTGTGTGAAGTCATAGAATGGAGGTGTGTGAAGTCACAGAATGGAGGTGTGTGAAGTCAGAATGGAGGTGTGTAGTCATAGATTGGAGGTGGGTGAATTCATAGAAAGAAGGTGTGGGAAGTCATAGAATGGAGGAGTATGAAGTCATAGAGTGCAGGTGAGTGAAGTCACAGATTCGAGGTCTGTGAAGTCATAGAATGGAGGTGTGTGAAGTCATAGATCGAGTTGTGTGAAGTCATAGTATGGAGGTGTGTGAAATCATAGAATGGAGTTTTGTGAAGTCACAGAATGGAGCTGTGTGAATTCAGAATGGAGGTGTTTGAACTCATAGAATGGAGGTGTGTGAAGTCACAGAATGGAAGTGTGTGAAGTCATAGAATGGAGGTGTGTGAAGTCACAGAATGGAGGTGTGTGAAATCATAGATTGGAGGTATGTGAAATCACAGAATGGAGGTGTGTAAAGTCATAGAATGAAGTTGTGTGAAGTTATAGAATGGATGTTTGTAATGTAATAATACAGGTGTGTGAAGTCATAGAATGGAGGTGTGTGACGTCAAAGAATGGAGGTGTGCAAATTCATAGAATGGAGCTGTGTGAAGTCAGAATGGAGGTGTGTGAAGTCACAGAATGGAGGTGTGTGAAGTCATAGAATGCAGGTGTGTGAAGTCATAGAATGGAGGTGTGTGAAGTCAGAATGGAGGTGTGTGAAGTCACAGAATTGAGGTGTGTGAACACAGAATGGAGGTGTGTGAAGTCAAAGAATGGAAGTGTGTGAAGTCATAGAATGGAGGTGTGTGAAGTCATAGAATTGATGTGTGTGAAGTCAGAATGGAGATGTGTGAAGTCACCGAATGGAGGTTTGTGAAGTCATAGAATGGAGGTGTGTGAAGTCATAGAATGTATGTTTGTGAAGTAAGAATGAAGGTGTGTGAAGTCATAGAATGGAGGTGTGTGAAGTCACAGAATGGAGGTATGTGAAGTCATAGAATGGAGGTGTGTGAATCATAGAATGGAGGTGTGTGAAGTCATATATTGGAGGTGTGTGAAGTCACAGAATGGAGGTGTGTGAAGTCAATATGGAAGTATGAAGTCATAGAATGGAGTTGGGTGAAGTCATAGAATGGAGGTGTGTGAAATCATAGAATGGAGTTGTGAAGTCACAGAATGGAGGTGTGTGACGTCACAGAATGGAGGTGTGTGAACTCAGAATGGAGGTGTGTAAAGTCACAGAATGGAGGTGTGTGAAGTCATAGAATGGAAGTGTGTGAAGTCATAGAATAGAGGTGTGTGGAGTCACAGAATGGAGGTTATGAAGTCATAGATTGGAGGTGTGTGAAGTCACAGAATTGAGGTGTTTGAAGTCATATATTGGAGGTGTGTGAAGTCAAAATGGATGTGTGAAGTAATAGAATGGAGGTGTGTGAAATCATAGAATGAGGGTGAGTTAGGTCATAGAATTGAGGTGTGTGAAGTCACAGAATGGAGGTGTGTGAACTCATAAAATAGAGGTGGGTGAAGTCATAGAAAGGAGGTGTGGGAAGTCATAGAATGGAGAAGTGTGAAGTCATGTAGTGGAGGTGATTGAAGTCACATATTCGAGGTCTGTGAAGTCATAGAATGGAGGTGTGTGAAGTCAGAATGGAGGTGTGTGAAATCATAGAATGGAGGTGTGTGAACTCATAGAATGGAGGTGTGTGACGTCACAATGGAAGTGTGTGAAGACATAGAATGTAGGTGTGTGAAGTCACAGAATGGAGGTGTGAGGAGTCAAAATGGAGGTGTGTGACGTCATAAAATGGAGGAGTGTGAAGTCATAGAATGGAGGTGTGTGAAATCATAGAATGGAGGTTTGTGAAGTCACAGAATGGAGGTCTGTGAACTCAGAATGGAGGTGTGTGAAGTCACAGAATGGAGGTGTGTGAAGTCATAGCATGCAGGTATGTGAAATCATAGAATCGAAGTGTGTGAAGTCATTGAATGGAGGTGTGTGAACTCACAGAATTGAGGTGTTTGAAGTCATATATTAGAGGTGTGTGAAGTCAAAATGGATGTGTGAATTCATAGAATGGAGGTGTGTGAAATCATTGAATGAGGGTGTGTGAGGTCATAGAATGGAGGTGTGTGAAGTCACAGAATGGAGGTGTGTGAACTCAGAATGGAGGTGTGTGAAGTCACAGAAGGGAGGTTTGTGAAGTCATAGAATGGAGGTGTGTGAGGTCATAGAATGGATGTTTCTGAAGGAAAAATGAAGGTGTGTGAAGTCATAGAATGGAGGTGTGTGAAGTTACAGAATGGATGTGTGTGAAGTGAGAATGGAGGTGTGTAGTCATACATTGGAGGTGGGTGAAGTCATAGAAAGGAGGTGTGGGAAGTTATAGAATGGAGGAGTGTGAAGTCATAGCGTGCAGGTGAGTGAAGTCACAGATTCGAGGTCTGTGAAGCCATAGAATGGAGGTGTGTTATGTCAGAATTGAGGTGTGCGAAGTCATAGATGGAGTTGTGTGAAGTCATAGTATGGAGGTGTGTGAAATCATAGAATGGAGTTTTGTGAAGTCACAGAATTGAGCTGTGTGAATTCAGAATGGAGGTGTGTGAAGTAATAGAATGGAGGTGTGTGAAGTCAGAACGGAGGTGTGTGAACTCATAGAATGGAGGTGTGTGACGTCACAATGGAAGTGTGTGAAGTCATAGAATAGAGGTGTGTGAAGTCACAGAATGGAGGTGGGTGAAGTCACAGAATGGAGGTTTGTGAAGTCAGAGAATGGAGGTATGTGAAGTCAAATTGGAGGGGTGTGAAGTCGAAGAATGGAGGTGTGTGAAGTCACAGAATGGTGGTGGGTGAAGTCACAGAATGGAGGTGTGTGAAGTCATAGAATGGAGGTTTGTGAAGTCATAGAATGGAGGTGTGTGAAGTCATAGAATGGATGTTTCTGAAGTAAGAATGAAGGTATGTGAAGTCATAGAATATAGGTGTGTGAAGTCAAAATGGTGGTGTGTGAACTCATAGAATGGAGGTGTGTGAAGTCACAGAGTGGAGGTGTGTGAAGTCAGAATGGAGGTGTGAATTCATAGAATGGGGGTGGGTGAAGTCATGGAATGGAGGTGTGGGATGTCATAGAATGGAGAAATGTGAAGTCATAGAGTGGAGGTGAGTGAAGTCACATATTCAAATTCTGTGAAGTCATAGAATGGAGGTTTGTGAAGTCAGAATGGAGGTGTGTGAAGTTATCAAATGGAGGTGTTTGAAGTCAGAATGGAGGTGTGTGAAGTCACAGAATGGAGGTATTTGAAGACAGGATGTAGGTGTGTGAACTCATAGAATGGAGGTGTGTGAAGTCACAATGGAGGTGTGTGACGTCAGGGAATGGAGGTGAGTGAAGTCACAGAATGGAGGTGTGTGACGTCAAAGAATGGAGGTGTGTGAACTCAGAATGGAGGTGTGTAAAGTCACAGAATGGAGGTGTGTGAAGTCATAGAATGGAAGTGTGTGAAGTCATAGAGTAGAGGTGTGTGGAGTCACAGAATGGAGTGTATGAAGTCATATATTGGAGGTGTGTGAAGTCACAGAATTGAGGTGTTTGAAGTCATATATTGGAGGTGTGTGAAATCAAAATGGATGTGTGAAGTCATAGAATGGAGGTGTGTGAAATCATAGAATGAGGGTGAGCGAGGTCATAGAATAGAGGTGTGTGAAGTCACAGAATGGAGGTGTGTGAACTCATAGAATGGATTTGTGTGAAGTCACAATGGAGGTGTGTGAAGTCACAGAATGGAGGTGTGTGAAGTCAGAGAATGGAGGTGTGTGAAGTCACAGAATTGAGGTGTGTGAAGTCACGGAATGGAGGTGTGTGAAGTCACAGAATGGAGGTGTGTGAACTCAGAATGGAGGTGTGAGAAGTCACAGAATGGAGGTGGGTGAAGTCACAGAATGGAGGTTTGTGAAGTCAGAGAATGGAGGTATGTGAAGTCAAATTGGAGAGGTGTGAAGTCGGAGAATGGAGGTGTGTGAAGTCACAGAATGGTGGTGGGTGAAGTCACAGAATAGAGGTGTGTGAAGTCATAGAATGGAGGTGTGTGAAGTCATAGAATGGAGGTGTGTGAAGTCATAGAATGGATGTTTCTGAAGTAAGAATGAAGGTGTGTGATGTCAGAGAATGGAGGTATGTGAAGTCAAATTAGAGGGGTGTGAAGTCGGAGAATGGAGGTGTGTGAAGTCACAGAATGGTGGTGGGTGAAATCACAGAAATGAGCTGTGTGAATTCAGAATGGAGGTGTGTGAAGTAATAGAATGGAGGTGTGTGAAGTCAGAACGGAGGTGTGTGAACTCATAGAATGGAGGTGTGTGACGTCACAATAGAAGTGTGTGAAGTCATAGAATAGAGGTGTGTGAAGTCACAGAATGGAGGTGGGTGAAGTCACAGAATGGAGGTTTGTGAAGTCAGAGAATGCAGGTATGTGAAGTCAAATTGGAAGGGTTTGAAGTCGGAGAATGGAGGTGTGTGAAGTCACAGAATGGTGGTGGGTGAAGTCACAGGATGGAGGTGTGTGAAGTCATAGAATGGAGGTGTGTGAAGTCATAGAATGGATGTTTCTGAAGTCAGAATGAAGGTGTGTGAAGTCATAGAATGGAGGTGTGTGAAGTCAAAATGGTGGTGTGTGAACTCATAGAATGGAGGTGTGTCAAGTCACATTTTGGAGGTGTGTTAAATCAGAATGGAGGTGTGAATTCATAGAATGGGGGTGGGTGAAGTCATGGAAAGGAGGTGTGGGAAGTCATAGAATGGAGAAGTGTGAAGTCGTAGAGTGGAGGTGAGTGAAGTCACATATTCAAAGTCTGTGAAGTCATAGAATGGAGGTTTGTGAAGTCAGAATGGAGGTGTGTGAACTCATAGAATGGAGGTGTGTGAAGTCACAATGGAGGTGTGTGAAGTCATCGAATGGAGGTATTTGAAATCAGAATGGAGGTGTGTGAACTCTTAGAATGGAGGTGTGTGAAGTCACAATGGAGGTGTGTGAAGTCACAGAATGGAGGTGTGTGAAGTCACAGAATGGAGGTGTGTGAAGTCAGGGAATGGAGGTGTGTGAAGTCACAGAATGGAGGTGTGTGAAGTCACGGAATGGTGGTGGGTGAAGTCACAGGATGGAGGTCTGTGAAGTCATAGAATGGAGGTGTGTGAAGTCATAGAATGGATGTTTCTGAAGTCAGAATGAAGGTGTGTGAAGTCATAGAATGGAGGTGTGTGAAGTCAAAATGGTGGTGTGTGAACTCATAAAATGGAGGTGTGTGAAGTCACATTTTGGAGGTGTGTTAAGTCAGAATGGAGGTGTGAAGTCACAGAATGGAGGTGTGTGAACTCAGAATGGAGGTGTGAGAAGTCACAGAACGAAGGTGTGTGAAGTCATAGAATGGAAGTGTGTGAAGTCATAGAATGGAGGTTTGTGAAGTAAGAATGGAGGTGTGTGAAGTCACCGAATGGAGTTGTGTGAACTCAGAATGGAGGTGTGTGAATTCACAGAATGGATGTTTGTGAAGTCATAGAATGGAGTTGTGTGAGGTCATAGAATGGATGTTTCTGATGTAAGAATGAAGGTGTGTGGAGTCATAGAATGGAGGGGTGTGAAGTCATAGAATGGAGGTGTGTGAAGTCACAGAATGGAGGTATCTGAAGTCAGAATGGAGGTGTGAAGTCATCTAATACAGGTGGGTGAAGTCATAGAAAGGTGGTGTGGGAAGTCATAGAATGGAGCAGTGTGAAGTCATAGAGTGGAGGTGAGTGAAGTCACAGATTCGAGGTCTGTGAAGTCATAGAATAGAGGTGTGTGAAGTCAGAATGGAGGTGTGTGAAGTCATAGAATGGAGGTAGGTGAACTCATAGAATGGAGGTGTGTGATGTCACAATGGAAGTGTGTGAAGTCACAGAATGGAGGTGTGTGAAGACATACATTGGTCTGTGAAGTCAGAATGGAGGTGTGTGAAGTCATAGATGGAGGTGTGTGAAGTCATAATATGGAGTTGTGTGAAATCATAGAATGGAGTTTTATGAATTCACAGAATGGAGGAGTGTGAAGTCAGAATGGCGGAGTGTGAAGTGATAGAATAGAGGTGTGTGAACTCATAGAATGGAAGTGTGTGAAGTCATAATGGAGGTGTGAGAAGACTTAGAATGGAGGTGTGTGAAGTCACAGAATGGAGGTGTGTGAAGTCATAGAATGGAGGTGTGTGAAGTCATAGAATGGATGTTTGTGAAGTAAGAATGAAGGTGTGTGAAGTAATAGAATGGAAGTGTGTGAAGTCACAGAATGGAGGTGTGTGACGTCATAGAATGGAGCTGTGTGAATTCAGAATGGAGGTGTGTGAAGTCATAGAATGGAGTTGTGTGCAGTCATAGAATGGATGTTTCTGAAGTAGGAATGAAGGTGTGTGAAGTCATAGAATGGAGGTGTGTGAAGTCAAAATGGAGGTTTGTGAACTCAAAGAATGGAGGTGTGTGAAGTCATGGAATGGAGGTGTGTGAAGTCCAAGAATGGAGGTGTGTGAAGTCACAGAATGGAGGTGTATGAAGTCAAAATTTTGGTGTGTGAATTCACAAATGGAGGTGTGTGAAGTCAGAATGGAGCTGAGTGAACTCATAGAATGGAGGTGGTTGAAGGCAGAATGGAAGTGTGTGAACTCGTAGAATGGAGGTGTGTGAGGTCATAATGGAGGTGTGTGAAGTTATAGAATGGTGGTTTTTGATGTCAAAGAATGGAGGTGTGTGAAGTCATAGAATGGAGGTGTGTGAACTCAGATTGGAGGTGTGTGAAATCACAGAAGGGAGGTGTGTCAACTCAGAAACAAGGTGTGTGAAGTCAGAGAATGGAGGTGTGTGAAGTCACAGAATGAAGGTGTGTGAAGTCACAGAACGAGCTGTCTGAAGTCACAGAATGGAGGTGTGTGAAGACACAGAATGGAGGTGTGTGAACTCAGAGAGGAGGTGTGTGAAGTCACAGAATGGAGGTGTGTGAAGTCATAGAATGGAAGTGTGTGAAGTCATAGAATGGAGGTGTGTGAAGTCAGAATGGAGGTGTGTGAAGTCACAGAATGGAGGTGTGTGAACCCAGAATGGAGGTGTGTGAAGTCACAGAATGGAGGTTTGTGAAGTCATAGAATGGAGGTGTATGAAGTCATAGAATGGATGTTGCTGAAGTAAGAATGAAGGTGTGTGAAGTCATAGAATGCAGGTGTGTGAAGTCACATAATGGAGGTTTGTGAAGTCATAGAATGGAAGTGTGTGAAGTCTTAGAATGGAGGTGTGTGAAGTCATAGAATGGAAGTGTGTGAAGTCACAGAAGGGAGGTGTGTGAAGTCACAGAATGGAGGTGTGTAAAGTCACAGAGTGGAGGTGTTTCAAGGCACAGAATGGAGGGGTGTGAAGGCAAAGAATGGAGGAATGTGAAGTCACAGAATGGAGATGTGTGAAGTCAGAATAGAGGTGTGCGAAGTCATAGAATGGAGGTGTGTGAAGTCAGAATGGAGCTGTGTGAACTCATAGAATGAAGGTGTGTGAAGTCACAATGGAGATGTGTGAAGTCATAGAATGGTGGTTTTTGAAGTCACAGAATGGAAGTCTGTGAAGTCATAGAATGGAGGTGTGTGAAGTTAGATTAGAGGTATGTGAAGTCACAAAATGGAGGTGTGTCAACTCAGAAATGAGGTATGTGAAGTCATAGAATGAACGTGTGTGAAGTCACAGAATTGAGGTGTGTGAAGTCAGAATGGAGGTGTGTGAATTCAGAATGGAGGTGTGTGAAGTCAGAGAATGGACGTGTGTGAAGTCACAATGCAGGTGTGTGAACTGATAGAACGTAGCTGTGTGAAGTCACAATGTAGGTGTGTGAAGTCATAGAATGGAGGTGTGTGAAGTCATAGAATGGAGGTGTGTGAAGTCACAATATGGAGGTGTGTGAAGTCATATAATGGAGGTGAGTGAAGTCACAGAATGGAGGTGTTTGAACTCAGAATACAGGTGTGTGAAGTCACAGAATGGAGGTGTGTGAAGTCATAAAATGGAGATGTGTTAAGTCACAGAATGGAGGTGTGTGAAATCGTAGAATGGAGGTGTGTGAAGTCAGAGATTCAAGGTGTGTGAAGTCACAGAATGGAGGTTTGTGACCTCACAATGGAGGTAGGTGAAGTCACAGAATGGAGGTGTGTGAGGTCATAGAATGGAAGTGTGTGAAGTCATAGAATGTAGGTGTGTGATGTCAGAATGGAGGTGTGTGAAGTCACAGAATGGAGGTGTGTGACGTCATAAATGTTGGTGTGTGAAGTCATAGAATGGAGGTGTGAAGTCATAGAATGGAGGTGTGAAGTCAAAGAATGGAGGTGTGTGAAGTCACAGAAGGCAGGTGAGTGAAGTCAGAGAATAGAGTTGTGTGAATTCACAATGGAGGTGTGTGAATTCATAGAATGGAGGTGTGTGAAGTCAAACAATGGAAGTGTGTGAAGTCATAGAATGGATGTGTGTGAAGTCAAAATGCAGGTGTGTGAAGTCAGAGAATGGCGGTGTGTGAAGTCAAAGAATGGACGTGTGTGAAGTCAAAATTGTGGTGTGTGAAATCACAAATGCAGGTGTGTGAAGTCACAGAATGGAGGTGTGTGAAGTCACAATGGAGTTGTGTTAAGTCAAATAATGGATATGTGTGAAGTCATAGACTGGAGGTGTATGAAGTCATGGAATGGAGGTTTGTGAAGTCAAACATTGGAAGCGTGTGAAGTTACAGAATGGAGGTGTGTGAAGTCATAGAATGGAGGTGTGTGAAATCAGAGAATGGAGGTGTTTGAAGTCAGAATGCAGGTGTGTGAAGTCATAGAATGGAGGTGTGTGAAGTCATACATTGAAGGTGTGGGGAAGTCATAGTATGGAGGTGTGTGAAGTCACAGAATGGAGGTGTGTGAAGTCACAGAATGGAGGTGTGTGAAATCAAAATGGAGGTGTGTGAACTCATAGAAGTAGGTGTGTGAAGTCATAATGGAGTTGTGTGAAGTCACAATGGAGGTTTGTGAAGTCATAGGATGGAGGTGTGTGAAATCAAAGAATGGAGGTGTGTGAATTCACCGAATGGAGTTGTGTGAGCTCAGAATGGAGGTGTGCGAAGTCACAGAATGGAGGTATCTGAAGTCAGAATCGAGGTGTGAAGTCATAGAATAGAGGTGGGTGAAGTCATAGAAAGGAGGTGTGGGAAGTCATAGAATGGAGCAGTGTGAAGTCATAGAATGGAGGTGAGTGAAGTCACAGATTCGAGGTCTGTGAAGTCATAGAATGGAGGTGTGTGAAGTCAGAATGGAGGTGTGTGAAGTCATAGAATGGAGGTGTGTGAACTCATAGAATGGAGGTGTGTGTCGTCACAATGGAAGTGTGTGAAGTCACAGAATGGAGGTGTTTGAAGTCATACATTGGTGTGTGAAGTCAGAATGGAGGTGTGTGAAGTCACAGAATTGAGGTGTGTGAACTCAGAATGCAGGTGTGTGAAGTCATAGATGGAGGTGTGTGAAGTCATAGTATGGAGGTGTGTGAAATCATAGAATGGAGTTTTCTGAATTCACAGAATGGAGGAGTGTGAAGTCAGAATGGCGGAGTGTGAAGTCATAGAATGGAGGTGTGTGAAGTTAGAATGGAGGTGTGTGAACTCATAGAATGGAGGTGTGTGAAGTCACAATGGAGGTGTGTGAAGAAATAGAATGCAGGTGGGTGAAGTCACAGAATGGAGGTGTGTGAAGTCATAGAATGGAGGTGTGTGAAGTCATAGAATGGATGTTTGTGAAGTAAGAATGAAGATGTGTGAAGTCATAGAATGGAAGTGTGTGAAGTCACAGAATGGAGGTGTGTGACGTCATAGAATGGAGCTGTGTGAATACAGAATGGAGGTGTGTGAAGTGATCGAATGGAGATGTGTGCAGTCATAGAATGGATGTTTCTGAAGTAGGAATGAAGGTGTGTGAAGTCATAGAATGGAGGTGTGTGAAGTCAAAATGGAGGTGTGTGAACTCAAAGAATGGAGGTGTGTGAACTCATAGAATTGAGGTGTTTAAAGTCATGGAATGGAGGTGTGTGAAGTCCAAGAATGGAGTTGTGTGAAGTCAAACAATGGAGGTGTGTGAAGTCACAGAATGGAGGTGTGAGAAGTCACAGAATGGAGGTGTGTGAAGTCACAGAATGGAGGTGTGTGAAGTCACAGAATCGAGGTGTGTGAAGTCAAAATGGTGGTGTGTGAATTCACAAATGGAGGTGTGTGAAGTCAGAAGGCAGCTGAGTGAAGTCATAGAATGGAGGTAGGTGAAGGCAGAAAGGAAGTGTGTGAACTCAGCCAATGGAGGTGTGTGAAGTCAAAATGGAGGTGTGTGAAATCATACAATGGTGGTTTTTTATGTCAAAGAATGGAGGTGTGTGAAGTCATAGACTGGAGGTGTGTGAACTCACATTGGAGGTGTGTGAAATCAGAGAAAGCAGGTGTGTCAACTGAGAAACGAGGTGTGTGAAGTCATAGAATGGAGGTGTGTGAAGTCATAGAAACGAAGTGTGTGAAATCATAGAATGGAGGTGTGTGAAGTCAGAATGGAGATGTGTGAAGTCATAGAATGGAGGTGTGTGAAGTCACAATGCAGGTGTGTGAACTCATTTAATTGAGGTGGGTGAAGTCACAATGCAGGTGTGTGAAGTCATAGAATGGAGGTGTGTGATGTCATAAAATGGAGGTGGTGAAGTAACAGAATGGAGGTGTGTGAAGTCATAGAATGGAGGGGTGTGAAGTCACAGAATGGTGGTGTGTGAAGTCACAGAATGGTGGTGTGTGAAGTCATAGAATGGAGGGGTGTGAAGACATAGAATGGAGGTGTGTTAAGTCATAGAATGGAGGTGTGGAAGTCACAGAATGGAGGTGTGTGAAATCACAGAATGGAGGTGTGTGAACAGAGAATGGAGGTGTGTGAAGTCACAGAATGGAGGTGTGTGAAGTCATACAGTGGAGGTGTGTGAAGTCACAGAATGGAGGGGTATGAATTCATAGAAGGGAGGTGTGTGAAGTCACAGAATGGAGGTTTGTGAAGTCACATAATGGAGGTGTGTGAAGTCACAGAATGGAGGTGTGTGAAGACACAGAATGGAAGTGGGTGAACTCACAATGGAGGTGTGTGAAGTCACAGAATGGAGGTTTGTGAATTCATAGAAGGGAGGTGTGTGAAGTCATAGAATGGAGGTGTGTGAAGTCACAGAATGGAAGTGTGTGAAGTCAAAATGGAGGTGTGTGAAGTCAGAGAATGGAGGTGTGTGAAGTCAATGAATGGACTTGTGTGAAGTCAAAATTGTGGTGTGTGAAGTCAAAGAATGGATGTGTGTGAAGTCAAAGAATGGAGGTGTGTGAAGTCAAAATGGAGGTGTGTGAAGTCAAAGAATGGATGTGATTGAAGTCATAGAATGGAGGTGTATGAAGTGATGGAATGGAGGTGTGTGAAGTCAAACATTGGAAGTGTGTGAAGTTACAGAATGGAGGTGTGTGAAGTCATAGAATGGAGGTGTATGAAGTCAGAGAATGGAGGTGTGTGAAGTCAGAATGCAGGTGTGTGAAGTCATAGAATGGAGGTGTGTGAAGACACAGAATGGAAGTGGGTGAACTCACAATGGAGGTGTGTGAAGTCACAGAATGGAGTTCTGTGAAGTCACAGTGGAGGTGTGTGAAGTCATAGAATGGAGGTGTGTGAAGTCAAAGAATGGAGGTGTGTGAAGTCATAGAATGGAGGTGTGTGAAGTCACAGCATGGAGGTGTGTGAAGTCAGAAGGGAGACGTGTGAAGTCATAGAATGGAAGTGTGTGAAGTCACAATGCAGGTGTGTGAACTCATAGAATGGAGGTGGCTGAAGTCACAATGCAGGTGTGTGAAGTCATAGAATGGAGTTGTGTGAACTCAGAAAGGAGGTGTGTGAAGTCACAGAATAAAGGTGTGTGAAGTCATACAATGGAGGTGTGTGAAGTCACAGAATGGAGGTGTGTGAATTCATAGAATGGAGGTGTGTGAAGTCATAGAATGCAGGTGTGTGAAGTCACAAAATGGAGGTGTGTGAAGTAACAGAATGGAGGTGTGTGAAGTCACAGAATGGAAGTGGGTGAACTCACAATGGAGGTGTGTGAAGTCACAGAAGGGAGGTGTGTGAAGTCAGAAGGGAGGTGTGTGAAGTCACAGAACGGAGATGTGTGAAGTCATAGAATGGAGGTGTGTGAGGTCATAGAATGGATGTTTCTGAAGTAAGAATGAAGGTGTGTGAAGTCATAGAATGGAGGTGTGAGAAGTCAAAGAATGGAGGTGTGTGAAGTCACAGAATGGAGGTTTGTGAAGTCAGAATGGAGGTGTGAAGTCATAGAATAGAGGTGGGTGAAGTCATAGAAAGGAGTTGTGGGAAGTCATAGAAGAGAGGTGAGTGAAGTCACAGATCCGAGGTCTGTGAAGTCATAGAATGGAGATGTGTGATGTCAGAATTGAGGAGTGTGAAGTCCTAGAATGGATGTGTGTGAACTCATAGAATGGAGGTGTGTGACGTCACAATGGAAGTGTGTGAAGTCTAGAATGGAGGTGTGTGAAGTCATATATTGGAGGTGTGTGAAGTCAGAATGGAGGTGTGTGAAGTCACAGAATGGAGGTGTGTGAACTCAGAATGGAGGTGTTTGAAGTCATAGATGGAGGTGTGTGAAGTCACAGTATGGAGGTGTGTGAAATCATAGAATGGAATTTTGTGAATTCACAGAATGGAGCTGTGTGAAGTCAGAATGGAGGAGTGTGAAGTCATAGAATGGAGGTGTGTGAAGTCAGAATGGAGGTGTGTGAACTCACAGAATGGACGTGTGTGAAGTCACAATGGAGGTGTGTGAAGACATAGAATGGAGGTGTGTGAAGTCACAGAATGGAGGTGTGTGAAGTCATAGAATGGAGCAGTGTGAAGTCATAGAATGGAGGTGAGTGAAGTCACAGATTCGAGGTCTGTGAAGTCATAGAATGGAGGTGTGTGAAGTCAGAATGGAGGTGTGTGAAGTCATAGAATGGAGGTGTGTGAACTCATAGAATGGAGGTGTGTGTCGTCACAATGGAAGTGTGTGAAGTCACAGAATGGAGGTGTGTGAAGTCATACATTGGTGTGTGAAGTCAGAATGGAGGTGTGTGAAGTCACAGAATTGAGGTGTGTGAACTCAGAATGGAGGTGTGTGAAGTCATAGATGGAGGTGTGTGAAGTCATAGTATGGAGGTGTGTGAAATCATAGAATGGAGTTTTGTGAATTCACAGAATGGAGGAGTGTGAAGTCAGAATGGCGGAGTGTGAAGTCATAGAATGGAGGTGTGTGAAGTTAGAATGGAGGTGTGTGAACTCATAGAATGGAGGTGTGTGAAGTCACAATGGAGGTGTGTGAAGAAATAGAATGCAGGTGTGTGAAGTCACAGAATGGAGGTGTGTGAAGTCATAGAATGGAGGTGTGTGAAGTCATAGAATGGATGTTTGTGAAGTAAGAATGAAGATGTGTGAAGTCATAGAATGGAAGTTTGTGAAGTCACAGAATGGAGGTGTGTGACGTCATAGAATGGAGCTGTGTGAATACAGAATGGAGGTGTGTGAAGTGATCGAATGGAGATGTGTGCAGTCATAGAATGGATGTTTCTGAAGTAGGAATGAAGGTGTGTGAAGTCATAGAATGGAGGTGTGTGAAGTCAAAATGGAGGTGTGTGAACTCAAAGAATGGAGGTGTGTGAACTCATAGAATGGAGGTGTGTAAAGTCATGGAATGGAGGTGTGTGAAGTCCAAGAATGGAGTTGTGTGAAGTCAAACAATGGAGGTGTGTGAAGTCACAGAATGGAGGTGTGTGAAGTCACAGAATGGAGGTGTGTGAAGTCACAGAATGGAGGTGTGTGAAGTCACAGAATCGAGGTGTGTGAAGTCAAAATGGTTGTGTGTGAATTCACAAATGGAGGTGTGTGAAGTCAGAAGGCAGCTGAGTGAAGTCATAGAATGGAGGTAGGTGAAGGCAGAAAGGAAGTGTGTGAACTCAGCGAATGGAGGTGTGTGAAGTCAAAATGGAGGTGTGTGAAATCATAGAATGGTGGTTTTTTATGTCAAAGAATGGAGGTGTGTGAAGTCATAGACTGGAGGTGTGTGAACTCACATTGGAGGTGTGTGAAATCAGAGAAAGCAGGTGTGTCAACTCAGAAACGAGGTGTGTGAAGTCATAGAATGGAGGTGTGTGAAGTCATAGAAACGAAGTGTGTGAAATCATAGAATGGAGGTGTGTGAAGTCAGAATGGAGATGTGTGAAGTCATAGAATGGAGGTGTGTGAAGTCACAATGCAGGTGTGTGAACTCATTTAATTGAGGTGGGTGAAGTCACAATGCAGGTGTGTGAAGTCATAGAATGGAGGTGTGTGATGTCATAGAATGGAGGTGGTGAAGTAACAGAATGGAGGTGTGTGAAGTCATAGAATGGAGGGGTGTGAAGTCACAGAATGGTGGTGTGTGAAGTCATAGAATGGAGGGGTGTGAAGACATAGAATGGAGGTGTGTTAAGTCATAGAATGGAGGTGTGGAAGTCACAGAATGGAGGTGTGTGAAATCACAGAATGGAGGTGTGTGAACAGAGAATGGAGGTGTGTGAAGTCACAGAATGGAGGTGTGTGAGGTCATACAATGGAGGTGTGTGAAGTCACAGAATGGAGGGGTGTGAATTCATAGAAGGGAGGTGTGTGAAGTCACAGAATGGAGGTTTGTGAAGTCACATAATGGAGGTGTGTGAAGTCACAGAATGGAGGTGTGTGAAGACACAGAATGGAAGTGGGTGAACTCACAATGGAGGTGTGTGAAGTCACAGAATGGAGGTGTGTGAATTCATAGAAGGGAGGTGTGTGAAGTCATAGAATGGAGGTGTGTGAAGTCACAGAATGGAAGTGTGTGAAGTCAAAATGGAGGTGTGTGAAGTCAGAGAATGGAGGTGTGTGAAGTCAATGAATGGACTTGTGTGAAGTCAAAATTGTGGTGTGTGAAGTCAAAGAATGGATGTGTGTGAAGTCACAGAATGGAGGTGTGTGAAGTCAAAATGGAGGTGTGTGAAGTCAAAGAATGGATGTGGTTGAAGTCATAGAATGGAGGTGTATGAAGTCATGGAATGGAGGTGTATGAAGTCAAACATTGGAAGTGTGTGAAGTTACAGAATGGAGGTGTGTGAAGTCATAGAATGGAGGTGTATGAAGTCAGAGAATGGAGGTGTGTGAAGACACAGAATGGAAGTGGGTGAACTCACAATGGAGGTGTGTGAAGTCACAGAATGGAGTTCTGTGAAGTCACAGTGGAGGTGTGTGAAGTCATAGAATGGAGGTGTGTGAAGTCAAAGAATGGAGGTGTGTGAAGTCATAGAATGGAGGTGTGTGAAGTCAAAGAATGGAGGTGTGTGAAGTCAGAAGGGAGACGTGTGAAGTCATAGAATGGAGGTGTGTGAAGTCACAATGCAGGTGTGTGAACTCATAGATTGGAGGTGGGTGAAGTCACAATGCAGGTGTGTGAAGTCATAGAATGGAGTTGTGTGAACTCAGAAAGGAGGTGTGTGAAGTCACAGAATAAAGGTGTGTGAAGTCATACAATGGAGGTGTGTGAAGTCACAGAATGGAGGTGTGTGAATTCATAGAATGGAGGTGTGTGAAGTCATAGAATGCAGGTGTGTGAAGTCACAAAATGGAGGTGTGTGAAGTAACAGAATGGAGGTGTGTGAAGTCACAGAATGGAAGTGGGTGAACTTACAATGGAGGTGTGTGAAGTCACAGAAGGGAGGTGTGTGAAGTCAGAAGGGAGGTGTGTGAAGTCACAGAACGGAGATGTGTGAAGTCATAGAATGGAGGTGTGTGAGGTCATAGAATGGATGTTTCTGAAGTAAGAATGAAGGTGTGTGAAGTCATAGAATGGAGGTGTGAGAAGTCATAGAAGGGAGGTGTGTGAAGTCACAGAATGGAGGTTTGTGAAGTCACATAATGGAGGTGTGTGAAGTCACAGAATGGAGGTGTGTGAAGACACAGAATGGAAGTGGGTGAACTCACAATGGAGGTGTGTGAAGTCACAGAATGGAGGTGTGTGAATTCATAGAAGGGAGGTGTGTGAAGTCATAGAATGGAGGTGTGTGAAGTCACAGAATGGAAGTGTGTGAAGTCAAAATGGAGGTGTGTGAAGTCAGAGAATGGAGGTGTGTGAAGTCAATGAATGGACTTGTGTGAAGTCAAAATTGTGGTGTGTGAAGTCAAAGAATGGATGTGTGTGAAGTCACAGAATGGAGGTGTGTGAAGTCAAAATGGAGGTGTGTGAAGTCAAAGAATGGATGTGGTTGAAGTCATAGAATGGAGGTGTATGAAGTCATGGAATGGAGGTGTATGAAGTCAAACATTGGAAGTGTGTGAAGTTACAGAATGGAGGTGTGTGAAGTCATAGAATGGAGGTGTATGAAGTCAGAGAATGGAGGTGTGTGAAGACACAGAATGGAAGTGGGTGAACTCACAATGGAGGTGTGTGAAGTCACAGAATGGAGTTCTGTGAAGTCACAGTGGAGGTGTGTGAAGTCATAGAATGGAGGTGTGTGAAGTCAAAGAATGGAGGTGTGTGAAGTCATAGAATGGAGGTGTGTGAAGTCAAAGAATGGAGGTGTGTGAAGTCAGAAGGGAGACGTGTGAAGTCATAGAATGGAGGTGTGTGAAGTCACAATGCAGGTGTGTGAACTCATAGATTGGAGGTGGGTGAAGTCACAATGCAGGTGTGTGAAGTCATAGAATGGAGTTGTGTGAACTCAGAAAGGAGGTGTGTGAAGTCACAGAATAAAGGTGTGTGAAGTCATACAATGGAGGTGTGTGAAGTCACAGAATGGAGGTGTGTGAATTCATAGAATGGAGGTGTGTGAAGTCATAGAATGCAGGTGTGTGAAGTCACAAAATGGAGGTGTGTGAAGTAACAGAATGGAGGTGTGTGAAGTCACAGAATGGAAGTGGGTGAACTTACAATGGAGGTGTGTGAAGTCACAGAAGGGAGGTGTGTGAAGTCAGAAGGGAGGTGTGTGAAGTCACAGAACGGAGATGTGTGAAGTCATAGAATGGAGGTGTGTGAGGTCATAGAATGGATGTTTCTGAAGTAAGAATGAAGGTGTGTGAAGTCATAGAATGGAGGTGTGAGAAGTCATAGAATGGAGGTGTGTGAAGTCACAGAATGGAGGTGTGTGAAGTCAGAATGGAGGTGTGAAGTCATAGAATAGAGGTGGGTGAAGTCATAGAAAGGAGTTGTGGGAAGTCATAGAAGAGAGGTGAGTGAAGTCACAGATCCGAGGTCTGTGAAGTCATAGAATGGAGCTGTGTGATGTCAGAATTGAGGAGTGTGAAGTCCTAGAATGGATGTGTGTGAACTCATAGAATGGAGGTGTGTGACGTCACAATGGAAGTGTGTGAAGTCTAGAATGGAGGTGTGTGAAGTCATATATTGGAGGTGTGTGAAGTCAGAATGGAGGTGTGTGAAGTCACAGAATGGAGGTGTGTGAACTCAGAATGGAGGTGTTTGAAGTCATAGATTGAGGTGTGTGAAGTCACAGTATAGAGGTGTGTGAAATCATAGAATGGAATTTTGTGAATTCACAGAATGGAGCTGTGTGAAGTCAGAATGGAGGAGTGTGAAGTCATAGAATGTAGGTGTGTGAAGTCAGAATGGAGGTGTGTGAACTCACAGAATGGACGTGTGTGAGGCACAATGGAGGTGTGTGAAGACAGAGAATGGAGGTGTGTGAAGTCACAGAATGGAGGTGTGTGAAGTCATAGAATGGAGGTGTGTGAAGTCATAGAATGGAGGTGTGTGAAGTCATAGAATGGATGTTTCTGAAGTAAGAATGAAGGTGTGTGAAATCATAGAATGGAGGTGTGTGAAGTCAAAATGGAGGTGTGTGAACTCATAGAATGGAGGTGTGTGAAGTCACAGAATGGAGGTGCGTGAAGTCAGAATGGAGGTGTGAAGTCATAGAATGGGGGTGGGTGAAGTCATGGAAAGGAGTTGTGGGAAGTCATAGAATGGAGAAGTGTGAAATCGTACAGTGGAGGTGAGTGAAGTCACATATTCAAAGTCTGTGAAGTCATAGAATGGAGGTTTGTGAAGTCAGAATGGAGGTGTATGAACTCATAGAATGGAGGTGTGTGAAGTCACAATGGAGGTGTGTGAAGTCATAGAATGGGGGTGTGTGAAATCAGAGAATGGAGGTGTGTGAAATCAGAATGCAGGTGTGTGAAGTCATAGAATGGAGGTGTGTGAAGTCATAGAATGGAGGTGTGTGAAGTCATAGATTGGAAGCGTGTGAAGTCATAGAATGGAGGTGTGTGAAGTCATAGATTGAAGGTGTGGGGAAGTCATCGTATGGAGGTGTGTGAAGTCACAGAAATGAAGGTGTGTGAAGTCACAGAATGGAGTTGTGTGAAGTCACAATGGAGGTGTGTGAAGTCATAGGATGGAATTGTGTGAAATCAAAGAATGGAGGTTTCTGAAGTCATAGAATGGATTGTGTGTGAAATCACAGAATGGAGGTGTGTGAAGTCACAGAATGGAGGTGTGTAAAGTCACAGAATGGAGGTGTGTGAAGTCACAGAATGGAGGTTTGTGAAGTCATTGAATGGAGGTGTGTGAAGTCACAGAATGCAGGTGTGTGAAGTGAGAATAGAGGTGTGCGAAGTCATAGGATGGAGGTGTGTGAAGTCAGAATGGAGCTGTGTGAAGTCATAGAATGGATGTGTGTGAACTCAGAATGGAGGTGTGTGAACTCATAGAATGGAGGTGTATGAAGTCACAATGGAGGTGTGTGAAGTCACAGAATGGCTGTGTGTGAACTCAGAAAGGAGGTGTGTGAAGTCATACAATGGAGGTCTGTGAAGTCATAGAATGGAGGTGTGTGAAATCATAGAATGGAGGTGTGTGATCTCACAGAATGGAGGTGTGTGAAGACAGAATGGAGGTGTATGAAGTCAGAATGGAGGTGTGTGAACTCAGATAATGGAGGTGTGTGAAGTCACAATGCAGGTGTGTGAAGTCATAGAATGGAGGTGTGTGAAGTCATAGAATGGAGGTGGTGAAGTGACAGAATGGAGGTGTGTGAAGTCATAGAATGGAGGTGTGTGAAGTCACAGAATGGTGGTGTTTGAAGTCATAGAATGGAGGGGTGTGAAGTCATAGAATGGAGGTGTGTTAAGTCATAGAATGGAGGTGTGGAAGTCACAGAATGGAGGTGTGTGAAGTCATAGAATGGATGTTTGTGAAGTAAGAATGAAGATGTGTGAAGTCATAGAATGGAAGTGTGTGAAGTCACAGAATGGAGGTGTGTGACGTCATAGAATGGAGCTGTGTGAATACAGAATGGAGGTGTGTGAAGTGATCGAATGGAGATGTGTGCAGTCATAGAATGGATGTTTCTGAAGTATGAATGAAGGTGTGTGAAGTCATAGAATGGAGGTGTGTGAAGTCAAAATGGAGGTGTGTGAACTCAAAGAATGGAGGTGTGTGAACTCATAGAATGGAGGTGTGTAAAGTCATGGAATGGAGGTGTGTGAAGTCCAAGAATGGAGTTGTGTGAAGTCAAACAATGGAGGTGTGTGAAGTCACAGAATGGAGGTGTGTGAAGTCACAGAATGGAGGTGTGTGAAGTCACAGAATGGAGGTGTGTGAAGTCACAGAATCGAGGTGTGTGAAGTCAAAATGGTGGTGTGTGAATTCACAAATGGAGGTGTGTGAAGTCAGAAGGCAGCTGAGTGAAGTCATAGAATGGAGGTAGGTGAAGGCAGAAAGGAAGTGTGTGAACTCAGCGAATGGAGGTGTGTGAAGTCAAAATGGAGGTGTGTGAAATCATAGAATGGTGGTTTTTTATGTCAAAGAATGGAGGTGTGTGAAGTCATAGACTGGAGGAGTGTGAACTCACATTGGAGGTGTGTGAAATCAGAGAAAGCAGGTGTGTCAACTCAGAAACGAGGTGTGTGAAGACATAGAATGGAGGTGTGTGAAGTCATAGAAACGAAGTGTGTGAAATCATAGAATGGAGGTGTGTGAAGTCAGAATGGAGATGTGTGAAGTCATAGAATGGAGGTGTGTGAAGTCACAATGCAGGTGTGTGAACTCATTTAATTGAGGTGGGTGAAGTCACAATGCAGGTGTGTGAAGTCATAGAATGGAGGTGTGTGATGTCATAGAATGGAGGTGGTGAAGTAACAGAATGGAGGTGTGTGAAGTCATAGAATGGAGGGGTGTGAAGTCACAGAATGGTGGTGTGTGAAGTCATAGAATGGAGGGGTGTGAAGACATAGAATGGAGGTGTGTTAAGTCATAGAATGGAGGTGTGGAAGTCACAGAATGGAGGTGTGAGAAATCACAGAATGTAGGTGTGTGAACAGAGAATGGAGGTTTGTGAAGTCACATAATGGAGGTGTGTGAAGTCACAGAATGGAGGTGTGTGAAGACACAGAATGGAAGTGGGTGAACTCACAATGGAGGTGTGTGAAGTCACAGAATGGAGGTGTGTGAATTCATAGAAGGGAGGTGTGTGAAGTCATAGAATGGAGGTGTGTGAAGTCACAGAATGGAAGTGTGTGAAGTCAAAATGGAGGTGTGTGAAGTCAGAGAATGGAGGTGTGTGAAGTCAATGAATGGACTTGTGTGAAGTCAAAATTGTGGTGTGTGAAGTCAAAGAATGGATGTGTGTGAAGTCACAGAATGGAGGTGTGTGAAGTCAAAATGGAGGTGTGTGAAGTCAAAGAATGGATGTGGTTGAAGTCATAGAATGGAGGTGTATGAAGTCATGGAATGGAGGTGTATGAAGTCAAACATTGGAAGTGTGTGAAGTTACAGAATGGAGGTGTGTGAAGTCATAGAATGGAGGTGTATGAAGTCAGAGAATGGAGGTGTGTGAAGTCAGAATGCAGGTGTGTGAAGTCATAGAATGGAGGTGTGTGAAGACACAGAATGGAAGTGGGTGAACTCACAATGGAGGTGTGTGAAGTCACAGAATGGAGTTCTGTGAAGTCACAGTGGAGGTGTGTGAAGTCATAGAATGGAGGTGTGTGAAGTCAAAGAATGGAGGTGTGTGAAGTCATAGAATGGAGGTGTGTGAAGTCACAGCATGGAGGTGTGTGAAGTCAGAAGGGAGACGTGTGAAGTCATAGAATGGAGGTGTGTGAAGTCACAATGCAGGTGTGTGAACTCATAGATTGGAGGTGGGTGAAGTCACAATGCAGGTGTGTGAAGTCATAGAATGGAGTTGTGTGAACTCAGAAAGGAGGTGTGTGAAGTCACAGAATAAAGGTGTGTGAAGTCATACAATGGAGGTGTGTGAAGTCACAGAATGGAGGTGTGTGATTTCATAGAATGGAGGTGTGTGAAGTCATAGAATGCAGGTGTGTGAAGTCACAGAATGGAGGTGTGTGAAGTAACAGAATGGAGGTGTGTGAAGTCACAGAATGGAAGTGGGTGAACTCACAATGGAGGTGTGTGAAGTCACAGAAGGGAGGTGTGTGAAGTCAGAAGGGAGGTGTGTGAAGTCACAGAACGGAGATGTGTGAAGTCATAGAATGGAGGTGTGTGAGGTCATAGAATGGATGTTTCTGAAGTAAGAATGAAGGTGTGTGAAGTCATAGAATGGAGGTGTGAGAAGTCATAGAATGGAGGTGTGTGAAGTCACAGAATGGAGGTTTGTGAAGTCAGAATGGAGGTGTGAAGTCATAGAATAGAGGTGGGTGAAGTCATAGAAAGGAGTTGTGGGAAGTCATAGAAGAGGGGTGAGTGAAGTCACAGATCCGAGGTCTGTGAAGTCATAGAATGGAGCTGTGTGATGTCAGAATTGAGGAGTGTGAAGTCCTAGAATGGATGTGTGTGAACTCATAGAATGGAGGTGTGTGACGTCACAATGGAAGTGTGTGAAGTCTAGAATGGAGGTGTGTGAAGTCATATATTGGAGGTGTGTGAAGTCAGAATGGTGGTGTGTGAAGTCACAGAATGGAGGTGTGTGAACTCAGAATGGAGGTGTTTGAAGTCATAGATGGAGGTGTGTGAAGTCACAGTATGGAGGTGTGTGAAATCATAGAATGGAATTTTGTGAATTCACAGAATGGAGCTGTGTGAAGTCAGAATGGAGGAGTGTGAAGTCATAGAATGGAGGTGTGTGAAGTCAGAATGGAGGTGTGTGAACTCACAGAATGGACGTGTGTGAAGTCACAATGGAGGTGTGTGAAGACAGAGAATGGAGGTGTGTGAAGTCACAGAATGGAGGTGTGTGAAGTCATAGAATGGAGGTGTGTGAAGTCACAGAATGGAGGTGCGTGAAGTCAGAATGGAGGTGTGAAGTCATAGAATGGGGGTGGGTGAAGTCATGGAAAGGAGTTGTGGGAAGTCATAGAATGGAGAAGTGTGAAATCGTACAGTGGAGGTGAGTGAAGTCACATATTCAAAGTCTGTGAAGTCATAGAATGGAGGTTTGTGAAGTCAGAATGGAGGTGTATGAACTCATAGAATGGAGGTGTATGAAGTCACAATGGAGGTGTGTGAAGTCATAGAATGGGGGTGTGTGAAATCAGAGAATGGAGGTGTGTGAAATCAGAATGCAGGTGTGTGAAGTCATAGAATGGAGGTGTGTGAAGTCATAGAATGGAGGTGTGTGAAGTCATAGATTGGAAGCGTGTGAAGTCATAGAATGGAGGTGTGTGAAGTCATAGATTGAAGGTGTGGGGAAGTCATCGTATGGAGGTGTGTGAAGTCACAGAAATGAAGGTGTGTGAAGTCACAGAATGGAGTTGTGTGAAGTCACAATGGAGGTGTGTGAAGTCATAGGATGGAATTGTGTGAAATCAAAGAATGGAGGTTTCTGAAGTCATAGAATGGATTGTGTGTGAAATCACAGAATGGAGGTGTGTGAAGTCACAGAATGGAGGTGTGTAAAGTCACAGAGTGGACGTGTGTGAAGTCACAGAATGGAGGTTTGTGAAGTCATTGAATGGAGGTGTGTGAAGTCACAGAATGCAGGTGTGTGAAGTGAGAATAGAGGTGTGCGAAGTCATAGGATGGAGGTGTGTGAAGTCAGAATGGAGCTGTGTGAAGTCATAGAATGGATGTGTGTGAAGTCAGAATGGAGGTGTGTGAACTCATAGAATGGAGGTGTATGAAGTCACAATGGAGGTGTGTGAAGTCACAGAATGGCTGTGTGTGAACTCAGAAAGGAGGTGTGTGAAGTCATACAATGGAGGTCTGTGAAGTCATAGAATGGAGGTGTGTGAAATCATAGAATGGAGGTGTGTGATCTCACAGAATGGAGGTGTGTGAAGACAGAATGGAGGTGTATGAAGTCAGAATGGAGGTGTGTGAACTCAGATAATGGAGGTGTGTGAAGTCACAATGCAGGTGTGTGAAGTCATAGAATGGAGGTGTGTGAAGTCATAGAATGGAGGTGGTGAAGTGACAGAATGGAGGTGTGTGAAGTCATAGAATGGAGGTGTGTGAAGTCACAGAATGGTGGTGTTTGAAGTCATAGAATGGAGGGGTGTGAAGTCATAGAATGGAGGTGTGTTAAGTCATAGAATGGAGGTGTGGAAGTCACAGAATGGAGGTGTGTGAAGTGACAGAATGGAGGTGTGGGAACTGAGACTGGAGGTGTGTGAAGTCACAGAATGGAGGTGTGTGAAGTCATACAATGGAGGTGTGTGAAGTCACAGAATGGAGGGGTGTGATTTCATAGAATGGAGGTGTGTGAAGTCATAGAATGCAGGTGTGTGAAGTCACATAATGGAGGTGTGTGAAGTCACAGAATGGAGGTGTGTGAAGACACAGAATGGAAGTGGGTGAACTCAAAATGGAGGTGTGTGAAGTCAGAGAATGGAGGTGTCTAAAGTCAAAGAATGGAGGTGTGTGAAGTCATAGAATGGAGGTGTGTGAAGTCAGAGCATGGAGGTGTGTGAAGTCAGAATGGAGATGTGTGAAGTCATAGAATGAAGGTGTGTGAAGTCACAATGCTGGTGTTTGAACTCATAGAATGGAGGTGGGTGAAGTCACAATGCAGGTGTGTGAAGTCATAGAATGGAGTTTTGTTAACTCAGAAAGAAGGTGTGTGAAGTCACAGAATAGAGGTGTGTGAAGTCATACAATGGAGGTGTGTGAAGTCACAGAATGGAGGTGTGTGAAGTAACAGAATGGAGGTGTGTGAAGTCACAGAATGGAAGTGGGTAAACTCACAATGGAGGTGTGTGAAGTCACAGAAGGGAGTGTGTGAAGTCAGAAGGGAGGTGTGTGAAGTCACAGAATGGAGATGTGTGAACTCAGAATGGAGGTGTGGGAAGTCACAGAATGGAGATTTGTGAAGTCATAGAATGGAGGTGTGTGAGGTCATAGAATGGATGTTTGTGAAGTAAGAATGAAGGTGTGTGAAGTCATAGAATGGAGGTGTGTGAAGTCATAGAATGGAGGTGTGTGAAGTCAGAGAATGGAGGTGTGTGATGTCAGAATGGAGGTGTGAAGTCATAGAATAGAGGTGGGTGAAGTCACAGATCCGAGGTCTGTGAAGTCACAGAATGGAGGTTTGTGAAGTCAGAATGGAGGTGTATGAACTCATAGAATGGAGGTGTGTGAAGTCACAATGGAGGTGTGTGAAGTCATAGAATGGGGGTGTGTGAAATCAGAGAATGGAGGTGTGTGAAATCAGAATGCAGGTGTGTGAAGTCATAGAATGGAGGTGTGTGAAGTCATAGAATGGAGGTGTGTGAAGTCATAGATTGGAAGCGTGTGAAGTCATAGAATGGAGGTGTGTGAAGTCATAGATTGAAGGTGTGGGGAAGTCATAGTATGGAGGTGTGTGAAGTCACAGAAATGAAGGTGTGTGAAGTCACAGAATGGAGTTGTATGAAGTCACAATGGAGGTGTGTGAAGTCACAGAATGGCTGTGTGTGAACTCAGAAAGGAGGTGTGTGAAGTCATAGAATGGAGGTCTGTGAAGTCATAGAATGGAGGTGTGTGAAATCATAGAATGGAGGTGTGTGAACTCACAGAATGGAGGTGTGTGAAGTCAGAGAATGGAGGTGTGTGAAGTCAGAATGCAGGTGTGTGAAGGCATAGAATGGAGGTGTGTGAAGTCATAGATTGGAAGTGTGTGAAGTCATAGATTTAAGGTGTGTGAAGTCACAGAGGGAGGTGTGTGAAGTCACAGAATGGAGTTCTGTGAAGTCACAGTGGAGGTGTGTGAAGTCATAGAATGGAGGTGTGTAAAGTCAGAGAATGGAGGTGTGATAAGTCATAGAATGGAGGTGTGTGAAGTCACAGCATGGAGGTGTGTGAAGTCAGAATGGAGATGTGTGAAGTCATAGAATGAAGGTGTGTGAAGTCACAATGCTGGTGTGTGAACTCATAGAACGGAGGTGGGTGAAGTCACAATGCATGTGTGTGAAGTCATAGAATGGAGTTTTGTTAACTCAGAAAGGAGGTGTATGAAGTCACAGAATAGAGGTGTGTGAAGTCATACAATGGAGGTGTGTGAAGTCACAGAATGGAGGTGTCTGAATTCATAGAATGGAGGTGTGTGAAGTCATAGAATGGAGGTGTGTGAAGTCACAGAATGGAGGTGTGTGAAGTAACAGAATGGAGGTGTGTGAAGTCACAGAATGGAAGTGGGTAAACTCACAATGGAGGTGTGTGAAGTCACAGAAGGGAGTGTGTGAAGTCAGAAGGGAGGTGTGTGAAGTCACAGAGTGGAGATGTGTGAACTCAGAATGGAGGTGTGGGAAGTCACAGAATGGAGATTTGTGAAGTCATAGAATGGAGGTGTGTGAGGTCATAGAATGGATTTTTCTGAAGTAAGAATGAAGGTGTGTTAAGTCATAGAATGGAGGTGTGTGAAGTCATAGAATGGAGGTGTGTGAAGTCAGAGAATGGAGGTGTGTGAAGTCAGAATGGAGGTGTGAAGTCATAGAATAGAGGTGGGTGAAGTCATAGAAAGGAGTTGTGGTAAGTCATAGAATAGAGGAGTGTGAAGTCATAGAATGGAGGTGAGTGAAGTCACAGATCCGAGGTCTGTGAAGTCATAGAATGGAGCTGTGTGATGTCAGAATTGAGGAGTGTGAAGTCCTAGAATGGATGTGTGTGAACTCATAGAATGGAGGTGTGTGACGTCACAATGGAAGTGTGCGAAGTCACAGAATGGACGTGTGTGAAGTCATATATGGGAGGTGTGTGAAGTCAGAATGGAGGTGTGTGAAGTCACACAATGGAGGTGTGTGAACTCAGAATGGAGGTGTTTGAAGTCATAGATGGAGGTGTGTGAAGTCACAGTATGGAGTTGTGTGAAATCTTAGAATGGAATTTTGTGAATTCACAGAATGGAGCCGTGTGAAGTCAGAATGGAGGAGTGTGAAGTCATAGAATGGAGGTGTGTGAAGTCAGAATGGAGTTGTGTGAACTCATAGAATGGAGGTGTGTGAAGTCACAATGGAGGTGTGTGAAGACATAGAATGGAGGTGTGTGAAGTCACAGAATGGAGGTGTGTGAAGTCATAGAATGGAGGTGTGTGAAGTCATAGAATGGAGGTGTGTGAAGTCAAAATTGAGGTGTGTGATCTCATAGAATGGAGGTGTGTGAAGTAACAGAATGGAGGTGTGTGAAGTCAGAATGGAGGTGTGAAGTCATAGAATCGGGGTGGGTGAAGTCATGGAAAGGAGGAATGGGAAGTCATAGAATGGAGAAGTGTGAATTCATAGAGTGGAGGTGAGTGAAGTCACATATTCAAAATCTGTGAAGTCATAGAATGGAGGTTTGTGAAGTCAGAATGGAGGTGTATGAACTGATAGAATGGAGGTGTGAGAAGTCACAATGGAGGTGTGTGAAGTCATAGAATGGGGGTGTGTGAAATCAGAGAATGGAGGTGTGTGAAGTCAGAATGCAGGTGTGAGAAGTCATAGAATGGAGGTGTGTGAAGTCATAGAATGGAGGTATGTGAAGTCATAGAGTGGAGGCGTGTGAAGTCATAGAATGGAGGTGTGTGAAGTCATAGATTGAAGCTGTGGGGAAGTCATAGTATGGAGGTGTGTGAAGTCACAGAATGGAGGTGTGTGAAGTCACAGAATGGAGTTGTGTGAAGTCACAATGGAGGTGTGTGAAGTCATAGGATGGAGGTGTGTGAAATCAAAGAATGGAGGTTTGTGAAGTCATAGAATTGATTGTGTGTGAAATCACAGAATGGAGGTGTGTGAAGTCACAGAATGGAGGTGTGTGAAGTAACAGAATGGAGGTGTGTGAAGTCACAGAATGGAAGTGGGTAAACTCACAATGGAGGTGTGTGAAGTCACAGAAGGGAGTGTGTGAAGTCAGAAGGGAGGTGTGTGAAGTCACAGAATGGAGATGTGTGAACTCAGAATGGAGGTGTGGGAAGTCACAGAATGGAGATTTGTGAAGTCATAGAATGGAGGTGTGTGAGGTCATAGAATGGATGTTTCTGAAGTAAGAATGAAGGTGTGTGAAGTCATAGAATGGAGGTGTGTGAAGTCATAGAATGGAGGTTTGTGACGTCAGAGAATGGAGGTGTGTGAAGTCAGAATGGAGGTGTGAAGTCATAGAATAGAGGTGGGTGAAGTCATAGAAACGAGTTGTGGGAAGTCATAGAATAGAGGAGTGTGAAGTCATAGAATGGAGGTGAGTGAAGTCACAGATCCGAGGTCTGTGAAGTCACAGAATGGAGGTTTGTGAAGTCAGAATGGAGGTGTATGAACTCATAGAATGGAGGTGTGTGAAGTCACAATGGAGGTGTGTGAAGTCATAGAATGGGGGTGTGTGAAATCAGAGAATGAAGGTGTGTGAAATCAGAATGCAGGTGTGTGAAGTCATAGAATGGAGGTGTGTGAAGTCATAGAATGGAGGTGTGTGAAGTCATAGAATGGAGGTGTGTGAAGTCAGAATGGAGGTGTGAAGTCATAGAATAGAGGTGGGTGAAGTCATAGAAAGGAGTTGTGGTAAGTCATAGAATAGAGGAGTGTGAAGTCATAGAATGGAGGTGAGTGAAGTCACAGATCCGAGGTCTGTGAAGTCATAGAATGGAGCTGTGTGATGTCAGAATTGAGGAGTGTGAAGTCCTAGAATGGATGTGTGTGAACTCATAGAATGGAGGTGTGTGATGTCACAATGGAAGTGTGCGAAGTCACAGAATGGACGTGTGTGAAGTCATATATGGGAGGTGTGTGAAGTCAGAATGGAGGTGTGTGAAGTCACACAATGGAGGTGTGTGAACTCAGAATGGAGGTGTTTGAAGTCATAGATGGAGGTGTGTGAAGTCACAGTATGGAGTTGTGTGAAATCTTAGAATGGAATTTTGTGAATTCACAGAATGGAGCCGTGTGAAGTCAGAATGGAGGAGTGTGAAGTCATAGAATGGAGGTGTGTGAAGTCAGAATGGAGTTGTGTGAACTCATAGAATGGAGGTGTGTGAAGTCACAATGGAGGTGTGTGAAGACATAGAATGGAGGTGTGTGAAGTCACAGAATGGAGGTGTGTGAAGTCATAGAATGGAGGTGTGTGAAGTCATAGAATGGAGGTGTGTGAAGTCAAAATTGAGGTGTGTGATCTCATAGAATGGAGGTGTGTGAAGTAACAGAATGGAGGTGTGTGAAGTCAGAATGAAGGTGTGAAGTCATAGAATCGGGGTGGGTGAAGTCATGGAAAGGAGGAATGGAAAGTCATAGAATGGAGAAGTGTGAAGTCATAGAGTGGAGGTGAGTGAAGTCACATATTCAAAATCTGTGAAGTCATAGAATGGAGGTTTGTGAAGTCAGAATGGAGGTGTATGAACTGATAGAATGGAGGTGTGAGAAGTCACAATGGAGGTGTGTGAAGTCATAGAATGGGGGTGTGTGAAATCAGAGAATGGAGGTGTGTGAAGTCAGAATGCAGGTGTGAGAAGTCATAGAATGGAGGTGTGTGAAGTCATAGAATGGAGGTATGTGAAGTCATAGAGTGGAGGCGTGTGAAGTCATAGAATGGAGGTGTGTGAAGTCATAGATTGAAGCTGTGGGGAAGTCATAGTATGGAGGTGTGTGAAGTCACAGAATGGAGGTGTGTGAAGTCACAGAATGGAGTTGTGTGAAGTCACAATGGAGGTGTGTGCAGTCATAGGATGGAGGTGTGTGAAATCAAAGAATGGAGGTTTGTGAAGTCATAGAATTGATTGTGTGTGAAATCACAGAATGGAGGTGTGTGAAGTCACAGAATGGAGGTGTGTGAAGTAACAGAATGGAGGTGTGTGAAGTCACAGAATGGAAGTGGGTAAACTCACAATGGAGGTGTGTGAAGTCACAGAAGGGAGTGTGTGAAGTCAGAAGGGAGGTGTGTGAAGTCACAGAATGGAGATGTGTGAACTCAGAATGGAGGTGGGGGAAGTCACAGAATGGAGATTTGTGAAGTCATAGAATGGACGTGTGTGAGGTCATAGAATGGATGTTTCTGAAGTAAGAATGAAGGTGTGTGAAGTCATAGAATGGAGGTGTGTGAAGTCATAGAATGGAGGTGTGTGAAGTCAGAGAATGGAGGTGTGTGAAGTCAGAATGGAGGTGTGAAGTCATAGAATAGAGGTGGGTGAAGTCATAGAAAGGAGTTGTGGGAAGTCATAGAATAGAGGAGTGTGAAGTCATAGAATGGAGGTGAGTGAAGTCACAGATCCGAGGTCTGTGAAGTCACAGAATGTAGGTTTGTGAAGTCAGAATGGAGGTGTATGAACTCATAGAATGGAGGTGTGTGAAGTCACAATGGAGGTGTGTGAAGTCATAGAATGGGGGTGTGTGAAATCAGAGAATGGAGGTGTGTGAAATCAGAATGCAGGTGTGTGAAGTCATAGAATGGAGGTGTGTGAAGTCATAGAAAGGAGGTGTGTGAAGTCATAGATTGGAAGCGTGTGAAGTCATAGAATGGAGGTGTGTGAAGTCATAGATTGAAGGTGTGGGGAAGTCATAGTATGGAGGTGTGTGAAGTCACAGAAATGAAGTTGTGTGAAGTCACAGAATGGAGTTGTGTGAAGTCACAATGGAGGTGTGTGAAGTCATAGGATGGAAGTGTGTGAAATCAAAGAATGGATGTTTCTGAAGTCCTAGAATCGATTGTGTGTGAAATCACAGAATGGAGGTATGTGAAGTCACAGAATGGAGGTGTGTGAAGTCACAGAGTGGAGGTGTGTGAAGTCACAGAATGGAGGTTTGTGAAGTCATTGAATGGAGGTGTGTGAAGTCACAGAATGCAGGTGTGTGAAGTGAGAATAGAGGTGTGCGAAGTCATAGAATGGAGGTGTGTGAAGTCAGAATGGAGCTGTGTGAAGTCATAGAATGGATGTGTGTGAAGTCAGAATGGAGGTGTGTGAACTCATAGAATGGAGGTGTATGAAGTCACAATGTAGGTGTGTGAAGTCACAGAATGGCTGTGTGTGAACTCAGAAAGGAGGTGTGTGAAGTCATAGAATGGAGGTCTGTGAAGTCATAGAATGGAGGTGTGTGAAATCATAGAATGGAGGTGTGTGAACTCACAGAATGGAGGTATGTGAAGTCAGAGAATGGAGGTGTGTGAAGTCAGAATGCAGGTGTGTGAAGGCATAGAATGGAGGTGTGTGAAGTCATAGATTGGAAGTGTGTGAAGTCATAGATTGAAGGTGTGTGAAGTCACAGAGGGAGGTGTGTGAAGTCACAGAATGGAGTTCTGTGAAGTCACAGTGGAGGTGTGTGAAGTCATAGAATGGAGGTGTGTAAAGTCAAAGAATGGAGGTGTGATAAGTCATAGAATGGAGGTGTGTGAAGTCACAGCATGGAGGTGTGTGAAGTCAGAATGGAGATGTGTGAAGTCATAGAATGAAGGTGTGTGAAGTCACAATGCTGGTGTGTGAACTCATAGAATGGAGGTGGGTGAAGTCACAATGCAGGTGTGTGAAGTCATAGAATGGAGTTGTGTGAACTCAGAAAGGAGGTGTGTGAAGTCACAGAATAGAGGTGTGTGAAGTCATACAATGGAGGTGTGTGAAGTCACAGAATGGAGGTGTCTGAATTCATAGAATGGAGGTGTGTGAAGTCATAGAATGGAGGTGTGTGAAGTCACAGAATGGAGGTGTGTGAAGTAACAGAATGGAGGTGTGTGAAGTCACAGAATGGAAGTGGGTAAACTCACAATGGAGGTGTGTGAAGTCACAGAAGGGAGTGTGTGAAGTCAGAAGGGAGGTGTGTGAAGTCACAGAATGGAGATGTGTGAACTCAGAATGGAGGTGTGGGAAGTCACAGAATGGAGATTTGTGAAGTCATAGAATGGAGGTGTGTGAGGTCATAGAATGGATGTTTCTGAAGTAAGAATGAAGGTGTGTGAAGTCATAGAATGGAGGTGTGTGAAGTCATAGAATAGAGGTGGGTGAAGTCATAGAAAGGAGTTGTGGGAAGTCATAGAATAGAGGAGTGTGAAGTCATAGAATGGAGGTGAGTGAAGTCACAGATCCGAGGTCTGTGAAGTCATAGAATGGAGATGTGTGATGTCAGAATTGAGGAGTGTGAAGTCCTAGAATGGATGTGTGTGAACTCATAGAATGGAGGTGTGTGACGTCACAATGGAAGTGTGCGAAGTCACAGAATGGACGTGTGTGAAGTCATATATGGGAGGTGTGTGAAGTCAGAATGGAGGTGTGTGAAGTCACACAATGGAGGTGTGTGAACTCAGAATGGAGGTGTTTGAAGTCATAGATGGAGGTGTGTGAAGTCACAGTATGGAGTTGTGTGAAATCTTAGAATGGAATTTTGTGAATTCACAGAATGGAGCCGTGTGAAGTCAGAATGGAGGAGTGTGAAGTCATAGAATGGAGGTGTGTGAAGTCAGAATGGAGGTGTGTGAACTCATAGAATGGAGGTGTGTGAAGTCACAATGGGGGTGTGTGAAGACATAGAATGGAGGTGTGTGAAGTCACAGAATGGAGGTGTGTGAAGTCATAGAATGGAGGTGTGTGAAGTCATAGAATGGAGGTGTTTGAAGTCAAAATTGAGGTGTGTGATCTCATAGAATGGAGGTGTGTGAAGTAACAGAATGGAAGTGTGTGAAGTCAGAATGGAGGTGTGAAGTCATAGAATCGGGGTGGGTGAAGTCATGGAAAGTAGGAATGGAAAGTCATAGAATGGAGAAGTGTGAAGTCATAGAGTGGAGATGAGTGAAGTCACATATTCAAAATCTCTAAAGTCATAGAATGGAGGTTTGTGAAGTCAGAATGGAGGTGTATGAACTGATAGAATGGAGGTGTGAGAAGTCACAATGGAGGTGTGTGAAGTCATAGAATGGGGGTGTGTGAAATCAGAGAATGGAGGTGTGTGAAGTCAGAATGCAGGTGTGAGAAGTCATAGAATGGAGGTGTGTGAAGTCATAGATTGAAGCTGTGGGGAAGTCATAGTATGGAGGTGTGTGAAGTCACAGAATGGAGGTGTGTGAAGTCACAGAATGGAGTTGTGTGAAGTCACAATGGAGGTGTGTGAAGTCATAGGATGGAGGTGTGTGAAATCAAAGAATGGAGTTTTGTGAAGTCATAGAATGGATTGTGTGTGAAATCACAGAATGGAGGTGTGTGAAGTCACAGAATGGAGGTGTGTAAAGTCACAGAGTGGACGTGTGTGAAGTCACAGAATGGAGGTTTGTGAAGTCATAGAATGGAGGTGTGTGAAGTCACAGAATGCAGGTGTGTGAAGTCAGAATAGAGGTGTGCGAAGTCATAGAATGGACGTGTGTGAAGTCAGAATGGAGCTGTGTGAAGTCATAGATTGAATTTGTGTGAAGTCAGAATGGAGGTGTGTGGACTCATATAATGGAGGTTTATGAAGTCACAATGGAGGTGTGTGAAGTCACAGAATGGATGTGTGTGAACTCAGAAAGGAGCTGTGAGAAGTCATAGAATGGAGGTCTGTGAAGTCATAGAATGGAGGTGTGTGAAGTCACAGAATTGAGGTGTGTGATGACAGAATGGAGGTGTGTGAAGTCAGAATGGAGGTGTGTAAAGTGAGATAATGGAGGTGTGTGAAGTCACAATGCAGGTGTGTGAACTCATAGAATGGAGGTGTGTGAAGTAACAATGTATGTTTCTGAAGTCATAGAATTGAAGTTTGTGAAGTAATAGAATGGAGGTTTGTGAAGTAAGAATGGAGGTGTGTGAAGTCACCGAATGGAGTTGTGTGAGCTCAGAATGGAGGTGTGTGAAGTCAGAGAATGGAGGTGTTTGAAGTCATAGAATGGAGGTGTGTGAAGTCACAGAATGGAGGTATCTGAAGTCAGAATCGAGGTGTGAAGTCATAGAATAGAGGTGGATGAAGTCATAGAAAGGAGGTGTGGGAAGTCATAGAATGGAGCAGTGTGAAGTCATAGAATGGAGGTGAGTGAAGTCACAGTTTCGAGGTCTGTGCAGTCATAGAATGGAGGTGTGTGAACTCATAGAATGGAGGTGTGTGTCGTCACAATGGAAGTGTGTGAAGTCACAAAATGGAGGTATGTGAAGTCATATATTGGTGTGTGAAGTCAGAATGGAGGTGTGTGAAGTCACAGAATTGAGGTGTGTGAACTCAGAATGGAGGTGTGCGAAGTCATAGATGGAGGTGTGTGAAGTCGTAGTATGGAGGTGTGTGAAATCATAGAATGGAGTTTTGTGAATTCACAGAATGGAGGAGTGTGAAGTAGAATGGCGGAGTGTGAAGTCATAGAATGGAGGTGTGTGAGGTTAGAATGCAGGTGTGTGAACTCATAGAATGGAGGTGTGTGAAGTCACAATGGAGGTGTGTGAAGACATAGAATGGAGGTGTGTGAAGTCACAGAAAGGAGGTGTGAGAAGTCATAGAATGGAGGTGTGTGAAGTCATAGAATGGATGTTTGTGAAGTAAGAATGAAGGTGTGTGAAGTCATAGAATGGAAGTGTGTGAAGTCACAGAATGTAGGTGTGTGAAGTCATAGAATGGAGCTGTGTGAATTCAGAATGGAGGTGTGTGAAGTCATCGAATGGAGGTGTGTGCAGTCATAGAATGGATGTTTCTGAAGTAGGAATGAAGGTGTGTGAAGTCATAGAATGGAGGTGTGTGAAGTCAAAATGGAGGTGTGTGAACTCAAAGAATGGAGGTGTGTGAACTCATAGAATGGAGGTGTGTGAAGTCAAAATGGAGGTGTGTGAAGTCCAAGAATGGAGGTGTTTGAAGTCAAACAATGGAGGTGTGTGAAGTCACAGAATGGAGGTGTGTGAAGTCACAGAACGGAGGTGTGTGAAATCACAGAATGGAGGTGTGTGAAGTCAAAATGGTGGTGTGTGAATTCACAAATGGAGGTGTGTGAAGTCCGAAGGCAGCTGAGTGAAGTCATAGAATGGAGGTGGGTGACGGCAGAATGGAAGTGTGTGAACTCGTAGAATGGAGGTGTGTGAAGTCAAAATGGAGGTGTGTGAAGTCATAGAATGGTGGTTTTTGATGTCAAAGAAGGGAGGTATGTGAAGTCATAGAATGGAGGTGTGTGAAGTCAGATTGGAGGTGTGTGAAAGCACAGAAAGCAGGTGTGTCAACTCAGAAACGAGGTGTGTGAAGTCATAGAATGGAGGTGTGTGAAGTCATAGAATCGAAGTGTATGAAATCATAGAATGGAGGTGTGTGAAGTCAGAATGGAGATGTGTGAAGTCATAGAATGGAGGTGTGAGAAGTCACAATGCAGGTGTGTGAACTCATAGAATTGAGGTGAGTGAAGTCACAATGCAGGTGTGTGAAGTCATAGAATGGAGGTGTGTGAAGTCATAGAATGGAGGTGGTGAAGTGACAGAATGGAGGTGTGTGAAGTCATAGAATGGAGGTGTGTGAAGTCACAGAATGGTGGTGTGTGAAGTCATAGAATGGAGGGCTGTGAAGTCATAGAATGGAGGTGTGTTAAGTCATAGAATGGAGCTGTGGAAGTCACAGAATGGAGATGTGTGAAGTCACAATGGAGGTGTGTGAAGTCATAAGATGGAGGTTTGTGAAATCAAAGAATGGAGGTTTGTGAAGTCATAGAATGGATTGTGTGTGAAATCACAGAATGGAGGTGTGTGAAGTCACAGAATGGAGTTGTGTAAAGTCACAGAGTGGAGGTGTGTGAAGTCATAGAATGGAGGTGTGTGAAGTCATAGAATGGAGGTGTGTGAAGTCAAAATGGTGGTGTGTGAATTCACAAATGGAGGTGTGTGAAGTCAGAAGGCAGCTGAGTGAAGTCATTGAATGGAGGTGGGTGACGGCAGAATGGAAGTGTGTGAACTCGTAGAATGGAGGTGTGTGAAGTCAAAATGGAGGTGTGTGAAGTCATAGAATGGTGGTTTTTGATGTCAAAGAAGGGAGGCGTGTGAAGTCATAGACTGGAGCTGTGTGAACTCAGATTGGAGGTGTGTGAAATCACAGAAAGCAGGTGTGTCAACTCAGAAACGAGGTGTGTGAAGTCATAGAATGGAGGTGTGTGAAGTCATAGAATCGAAGTGTGTGAAATCATAGAATGGAGGTGTGTGAAGTCAGAATGGAGATGTGGGAAGTCATAGAATGGAGGTGTGTGAAGTCACAATGCAGGTGTGTGAACTCATAGAATTGAGGTGGGTGAATTCACAATGCAGGTGTGTGAAGTCATAGAATGGAGGTGTGTGAAGTCATAGAATGGAGGTGGTGAAGTGACAGAATGGCGGTGTGTGAAGTCATAGAATGGAGGTGTGTGAAGTCACAGAATGGTGGTGTGTGAAGTCATAGAATGGAGGGCTGTGAAGTCATAGAATGGAGGTGTGTTAAGTCATAGAATGGAGGTGTGGAAGTCAGAGAATGGAGGTGTGTGAACTCATAGAATGGAGGTGTGTGAAGTCACAGAATGGAGGTGTGTGAAGTCAGAATGGAGGTGTGAAGTCATAGAATGGGGGTGGGTGAAGTCATGGAACGGAGGAATGGGAAGTCATAGAATGGAGAAGTGTGAAGTCATAGAGTGGAGGTGAGTGAAGTCACATATTCAAAGTCTGTGAAGTCATAGAATGGAGGTTTGTGAAGTCAGAATGGAGGTGTATGAACTGATAGAATGGAGGTGTGTGAAGTCACAATGGAGGTGTGTGAAGTCATAGAATGGGGGTGTGTGAAATCAGAGAATGGAGGTGTGTGAAGTCAGAATGCAGGTGTGTGAAGTCATAGAATGGAGGTGTGTGAAGTCATAGAATGGAGGTGTGGGAAGTCATAGATTGGAAGCGTGTGAAGTCATAGAATGGAGGTGTGTGAAGTCATAGATTGAAGGTGTGGGGAAGTCATAGTATGGAGGTGGGTGAAGTCACAGAATGGAGGTGTGTGAAGTCACAGAATGGAGTTGTGTGAAGTCACAATGGAGGTGTGTGAAGTCATAGGATGGAGGTGTGTGAAATCAAAGAATGGAGGTTTGTGAAGTCATAGAATCGATTGTGTGTGAAATCACAGAATGGAGGTGTGTGAAGTCAAAGAATGGAGGTGTGTAAAGTCACAGAGTGGACGTGTGTGAAGTCACAGAATGGAGGTTTGTGAAGTCATTGAATGGAGGTGTGTGAAGTCACAGAATGCAGGTGTGTGAAGTGAGAATAGATGTGTGCGAAGTCATAGGATGGAGGTGTGTGAAGTCAGAATGGAGCTGTGTGAAGTCATAGAATGGATTTGTGTGAAGTCAGAATGGAGGTGTGTGAACTCATATAATGTAGGTGTATGAAGTCACAATGGAGGTGTGTGAAGTCACAGAATGGATGTGTGTGAACTCAGAAAGGAGGTGTGAGAAGTCATAGAATGGAGGTATGTGAAGTCATAGAATGGAGGTGTGTGAAATCATAGAATGGAGGTGTGTGAAGTCACAGAATGGAGGTGTGTGAAGTCACAGAATGGAGGTGTGTGAAGTCACAGAATGGAGGTGTGTGAAGTCACAGAATGGAAGTGTGTGAAGTCAAAATTGTGGTGTGTGAATTCACAAATGGAGGTGTGTGAAGTCAGAAGGCAGCTGAGTGAAGTCATATAATGGAGGTGGGTGAAGGCAGAATGGAAGTGTGTGAATTCGTAGAATGGAGGTGTGTGAAGTCAAAATGGAGGTGTGTGAAGTCAGAAGGCAGCTGAGTGAAGTCATAGACTGGAGGTGTGTGAACTCAGATTGGAGGTGGGTGAAATCACAGAAAGCAGGTGTGTCAACTCAGAAACGAGGTTGTGAAGTTATAGAATGGAGGTGTGTGAAGTCATAGAATCGAAGTGTGTGAAATCATAGAATGGAGGTGTGTGAAGTCAGAATGGAGATGTGTGAAGTCATAGAATGGAGGTGTGTGAAGTCACAATGCAGGTGTGTGAGTCATAGAATGGAGTGTGTGAAGTCATAGAATGGAGGTGGTGAAGTGACAGTATGGAGGTGTGTGAAGTCATAGAATGGAGGTGTGTAAAGTCACAGAATGGTGGTTTGTGAAGTCATAGAATGGAGGGGTGTGAAGTCATAGAATAGAGGTGTGTTAAGTCATAAAATGGAGGTTTGGAAGTCACAGAATGGAGGTGTGTGAAGTCACAGAATGGAGGTGTGTGAAGTCATACAATGGAGGTGTGTGAAGTCACAGAATGGAGGTATCTGAAGTCAGAATCGAGGTGTGAAGTCATAGAATAGAGGTGGGTGAATTCATAGAAAGGAGGTGTGGGAAGTCATAGAATGGAGCAGTGTGAAGTCATAGAATGGAGGTGAGTGAAGTCACAGATTCGAGGTCTGTGAAGTCATAGAATGGAGGTGTGTGAAGTCAGAATGGAGGTGTGTGAAGTCATAGAATGGAGGTGTGTGAACTCATAGAATGGAGGTGTGTGTCGTCACAATGGAAGTGTGTGAAGTCACAGAATGGAGGTGTGTGAAGTCATACATTGGTGTGTGAAGTCAGAATGGAGGTGTGTGAAGTCACAGAATTGAGGTGTGTGAACTCAGAATGGAGGTGTGTGAAGTCATAGATGGAGGTGTGTGAAGTCATAGTATGGAGGTGTGTGAAATCATAGAATGGAGTTTTGTTAATTCACAGAATGGAGGAGTGTGAAGTCAGAATGGCGGAATGTGAAGTCATAGAATGGAGGTGTGTGAAGTTAGAATGGAGGTGTGTGAACTCATAGAATGGAGGTGTGTGAAGTCACAATGGAGGTGTGTGAAGACATAGAAAGCAGGTGTGTGAAGTCACAGAATGGAGGTGTGTGAAGTCATAGAATGGAGGTGTGTGAAGTCATAGAATGGAAGTTTGTGAAGTTAGAATGAAGGTGTGTGAAGTCATAGAATGGAAGTGTGTGAAGTCACAGAATGGAGGTGTGTGAAGTCATAGAATGGAGCTGTGTGAATTCAGAATGGAGGTGTGTGAAGTGATCGAATGGAGGTGTGTGCAGTCATAGAATGGATGTTTCTGAAGTAGGAATGAAGGTGTGTGAAGTCATAGAATGGAGGTGTGTGAAGTCAAAATGGAGGTGTGTGAACTCAAAGAATGGAGGTGTGTGAAGTCATAGAATGGAGGTGTGTGAAGTCATGGAATGGAGGTGTGTGAAGTCGTAGAATGGAGTTGTGTGAAGTCAAACAATGGAGGTGTGTGAAGTCACAGAATGGAGGTGTGTGAAGTCACAGAATGGAAGTGTGTGAAGTCACAGAATGGAGGTGTGTGAAGTCACAGAATGGCGGTGTGTGAAGTCAAAATGGTGGTGTGTGAATTCACAAATGGAGGTGTGTGAAGTCAGAAGGCAGCTGAGTGAAGTCATAGAATGGAGGTGGGTGAAGGCAGAATGGAAGTGTGTGAACTCAGCGAATGGAGGTGTGTGAAGTCAAAGAATGGAGGTTTGTGAAGTCATAGAATGGATTGTGTGTGAAATCACAGAATGGAGGTGTGTGAAGTCACAGAATGGAGGTGTGTAAAGTCACAGAGTGGACGTGTGTGAAGTCACAGAATGGAGGTTTGTGAAGTCATAGAATGGAGGTGTGTGAAGTCACAGAATGCAGGTGTGTGAAGTCAGAATAGAGGTGTGCGAAGTCATAGAATGGACGTGTGTGAAGTCAGAATGGAGCTGTGTGAAGTCATAGATTGGATTTGTGTGAAATCAGAATGGAGGTGTGTGGACTCATATAATGGAGGTTTATGAAGTCACAATGGAGGTGTGTGAAGTCACAGAATGGATGTGTGTGAACTGAGAAAGGAGCTGTGAGAAGTCATAGAATGGAGGTCTGTGAAGTCATAGAATGGAGGTGTGTGAAGTCACAGAATTGAGGTGTGTGATGACAGAATGGAGGTGTGTGAAGTCAGAATGGAGGTGTGTGAAGTCAGATAATGGAGGTGTGTGAAGTCACAATGCAGGTGTGTGAACTCATAGAATGGAGGTGTGTGAAGTAACAATGTATGTTTCTGAAGTCATAGAATTGAAGTGTGTGAAGTCATAGAATGGAGGTTTGTGAAGTAAGAATGGAGGTGTGTGAAGTCACCGAATGGAGTTGTGTGAGCTCAGAATGGAGGTGTGTGAAGTCAGAGAATGGAGGTGTTTGAAGTCATAGAATGGAGGTGTGTGAAGTCACAGAATGGAGGTATCTGAAGTCAGAATCGAGGTGTGAAGTCATAGAATAGAGGTGGATGAAGTCATAGAAAGGAGGTGTGGGAAGTCATAGAATGGAGCAGTGTGAAGTCATAGAATGGAGGTGAGTGAAGTCACAGTTTCGAGGTCTGTGCAGTCATAGAATGGAGGTGTGTGAAGTCAGAATGGATGTATGTGAAGTCATAGAATGGAGGTGTGTGAACTCATAGAATGGAGGTGTGTGTCGTCACAATGGAAGTGTGTGAAGTCACAAAATGGAGGTATGTGAAGTCATATATTGGTGTGTGAAGTCAGAATGGAGGTGTGTGAAGTCACAGAATTGAGGTGTGTGAACTCAGAATGGAGGTGTGCGAAGTCATAGATGGAGGTGTGTGAAGTCGTAGTATGGAGGTGTGTGAAATCATAGAATGGAGTTTTGTGAATTCACAGAATGGAGGAGTGTGAAGTAGAATGGCGGAATGTGAAGTCATAGAATGGAGGTATGTGAAGTTAGAATGGAGGTGTGTGAACTCATAGAATGGAGGTGTGTGAAGTCACAATGGAGGTGTGTGAAGACATAGAAAGCAGGTGTGTGAAGTCACAGAATGGAGGTGTGTGAAGTCATAGAATGGAGGTGTGTGAAGTCATAGAATGGATGTTTGTGAAGTAAGAATGAAGGTGTGTGAAGTCATAGAATGGAAGTGTGTGAAGTCACAGAATGGAGGTGTATGAAGTCATAGAATGGAGTTGTGTGAATTCAGAATGGAGGTGTGTGAAGTGATCGAATGGAGGTGTGTGCAGTCATAGAATGGATGTTTCTGAAGTAGGAATGAAGGTGTGTGAAGTCATGGAATGGAGGTGTGTGAAGTCACAATGGAGGTGTGTGAAGTCATAGGATGGAGGTGTGTGAAATCAAAGAATGGAGGTTTGTGAAGTCATAGAATGGATTGTGTGTGAAATCACAGAATGGAGGTGTGTGAAGTCACAGAATGGAGGTGTGTAAAGTCACAGAGTGGACGTGTGTGAAGTCACAGAATGGAGGTTTGTGAAGTCATAGAATGGAGGTGTGTGAAGTCACAGAATGCAGGTGTGTGAAGTCAGAATAGAGGTGTGCGAAGTCATAGAATGGACGTGTGTGAAGTCAGAATGGAGCTGTGTGAAGTCATAGATTGGATTTGTGTGAAATCAGAATGGAGGTGTGTGGACTCATATAATGGAGGTTTATGAAGTCACAATGGAGGTGTGTGAAGTCACAGAATGGAAGTGTGTGAACTGAGAAAGGAGCTGTGAGAAGTCATAGAATGGAGGTCTGTGAAGTCATAGAATGGAGGTGTGTGAAGTCACAGAATTGAGGTGTGTGATGACAGAATGGAGGTGTGTGAAGTCAGAATGGAGGTGTGTGAAGTCAGATAATGGAGGTGTGTGAAGTCACAATGCAGGTGTGTGAACTCATAGAATGGAGGTGTGTGAAGTAACAATGTATGTTTCTGAAGTCATAGAATTGAAGTGTGTGAAGTCATAGAATGGAGGTTTGTGAAGTAAGAATGGAGGTGTGTGAAGTCACCGAATGGAGTTGTGTGAGCTCAGAATGGAGGTGTGTGAAGTCAGAGAATGGAGGTGTTTGAAGTCATAGAATGGAGGTGTGTGAAGTCACAGAATGGAGGTATCTGAAGTCAGAATCGAGGTGTGAAGTCATAGAATAGAGGTGGATGAAGTCATAGAAAGGAGGTGTGGGAAGTCATAGAATGGAGTAGTGTGAAGTCATAGAATGGAGGTGAGTGAAGTCACAGTTTCGAGGTCTGTGCAGTCATAGAATGGAGGTGTGTGAAGTCAGAATGGATGTATGTGAAGTCATAGAATGGAGGTGTGTGAACTCATAGAATGGAGGTGTGTGTCGTCACAATGGAAGTGTGTGAAGTCACAAAATGGAGGTATGTGAAGTCATATATTGGTGTGTGAAGTCAGAATGGAGGTGTGTGAAGTCACAGAATTGAGGTGTGTGAACTCAGAATGGAGGTGTGCGAAGTCATAGATGGAGGTGTGTGAAGTCGTAGTATGGAGGTGTGTGAAATCATAGAATGGAGTTTTGTGAATTCACAGAATGGAGGAGTGTGAAGTAGAATGGCGGAATGTGAAGTCATAGAATGGAGGTGTGTGAGGTTAGAATGCAGGTGTGTGAACTCATAGAATGGAGGTGTGTGAAGTCACAATGGAGGTGTGTGAAGACATAGAATGGAGGTGTGTGAAGTCACAGAAAGGAGGTGTGAGAAGTCATAGAATGGAGGTGTGTGAAGTCATAGAATGGATGTTTGTGAAGTAAGAATGAAGGTGTGTGAAGTCATAGAATGGAAGTGTGTGAAGTCAAAGAATGTAGGTGTGTGAAGTCATAGAATGGAGCTGTGTGAATTCAGAATGGAGATGTGTGAAGTGATCGAATGGAGGTGTGTGCAGTCATAGAATGGATGTTTCTGAAGTAGGAATGAAGGTGTGTGAAGTCATAGAATGGAGGTGTGTGAAGTCAAAATGGAGGTGTGTGAACTCAAAGAATGGAGGTGTGTGAACTCATAGAATGGAGGTGTGTGAAGTCAAAATGGAGGTGTGTGAACTCAAAGAATGGAGGTGTGTGAACTCATAGAATGGAGGTGTGTGAAGTCAAAATGGAGGTGTGTGAAGTCCAAGAATGGAGGTGTGTGAAGTCAAACAATGGAGGTGTGTGAAGTCACAGAATGGAGGTGTGTGAAGTCACAGAACGGAGGTGTGTGAAATCACAGAATGGAGGTGTGTGAAGTCAAAATGGTGGTGTGTGAATTCACAAATGGAGGTGTGTGAAGTCCGAAGGCAGCTGAGTGAAGTCATAGAATGGAGGTGGGTGACGGCAGAATGGAAGTGTGTGAACTCGTAGAATGGAGGTGTGTGAAGTCAAAATGGAGGTGTGTGAAGTCATAGAATGGTGGTTTTTGATGTCAAAGAAGGGAGGTATGTGAAGTCATAGAATGGAGGTGTGTGAAGTCAGATTGGAGGTGTGTGAAATCACAGAAAGCAGGTGTGTCAACTCAGAAACGAGGTGTGTGAAGTCATAGAATGGAGGTGTGTGAAGTCATAGAATCGAAGTGTATGAAATCATAGAATGGAGGTGTGTGAAGTCAGAATGGAGATGTGTGAAGTCATAGAATGGAGGTGTGAGAAGTCACAATGCAGGTGTGTGAACTCATAGAATTGAGGTGAGTGAAGTCACAATGCAGGTGTGTGAAGTCATAGAATGGAGGTGTGTGAAGTCATAGAATGGAGGTGGTGAAGTGACAGAATGGAGGTGTGTGAAGTCAAAGAATGGAAGTGTGTGAAGTCACAGAATGGTGGTGTGTGAAGTCATAGAATGGAGGGCTGTGAAGTCATAGAATGGAGGTGTGTTAAGTCATAGAATGGAGCTGTGGAAGTCACAGAATGGAGGTGTGTGAAGTCACAATGGAGGTGTGTGAAGTCATAAGATGGAGGTTTGTGAAATCAAAGAATGGAGGTTTGTGAAGTCATAGAATGGATTGTGTGTGAAATCACAGAATGGAGGTGTGTGAAGTCACAGAATGGAGTTGTGTAAAGTCACAGAGTGGAGGTGTGTGAAGTCATAGAATGGAGGTGTGTGAAGTCATAGAATGGAGGTGTGTGAAGTCAAAATGGTGGTGTGTGAATTCACAAATGGAGGTGTGTGAAGTCAGAAGGCAGCTGAGTGAAGTCATTGAATGGAGGTGGGTGACGGCAGAATGGAAGTGTGTGAACTCGTAGAATGGAGGTGTGTGAAGTCAAAATGGAGGTGTGTGAAGTCATAGAATGGTGGTTTTTGATGTCAAAGAAGGGAGGCGTGTGAAGTCATAGACTGGAGCTGTGTGAACTCAGATTGGAGGTGTGTGAAATCACAGAAAGCAGGTGTGTCAACTCAGAAACGAGGTGTGTGAAGTCATAGAATGGAGGTGTGTGAAGTCATAGAATCGAAGTGTGTGAAATCATAGAATGGAGGTGTGTGAAGTCAGAATGGAGATGTGGGAAGTCATAGAATGGAGGTGTGTGAAGTCACAATGCAGGTGTGTGAACTCATAGAATTGAGGTGGGTGAAGTCACAATGCAGGTGTGTGAAGTCATAGAATGGAGGTGTGTGAAGTCATAGAATGGAGGTGGTGAAGTGACAGAATGGCGGTGTGTGAAGTCATAGAATGGAGGTGTGTGAAGTCACAGAATGGTGGTGTGTGAAGTCATAGAATGGAGGGCTGTGAAGTCATAGAATGGAGGTGTGTTAAGTCATAGAATGGAGGTGTGGAAGTCAGAGAATGGAGGTGTGTGAACTCATAGAATGGAGGTGTGTGAAGTCACAGAATGGAGGTGTGTGAAGTCAGAATGGAGGTGTGAAGTCATAGAATGGGGGTGGGTGAAGTCATGGAAAGGAGGAATGGGAAGTCATAGAATGGAGAAGTGTGAAGTCATAGAGTGGAGGTGAGTGAAGTCACATATTCAAAGTCTGTGAAGTCATAGAATGGAGGTTTGTGAAGTCAGAATGGAGGTGTGTGAAGTCATAGAATGGGGGTGTGTGAAATCAGAGAATGGAGGTGTGTGAAGTCAGAATGCAGGTGTGTGAAGTCATAGAATGGAGGTGTGTGAAGTCATAGAATGGAGGTGTGGGAAGTCATAGATTGGAAGCGTGTGAAGTCATAGAATGGAGGTGTGTGAAGTCATAGATTGAAGGTGTGGGGAAGTCATAGTATGGAGGTGGGTGAAGTCACAGAATGGAGGTGTGTGAAGTCACAGAATGGAGTTGTGTGAAGTCACAATGGAGGTGTGTGAAGTCATAGGATGGAGGTGTGTGAAATCAAAGAATGGAGGTTTGTGAAGTCATAGAATCGATTGTGTGTGAAATCACAGAATGGAGGTGTGTGAAGTCACAGAATGGAGGTGTGTAAAGTCACAGAGTGGACGTGTGTGAAGTCACAGAATGGAGGTTTGTGAAGTCATTGAATGGAGGTGTGTGAAGTCACAGAATGCAGGTGTGTGAAGTGAGAATAGATGTGTGCGAAGTCATAGGATGGAGGTGTGTGAAGTCAGAATGGAGCTGTGTGAAGTCATAGAATGGATTTGTGTGAAGTCAGAATGGAGGTGTGTGAACTCATATAATGTAGGTGTATGAAGTCACAATGGAGGTGTGTGAAGTCACAGAATGGATGTGTGTGAACTCAGAAAGGAGGTGTGAGAAGTCATAGAATGGAGGTATGTGAAGTCATAGAATGGAGGTGTGTGAAATCATAGAATGGAGGTGTGTGAAGTCACAGAATGGAGGTGTGTGAAGTCACAGAATGGAGGTGTGTGAAGTCACAGAATGGAGGTGTGTGAAGTCACAGAATGGAAGTGTGTGAAGTCAAAATTGTGGTGTGTGAATTCACAAATGGAGCTGTGTGAAGTCAGAAGGCAGCTGAGTGAAGTCATATAATGGAGGTGGGTGAAGGCAGAATGGAAGTGTGTGAATTCGTAGAATGGAGGTGTGTGAAGTCAAAATGGAGGTGTGTGAAGTCAGAAGGCAGCTGAGTGAAGTCATAGACTGGAGGTGTGTGAACTCAGATTGGAGGTGGGTGAAATCACAGAAAGCAGGTGTGTCAACTCAGAAACGAGGTTGTGAAGTTACAGAATGGAGGTGTGTGAAGTCATAGAATCGAAGTGTGTGAAATCATAGAATGGAGGTGTGTGAAGTCAGAATGGAGATGTGTGAAGTCATAGAATGGAGGTGTGTGAAGTCACAATGCAGGTGTGTGAAGTCATAGAATGGAGTGTGTGAAGTCATAGAATGGAGGTGGTGAAGTGACAGAATGGAGGTGTGTGAAGTCATAGAATGGAGGTGTGTGAAGTCACAGAATGGTGGTTTGTGAAGTCATAGAATGGAGGGGTGTGAAGTCATAGAATAGAGGTGTGTTAAGTCATAAAATGGAGGTTTGGAAGTCACAGAATGGAGGTGTGTGAAGTCACAGAATGGAGGTGTGTGAAGTCATACAATGGAGGTGTGTGAAGTCACAGAATGGAGGTATCTGAAGTCACAATCGAGGTGTGAAGTCATAGAATAGAGGTGGGTGAATTCATAGAAAGGAGGTGTGGGACGTCATAGAATGGAGAAGTGTGAAGTCATAGAATGGAGGTGAGTGAAGTCACAGATTCGAGGTCTGTGAAGTCATAGAATGGAGGTGTGTGAAGTCAGAATGGAGGTGTGTGAAGTCATAGAATGGAGGTGTGTGAACTCATAGAATGGAGGTGTGTGTCGTCACAATGGAAGTGTGTGAAGTCACAGAATGGAGGTGTGTGAAGTCATACATTGGTGTGTGAAGTCAGAATGGAGGTGTGTGAAGTCACAGAATTGAGGTGTGTGAACTCAGAATGGAGGTGTGTGAAGTCATAGATGGAGGTGTGTGAAGTCATAGTATGGAGGTGTGTGAAATCATAGAATGGAGTTTTGTTAATTCACAGAATGGAGGAGTGTGAAGTCAGAATGGCGGAATGTGAAGTCATAGAACGGAGGTGTGTGAAGTTAGAATGGAGGTGTGTGAACTCATAGAATGGAGGTGTGTGAAGTCACAATGGAGGTGTGTGAAGACATAGAAAGCAGGTGTGTGAAGTCACAGAATGGAGGTGTGTGAAGTCATAGAATGGAGGTGTGTGAAGTCATAGAATGGATGTTTGTGAAGTAAGAATGAAGGTGTGTGAAGTCATAGAATGGAAGTGTGTGAAGTCACAGAATGGAGGTGTGTGAAGTCATAGAATGGAGCTGTGTGAATTCAGAATGGAGGTGTGTGAAGTGATCGAATGGAGGTGTGTGCAGTCATAGAATGGATGTTTCTGAAGTAGGAATGAAGGTGTGTGAAGTCATAGAATGGAGGTGTGTGAAGTCAAAATGGAGGTGTGTGAACTCAAAGAATGGAGGTGTGTGAACTCATAGAATGGAGGTGTGTGAAGTCATGGAATGGAGGTGTGTGAAGTCCTAGAATGGAGTTGTGTGAAGTCAAACAATGGAGGTGTGTGAAGTCACAGAATGGAGGTGTGTGAAGTCACAGAATGGAAGTGTGTGAAGTCACAGAATGGAGGTGTGTGAAGTCACAGAATGGCGGTGTGTGAAGTCAAAATGGTGGTGTGTGAATTCACAAATGGAGGTGTGTGAAGTCAGAAGGCAGCTGAGTGAAGTCATAGAATGGAGGTGGGTGAAGGCAGAATGGAAGTGTGTGAACTCAGCGAATGGAGGTGTGTGAAGTCAAAATGGAGGTGTGTGAAGTCATAGAATGGTGGTTTTTTATGTCAAAGAATGGAGGTGTGTGAAGTCATAGACTGGAGGTGTGTGACTCAGATTGGAGGTGTGTGAAATCACAGAAAGCAGGTGTGTCAACTCAGAAACGAGGTGTGTGAAGTCATAGAATGGAGGTGTGTGAAGTCATAGAAACGAAGTGTGTGAAATCATAGAATAGAGGTGTGTGAAGTCAGAATGGAGATGTGTGAAGTCATAGAATGGAGGTGTGTGAAGTCACAATGCAGGTGTGTGAACTCATTTAATTGACGTGGGTGAAGTCACAATGCAGGTGTGTGAAGTCATAGAATGGAGGTGTGTGATGTCATAGAATGGAGGCGGTGAAGTAACAGAATGGAGGTGTGTGAAGTCATAGAATGGAGGTGTGTGAAGTCACAGAATGGTGGTGTGTGAAGTCATAGAATGGAGGGGTGTGAAGACATAGAATGGAGGTGTGTTAAGTCATAGAATGGAGGTGTGGAAGTCACAGAATGGAGGTGTGTGAAATCACAGAATGGAGGTGTGTGAACAGAGAATGGAGGTGTGTGAAGTCACAGAATGGAGGTGTGTGAAGTCATACAATGTAGGTGTGTGAAGTCACAGAATGGAGGGGTGTGAATTCATACAAGGGAGGTGTGTGAAGTCATAGAATGGAGGTGTGTGAAGTCACATAATGGAGGTGTGTGAAGTCACAGAATGGAGGTGTGTGAAGACACAGAATGGAAGTGGGTGAACAAACAATGGAGGTGTGTGAAGTCACAGAATGGAGGTGTGTGAATTCATAGAAGGGAGGTGTGTGAAGGCATAGAATGGAGGTGTGTGAAGTCACAGAATGGAAGTGTGTGAAGTCAAAATGGAGGTGTGTGAAGTCAGAGAATGGAGGTGTGTGAAGTCAATGAATGGACTTGTGTGAAGTCAAAATTGTGGTGTGTGAAGTCAAATAATGGATGTGTGTGAAGTCACAGAATGGAGGTGTGTGAAGTCAAAATGGAGGTGTGTGAAGTCAAAGAATGGATGTGTTTGAAGTCATAGAATGGAGGTGTATGAAGTCATGGAATGGAGGTGTGTGAAGTCAAACACTGGAAGTGTGTGAAGTTACAGAATGGAGGTGTGTCAAGTCATAGAATGGAGGTGTGTGAAGTCAGAGAATGGAGGTGTGTGAAGTCAGAATGCAGGTGTGTGAAGTCATAGAATGGAGGTGTGTGAAGTCATAGAATGGAGGTGTGGGAAGTCATAGATTGGAAGCGTGTGAAGTCATAGAATGGAGGTGTGTGAAGTCATAGATTGAAGGTGTGGGGAAGTCATAGTATGGAGGTGGGTGAAGTCACAGAATGGAGGTGTGTGAAGTCACAGAATGGAGTTGTGTGAAGTCACAATGGAGGTGTGTGAAGTCATAGGATGGAGGTGTGTGAAATCAAAGAATGGAGGTTTGTGAAGTCATAGAATCGATTGTGTGTGAAATCACAGAATGGAGGTGTGTGAAGTCAAAGAATGGAGGTGTGTAAAGTCACAGAGTGGACGTGTGTGAAGTCACAGAATGGAGGTTTGTGAAGTCATTGAATGGAGGTGTGTGAAGTCACAGAATGCAGGTGTGTGAAGTGAGAATAGATGTGTGCGAAGTCATAGGATGGAGGTGTGTGAAGTCAGAATGGAGCTGTGTGAAGTCATAGAATGGATTTGTGTGAAGTCAGAATGGAGGTGTGTGAACTCATATAATGTAGGTGTATGAAGTCACAATGGAGGTGTGTGAAGTCACAGAATGGATGTGTGTGAACTCAGAAAAGAGGTGTGAGAAGTCATAGAATGGAGGTATGTGAAGTCATAGAATGGAGGTGTGTGAAATCATAGAATGGAGGTGTGTGAAGTCACAGAATGGAGGTGTGTGAAGTCACAGAATGGAGGTGTGTGAAGTCACAGAATGGAGGTGTGTGAAGTCACAGAATGGAAGTGTGTGAAGTCAAAATTGTGGTGTGTGAATTCACAAATGGAGGTGTGTGAAGTCAGAAGGCAGCTGAGTGAAGTCATATAATGGAGGTGGGTGAAGGCAGAATGGAAGTGTGTGAATTCGTAGAATGGAGGTGTGTGAAGTCAAAATGGAGGTGTGTGAAGTCAGAAGGCAGCTGAGTGAAGTCATAGACTGGAGGTGTGTGAACTCAGATTGGAGGTGGGTGAAATCACAGAAAGCAGGTGTGTCAACTCAGAAACGAGGTTGTGAAGTTATAGAATGGAGGTGTGTGAAGTCATAGAATCGAAGTGTGTGAAATCATAGAATGGAGGTGTGTGAAGTCAGAATGGAGATGTGTGAAGTCATAGAATGGAGGTGTGTGAAGTCACAATGCAGGTGTGTGAGTCATAGAATGGAGTGTGTGAAGTCATAGAATGGAGGTGGTGAAGTGACAGTATGGAGGTGTGTGAAGTCATAGAATGGAGGTGTGTAAAGTCACAGAATGGTGGTTTGTGAAGTCATAGAATGGAGGGGTGTGAAGTCATAGAATAGAGGTGTGTTAAGTCATAAAATGGAGGTTTGGAAGTCACAGAATGGAGGTGTGTGAAGTCACAGAATGGAGGTGTGTGAAGTCATACAATGGAGGTGTGTGAAGTCACAGAATGGAGGTATCTGAAGTCAGAATCGAGGTGTGAAGTCATAGAATAGAGGTGGGTGAATTCATAGAAAGGAGGTGTGGGAAGTCATAGAATGGAGCAGTGTGAAGTCATAGAATGGAGGTGAGTGAAGTCACAGATTCGAGGTCTGTGAAGTCATAGAATGGAGGTGTGTGAAGTCAGAATGGAGGTGTGTGAAGTCATAGAATGGAGGTGTGTGAACTCATAGAATGGAGGTGTGTGTCGTCACAATGGAAGTGTGTGAAGTCACAGAATGGAGGTGTGTGAAGTCATACATTGGTGTGTGAAGTCAGAATGGAGGTGTGTGAAGTCACAGAATTGAGGTGTGTGAACTCAGAATGGAGGTGTGTGAAGTCATAGATGGAGGTGTGTGAAGTCATAGTATGGAGGTGTGTGAAATCATAGAATGGAGTTTTGTTAATTCACAGAATGGAGGAGTGTGAAGTCAGAATGGCGGAATGTGAAGTCATAGAATGGAGGTGTGTGAAGTTAGAATGGAGGTGTGTGAACTCATAGAATGGAGGTGTGTGAAGTCACAATGGAGGTGTGTGAAGACATAGAAAGCAGGTGTGTGAAGTCACAGAATGGAGGTGTGTGAAGTCATAGAATGGAGGTGTGTGAAGTCATAGAATGGAAGTTTGTGAAGTTAGAATGAAGGTGTGTGAAGTCATAGAATGGAAGTGTGTGAAGTCACAGAATGGAGGTGTGTGAAGTCATAGAATGGAGCTGTGTGAATTCAGAATGGAGGTGTGTGAAGTGATCGAATGGAGGTGTGTGCAGTCATAGAATGGATGTTTCTGAAGTAGGAATGAAGGTGTGTGAAGTCATAGAATGGAGGTGTGTGAAGTCAAAATGGAGGTGTGTGAACTCAAAGAATGGAGGTGTGTGAACTCATAGAATGGAGGTGTGTGAAGTCATGGAATGGAGGTGTGTGAAGTCGTAGAATGGAGTTGTGTGAAGTCAAACAATGGAGGTGTGTGAAGTCACAGAATGGAGGTGTGTGAAGTCACAGAATGGAAGTGTGTGAAGTCACAGAATGGAGGTGTGTGAAGTCACAGAATGGCGGTGTGTGAAGTCAAAATGGTGGTGTGTGAATTCACAAATGGAGGTGTGTGAAGTCAGAAGGCAGCTGAGTGAAGTCATAGAATGGAGGTGGGTGAAGGCAGAATGGAAGTGTGTGAACTCAGCGAATGGAGGTGTGTGAAGTCAAAATGGAGGTGTGTGAAGTCATAGAATGGTGGTTTTTTAAGTCAAAGAATGGAGGTGTGTGAAGTCATAGACTGGAGGTGTGTGAACTCAGATTGGAGATGTGTGAAATCACAGAAAGCAGGTGTGTCAACTCAGAAACGAGGTGTGTGAAGTCATAGAATGGAGGTGTGTGAAGTCATAGAAACGAAGTGTGTGAAATCATAGAATGGAGGTGTGTGAAGTCAGAATGGAGATGTGTGAAGTCATAGAATGGAGGTGTGTGAAGTCACAATGCAGGTCTGTGAACTCATTTAATTGACGTGGGTGAAGTCACAATGCAGGTGTGTGAAGTCATAGAATGGAGGTGTGTGATGTCATAGAATGGAGGCGGTGAAGTAACAGAATGGAGGTGTGTGAAGTCACAGAATGGTGGTGTGTGAAGTCATAGAATGGAGGGGTGTGAAGACATAGAATGGAGGTGTGTTAAGTCATAGAATGGAGGTGTGGAAGTCACAGAATGGAGGTGTGTGAAATCACAGAATGGAGGTGTGTGAACAGAGAATGGAGGTGTGTGAAGTCACAGAATGGAGGTGTGTGAAGTCATACAATGGAGGTGTGTGAAGTCACAGAATGGAGGGGTGTGAATTCATACAAGGGAGGTGTGTGAAGTCATAGAATGGAGGTGTGTGAAGTCACATAATGGAGGTGTGTGAAGTCACAGAATGGAGGTGTGTGAAGACACAGAATGGAAGTGGGTGAACTCACAATGGAGGTGTGTGAAGTCACAGAATGGAGGTGTGTGAATTCATAGAAGGGAGGTGTGTGAAGTCATAGAATGGAGGTGTGTGAAGTCACAGAATGGAAGTGTGTGAAGTCAAAATGGAGGTGTGTGAAGTCAGAGAATGGAGGTGTGTGAAGTCAATGAATGGACTTGTGTGAAGTCAAAATTGTGGTGTGTGAAGTCAAAGAATGGATGTGTGTGAAGTCACAGAATGGAGGTGTGTGAAGTCAAAATGGAGGTGTGTGAAGTCAAAGAATGGATGTGTTTGAAGTCATAGAATGGAGGTGTATGAAGTCATGGAATGGAGGTGTGTGAAGTCAAACATTGGAAGTGTGTGAAGTTACAGAATGGAGGTGTGTCAAGTCATAGAATGGAGGTGTGTGAAGTCAGAGAATGGAGGTGTGTGAAGTCAGAATGCAGGTGTGTGAAGCCATAGAATGGAGGTGTGTGAAGACACAGAAGGGAAGTGGGTGAACTCACAATGGAGGTGTGTGAAGTCACAGAATGGAGTTCTGTGAAGTCACAGTGGAGGTGTGTGAAGTCATAGAATGGAGGTGTGTGAAGTCAAAGAATGGAGGTGTGTGAAGTCATAGAATGGAGGTGTGTGAAGTCACAGCATGGAGGTGTGTGAAGTCAGAAGGGAGACGTGTGAAGTCATAGAATGGAGGTGTGTGAAGTCACAATGCAGGTGTGTGAACTCATAGAATGGAGGTGGGTGAAGTCACAATGCAGGTGTGTGAAGTCATAGAATGGAGTTGTGTGAACTCAGAAAGGAGGTGTTTGAAGTCACAGAATAAAGGTGTGTGAAGTCATATAATGGAGGTGTGTGAAGTCACAGAATGGAGGTGTGTGAATTCATAGAATGGAGGTGTGTGAAGTCATAGAATGGAGGTGTGTGAAGTCACAGAATGGAGGTGTGTGAAGTAACAGAATGGAGGTGTGTGAAGTCAAAGAGTGGAAGTGGGTGAACTCACAATGGAGGTGTGTGAAGTCACAGAAGGGAGGTGTGTGAAGTCAGAGGGAGGTGTGTGAAGTCACAGAATGGAGGTGTGTGAAATCATAGAATGGAGGTGTGAGAAGTCATAGAATGGAGGTGTGTGAAGTCATAGAATCGAAGTGTGTGAAATCATAGAATGGAGGTGTGTGAAGTCAGAATGGAGATGTGGGAAGTCATAGAATGGAGGTGTGTGAAGTCACAATGCAGGTGTGTGAACTCATAGAATTGAGGTGGGTGAAGTCACAATGCAGGTGTGTGAAGTCATAGAATGGAGGTGTGTGAAGTCATAGAATGGAGGTGGTGAAGTGACAGAATGGAGGTGTGTGAAGTCATAAAATGGAGGTGTGTGAAGTCACAGAATGGTGGTGTGTGAAGTCATAGAATGGAGGACTGTGAAGTCATAGAATGGAGGTGTGTTAAGTCATAGAATGGAGGTGTGGAAGTCAGAGAATGGAGGTGTGTGAACTCATAGAATGGAGGTGTGTGAAGTCACAGAATGGAGGTGTGTGAAGTCAGAATGGAGGTGTGAAGTCATAGAATGGGGGTGGGTGAAGTCATGGAAAGGAGGAATGGGAAGTCATAGAATGGAGAAGTGTGAAGTCATAGAGTGGAGGTGAGTGAAGTCACATATTCAAAGTCTGTGAAGTCATAGAATGGAGGTTTGTGAAGTCAGAATGGAGGTGTATGAACTGATAGAATGGAGGTGTGTGAAGTCACAATGGAGGTGTGTGAAGTCATAGAATGGGGGTGTGTGAAATCAGAGAATGGAGGTGTGTGAAGTCAGAATGCAGGTGTGTGAAGTCATAGAATGGAGGTGTGTGAAGTCATAGAATGGAGGTGTGGGAAGTCATAGATTGGAAGCGTGTGAAGTCATAGAATGGAGGTGTGTGAAGTCATAGATTGAAGGTGTGGGGAAGTCATAGTATGGAGGTGGGTGAAGTCACAGAATGGAGGTGTGTGAAGTCACAGAATGGAGTTGTGTGAAGTCACAATGGAGGTGTGTGAAGTCATAGGATGGAGGTGTGTGAAATCAAAGAATGGAGGTTTGTGAAGTCATAGAATCGATTGTGTGTGAAATCACAGAATGGAGGTGTGTGAAGTCACAGATTGGAGGTGTGTAAAGTCACAGCGTGGACGTGTGTGAAGTCACAGAATGGAGGTTTGTGAAGTCATAGAATCGAGGTGTGTGAAGTCATAGAATGCAGGTGTGTGAAGTCAGAATAGAGGTGTGCGAAGTCATAGAATGGAGGTGTGTGAAGTCAGAATGGAGCTGTGTGAAGTCATAGAATGGATTTGTGTGAAGTCAGAATGGAGGTGTGTGAACTCATATAATGTAGGTGTATGAAGTCACAATGGAGGTGTGTGAAGTCACAGAATGGATGTCTGTGAACTCAGAAAGGAGGCGTGAGAAGTCAAAGAATGGAGGTATGTGAAGTCATAGAATGGAGGTGTGTGAAATCATAGAATGGATGTATGTGAAGTCATAGAATGGAGGTGTGTAAACTCATAGAATGGAGGTGTGTGTCGTCACAATGGAAGTGTGTGAAGTCACAAAATGGAGGTATGTGAAGTCATATATTGGTGTGTGAAGTCAGAATGGAGGTGTGTGAAGTCACAGAATTGAGGTGTGTGAACTCAGAATGGAGGTGTGCGAAGTCATAGATGGAGGTGTGTGAAGTCGTAGTATGGAGGTGTGTGAAATCATAGAATGGAGTTTTGTGAATTCACAGAATGGAGGAGTGTGAAGTAGAATGGCGGAATGTGAAGTCATAGAATGGAGGTATGTGAAGTTAGAATGGAGGTGTGTGAACTCATAGAATGGAGGTGTGTGAAGTCACAATGGAGGTGTGTGAAGACATAGAAAGCAGGTGTGTGAAGTCACAGAATGGAGGTGTGTGAAGTCATAGAATGGAGGTGTGTGAAGTCATAGAATGGATGTTTGTGAAGTAAGAATGAAGGTGTGTGAAGTCATAGAATGGAAGTGTGTGAAGTCACAGAATGGAGGTGTATGAAGTCATAGAATGGAGTTGTGTGAATTCAGAATGGAGGTGTGTGAAGTGATCGAATGGAGGTGTGTGCAGTCATAGAATGGATGTTTCTGAAGTAGGAATGAAGGTGTGTGAAGTCATGGAATGGAGGTGTGTGAAGTCACAATGGAGGTGTGTGAAGTCATAGGATGGAGGTGTGTGAAATCAAAGAATGGAGGTTTGTGAAGTCATAGAATGGATTGTGTGTGAAATCACAGAATGGAGGTGTGTGAAGTCACAGAATGGAGGTGTGTAAAGTCACAGAGTGGACGTGTGTGAAGTCACAGAATGGAGGTTTGTGAAGTCATAGAATGGAGGTGTGTGAAGTCACAGAATGCAGGTGTGTGAAGTCAGAATAGAGGTGTGCGAAGTCATAGAATGGACGTGTGTGAAGTCAGAATGGAGCTGTGTGAAGTCATAGATTGGATTTGTGTGAAATCAGAATGGAGGTGTGTGGACTTATATAATGGAGGTTTATGAAGTCACAATGGAGGTGTGTGAAGTCACAGAATGGATGTGTGTGAACTGAGAAAGGAGCTGTGAGAAGTCATAGAATGGAGGTCTGTGAAGTCATAGAATGGAGGTGTGTGAAGTCACAGAATTGAGGTGTGTGATGACAGAATGGAGGTGTGTGAAGTCAGAATGGAGGTGTGTGAAGTCAGATAATGGAGGTGTGTGAAGTCACAATGCAGGTGTGTGAACTCATAGAATGGAGGTGTGTGAAGTAACAATGTATGTTTCTGAAGTCATAGAATTGAAGTGTGTGAAGTCATAGAATGGAGGTTTGTGAAGTAAGAATGGAGGTGTGTGAAGTCACCGAATGGAGTTGTGTGAGCTCAGAATGGAGGTGTGTGAAGTCAGAGAATGGAGGTGTTTGAAGTCATAGAATGGAGGTGTGTGAAGTCACAGAATGGAGGTATCTGAAGTCAGAATCGAGGTGTGAAGTCATAGAATAGAGGTGGATGAAGTCATAGAAAGGAGGTGTGGGAAGTCATAGAATGGAGCAGTGTGAAGTCATAGAATGGAGGTGAGTGAAGTCACAGTTTCGAGGTCTGTGCAGTCATAGAATGGAGGTGTGTGAAGTCAGAATGGATGTATGTGAAGTCATAGAATGGAGGTGTGTGAACTCATAGAATGGAGGTGTGTGTCGTCACAATGGAAGTGTGTGAAGTCACAAAATGGAGGTATGTGAAGTCATATATTGGTGTGTGAAGTCAGAATGGAGGTGTGTGAAGTCACAGAATTGAGGTGTGTGAACTCAGAATGGAGGTGTGCGAAGTCATAGATGGAGGTGTGTGAAGTCGTAGTATGGAGGTGTGTGAAATCATAGAATGGAGTTTTGTGAATTCACAGAATGGAGGAGTGTGAAGTAGAATGGCGGAATGTGAAGTCATAGAATGGAGGTGTGTGAGGTTAGAATGCAGGTGTGTGAACTCATAGAATGGAGGTGTGTGAAGTCACAATGGAGGTGTGTGAAGACATAGAATGGAGGTGTGTGAAGTCACAGAAAGGAGGTGTGAGAAGTCATAGAATGGAGGTGTGTGAAGTCATAGAATGGATGTTTGTGAAGTAAGAATGAAGGTGTGTGAAGTCATAGAATGGAAGTGTGTGAAGTCAAAGAATGTAGGTGTGTGAAGTCATAGAATGGAGCTGTGTGAATTCAGAATGGAGATGTGTGAAGTGATCGAATGGAGGTGTGTGCAGTCATAGAATGGATGTTTCTGAAGTAGGAATGAAGGTGTGTGAAGTCATAGAATGGAGGTGTGTGAAGTCAAAATGGAGGTGTGTGAACTCAAAGAATGGAGGTGTGTGAACTCATAGAATGGAGGTGTGTGAAGTCAAAATGGAGGTGTGTGAAGTCCAAGAATGGAGGTGTGTGAAGTCAAACAATGGAGGTGTGTGAAGTCACAGAATGGAGGTGTGTGAAGTCACAGAACGGAGGTGTGTGAAATCACAGAATGGAGGTGTGTGAAGTCAAAATGGTGGTGTGTGAATTCACAAATGGAGGTGTGTGAAGTCCGAAGGCAGCTGAGTGAAGTCATAGAATGGAGGTGGGTGACGGCAGAATGGAAGTGTGTGAACTCGTAGAATGGAGGTGTGTGAAGTCAAAATGGAGGTGTGTGAAGTCATAGAATGGTGGTTTTTGATGTCAAAGAAGGGAGGTATGTGAAGTCATAGAATGGAGGTGTGTGAAGTCAGATTGGAGGTGTGTGAAATCACAGAAAGCAGGTGTGTCAACTCAGAAACGAGGTGTGTGAAGTCATAGAATGGAGGTGTGTGAAGTCATAGAATCGAAGTGTATGAAATCATAGAATGGAGGTGTGTGAAGTCAGAATGGAGATGTGTGAAGTCATAGAATGGAGGTGTGAGAAGTCACAATGCAGGTGTGTGAACTCATAGAATTGAGGTGAGTGAAGTCACAATGCAGGTGTGTGAAGTCATAGAATGGAGGTGTGTGAAGTCATAGAATGGAGGTGGTGAAGTGACAGAATGGAGGTGTGTGAAGTCAAAGAATGGAGGTGTGTGAAGTCACAGAATGGTGGTGTGTGAAGTCATAGAATGGAGGGCTGTGAAGTCATAGAATGGAGGTGTGTTAAGTCATAGAATGGAGCTGTGGAAGTCACAGAATGCAGGTGTGTGAAGTCACAATGGAGGTGTGTGAAGTCATAAGATGGAGGTTTGTGAAATCAAAGAATGGAGGTTTGTGAAGTCATAGAATGGATTGTGTGTGAAATCACAGAATGGAGGTGTGTGAAGTCACAGAATGGAGTTGTGTAAAGTCACAGAGTGGAGGTGTGTGAAGTCATAGAATGGAGGTGTGTGAAGTCATAGAATGGAGGTGTGTGAAGTCAAAATGGTGGTGTGTGAATTCACAAATGGAGGTGTGTGAAGTCAGAAGGCAGCTGAGTGAAGTCATTGAATGGAGGTGGGTGACGGCAGAATGGAAGTGTGTGAACTCGTAGAATGGAGGTGTGTGAAGTCAAAATGGAGGTGTGTGAAGTCATAGAATGGTGGTTTTTGATGTCAAAGAAGGGAGGCGTGTGAAGTCATAGACTGGAGCTGTGTGAACTCAGATTGGAGGTGTGTGAAATCACAGAAAGCAGGTGTGTCAACTCAGAAACGAGGTGTGTGAAGTCATAGAATGGAGGTGTTTGAAGTCATAGAATCGAAGTGTGTGAAATCATAGAATGGAGGTGTGTGAAGTCAGAATGGAGATGTGGGAAGTCATAGAATGGAGGTGTGTGAAGTCACAATGCAGGTGTGTGAACTCATAGAATTGAGGTGGGTGAAGTCACAATGCAGGTGTGTGAAGTCATAGAATGGAGGTGTGTGAAGTCATAGAATGGAGGTGGTGAAGTGACAGAATGGCGGTGTGTGAAGTCATAGAATGGAGGTGTGTGAAGTCACAGAATGGTGGTGTGTGAAGTCATAGAATGGAGGGCTGTGAAGTCATAGAATGGAGGTGTGTTAAGTCATAGAATGGAGGTGTGGAAGTCAGAGAATGGAGGTGTGTGAACTCATAGAATGGAGGTGTGTGAAGTCACAGAATGGAGGTGTGTGAAGTCAGAATGGAGGTGTGAAGTCATAGAATGGGGGTGGGTGAAGTCATGGAAAGGAGGAATGGGAAGTCATAGAATGGAGAAGTGTGAAGTCATAGAGTGGAGGTGAGTGAAGTCACATATTCAAAGTCTGTGAAGTCATAGAATGGAGGTTTGTGAAGTCAGAATGGAGGTGTATGAACTGATAGAATGGAGGTGTGTGAAGTCACAATGGAGGTGTGTGAAGTCATAGAATGGGGGTGTGTGAAATCAGAGAATGGAGGTGTGTGAAGTCAGAATGCAGGTGTGTGAAGTCATAGAATGGAGGTGTGTGAAGTCATAGAATGGAGGTGTGGGAAGTCATAGATTGGAAGCGTGTGAAGTCATAGAATGGAGGTGTGTGAAGTCATAGATTGAAGGTGTGGGGAAGTCATAGTATGGAGGTTGTTGAAGTCACAGAATGGAGGTGTGTGAAGTCACAGAATGGAGTTGTGTGAAGTCACAATGGAGGTGTGTGAAGTCATAGGATGGAGGTGTGTGAAATCAAAGAATGGAGGTTTGTGAAGTCATAGAATCGATTGTGTGTGAAATCACAGAATGGAGGTGTGTGAAGTCAAAGAATGGAGGTGTGTAAAGTCACAGAGTGGACGTGTGTGAAGTCACAGAATGGAGGTTTGTGAAGTCATTGAATGGAGGTGTGTGAAGTCACAGAATGCAGGTGTGTGAAGTGAGAATAGATGTGTGCGAAGTCATAGGATGGAGGTGTGTGAAGTCAGAATGGAGCTGTGTGAAGTCATAGAATGGATTTGTGTGAAGTCAGAATGGAGGTGTGTGAACTCATATAATGTAGGTGTATGAAGTCACAATGGAGGTGTGTGAAGTCACAGAATGGATGTGTGTGAACTCAGAAAGGAGGTGTGAGAAGTCATAGAATGGAGGTATGTGAAGTCATAGAATGGAGGTGTGTGAAATCATAGAATGGAGGTGTGTGAAGTCACAGAATGGAGGTGTGTGAAGTCACAGAATGGAGGTGTGTGAAGTCACAGAATGGAGGTGTGTGAAGTCACAGAATGGAAGTGTGTGAAGTCAAAATTGTGGTGTGTGAATTCACAAATGGAGCTGTGTGAAGTCAGAAGGCAGCTGAGTGAAGTCATATAATGGAGGTGGGTGAAGGCAGAATGGAAGTGTGTGAATTCGTAGAATGGAGGTGTGTGAAGTCAAAATGGAGGTGTGTGAAGTCAGAAGGCAGCTGAGTGAAGTCATAGACTGGAGGTGTGTGAACTCAGATTGGAGGTGGGTGAAAACACAGAAAGCAGGTGTGTCAACTCAGAAACGAGGTTGTGAAGTTACAGAATGGAGGTGTGTGAAGTCATAGAATCAAAATGTGTGAAATCATAGAATGGAGGTGTGTGAAGTCAGAATGGAGATGTGTGAAGTCATAGAATGGAGGTGTGTGAAGTCACAATGCAGGTGTGTGAAGTCATAGAATGGAGTGTGTGAAGTCATAGAATGGAGGTGGTGAAGTGACAGAATGGAGGTGTGTGAAGTCATAGAATGGAGGTGTGTGAAGTCACAGAATGGTGGTTTGTGAAGTCATAGAATGGAGGGGTGTGAAGTCATAGAATAGAGGTGTGTTAAGTCATAAAATGGAGGTTTGGAAGTCACAGAATGGAGGTGTGTGAAGTCACAGAATGGAGGTGTGTGAAGTCATACAATGGAGGTGTGTGAAGTCACAGAATGGAGGTATCTGAAGTCAGAATCGAGGTGTGAAGTCATAGAATAGAGGTGGGTGAATTCATAGAAAGGAGGTGTGGGACGTCATAGAATGGAGAAGTGTGAAGTCATAGAATGGAGGTGAGTGAAGTCACAGATTCGAGGTCTGTGAAGTCATAGAATGGAGGTGTGTGAAGTCAGAATGGAGGTGTGTGAAGTCATAGAATGGAGGTGTGTGAACTCATAGAATGGAGGTGTGTGCCGTCACAATGGAAGTGTGTGAAGTCACAGAATGGAGGTGTGTGAAGTCATACATTGGTGTGTGAAGTCAGAATGGAGGTGTGTGAAGTCACAGAATTGAGGTGTGTGAACTCAGAATGGAGGTGTGTGAAGTCATAGATGGAGGTGTGTGAAGTCATAGTATGGAGGTGTGTGAAATCATAGAATGGAGTTTTGTTAATTCACAGAATGGAGGAGTGTGAAGTCAGAATGGCGGAATGTGAAGTCATAGAACGGAGGTGTGTGAAGTTAGAATGGAGGTGTGTGAACTCATAGAATGGAGGTGTGTGAAGTCACAATGGAGGTGTGTGAAGACATAGAAAGCAGGTGTGTGAAGTCACAGAATGGAGGTGTGTGAAGTCATAGAATGGAGGTGTGTGAAGTCATAGAATGGATGTTTGTGAAGTAAGAATGAAGGTGTGTGAAGTCATAGAATGGAAGTGTGTGAAGTCACAGAATGGAGGTGTGTGAAGTCATAGAATGGAGCTGTGTGAATTCAGAATGGAGGTGTGTGAAGTGATCGAATGGAGGTGTGTGCAGTCATAGAATGGATGTTTCTGAAGTAGGAATGAAGGTGTGTGAAGTCATAGAATGGAGGTGTGTGAAGTCAAAATGGAGGTGTGTGAACTCAAAGAATGGAGGTGTGTGAACTCATAGAATGGAGGTGTGTGAAGTCATGGAATGGAGGTGTGTGAAGTCCTAGAATGGAGTTGTGTGAAGTCAAACAATGGAGGTGTGTGAAGTCACAGAATGGAGGTGTGTGAAGTCACAGAATGGAAGTGTGTGAAGTCACAGAATGGAGGTGTGTGAAGTCACAGAATGGCGGTGTGTGAAGTCAAAATGGTGGTGTGTGAATTCACAAATGGAGGTGTGTGAAGTCAGAAGGCAGCTGAGTGAAGTCATAGAATGGAGGTGGGTGAAGGCAGAATGGAAGTGTGTGAACTCAGCGAATGGAGGTGTGTGAAGTCAAAATGGAGGTGTGTGAAGTAATAGAATGGTGGTTTTTTATGTCAAAGAATGGAGGTGTGTGAAGTCATAGACTGGAGGTGTGTGACTCAGATTGGAGGTGTGTGAAATCACAGAAAGCAGGTGTGTCAACTCAGAAACGAGGTGTGTGAAGTCATAGAATGGAGGTGTGTGAAGTCATAGAAACGAAGTGTGTGAAATCATAGAATAGAGGTGTGTGAAGTCAGAATGGAGATGTGTGAAGTCATAGAATGGAGGTGTGTGAAGTCACAATGCAGGTGTGTGAACTCATTTAATTGACGTGGGTGAAGTCACAATGCAGGTGTGTGAAGTCATAGAATGGAGGTGTGTGATGTCATAGAATGGAGGCGGTGAAGTAACAGAATGGAGGTGTGTGAAGTCATAGAATGGAGGTGTGTGAAGTCACAGAATGGTGGTGTGTGAAGTCATAGAATGGAGGGGTGTGAAGACATAGAATGGAGGTGTGTTAAGTCATAGAATGGAGGTGTGGAAGTCACAGAATGGAGGTGTGTGAAATCACAGAATGGAGGTGTGTGAACAGAGAATGGAGGTGTGTGAAGTCACAGAATGGAGGTGTGTGAAGTCATACAATGTAGGTGTGTGAAGTCACAGAATGGAGGGGTGTGAATTCATACAAGGGAGGTGTGTGAAGTCATAGAATGGAGGTGTGTGAAGTCACATAATGGAGGTGTGTGAAGTCACAGAATGGAGGTGTGTGAAGACACAGAATGGAAGTGGGTGAACAAACAATGGAGGTGTGTGAAGTCACAGAATGGAGGTGTGTGAATTCATAGAAGGGAGGTGTGTGAAGGCATAGAATGGAGGTGTGTGAAGTCACAGAATGGAAGTGTGTGAAGTCAAAATGGAGGTGTGTGAAGTCAGAGAATGGAGGTGTGTGAAGTCAATGAATGGACTTGTGTGAAGTCAAAATTGTGGTGTGTGAAGTCAAAGAATGGATGTGTGTGAAGTCACAGAATGGAGGTGTGTGAAGTCAAAATGGAGGTGTGTGAAGTCAAAGAATGGATGTGTTTGAAGTCATAGAATGGAGGTGTATGAAGTCATGGAATGGAGGTGTGTGAAGTCAAACATTGGAAGTGTGTGAAGTTACAGAATGGAGGTGTGTCAAGTCATAGAATGGAGGTGTGTGAAGTCAGAGAATGGAGGTGTGTGAAGTCAGAATGCAGTTGTGTGAAGTCATAGAATGGAGGTGTGTGAAGACACAGAATGGAAGTGGGTGAACTCACAATGGAGGTGTGTGAAGTCACAGAATGGAGTTCTGTGAAGTCACAGTGGAGGTGTGTGAAGTCATAGAATGGAGGTGTGTGAAGTCAAAGAATGGAGGTGTGTGAAGTCATAGAATGGAGGTGTGTGAAGTCACAGCATGGAGGTGTGTGAAGTCAGAAGGGAGACGTGTGAAGTCATAGAATGGAGGTTTGTGAAGTCATAGAATGGAGGTGGGTGAATTCATACAATGGATGTTCCTGAAGTAAGAATGTAGGTGTGTGAAGACATAGAATGGAGGTGTGTGAAGTCACAGAATGGTGGTGTGTGAAGTCATAGAATGGAGGGCTGTGAAGTCATAGAATGGAGGTGTGTTAAGTCATAGAATGGAGGTGTGGAAGTCAGAGAATGGAGGTGTGTGAACTCATAGAATGGAGGTGTGTGAAGTCACAGAATGGAGGTGTGTGAAGTCAGAATGGAGGTGTGAAGTCATAGAATGGGGGTGGGTGAAGTCATGGAAAGGAGGAATGGGAAGTCATAGAATGGAGAAGTGTGAAGTCATAGAGTGGAGGTGAGTGAAGTCACATATTCAAAGTCTGTGAAGTCATAGAATGGAGGTTTGTGAAGTCAGAATGGAGGTGTATGAACTGATAGAATGGAGGTGTGTGAAGTCACAATGGAGGTGTGTGAAGTCATAGAATGGGGGTGTGTGAAATCAGAGAATGGAGGTGTGTGAAGTCAGAATGCAGGTGTGTGAAGTCATAGAATGGAGGTGTGTGAAGTCATAGAATGGAGGTGTGGGAAGTCATAGATTGGAAGCGTGTGAAGTCATAGAATGGAGGTGTGTGAAGTCATAGATTGAAGGTGTGGGGAAGTCATAGTATGGAGGTGGTTGAAGTCACAGAATGGAGGTGTGTGAAGTCACAGAATGGAGTTGTGTGAAGTCACAATGGAGGTGTGTGAAGTCATAGGATGGAGGTGTGTGAAATCAAAGAATGGAGGTTTGTGAAGTCATAGAATCGATTGTGTGTGAAATCACAGAATGGAGGTGTGTGAAGTCAAAGAATGGAGGTGTGTAAAGTCACAGAGTGGACGTGTGTGAAGTCACAGAATGGAGGTTTGTGAAGTCATTGAATGGAGGTGTGTGAAGTCACAGAATGCAGGTGTGTGAAGTGAGAATAGATGTGTGCGAAGTCATAGGATGGAGGTGTGTGAAGTCAGAATGGAGCTGTGTGAAGTCATAGAATGGATTTGTGTGAAGTCAGAATGGAGGTGTGTGAACTCATATAATGTAGGTGTATGAAGTCACAATGGAGGTGTGTGAAGTCACAGAATGGATGTGTGTGAACTCAGAAAGGAGGTGTGAGAAGTTATAGAATGGAGGTATGTGAAGTCATAGAATGGAGGTGTGTGAAATCATAGAATGGAGGTGTGTGAAGTCACAGAATGGAGGTGTGTGAAGTCACAGAATGGAGGTGTGTGAAGTCACAGAATGGAGGTGTGTGAAGTCACAGAATGGAAGTGTGTGAAGTCAAAATTGTGGTGTGTGAATTCACAAATGGAGCTGTGTGAAGTCAGAAGGCAGCTGAGTGAAGTCATATAATGGAGGTGGGTGAAGGCAGAATGGAAGTGTGTGAATTCGTAGAATGGAGGTGTGTGAAGTCAAAATGGAGGTGTGTGAAGTCAGAAGGCAGCTGAGTGAAGTCATAGACTGGAGGTGTGTGAACTCAGATTGGAGGTGGGTGAAATCACAGAAAGCAGGTGTGTCAACTCAGAAACGAGGTTGTGAAGTTACAGAATGGAGGTGTGTGAAGTCATAGAATCGAAGTGTGTGAAATCATAGAATGGAGGTGTGTGAAGTCAGAATGGAGATGTGTGAAGTCATAGAATGGAGGTGTGTGAAGTCACAATGCAGGTGTGTGAAGTCATAGAATGGAGTGTGTGAAGTCATAGAATGGAGGTGGTGAAGTGACAGAATGGAGGTGTGTGAAGTCATAGAATGGAGGTGTGTGAAGTCACAGAATGGTGGTTTGTGAAGTCATAGAATGGAGGGGTGTGAAGTCATAGAATAGAGGTGTGTTAAGTCATAAAATGGAGGTTTGGAAGTCACAGAATGGAGGTGTGTGAAGTCACAGAATGGAGGTGTGTGAAGTCATACAATGGAGGTGTGTGAAGTCACAGAATGGAGGTATCTGAAGTCAGAATCGAGGTGTGAAGTCATAGAATAGAGGTGGGTGAATTCATAGAAAGGAGGTGTGGGACGTCATAGAATGGAGAAGTGTGAAGTCATAGAATGGAGGTGAGTGAAGTCACAGATTCGAGGTCTGTGAAGTCATAGAATGGAGGTGTGTGAAGTCAGAATGGAGGTGTGTGAAGTCATAGAATGGAGGTGTGTGAACTCATAGAATGGAGGTGTGTGTCGTCACAATGGAAGTGTGTGAAGTCACAGAATGGAGGTGTGTGAAGTCATACATTGGTGTGTGAAGTCAGAATGGAGGTGTGTGAAGTCACAGAATTGAGGTGTGTGAACTCAGAATGGAGGTGTGTGAAGTCATAGATGGAGGTGTGTGAAGTCATAGTATGGAGGTGTGTGAAATCATAGAATGGAGTTTTGTTAATTCACAGAATGGAGGAGTGTGAAGTCAGAATGGCGGAATGTGAAGTCATAGAACGGAGGTGTGTGAAGTTAGAATGGAGGTGTGTGAACTCATAGAATGGAGGTGTGTGAAGTCACAATGGAGGTGTGTGAAGACATAGAAAGCAGGTGTGTGAAGTCACAGAATGGAGGTGTGTGAAGTCATAGAATGGAGGTGTGTGAAGTCATAGAATGGATGTTTGTGAAGTAAGAATGAAGGTGTGTGAAGTCATAGAATGGAAGTGTGTGAAGTCACAGAATGGAGGTGTGTGAAGTCATAGAATGGAGCTGTGTGAATTCAGAATGGAGGTGTGTGAAGTGATCGAATGGAGGTGTGTGCAGTCATAGAATGGATGTTTCTGAAGTAGGAATGAAGGTGTGTGAAGTCATAGAATGGAGGTGTGTGAAGTCAAAATGGAGGTGTGTGAACTCAAAGAATGGAGGTGTGTGAACTCATAGAATGGAGGTGTGTGAAGTCATGGAATGGAGGTGTGTGAAGTCCTAGAATGGAGTTGTGTGAAGTCAAACAATGGAGGTGTGTGAAGTCACAGAATGGAGGTGTGTGAAGTCACAGAATGGAAGTGTGTGAAGTCACAGAATGGAGGTGTGTGAAGTCACAGAATGGCGGTGTGTGAAGTCAAAATGGTGGTGTGTGAATTCACAAATGGAGGTGTGTGAAGTCAGAAGGCAGCTGAGTGAAGTCATAGAATGGAGGTGGGTGAAGGCAGAATGGAAGTGTGTGAACTCAGCGAATGGAGGTGTGTGAAGTCAAAATGGAGGTGTGTGAAGTCATAGAATGGTGGTTTTTTATGTCAAAGAATGGAGGTGTGTGAAGTCATAGACTGGAGGTGTGTGACTCAGATTGGAGGTGTGTGAAATCACAGAAAGCAGGTGTGTCAACTCAGAAACGAGGTGTGTGAAGTCATAGAATGGAGGTGTGTGAAGTCATAGAAACGAAGTGTGTGAAATCATAGAATAGAGGTGTGTGAAGTCAGAATGGAGATGTGTGAAGTCATAGAATGGAGGTGTGTGAAGTCACAATGCAGGTGTGTGAACTCATTTAATTGACGTGGGTGAAGTCACAATGCAGGTGTGTGAAGTCATAGAATGGAGGTGTGTGATGTCATAGAATGGAGGCGGTGAAGTAACAGAATGGAGGTGTGTGAAGTCATAGAATGGAGGTGTGTGAAGTCACAGAATGGTGGTGTGTGAAGTCATAGAATGGAGGGGTGTGAAGACATAGAATGGAGGTGTGTTAAGTCATAGAATGGAGGTGTGGAAGTCACAGAATGGAGGTGTGTGAAATCACAGAATGGAGGTGTGTGAACAGAGAATGGAGGTGTGTGAAGTCACAGAATGGAGGTGTGTGAAGTCATACAATGTAGGTGTGTGAAGTCACAGAATGGAGGGGTGTGAATTCATACAAGGGAGGTGTGTGAAGTCATAGAATGGAGGTGTGTGAAGTCACATAATGGAGGTGTGTGAAGTCACAGAATGGAGGTGTGTGAAGACACAGAATGGAAGTGGGTGAACAAACAATGGAGGTGTGTGAAGTCACAGAATGGAGGTGTGTGAATTCATAGAAGGGAGGTGTGTGAAGGCATAGAATGGAGGTGTGTGAAGTCACAGAATGGAAGTGTGTGAAGTCAAAATGGAGGTGTGTGAAGTCAGAGAATGGAGGTGTGTGAAGTCAATGAATGGACTTGTGTGAAGTCAAAATTGTGGTGTGTGAAGTCAAAGAATGGATGTGTGTGAAGTCACAGAATGGAGGTGTGTGAAGTCAAAATGGAGGTGTGTGAAGTCAAAGAATGGATGTGTTTGAAGTCATAGAATGGAGGTGTATGAAGTCATGGAATGGAGGTGTGTGAAGTCAAACATTGGAAGTGTGTGAAGTTACAGAATGGAGGTGTGTCAAGTCATAGAATGGAGGTGTGTGAAGTCAGAGAATGGAGGTGTGTGAAGTCAGAATGCAGGTGTGTGAAGTCATAGAATGGAGGTGTGTGAAGACACAGAATGGAAGTGGGTGAACTCACAATGGAGGTGTGTGAAGTCACAGAATGGAGTTCTGTGAAGTCACAGTGGAGGTGTGTGAAGTCATAGAATGGAGGTGTGTGAAGTCAAAGAATGGAGGTGTGTGAAGTCATAGAATGGAGGTGTGTGAAGTCACAGCATGGAGGTGTGTGAAGTCAGAAGGGAGACGTGTGAAGTCATAGAATGGAGGTTTGTGAAGTCATAGAATGGAGGTGGGTGAATTCATACAATGGATGTTCCTGAAGTAAGAATGTAGGTGTGTGAAGACATAGAATGGAGGTGTGTGAAGTCAAAATGCAGGTGTGTGAACTCATAGAATGGAGGTGGGTGAAGTCACAATGCAGGTGTGTGAAGTCATAGAATGGAGTTGTGTGAACTCAGAAAGGAGGTGTGTGAAGTCACAAAATAAAGGTGTGTGAAGTCATATAATGGAGGTGTGTGAAGTCACAGAATGGAGGTGTGTGAATTCATAGAATGGAGGTGTGTGAAGTCATAGAATGGAGGTGTGTGAAGTCACAGAATGGAGGTGTGTGAAGTAACAGAATGGAGGTGTGTGAAGTCACAGAATGGAAGTGGGTGAACTCACAATGGAGGTGTGTGAAGTCACAGAAGGGAGGTGTGTGAAGTCAGAAGGGAGGTGTGTGAAGTCACAGAATGGAGATGTCTGAAGTCATAGAATGGAGGTGTGTGAGGTCACAGAATGGATGTTTCTGAAGTAAGAATGAAGGTGTGTGAAGTCATAGAATGGAGGTGTGAGAAGTCATAGAATGGAGGTGTGTGAAGTCATAGAATCGAAGTGTGTGAAATCATAGAATGGAGGTGTGTGAAGTCAGAATGGAGATGTGGGAAGTCATAGAATGGAGGTGTGTGAAGTCACAATGCAGGTGTGTGAACTCATAGAATTGAGGTGGGTGAAGTCACAATGCAGGTGTGTGAAGTCATAGAATGGAGGTGTGTGAAGTCATAGAATGGAGGTGGTGAAGTGACAGAATGGAGGTGTGTGCAGTCATAGAATGGAGGTGTGTGAAGTCACAGAACGGTGGTGTGTGAAGTCATAGAATGGAGGGCTGTGAAGTCATAGAATGGAGGTGTGTTAAGTCATAGAATGGAGGTGTGGAAGTCAGAGAATGGAGGTGTGTGAACTCATAGAATGGAGGTGTGTGAAGTCACAGAATGGAGGTGTGTGAAGTCAGAATGGAGGTGTGAAGTCATAGAATGGGGGTGGGTGAAGTCATGGAAAGGAGGAATGGGAAGTCATAGAATGGAGAAGTGTGAAGTCATAGAGTGGAGGTGAGTGAAGTCACATGTTCAAAGTCTGTGAAGTCATAGAATGGAGGTTTGTGAAGTCAGAATTGAGGTGTATGAACTGAGAGAATGGAGGTGTGTGAAGTCACAATGGAGGTGTGTGAAGTCATAGAATGGGTGTGTGAAATCAGAGAATGGAGGTGTGTGAAGTCAGAATGCAGGTGTGAGAAGTCATAGAATGGAGGTGTGTGAAGTCATAGAATGGAGGTGTGGGAAGTCATAGATTGGAAGCGTGTGAAGTCATAGAATGGAGGTGTGTGAAGTCATAGATTGAAGGTGTGGGGAAGTCATAGTATGAAGGTGGGTGAAGTCACAGAATGGAGGTGTGTGAAGTCACAGAATGGAGTTGTGTGAAGTCACAATGGAGGTGTGTGAAGTCATAGGATGGAGGTGTGTGAAATCAAAGAATGGAGGTTTGTGAAGTCATAGAATCGATTGTGTGTGAAATCACAGAATGGAGGTGTGTAAAGTCACAGAATGGAGGTGTGTAAAGTCACAGAGTGGACGTGTGTGAAGTCACAGAATGGAGGTTTGTGAAGTCATAGAATCGAGGTGTGTGAAGTCATAGAATGCAGGTGTGTGAAGTCAGAATAGAGGTGTGCGAAGTCATAGAATGGAGGTGTGTGAAGTCAGAATGGAGCTGTGTGAAGTCATAGAATGGATTTGTGTGAAGTCAGAATGGAGGTGTGTGAACTCATATAATGTAGGTGTATGAAGTCACAATGGATGTGTGTGAAGTCACAGAATGGATGTCTGTGAACTCAGAAAGGAGGTGTGAGAAGTCATAGAATGGAGGTATGTGAAGTCATAGAATGGAGGTGTGTGAAATCATAGAATGGAGGTGTGTGAAGTCACAGAATGGAGGTGTGTGAAGTCACAGAATGGAGGTGTGTGAAGTCACAGAATGGAGGTGTGTGAAGTCACAGAATGGAAGTGTGTGAAGTCAAAATTGTGGTGTGTGAATTCACAAATGGAGGTGTGTGAAGTCAGAAGGCAGCTGAGTGAAGTCATATAATGGAGGTGGGTGAAGGCAGAATGGAAGTGTGTGAATTCGTAGAATGGAGGTGTGTGAAGTCAAAATGGAGGTGTGTGAAGTCAAAAGGCAGCTGAGTGAAGTCATAGACTGGAGGTGTGTGAACTCAGATTGGAGGTGTGTGAAATCACAGAAAGCAGGTGTGTCAACTCAGAAACGAGGTGTGTGAAGTCATAGAATGGAGGTGTGTGAAGTCATAGAATCGAAGTGTGTGAAATCATAGAATGGAGGTGTGTGAAGTCAGAATGGAGATGTGTGAAGTCATAGAATGGAGGTGTGTGAAGTCACAATGCAGGTGTGTGAAGTCATAGAATGGAGTGTGTGAAGTCATAGAATGGAGGTGGTGAAGTGACAGAATGGAGGTGTGTGACGTCATAGAATGGAGGTGTGTGAAGTCACAGAATGGTGGTTTGTGAAGTCATAGAATGGAGGGGTGTGAAGTCATAGAATAGAGGTGTGTTAAGTCATAAAATGGAGGTTTGGAAGTCACAGAATGGAGGTGTGTGAAGTCACAGAATGGAGGTGTGTGAAGTCATACAATGGAGGTGTGTGAAGTCACAGAATGGAGATATCTGAAGTCAGAATCGAGGTGTGAAGTCATAGAATAGAGGTGGGTGAATTCATAGAAAGGAGGTGTGGGACGTCATAGAATGGAGAAGTGTGAAGTCATAGAATGGAGGTGAGTGAAGTCACAGATTCGAGGTCTGTGAAGTCATAGAATGGAGGTGTGTGAAGTCAGAATGGAGGTGTGTGAAGTCATAGAATGGAGGTGTGTGAACTCATAGAATGGAGGTGTGTGTCGTCACAATGGAAGTGTGTGAAGTCACAGAATGGAGGTGTGTGAAGTCATACATTGGTGTGTGAAGTCAGAATGGAGGTGTGTGAAGTCACAGAATTGAGGTGTGTGAACTCAGAATGGAGGTGTGTGAAGTCATAGATGGAGGTGTGTGAAGTCATAGTATGGAGGTGTGTGAAATCATAGAATGGAGTTTTGTTAATTCACAGAATGGAGGAGTGTGAAGTCAGAATGGCGGAATGTGAAGTCATAGAACGGAGGTGTGTGAAGTTAGAATGGAGGTGTGTGAACTCATAGAATGGAGGTGTGTGAAGTCACAATGGAGGTGTGTGAAGACATAGAAAGCAGGTGTGTGAAGTCACAGAATGGAGGTGTGTGAAGTCATAGAATGGAGGTGTGTGAAGTCATAGAATGGAAGTTTGTGAAGTAAGAATGAAGGTGTGTGAAGTCATAGAATGGAAGTGTGTGAAGTCACAGAATGGAGGTGTGTGAAGTCATAGAATGGAGCTGTGTGAATTCAGAATGGAGGTGTGTGAAGTGATCGAATGGAGGTGTGTGCAGTCATAGAATGGATGTTTCTGAAGTAGGAATGAAGGTGTGTGAAGTCATAGAATGGAGGTGTGTGAAGTCAAAATGGAGGTGTGTGAACTCAAAGAATGGAGGTGTGTGAACTCATAGAATGGAGGTGTGTGAAGTCATGGAATGGAGGTGTGTGAAGTCCTAGAATGGAGTTGTGTGAAGTCAAACAATGGAGGTGTGTGAAGTCACAGAATGGAGGTGTGTGAAGTCACAGAATGGAAGTGTGTGAAGTCACAGAATGGAGGTGTGTGAAGTCACAGAATGGCGGTGTGTGAAGTCAAAATGGTGGTGTGTGAATTCACAAATGGAGGTGTGTGAAGTCAGAAGGCAGCTGAGTGAAGTCATAGAATGGAGGTGGGTGAAGGCAGAATGGAAGTGTGTGAACTCAGCGAATGGAGGTGTGTGAAGTCAAAATGGAGGTGTGTGAAGTCATAGAATGGTGGTTTTTTATGTCAAAGAATGGAGGTGTGTGAAGTCATAGAGTGGAGGTGTGTGAACTCAAATTGGAGGTGTGTGAAATCACAGAAAGCAGGTGTGTCAACTCAGAAACGAGGTGTGTGAAGTCATAGAATGGAGGTGTGTGAAGTCATAGAAACGAAGTGTGTGAAATCATAGAATGGAGGTGTGTGAAGTCAGAATGGAGATGTGTGAAGTCATAGAATGGAGGTGTGTGAAGTCACAATGCAAGTGTGTGAAGTCATAGAATGGAGGTGTGTGATGTCATAGAATGGAGGCGGTGAAGTAACAGAATGGAGGTGTGTGAAGTCATAGAATGGAGGTGTGTGAAGTCACAGAATGGTGGTGTGTGAAGTCATAGAATGGAGGGGTGTGAAGACATAGAATGGAGGTGTGTTAAGTCATAGAATGGAGGTGTGGAAGTCACAGAATGGAGGTGTGTGAAATCACAGAATGGAGGTGTGTGAACAGAGAATGGAGGTGTGTGAAGTCACAGAATGGAGGTGTTTGAAGTCATACAATGGAGGTGTGTGAAGTCACAGAATGGAGGGGTGTGAATTCATACAAGGGAGGTGTGTGAAGTCATAGAATGGAGGTGTGTGAAGTCACATAATGGAGGTGTGTGAAGTCAAAGAATGGAGGTGTGTGAAGACACAGAATGGAAGTGGGTGAACTCACAATGGAGGTGTGTGAAGTCACAGAATGGAGGTGTGTGAATTCATAGAAGGGAGGTGTGTGAAGTCATAGAATGGAGGTGTGTGAAGTCACAGAATGGAAGTGTGTGAAGTCAAAATGGAGGTGTGTGAAGTCAGAGAATGGAGGTGTGTGAAGTCGATGAATGGACTTGTGTGAAGTCAAAATTGTGGTGTGTGAAGTCAAAGATTGGATGTGTGTGAAGTCACAGAATGGAGGTGTGTGAAGTCAAAATGGAGGTGTGTGAAGTCAAAGAATGGATGTGTTTGAAGTCATAGAATGGAGGTGTATGAAGTCATGGAATGGAGGTGTGTGAAGTCAAACATTGGAAGTGTGTGAAGTTACAGAATGGAGGTGTGTCAAGTCATAGAATGGAGGTGTGTGAAGTCAGAGAATGGAGGTGTGTGAAGTCAGAATGCAGGTGTGTGAAGTCATAGAATGGAGGTGTGTGAAGACACAGAATGGAAGTGGGTGAACTCACAATGGAGGTGTGTGAAGTCACAGAATGGAGTTCTGTGAAGTCACAGTGGAGGTGTGTGAAGTCATAGAATGGAGGTGTGTGAAGTCAAAGAATGGAGGTGTGTGAAGTCATAGAATGGAGGTGTGTGAAGTCACAGCATGGATGTGTGTGAAGTCAGAAGGGAGACGTGTGAAGTCATAGAATGGAGGTGTGTGAAGTCACAATGCAGGTGTGTGAACTCATAGAATGGAGGTGGGTGAAGTCACAATGCAGGTGTGTGAAGTCATAGAATGGAGTTGTGTGAACTCAGAAAGGAGGTGTGTGAAGTCACAGAATAAAGGTGTGTGAAGTCATATAATGGAGGTGTGTGAAGTCACAGAATGGAGGTGTGTGAATTCATAGAATGGAGGTGTGTGAAGTCATAGAAGGGAGGTGTGTGAAGTCACAGAATGGAGGTGTGTGAAGTAACAGAATGGAGGTGTGTGAAGTCACAGAATGGAAGTGGGTGAACTCACAATGGAGGTGTGTGAAGTCACAGAAGGGAGGTGTGTGAAGTCAGAAGGGAGGTGTGTGAAGTCACAGAATGGAGATGTCTGAAGTCATAGAATGGAGGTGTGTGAGGTCACAGAATGGATGTTTCTGAAGTAAGAATGAAGGTGTGTGAAGTCATAGAATGGAGGTGTGAGAAGTCATAGAATGGAGGTGTGTGAAGTCACAGAATGGAGGTGTGTGAAGTCAGAATGGAGGTGTGAAGTCATAGAATAGAGTTGGGTGAAGTCATAGAAAGGAGTTGAGGGAAGTCATAGAATAGAGGTGAGTGAAGTCACAGATCCGAGGTCTGTGAAGTCATAGAATGGAGCTGTGTGATGTCAGAATTGAGGAGTGTGAAGTCCTAGAATGGATGTGTGTGAACTCATAGAATGGAGGTGTGTGACGTCACAATGGAAGTGTGTGAAGTCACAGAATGGAGGTGTGTGAAGTCATATATTGGAGGTGTGTGAAGTCAGAATGGAGGTGTGTGAAGTCATAGAATGGAGGTGTGTGAACTCAGAATGGAGGTGTTTGAAGTCATAGATGGAGGTGTGTGAAGTCACAGTATGGAGGTGTGTGAAATCATAGAATGGAATTTTGTGAATTCACAGAATGGAGCTGTGTGAACTCAGAATGGAGGAGTGTGAAGTCATAGAATGGAGGTGTGTGAAGTCAGAATGGAGGTGTGTGAACTCATAGAATGGACGTGTGTGAAGTCACAATGGAGGTGTGTGAAGACAGAGAATGGAGGTGTGTGAAGTCACAGAATGGAGGTGTGTGAAGTCATAGAATGGAGGTGTGTGAAGTCATAGAATGGAGGTGTGTGAAGTCATAGAATGGATGTTTCTGAAGTAAGAATGAAGGTGTGTGAAGTCATAGAATGGAGGTGTGTGAAGTCAAAATGGAGGTGTGTGAACTCATAGAATGGAGGTGTGTGAAGTCACAGAATGGAGGTGCGTGAAGTCAGAATGGAGGTGTGAAGTCATAGAATGGGGAGGGTGAAGTCATGGAAAGGAGGTGTGGGAAGTCATAGAATGGAGAAGTGTGAAATCATAGAGTGGAGGTGAGTGAAGTCACATATTCAAAGTCTGTGAAGTCATAGAATGGAGGTTTGTGAAGTCAGAATGGAGGTGTATGAACTCATAGAATGGAGGTGTGTGAAGTCACAATGGAGGTGTGTGAAGTCATAGAATGGAGGTGTGTGAAGTCATAGAATGGAGGTGTGTGAAGTCATAGATTAGAAGCGTGTGAAGTCATAGAATGGAGGTGTGTGAAGTCATAGATTCAAGGTGTGGGGAAGTCATAGTATGGAGGTGTGTGAAGTCACAGAAATGAAGGTGTGTGAAGTCACAGAATGGAGTTGTGTGAAGTCACAATGGAGGTGTGTGAATTCATAGGATGGAAGTGTGTGAAATCAAAGAATGGAGGTTTCTGAAGTCATAGAATGGATTGTGTGTGAAATCACAGAATGGAGGTGTGTGAAGTCACAGAATGGAGGTGTGTAAAGTCACAGAGTGGAGGTGTGTGAAGTCACAGAATGGAGGTTTGTGAAGTCATTGAATGGAGGTGTGTGAAGTCACAGAATGCAGGTGTGTGAAGTGAGAATAGAGGTGTGCGAAGTCATAGAATGGAGGTGTGTGAAGTCAGAATGGAGCTGTGTGAAGTCATAGAATGGATGTGTGTGAAGTCAGAATGGAGGTGTGTGACCTCATAGAATGGAGGTGTATGAAGTCACAATGGAGGTGTGTGAAGTCACAGAATGGCTGTGTGTGAACTCAGAAAGGAGGTGTGTGAAGTCATAGAATGGAGGTCTGTGAAGTCATAGAATGGAGGTGTGTGAAATCATAGAATGGAGGTGTGTGAACTCACAGAATTGAGGTGTGTGAAGACAGAATGGAGGTGTGTGAAGTCAGAATGGAGTTGTGTGAAGTCAGATAATGGAGGTGTGTGAAGTCACAATGCAGGTGTGTGAAGTCATAGAATGGAGGTGTGTGAAGTCATAGAATGGAGGTAGTGAAGTGACAGAATGGAGGTGTGTGAAGTCATAGAATGGAGGTGTGTGAAGTCACAGAATGGTGGTGTGTGAAGTCATAGAATGGAGGGGTGTGAAGTCATAGAATGGAGGTGTGTTAAGTCGTAGAATGGAGGTGTGTGAAGTCACAGAATGGAGGGGTGTGAATTCCTAGAAGGGAGGTGTGTGAAGTCATAGAATGGAGGTGTGTGAAGTCACATAATGGAGGTGGGTGAAGTCACAGAATGGAGGTGTGTGAAGACACAGAATGGAAGTGGGTGAACTCAAACTGGAGGTGTGTGAAGTCACAGAATGGAGGTGTGTGAATTCATAGAAGGGAGGTGTGTGAAGTCATAGAATGGAGGTGTGTGAAGTCAAAGAATGGAAGTGTGTGAAGTCAAAATGGAGGTGTGTGAAGTCAGAGAATGGAGGTGTGTGAAGTCAATGAATGGACTTGTGTGAAGTCAAAATTGTGGTGTGTGAAGTCAAAGAATGGATGTGTGTGAAGTCACAGAATGGAGGTGTGTGAAGTCACAATGGAGGTGTGTGAACTCATAGAATGGGGGTGTGTGAAATCAGAGAATGGAGGTGTGTGAAGTCACAATGGAGGTGTGTGAAGTCATAGAATGGGGGTGTGTGAAATCAGAGAATGGAGGTGTGTGAAGTCAGAATGCAGGTGTGTGAAGTCATAGAATGGAGGTGTGTGAAGTCATAGAATGGAGTTGTGTGAAGTCATAGATTGGAATCATGTGAAGTCATAGAATGGAGGTGTATGAAGTCATAGATTGAAGGTGTGGGGAAGTCATAGTGTGGAGGTGTGTGAAGTCACAGAAATGGAGATGTGTGAAGTCACAGAATGGAGTTGTATGAAGTCAAAATGGAGGTGTGTGAAGTCAGAGGATGGAGGTGTGTGAAATCACAGAGTGGAGGTTTGTGAAGTCACAGAATGGAAGTGTGTGAAGTCAAAATGGAGGGTTGTGAAGTCAAAGCATAGATGTGTTTGAAGTCATAGAATGGAGGTGTATGAAGTCATGGAATGGAGGTGTGTGAAGTCAATGAATGGACTTGTGTGAAGTCAAAATTGTGGTGTGTGAAGTCAAAGAATGGATGTGTGTGAAGTCACAGAATGGAGGTGTGTGAAGTCAAAATGGAGGTGTGTGAAGTCAAAGAATGGATGTGTTTGAAGTCATAGAATGGAGGTGTATGAAGTCATGGAATGGAGGTGTGTGAAGTCAAACATTGGAAGTGTGTGAAGTTACAGAATGGAGGTGTGTGAAGTCATAGAATGGAGGTGTGTGAAGTCAGAGAATGGAGGTGTGTGAAGTCAGAATGCAGGTGTGTGAAGGCATAGAATGGAGGTGTGTGAAGTCATAGATTGGAAGTGTGTGAAGTCATAGATTGAAGGTGTGTGAAGTCACAGAGGGAGGTTTGTGAAGTCACAGAATGGAGTTCTGTGAAGTCACAGTGGAGGTGTGTGAAGTCATAGAATGGAGGTGTGTGAAGTCAAAGAATGGAGGTGTGTGAAGTCATAGAATGGAGGTGTGTGAAGTCACAGCATGGAGGTGTGTGAAGTCAGAATGGAGATGTGTGAAGTCATAGAATGAAGGTGTGTGAAGTCACAATGCTGGTGTGTGAACTCATAGAATGTAGGTGGGTGAAGTCACAATGCAGGTGTGTGAAGTCATAGAATGGAGTTTTGTGAACTCAGAAAGGAGGTGTGTGAAGTCACAGAATAGAGGTGTGTGAAGTCATACAATGGAGGTGTGTGAAGTCACAGAATGGAGGTGTCTGAATTCATAGAATGGAGGTGTGTGAAGTCATAGAATGGAGGTGTGTGAAGTCACAGAATGGAGGTGTGTGAAGTAACAGAATGGAGGTGTGTGAAGTCACAGAATGGAAGTGGGTAAACTCACAATGGAGGTGTGTGAAGTCACAGAAGGGAGGTGTGTGAAGTCAGAAGGGAGGTGTGTGAAGTCACAGAATGGAGATGTGTGAACTCAGAATGGAGGTGTGGGAAGTCACAGAATGGAGATTTGTGAAGTCATAGAAGGGAGGTGTGTAAGGTCATAGAATGGATGTTTCTGAAGTAAGAATGAAGGTGTGTGAAGTCATAGAATGGAGGTGTGTGAAGTCATAGAATGGAGGTGTGTGAAGTCACAGAATGGAGGTGTGTGAAGTCAGAATGGAGGTGTGAAGTCATAGAATAGAGGTGGGTGACGTCATAGAAAGGAGTTGTGGGAAGTCATAGAATAGAGGAGTGTGAAGTCATAGAATGGAGGTGAGTGAAGTCACAGATCCGAGGTCTGTGAAGTCATAGAATGGAGCTGTGTGATGTCAGAATTGAGGAGTGTGAAGTCCTAGAATGGATGTGTGTGAACTCATAGAATGGAGGTGTGTGACGTCACAATGGAAGTGTGCGAAGTCACGGAATGGACGTGTGTGAAGTCATATATGGGAGGTGTGTGAAGTCAGAATGGAGGTGTGTGAAGTCACACAATGGAGGTGTGTGAACTCAGAATGGAGGTGTTTGAAGTCATAGATGGAGGTGTGTGAAGTCACAGTATGGAGTTGTGTGAAAACTTAGAATGGAATTTTGTGAATTCACAGAATGGAGCTGTGTGAAGTCAGAATGGAGGAGTGTGAAGTCATAGAATGGAGGTGTGTGAAGTCAGAATGGAGGTGTGTGAACTCATAGAATGGACGTGTGTGAAGTCACAATGGAGGTGTGTGAAGACATAGAATGGAGGTGTGTGAAGTCACAGAATGGAGGTGTGTGAAGTCATAGAATGGAGGTGTGTGAAGTCATAGAATGGAGGTGTGTGAAGTCAAAATTGAGGTGTGTGATCTCATAGAATGGAGGTGTGTGAAGTAACAGAATGGAGGTGTGTGAAGTCAGAATGGAGGTGTAGAGTCATAGAATCGGGTGGGTGAAGTCATGGAAAGGAGGAATGGGAAGTCATAGAATGGAGAAGTGTGAAGTCATAGAGTGGAGGTGAGTGAAGTCACATATTCAAAATCTGTGAAGTCATAGAATGGAGGTTTGTGAAGTCAGAATGGAGGTGTATGAACTGATAGAATGGAGGTGTGAGAAGTCACAATGGAGGTGTGTGAAGTCATAGAATGGGGGTGTGTGAAATCAGAGAATGGAGGTGTGTGAAGTCAGAATGCAGGTGTGAGAAGTCATAGAATGGAGGTGTGTGAAGTCATAGAATGGAGGTGTGTGAAGTCATAGATTGGAAGCGTGTGAAGTCATAGAATGGAGGTGTGTGAAGTCATAGATTGAAGGTGTGGGGAAGTCATAGTATGGAGGTGTGTGAAGTCACAGAATGGAGGTATGTGAAGTCACAGAATGGAGTTGTGTGAAGTCAAAATGGAGGTGTGTGAAGTCATAGGATGGGGGTGTGTGAAATCAAAGAATGGAGGTTTGTGAAGTCATAGAATGGATTGTGTGTGAAATCACAGAATGGAGGTGTGTGAAGTCACAGAATGGAGGTGTGTAAAGTCACAGAGTGGACGTGTGTGAAGTCACAGAATGGAGGTTTGTGAAGTCATAGAATGGAGGTGTGTGAAGTCACAGAATGCAGGTGTGTGAAGTCAGAATAGAGGTGTGCGAAGTCATAGAATGGAGGTGTGTGAAGTCAGAATGGAGCTGTGTGAAGTCATAGAATGGATTTGTGTGAAGGCAGAATGGAGGTGTGTGAACTCATATAATGTAGGTGTATGAAGTCACAATGGAGGTGTGTGAAGTCACAGAATGGATGTGTGTGAACTCAGAAAGGAGGTGTGAGAAGTCATAGAATGGAGGACTGTGAAGTCATAGAATGGAGGTGTGTGAAATCATAGAATGGAGGTGTGTGAAGTCACAGAATGGAGGTGTGTGAAGTCACAGAATGGACGTGTGTGAAGTCAAAATGGTGGTGTGTAAATTCACAAATGGGGGTGTGTGAAGTCAGAAGGCAGCTGAGTGAAGTCATAGAATGGAGGTGGGTGAAGGCAGAATGGAAGTGTGTGAATTCGTAGAATGGAGGTGTGTGAAGTCAAAATGGAGGTGTGTGAAGTCATAGAACGGTGGTTTTTGATGTCAAACAATGGAGGTGTGTGAAGTCATAGACTGGAGGTGTGTGAACTCAGACTGGAGGTGTGTGAAATCACAGAAAGCAGGTGTGTCAACTCAGAAACGAGGTGTGTGAAGTTATAGAATGGAGGTGTGTGAAGTCATAGAATCGAAGTGTGTGAAATCATAGAATGGAGGTGTGTGAACTCAGAATTGAGATGTGTGAAGTCATAGAATGGAGGTGTGTGAAGTCACAATGCAGGTGTGTGATGTCATAGAATGGAGTGTGTGAAGTCATAGAATGGAGGTGGTGAAGTGACAGAATGGAGGTGTGTGAAGTCATAGAATGGAGGTGTGTTAAGTCACAGAATGGTGGTGTGTGAAATCATAGAATGGAGGGGTGTGAAGTCATAGAATAGAGGTGTGTTAAGTCATAGAATGGAGGTTTGGAAGTCACAGAATAGAGGTGTGTGAAGTCACAGAATGGAGGTGTGTGAAGTCACACAATGGAGGTGTGTGAAGTCACAGAATGGAGGGGTGTGAATTCATAGAAGGGATTTGTGTGAAGTCACACAATGGAGGTGTGTGAAGACACAGAATGGAAGTGGGTGAACTCACAATGGAGGTGTGTGAAGTCACAGAATGGAGGTGTGTTCATTCATAGAAGGGAGGTGTGTGAAGTCATAGAATGGAGGTGTGTGAAGTCATAGAATGGAAGTGTGTGAAGTCAAAATGGAGGTGTGTGAAGTCAGAGAATGGAGGTGTGTGAAGTCACAGAATGGAGGTGTGTGAAGTAAAAATGGAGGTGTGAGAAGTCAAAGAATGGATGTATTTGAAGTCATAGAATGGAGGTGTATGAAGTCATGGAATGGAGGTGTGTGAAGTCACAGAGGGAGGTGTGTGATGTCACAGAATGGAGATGTGTGAACTCAGAATGGAGGTGTGGGAAGTCACAGAATGGAGGTTTGTGAAGTCATAGAATGGAGGTGTGTGAGGTCATAGAATGGATGTTTCTGAAGTAAGAATGAAGGTGTGTGAAGTCATCGAATGGAGGTGTGTGCAGTCATAGAATGGATATTTCTGAAGTAGGAATGAAGGTGTGTGAACTCATAGAATAGAGGTGTGTGACGTCACAATGGAAGTGTGTGAAGTCACAGAATGGAGGTGTGTGAAGTCATATATTGGAGGTGTGTGAAGTCAGAATGGAGGTGTGTGAAGTCACAGAATGGAGGTGTGTGAACTCAGAATGGAGGTGTTTGAAGTCATAGATGGAGGTGTGTGAAGTCACAGTATGGAGGTGTGTGAAATCATAGAATGGAATTTTGTGAATTCACAGAATGGAGCTGTGTGAAGTCAGAATGGAGGTGTGTTAACTCATAGAATGGACGTGTGTGAAGTCACAATGGAGGTGTGTGAAGACATAGAATGGAGGTGTGTGAAGTCACAGAATGGAGGTGTGTGAAGTCATAGAATGGAGGTGTGTGAAGTCATAGAATGGAGGTGTGTGAAGTCAAAATGGAGGTGTGTGAACTCATAGAAGGAGGTGTGTGAAGTCACAGAATGGAGGTGTGTGAAGTCAAAATGGAGGTGTGTGAACTCATAGAATGGAGGTGTGTGAAGTCACAGAATGGAGGTGTGTGAAGTCAGAATGCAGGTGTGAAGTCATAGATTGGGGGTGGGTGAAGTCATAGAAGGGAGGAATGGGAAGTCATAGAATGTAGAAGTGTGAAGTCATAGAGTGGAGGTGAGTGAAGTCAAATATTCAAAGTCTGTGAAGTCATAGAATGGAGGTTTGTGAAGGCATAGAATGGAGGTGTGTGAAGTCACAGAATGCAGGTGTGTGAAGTCAGAATAGAGGTGTGCGAAGTCATAGAATGGAGGTGTGTGAAGTCAGAATGGAGCTGTGTGAAGTCATAGAATGGATTTGTGTGAAGTCAGAATGGAGGTGTGTGAACTCATATAATGTAGGTGTATGAAGGCACAATGGAGGTGTGTGAAGTCACAGAATGGATGTGTGTGAACTCAGAAAGGAGGTGTGAGAAGTCATAGAATGGAGGACTGTGAAGTCATAGAATGGAGGTGTGTGAAATCATAGAATGGAGGTGTGTGAAGTCACAGAATTGGGGTGTGTAAAGACAGAATGGAGGTGTGTGAAGTCAGAATGGAGGTGTGTGAAGTCAGATAATGGAGGTGTGTGAAGTCACAATGCAGGTGTGTGAACTCATAGAATGGAGGTGTGTGAAGTAACAATGTATGTTTCTGAAGTCATAGAATGGAGGTGTGTGAAGTCATAGAATGGAGGTGTGTGAAGTCATAGAATTGAAGTGTGTGAAGTCATAGAATGGAGGATTGTGAAGTAAGAATGGAGGTGTGTGAAGTCACCGAATGGAGTTGTGTGAGCTCAGAATGGAGGTGTGTGAAGTCAGAGAATGGAGGTGTTTGAAGTCATAGAATGGAGGTGTGTGAAGTCACAGAATGGAGGTATCTAAAGTCAGAATTGAGGTGTGAAGTCATAGAATAGAGGTGGGTGAAGTCATAGAAAGGAGGTGTGGGAAGTCATAGAATGGAGCAGTGTGAAGTCATAGAATGGAGGTGAGTGAACTCACAGTTTCGAGGTCTGTGAAGTCATAGAATGGAGGTGTGTGAAGTCAGAATGGAGGTATATGAAGTCATAGAATGGAGGTGTGTGAACTCATAGAATGGAGGTGTGTGTCGTCACAATGGAATTGTGTGAAGTCACAGAATGGAGGTATGTGAAGTCATATATTGGTGTGTGAAGTCAGAATGGAGGTGTGTGAAGTCACAGAATTGAGGTGTGTGAACTCAGAATGGAGGTGTGCGAAGTCATAGATGGAGGTGTGTGAAGTCATAGTGTGGAGGTGTGTGAAATCATTGAATGGAGTTTTGTGAATTCACAGAATGGAGGAGTGTGAACTCAGAAAGGCGGAGTGTGAAGTCATAGAATGGAGGTGTGTGAGGTTAGAATGGAGGTGTGTGAATTCATAGAATGGAGGTGTGTGAAGTCACAATGGAGGTGTGTGAAGACATAGAATGGAGGTGTGTGAAGTCACAGAATGGATGTGTGAAGTCATAGAATGGAGGTGTGTGAAGTCATAGAATGGATGTTTGTGAAGTAAGAATGAAGGTGTGTGAAGTCATAGAATGGAAGTGTGTGAAGTCACAGAATGGAGGTGTGTGAAGTCATAGAATGGAGCTGTGTGAATTCAGAATGGAGGTGTGTGAAGTCATCGAATGGAGGTCTGTGCAGTCATAGAATGGATGTTTCTGAAGTAGGAATGAAGGTGTGTGAAGTCATAGAATGGAGGTGTGTGAAGTCAAAATGGAGGTGTGTGAACTCAAAGAATGGAGGTGTGTGAACTCATAGAATGGAGGTGTGTGAAGTCATGGAATGGAGGTGTGTGAAGTCCAAGAATGGAGGTGTGTGAAGTCAAACAATGGAGGTGTGTGAAGTCACAGAATGGAGGTGTGTGAAGTCACAGAATGGAGGTGTGTGAAGTCACAGAATGGAGGTGTGTGAAGTCAAAATGGTGGTGTGTAAATTCACAAATGGAGGTGTGTGAAGTCAGAAGGCAGCTGAGTGAAGTCATAGAATGGAGGTGGGTGAAGGCAGAATGGAAGTGTGTGAACTCGTAGAATGGAGGTGTGTGAAGTCAAAATGGAGGTGTGTGAAGTCATAGAATGGTGGTTTTTGATGTCAAAGAAGGGAGGTGTGTGAAGTCATAGACTGGAGGTGTGTGAACTCAGATTGGAGGTGTGTGAAATCACAGAAAGCAGGTGTGTCAACTCAGAAACGAGGTGTGTGAAGTCATAGAATGGAGGTGTGTGAAGTCATAGAATCGAAGTGTGTGAAATCATAGAATGGAGGTGTGTGAAGTCAGAATGGAGATGTGTGAAGTCATAGAATGGAGGTGTGTGAAGTCACAATGCAGGTGTGTGAAGTCATAGAATAGAGGTGTGTGAAGTCATAGAATGGAGGTGGTGAAGTGACAGAATGGAGGTGTGTGAAGTCATAGAATGGAGGTGTGTGAAGTCACAGAATGGTGGTGTGTGAAGTCATAGAATGGAGGGCTGTGAAGTCATAGAATGGAGGTGTGGAAGTCAGAGAATGGAGGTGTGTGAACTCATAGAATGGAGGTGTGTGAAGTCACAGAATGGAGGTGTGTGAAGTCAGAATGGAGGTGTGAAGACATAGAATGGGGGTGGGTGAAGTCATGGAAAGGAGGAATGGGAAGTCATAGAATGGAGAAGTGTGAAGTCATAGAGTGGAGGTGAGTGCAGTCATAGAATGGATGTTTCTGAAGTAGGAATGAAGGTGTGTGAAGTCATAGAATGGAGGTGTGTGAAGTCAAAATGGAGATGTGTGAACTCAAAGAATGGAGGTGTGTGAACTCATAGAATGGAGGTGTGTGAAGTCATGGAATGGAGGTGTGTGAAGTCCAAGAATGGTGGTGTGTGAAGTCAAACAATGGAGGTGTGTGAAGTCACAGAATGGAGGTGTGTGAAGTCACAGAATGGAGGTGTGTGAAGTCACAGAATGGAGGTGTGTGAAGTCAAAATGGTGGTGTGTAAATTCACAAATGGAGGTGTGTGAAGTCAGAAGGCAGCTGAGTAAAGTGATAGAATGGAGGTGGATGAAGGCAGAATGGAAGTGTGTGAACTCGTAGAATGGAGGTGTGTGAAGTCAAAATGGAGGTGTGTGAAGTCATAGAATGGTGGTTTTTGATGTCAAAGAAGGGAGGTGTGTGAAGACATAGACTGTAGGTGTGTGAACTCAGATTGGAGGTGTGTGAAATCAGAGGAAGCAGGTGTGTCAACTCAGAAACGAGGTGTGTGAAGTCATAGAATGGAGGTGTGTGAAGTCAGAATGGAGATGTGTGAAGTCATAGAATGGAGGTGTGTGAAGTCAAAATGGAGGTGTGTGAACTCATAGAATGGAGGTGTGTGAAGTCACAGAATGGAGGTGTGTGAAGTCAGAATGGAGGTGTGAAGTCAAAGATTGGGGGTGGGTGAAGTCATGGAAAGGAGGAATGGGAAGTCATAGAATGGAGGTGTGTGAAGTCATAGAATGGATGTTTGTGAAGTAAGAATGAAGGTGTGTGAAGTCATAGAATGGAAGTGTGTGAAGTCACAGAATGGAGGTGTGTGAAGTCATAGAATGGAGCTGTGTGAATTCAGAATGGAGGTGTGTGAAGTCATCGAATGGAGGTCTGTGCAGTCATAGAATGGATGTTTCTGAAGTAGGAATGAAGGTGTGTGAAGTCATAGAATGGAGGTGTGTGAAGTCAAAATGGAGGTGTGTGAACTCAAAGAATGGAGGTGTGTGAAGTCATGGAATGGAGGTGTGTGAAGTCCAAGAATGGAGGTGTGTGAAGTCAAACAATGGAGGTGTGTGAAGTCACAGAATGGAGGTGTGTGAAGTCACAGAATGGAGGTGTGTGAAGTCACAGAATCGAGGTGTGTGAAGTCAAAATGATGGTGTGTAAATTCACAAATGGAGGTGTGTGAAGTCAGAAGGCAGCTGAGTGAAGTCATAGAATGGAGGTGGGTGAAGGCAGAATGGAAGTGTGTGAACTCGCAGAATGGAGGTGTGTGAAGTCAAAATGGAGGTGTGTGAAGTCATAGAATGGTGGTTTTTGATGTCAAAGAAGGAAGGCGTGTGAAGTCATAGACTGGAGGTGTGTGAACTCAGATTGGAGGTGTGTGAAATCACAGAAAGCAGGTATGTCAACTCAGAAACGAGGTGTGTGAAGTCATAGAATGGAGGTGTGTGAAGTCATAGAATCGAAGTGTGTGAAATCTTAGAATGGAGGTGTGTGAAGTCAGAATGGAGATGTGTGAAGTCATAGAATGGAGGTGTGTGAAGTCACAATGCAGGTGTGTGAACTCATAGAATTGAGGTGGGTGAAGTCACAATGCAGGTGTGTGAAGTCATAGAATGGAGGTGTGTGAAGTCATAGAATGGAGGTGGTGAAGTGACAGAATGGAGGTGTGTGAAGTCATAGAATGGAGGTGTGTGAAGTCACAGAATGGTGGTGTGTGAAGTCATAGAATGGAGGGCTGTGAAGTCATAGAATGGAGGTGTGTTAAGTCATAGAATGGAGGTGTGGAAGTCAGAGAATGGAGGTGTGTGAACTCATAGAATGGAGGTGTGTGAAGTCACAGAATGGAGGTTTGTGAAGTCAGAATGGAGGTGTGAAGTCATAGAATGGGGGTGGGTGAAGTCATGGAAAGGAGGAATGGGAAGTCATAGAATGGAGAAGTGTGAAGTCATAGAGTGGAGGTGAGTGAAGTCAAACATTCAAAGTCTGTGAAGTCATAGAATGGAGGTTTGTGAAGTCAGAATGGAGGTGTATGAACTGATAGAATGGAGGTGTGTGAAGTCACAATGGAGGTGTGTGAAGTCATAGAATGGAGGTGTGTGAAGTCATAGAATGGAGGTGTGTGAAGTCATAGATTGGAAGCGTGTGAAGTCATAGAATGGAGGTGTGTGAAGTCATAGATTGAAGGTCTGGGGAAGTCATAGTATGGAGATGTGTGAAGTCAGAGAATGGAGGTGTGTGAAGTCACAGAATGGAGTTGTGTGAAGTCACAATGGAGATGTGTGAAGTCATAGGATTGAGGTGTGTGAAATCAAAGAATGGAGGTTTGTGAAGTCATAGAATGGATTGTGTGTGAAATCACAGAATGGAGTTGTGTGAAGTCACAGAATGGAGGTGTGTAAAGTCACAGAGTGGACGTGTGTGAAGTCACAGAATGGAGGTTTGTGAAGTCATAGAATGGAGGTGTGTGAAGTCACAGAATACAGGTGTGTGAAGTCAGAATAGAGGTGTGCGAAGTCATAGAATGGAGGTGTGTGAAGTCAGAATGGAGCTGTGTGAAGTCATAGAATGGATTTGTGTGAAGTCAGAATGGAGGTGTGTGAACTCATATAATGTAGGTGTATGAAGTCACAATGGGGGTGTGTGAAGTCACAGAATGGATGTGTGTGAACTCAGAAAGGAGGTGTGAGAAGTCATAGAATGGAGGTCTGTGAAGTCACAGAGTGGAGGTGTGTGAAATCATAGAATGGAGGTGTGTGAAGTCACAGATTGAGGTGTGAGAAGACAGAATGGAGGTGTGTGAAGTCAGAATGGAGGTGTGTGAAGTCAGATAATGGAGGTGTCTGAAGTCACAATGCAGGTGTGTGAACTCATAGAATGGAGGTGTGTGAAGTAACAATGTATGTTTCTGAAATCATAGAATGGAGGTGTGTGAATTCATAGAATGGACGTGTATGAAGTCAAACAATGGAACTGTGTGAAGTCATAGAATGGAGGTGTATGAAATCACAAAATGGAGGTGTGTGTAGTCACAGAGTGGAGGTGTGTAAAGTCACAGAGTGGAGGTGTGTGAAGTCTCAGAATGGAGGAGTGTGAAGTCATAGAATGGAGGTGTTTGAAGTCATAGAATGTTGGTTTTTGAAGTCACAGCATGGAGGTGTGTGAAGTCATAGAATGGAGGTGTATGAATTCATAGAATGGAGGTGTGTGAAGTCACAGAATGGAGGTGTGTGAACACATAGAATGGAGGAGTGTGAAGTCATAGAATGGAGGTGTGTGAAGTCACAGATGGAGGTGTGTGAAGTCACAGAATGGAGGTGTGTGAAGTCACAGAATGGAGGTGTGTGAACCCAGAATGGAGCTGTGTGCATTCAGAGAAGGGAGGTTTGTGAAGTCATAGAATGGATATATCTGAAGTAAGAATGAAGGTGTGTGAAGTCATAGAATGGAGGTATGTGAAGTCAAAATGGAGGTGTGTGAAGTCAAACAATGGAGGTGTGTGAAGTCACAGAATGGAGGTGAGTGAAGTCACAGAATGGAAGTGTGTGAAGTCAAAATGGAGGTGTGTGAAGTCAAAGAATGGACGTGTGTGAAGTCAAAATTGTGGTATGTGAAATCACAAATGCAGGTGTGTGAAGTCACAGAATGGAGGTGTGTGAAGTCACAATGGAGGTGTGTGAAGTCAAAGAATGGATGTGTGTGAAATCATAGAATGGAGGTGTGAAGTCATGGAATGGAGGTTTGTGAAGTCCAATATTGGAAGTGTGTGAAGTTACAGAATTGAGGTGTGTGAAGTCACAGTATGTAGGTGTGTGAAATCAGAGAATGGTGGTGTGTGAAGTCAGAATGCAGGTGTGTGAAGTCATAGAATGGAGGTGTGTGAAGTCATAGAATGGAAGTGTGTGAAGTCATAGATTGGAAGCTTGTGAAGTCATAGAATGGAGGTGTGTGAAGTCATAGATTGAAGGTGTGGGGAGGTGATAGAATGGAGGTGTGTGAAGTCGTAGAATGGAGGTCTGTGAAGTCACAGATTGGAAGCGTGTGAAGTCACAGAAAGGAGGTGTGTTAAGTCACAGAATGGAGTTGTGTGAAGTCACAATGGAGGTGTGTGAAGTCATAGAATGGATTGTGTGTGAAATCACAGAAAGGAGATGTGTGACGTCACAGTATGGAGGTGTGTAAAGTCACAGAGTGGAGGTGTGTGAAGTCACAGAATGGAGGTTTGTGAAGTCATAGATTGGAGGTGTGTGAAGTCACAGAATGTAGGTGTGTGAAGTCAGAATAGAGGTGTGCGAAGTCATAGAATGGAGGTGTGTGAAGTCAGAATGGAGCTGTGTGAAGTCATACAATGTATGTGTGTGAAGTCAGAATGGAGGTGTTTGAACTCATAGAATGGAGGTGTATGAAGTCAATGGAGGTGTGTGAAGTCACAGAATGGATGTGTGTGAACTCAGAAAGGAGGTGTGTGAAGTCATAGAATGGAGGTGTGTGAAGTCATAGAATGGAGGTGTGTGAAATCATAGAATGGAGGTGTGTGAAGTCACAGAATTGAGGTGTGTGATGTCAGAATGGAGGTGTGTTAAGTCAGAATGGAGGTGTGTGAAGTCAGATAATGGAGGTGTGTGAAGTCACAATGAAGGTGTGTGAACTCATAGAATGGAGGTGTGTGAAGTAACAATGTAGGTTTCTGAAGTCATAGAATGGAGGTGTGTGAAGTCATACAATGGAGGTGTGTGAAGTCACAGAATGGAGGTGTGTGATGTCATAGAATGGAGGTGTGTGCAGTCACAGAATGGTTGTGTGTGAAGGCATAGAAAGGAGGTGTGTGAAGTCATAGAATGGAGGTGTGTGAAGTCACAGAATGGACGTGTGTGAAGTCACAGTATGGAGGTGTGTGAACTCAGATTTGAGGTGTGTGAAATCACAGAATGGAGGTGTGTGAAGTCATAGAAGGAGGTGTGTGAAGTCACAGAATGGAGGTGTGTGAAGACAGAGAATGGAGGTGTATGAACTCAGAGTGGAGGTGTGTGATGTCACAGAATGGAGGTGTGTGAAGTCGTAGAATGGAAGTGTGTGAAGTAATAGAATGGAGGTGTGTGAAGTCATAGAATGGATGTTGCTGAAGTAAGAATGAAGGTGTGTGAAGTCATAGAATGGAGGTGTCTGAAGTCATAGAATGGATGTTGCTGAAGTAAGAATGAAGGTGTGTGAACTCATAGAATGGAGGTGTATGAACTCATAGAATGGAGGTGTGTGAATTCATGGAACGGAGGTGTGTGAAGTCAAAGAATGCAGGTGTATGATGTCAAACAATGGAAGTGTGTGAAGTCATAGAATGGAGGTGTGTGAAGTCTTAGAATTGAGGTGTGTGAAGTCATAGAATGGAGGTGTGTGAAGTCACAGAAGGTAGGTGTTTGAAGTCAAAGAATGGAGGTCTGTAAAGTCACAGAGTGGAGGTGTGTGAAGGCACAGAATGGAGGGGTGTGAAGTCAAAGAATGGAGGAATGTGAAGTCACAGAATGGAGATGTGTGAAGTCAGAATAGAGGTGTGCGAAGTCATAGAATGGAGGTGTGTGAAGTCAGAACGGAGCTGTGTGAACTCATAGAATGTAGGTGTGTGAAGTCACAATGGAGATGTGTGAAGTCATAGAATGGTGGTTTTTGAAGTCACAGAATGGAGGTGTGTGAAGTCATAGAATGGAGGTGTGTGAAGTCAGATTGTAGGTATGTGAAGTCACAGAATGGAGGTGTGTCAACTCAGAAATCAGGTATGTAAAGTCATAGAATGGAGGTGTGTGAAGTCACAGAATTGAGGTGTGTGAAGTCAGAATGGAGTTGTGTGAATTTAGAATGTAGGTGTGTGAAGTCATAGAATGGAGGTGTGTGAAGTCATAGAATGGAGGTGTGTGAAGTCACAATGGAGGTGAGTGAATTCACAGAATGGAGGTGTGTGAAGTCCTAGAATGGAGGTGTGTGACATCATAAATGTTGGTGTGTGAAGTCACAGAAGGCAGGTGTGTGAAGTTACAGAATAGAGTTGTGTGAAGTCAAAATGTAGGTGTGTGAATTCATAGAATGGACGTGTATGAAGTCAAACAATGGAACTGTGTGAAGTCATAGAATGGAGGTGTGTGAAATCACAAAATGGAGGTGTGTGTAGTCACAGAGTGGAGGTGTGTAAAGTCACAGAGTGGAGGTGTGTGAAGTCTCAGAATGGAGGAGTGTGAAGTCATAGAATGGAGGTGTTTGAAGTCATAGAATGTTGGTTTTTGAAGTCACAGCATGGAGGTGTGTGAACTCATAGAATGGAGGTGTGTGAAGTCATAGAATGGAGGTGTGTGAAGTCACAGAATGGAGGTGTGTGATCTCATAGAATGGAGGAGTGTGAAGTCATAGAATGGAGGTGTGTGAAGTCACAGATGGAGGTGTGTGAAGTCACAGAATGGAGGTGTGTGAAGTCACAGAATGGAGGTGTGTGAACCCAGAATGGAGGTGTGTGCATTCAGAGAAGGGAGGTTTGTGAAGTCATAGAATGGATATATGTGAAGTAAGAATGAAGGTGTGTGAAGTCATAGAATGGAGGTATGTGAAGGCAAAATGGAGGTGTGTGAAGTCAAACAATGGAGGTGTGTGAAGTCACAGAATGGAGGTGACTGAAGCCACAGAATGGAAGTGTGTGAAGTCAAAATGGAGGTGTGTGAAGTCAGAGAATGGAGGTGTGTGAAGTCAAAGAATGGACGTGTGTGAAGTCAAAATTGTGGTATGTGAAATCACAAATGCAGGTGTGTGAAGTCACAGGATGGAGGTGTGTGAAGTCACAATGGAGGTGTGTGAAGTCAAAGAATGGATGTGTGTGAAGTCATAGAATGGAGGTGTATGAAGTCATGGAATGGAGGTGTGTGAAGTCAAATATTGGAAGCGTGTGAAGTTACAGAATTGAGGTGTGTGAAGTCATAGTATGTAGGTGTGTGAAATCAGAGAATGGAGGTGTGTGAAGTCAGAATGCAGGTGTGTGAAGTCATAGAATGGAGGTGTGTGAAGTCATAGAATGGAGGTGTGTGAAGTCATAGATTGGAAGCTTGTGAAGTCATAGAATGGAGGTGTGTGAAGTCATAGATTGAAGGTGTGGGGAGGTCATAGAATGGAGCTGTGTGAAGTCGTAGAATGGAGGTCTGTGAAGTCACAGATTGGAAGCGTGCGAACTCACAGAAAGGAGGTGTGTGAAGTCACAGAATGGAGTTGTGTGAAGTCACAATGGAGGTGTGTGAAGTCATTGAATGGATTTTGTGTGAAATCACAGAATGGAGATGTGTGAAGTCAGAATAGAGGTGTGCGAAGTCATAGAATGGAGGTGTGTGAAGTCAGAATGGAGGTGTTTGAACTCATAGAATGGAGGTGTATGAAGTCACAATGGAGGTGTGTGAAGTCACAGAATGGATGTGTGTGATGTCAGAATGGAGGTGTGTGAAGTCAGAATGGAGGTGTGTGAAGTCAGATAATGGAGGTGTGTGAAGTCACAATGTAGGTTTCTGAAGTCATAGAATGGAGGTGTGTGAAGTCACAGAATGGAGGTGTGTGATGTCATAGAATGGAGGTGTGTGAAGTCAGAATGGAGCTGTGTGAAGTCATAGAATGGATGTGTGTGAAGTCAGAATGGAGGTGTGTGAACTCATAGAATGGAGGTGTATGAAGTCACAATGGAGGTGTGTGAAGTCACAGAATGGATGTGTGTGAACTCAGAAAGGAGGTGTGTGAAGTCATAGAATGGAGGTCTGTGAAGTCATAGAATGGAGGTGTGTGAAATCATAGAATGGAGGTGTGTGAAGACACAGAATTGAGGTGTGTGATGTCAGAATGGAGGTGTGTGAAGTCAGAATGGAGGTGTGTGAAGTCAGATAATGGAGGTGTGTGAAGTCACAATGAAGGTGTGTGAACTCATAGAATGGAGTTGTGTGAAGTAACAATGTAGGTTTCTGAAGTCATAGAATGGAGGTGTGTGAAGTCATAGAATGGAGGTGTGTGAAGTCACAGAATGGAGGTGTGTGATGTCATAGAATGGAGGTGTGTGCAGTCACAGAATGGAGGTGTGTGAAGGCATAGAAAGGAGGTGTGTGAAGTCGTAGAATGGAGGTGTGTGAAGTCACAGAATGGAGGTGTGTGAAGTCACAGTATGGAGGTGTGTGAACTCAGATTTGATGTGTGTGAAATCACAGAATGGAGGTGTGTGAAGTCATAGAAGGAGGTGTGTGAAGTCACAGAATGGAGGTGTGTGAAGACACAGAATGTAGGTGTATGAACTCAGAGTAGAGGTGTGTGAAGTCACAGAATGGAGGTGTGTGAAGTCATAGAATGGAAATGTGTGAAGTCATAGAATGGAGTTGTGTGAAGTCATAGAATAGATGTTGCTGAAGTAAGAATGAAGGTGTGTGAAGTCATACAATGGAGGTGTCTGAAGTCATAGAATGGATGTTGCTGAAGTAAGAATGAAGGTGTGTGAACTCATAGAATGGAGGTGTATGAACTCATAGAATGGAGGTGTGTGAATTCATGGAACGGAGGTGTGTGAAGTCAAAGAATGGAGGTGTATGATGTCAAACAATGGAAGTGTGTGAAGTCATAGAATGGAGGTGTGTGAAGTCTTAGAATGGAGGTGTGTGAAGTCATAGAATGGAGTTTTGTGAATTCACAGAATGGAGGAGTGTGAAGTCAGAATGGTGGAGTGTGGAGTCTTAGAATGGAGGTCTGTGAGGTTAGAATGGAGGTGTGTGAATTCACAATGGAGGTGTGTGAAGATATAGAATGGAGGTGTGTGAAGTCACAGAATGGAGGTGTGTGAAGTCATAGAATGGAAGTGTGTGAAGTCATAGAATGGATGTTTGTGAAGTAAGAATAAAGGTGTGTGAAGTCATAGAATGGAAGTGTATGAATTCACAGAATGGAGGTGTGTAGTCATAGAATGGAGGTGTGTTAAGTCACAGAATGGAGGTATGTGAAGTCAGAGAATGGAGGTGTGTGAACTCAGAATGGAGGTGTGTGAAGTCACAGAACGGAGATTTGTGAAGTCATAGAATGGAGGTGCGTGAAGTCATAGAATGGATGTTCCTGAAGTAAGAATGAAGGTGTGTGAAGTCACAGAATGGAGGTGTGTGAAGTCATACAATGGAGGTGTGTGAAGTCACAGAATGGAGGGGTGTGAATTCATAGAAGGGATTTGTGTGAAATCATAGAATTGAGGTGTGTGAAGTCACATAATGGAGGTGTGTGAAGTCACACAATGGAGGTGTGTGAAGACACAGAATGGAAGTGGGTGAACTCACAATGGAGGTGTGTGAAGTCACAGAATGGAGGTGTGTTCATTCATAGAAGGGAGTTGTGTGAAGTCATAGAATGGAGGTGTGTGAAGTCATAGAATGGAAGTGTGTGAAGTCAAAATGGAGGTGTGTGAAGTCAGAGAATGGAGGTGTGTGAAGTCACAGAATGGAGGTGTGTGAAGTAAAAATGGAGGTGTGAGAAGTCAAAGAATGGATGTATTTGAAGTCATAGAATGGAGGTGTATGAAGTCATGGAATGGAGGTGTGTGAAGTCACAGAGGGAGGTGTGTGATGTCACAGAATGGAGATGTGTGAACTCAGAATGGAGGTGTGGGAAGTCACAGAATGGAGGTTTGTGAAGTCATAGAATGGAGGTGTGTGAGGTCATAGAATGGATGTTTCTGAAGTAAGAATGAAGGTGTGTGAAGTCATCGAATGGAGGTGTGTGCAGTCATAGAATGGATATTTCTGAAGTAGGAATGAAGGTGTGTGAACTCATAGAATAGAGGTGTGTGACGTCACAATGGAAGTGTGTGAAGTCACAGAATGGAGGTGTGTGAAGTCATATATTGGAGGTGTGTGAAGTCAGAATGGAGGTGTGTGAAGTCACAGAATGGAGGTGTGTGAACTCAGAATGGAGGTGTTTGAAGTCATAGATGGAGGTGTGTGAAGTCACAGTATGGAGGTGTGTGAAATCATAGAATGGAATTTTGTGAATTCACAGAATGGAGCTGTGTGAAGGCAGAATGGAGGAGTGTGAAGTCATAGAATGGAGGTGTGTGAAGTCAGAATGGAGGTGTGTTAACTCATAGAATGGACGTGTGTGAAGTCACAATGGAGGTGTGTGAAGACATAGAATGGAGGTGTGTGAAGTCACAGAATGGAGGTGTGTGAAGTCATAGAATGGAGGTGTGTGAAGTCATAGAATGGAGGTGTGTGAAGTCAAAATGGAGGTGTGTGAACACATAGAATGGAGGTGTGTGAAGTCACAGAATGGAGGTGTGTGAAGTCAAAATGGAGGTGTGTGAACTCATAGAATGGAGGTGTGTGAAGTCACAGAATGGAGGTGTGTGAAGTCAGAATGCAGGTGTGAAGTCATAGATTGGGGGTGGGTGAAGTCATAGAAGGGAGGAATGGGAAGTCATAGAATGTAGAAGTGTGAAGTCATAGAGTGGAGGTGAGTGAAGTCAAATATTCAAAGTCTGTGAAGTCATAGAATGGAGGAGTGTGAAGTTACAATGCAGGTGTGTGAACTCATAGAATGGAGATGTGTGAAGTCACAGAATGGAGGTGTGTGAAGTCATAGAATGGAGCTGTGTGAAGTCCTAGAATGGAGGTGTGTGAAGTCATAGAATGGAGGTGTGTGAAGTCATAGAATGGACGTTTGTGAACTCATAGAATGGAGGTCTGTAAAGTCATAGAATGGATGTTTTTGAAGTAAGAATGTAGGGGTGTGAAGTCATAGAATGGAGGTGTGTGCAATCAAAATGGTGGTATGTGAACTCATAGAATGGATGTGTGTGAACTGATAGAGTGGAGGTGTGTGAAGTCATGGAATGGAGGTGTGTGAAATCAAAGAATGGAGGTGTGTGAAGTCAAACAATGGAGGTGTGCGAAGTCACAGAATGGAGGTGTGTTAAGTCACAGAACGGAGGTGTGTGAACTCAGAATGGAGGTGTGTGAAGTCCCAGAATGGAGGTGTGGGAAGTCATAGAATGGAGTTGTGTGAAGTCACAGAATGGAGATGTGTGAATTCATAGAATCGAGGTGTTGAAGTCATAGAATGGAGGTGTGTGAAGTCACATAATGGAGGTGTGTGAAGTCACAGAATGGAGATGTGTGAAGTCACAGAATGGAGGTGTGTGAACTCACAATGGAGGTGTGTGAAGTCAAAGAATGGAGGTGTGTGAAGTCATAGAATTGAAGTGTGTGAAGTCATAGAATGAAGGTGTGTGAAGCCAGAATTTAGGTGTGTGAAGACACAGAATTGAGGTGTGTGAACTCAGAATGAAGGTGTGTGAAGTCAAAGAATGGAGGTTTGTGAAGTCATAGAATGGAGGTGTATGAAGTCATAGAATGGATGTTTCTGAAGAAGAATGGAGGTGTGTGAAGTCATAGAATGGAGGTGTGTGAAGTGAAAATGGAGGTGTGTGAACTCATAAAAAGGAGATGAGTGAAGTCATGGAAAGGAGGTGTGTGAAGTCCAAAAATGGAGGTGTGTGAAGTCAAACAATGGTGGTGTGTGAAGTCAAAGAATGAAGGTGTGTGAAGTCAAAGAATGGAAGTGTGTGAAGTAAAAATGGAGGTGTGTGAAGTCATAGAATGGAGGTGTGTGAAGTCACAGAATGGAGGTGTGGGAAGTCATCGAAAGGAGGTGTGTGAAGTGATGGAATGGAGGTGTGTGATGTCAGAGAATGGCGGTGTGTGAAGTCAGAATGTAGTTGTGTGAAGTCATAGAATGTAGGTGTGTGAAGTCAGAATGGAGGTGCGAAGTCATAGAATGGAGGTGTGTGAAGTCAGAATGGAGGTGTGTGAAGTCATAGAATGAAGGTGTGTGAACTCACAATGGAGATGTGTGAAGTCAAAGAATGGAGGTGTGTGAAGTCAAAGAATGGAAGTGGGTGAAGTCATAGAATGGAGGTGTGTGAAGTCATAGAATGGAGGTGTGTGAAGTCATAGAATGGAGGTGTGTGAAGTCACAGAATTGATGTTTGTGAAGTCAGAATGGAGGTGTGTGAAGTGAAAATGGAGGTTTGTGAAGTCATAGAATGGAGGTGTGTGAAGTCGTAGAATGGATGTGTGTGAAGTCACAGAATTGATGTTTGTGAAGTCAGAATGGAGGTGTGTGAACTCACAATGGAGGTGTGTGAAGTCAAAGAATGGAGGTGTGTGAAGTCACAGAATTGATGTTTGTGAAGTCAGAATGGAGGTGTGTGAAGTCAGAATGGAGGTGTGTGAAGTCATAGAATGGAGGTGTGTGAAGTCACAATGCAGGTGTGTGAACTCATAGAATGGAGGTGTGTGAAGTCACAGAATGGAGGTGTGTGAAGTCATAGAATGGAGGTGTGTGAAGTCATAGAATGGAGGTGTGTGAAGTCATAGAATGGAGGTGTGTGAAGTCATAGAATGGAGGTTTGTGAAGTCATAGAATGGAGGTGGGTGAATTCATACAATGGATGTTCCTGAAGTAAGAATGTAGGTGTGTGAAGACATAGAATGGAGGTGTGTGAAGTCAAAATTGTGGTGTGTGAACTCATAGAATGGATGTGTGTGAACTGATAGAGTAGAGGTGTGTGAAGTCATGGAATGGAGGTGTGTGAAGTCAAAGAATGGAGGTGTGTGAAGTCAAACAATGGAGGTGTGCGAAGTCACAGAATGGAGGTGTGTGAAGTCACAGAATGGAAGTGTGTGAAGTCAAAATGGAAGAGTGTGAAGTCACAGAATGGAGGTGTGTGAAGTCACAGAATGGAGATGTGTGAAGTCAAAATGGTGGTGTGTAACGTCACAAATGGAGGTGTGTGAAGTCACAGAATGTATGTGTGTGAACTCAAAATGGAGGTGTGTGAAGTCAAAGAATGGAGGTGTGCGAAGTCAAAGAATATAGGTGTGTGAAGTCATACAATGGAGGTGTGTGAAGTCATAGAATGGAGGTGAGTGAAATCATAGAATGAAGGTGTGTGAAGTCACGGAATGAAGGTGTGTTAAGTCACAGAACGGAGGTGTGGGAAGTCATAGAATGGAGTTGTGTGAAGTCACAGAATGGAGATGTGTGAATTTTTAGAATGGAGGTGTGTGAAGTCATAGAATGGAGGTGTGTGAAGTCACAGAATGGAGGTGTGTGAAGTCAAAGAATGGAGGTTTGTGAAGTCACAGAATGGAGGTGTGTGAACTCACAATGGAGGTGTGTGAAGTCAAAGAATGGAGGTGTGTGAAGTCATAGAATGGAAGTGTGTGAACTCATAGAATGGAGGTGTGTGAAGCCAGAATTGAGGTGTGTGAAGTCACAGAATTGAGGTGTGTGAACTCAGAATGGAGGTGTGTGAAGTCACAGAATGAAGGTTTGTGAAATCATAGAATGGAGGTGTGTGAAGTCATAGAACGGATGTTTCTGAAGTAGAATAAAGGTGTGTGAAGTCATAGAATGGAGGTGCGTGAAGTCATACAATGGATGTTTGTGAAGTAAGAATGAAGGTGTGTTAAGTCATAGAATGGAGGTGTGTGAAGGCACAGAATTGAGCTGTGTGAAGTCATGGAATGGAGCAGTGTGAAGTCAGAATGGAGGTGTGTGAAGTCATAGAATGGAGGTGTGTGAACTCACAATGGGGTTGTGTGAAGTCGAAGAATGGTGGTGTGTGAAGTCAAAGAATGGAAGTGTGTGAAGTCATAGAATGGAGGTGTGTGAAGTCATAGAATGGAGGTGTGTGAAGTCATAGAATGGAGGAGTGTGAAGTCATAGAATGGAGGTATCTGAAGTCAGAATGGAGGTGTGTGAACTCACAATGGAGGTGTGTGAAGTCAAAGAATGGAGGTGTGTGAAGTCACATAATTGATGTTTGTGAAGTCAGAATGGAGGTGTGTGAAGTCAGAATGGAGGTGTGTGAAGTCATAGAATGGAGGAGTGTGAAGTCACAATGCAGGTGTGTGAACTCATAGAATGGAGATGTGTGAAGTCACAGAATGGAGGTGTGTGAAGTCATAGAATGGAGGTGTGTGAAGTCCTAGAATGGAGGTGTGTGAAGTCATAGAATGGAGGTGTGTGAAGTCATAGAATGGACGTTTGTGAACTCATAGAATGGAGGTCTGTAAAGTCATAGAATGGATGTTTGTGAAGTCAGAATGGAGGTGTGTGAACTCATAGAATGGAGGTGTATGAAGTCACAATGGAGGTGTGTGAAGTCACAGAATGGATGTGTGTGAACTCAGAAAGGTGGTGTGTGAAGTCATAGAATGGAGGTCTGTGAAGTCATAGAATGGAGGTGTGTGAAATCATAGAATGGAGGTGTGTGAAGTCACAGAATTGAGGTGTGTGAAGTCAGAATGGAGGTGTGTGAAGTCACAGAATGGAGGTGTGGGAAGTCATCGAAAGGAGGTGTGTGAAGTGATGGAATGGAGGTGTGTGATGTCAGAGAATGGCGGTGTGTGAAGTCAGAATGTAGTTGTGTGAAGTCATAGAATGTAGGTGTGTGAAGTCAGAATGGAGGTGCGAAGTCATAGAATGGAGGTGTGTGAAGTCAGAATGGAGGTGTGTGAAGTCATAGAATGAAGGTGTGTGAACTCACAATGGAGATGTGTGAAGTCAAAGAATGGAGGTGTGTGAAGTCAAAGAATGGAAGTGGGTGAAGTCATAGAATGGAGGTGTGTGAAGTCATAGAATGGAGGTGTGTGAAGTCATAGAATGGAGGTGTGTGAAGTCACAGAATTGATGTTTGTGAAGTCAGAATGGAGGTGTGTGAAGTGAAAATGGAGGTTTGTGAAGTCATAGAATGGAGGTGTGTGAAGTCGTAGAATGGATGTGTGTGAAGTCACAGAATTGATGTTTGTGAAGTCAGAATGGAGGTGTGTGAACTCACAATGGAGGTGTGTGAAGTCAAAGAATGGAGGTGTGTGAAGTCACAGAATTGATGTTTGTGAAGTCAGAATGGAGGTGTGTGAAGTCAGAATGGAGGTGTGTGAAGTCATAGAATGGAGGTGTGTGAAGTCACAATGCAGGTGTGTGAACTCATAGAATGGAGGTGTGTGAAGTCACAGAATGGAGGTGTGTGAAGTCATAGAATGGAGGTGTGTGAAGTCATAGAATGGAGGTGTGTGAAGTCATAGAATGGAGGTGTGTGAAGTCATAGAATGGAGGTTTGTGAAGTCATAGAATGGAGGTGGGTGAATTCATACAATGGATGTTCCTGAAGTAAGAATGTAGGTGTGTGAAGACATAGAATGGAGGTGTGTGAAGTCAAAATTGTGGTGTGTGAACTCATAGAATGGATGTGTGTGAACTGATAGAGTAGAGGTGTGTGAAGTCATGGAATGGAGGTGTGTGAAGTCAAAGAATGGAGGTGTGTGAAGTCAAACAATGGAGGTGTGCGAAGTCACAGAATGGAGGTGTGTGAAGTCACAGAATGGAAGTGTGTGAAGTCAAAATGGAAGAGTGTGAAGTCACAGAATGGAGGTGTGTGAAGTCACAGAATGGAGATGTGTGAAGTCAAAATGGTGGTGTGTAACGTCACAAATGGAGGTGTGTGAAGTCACAGAATGTATGTGTGTGAACTCAAAATGGAGGTGTGTGAAGTCAAAGAATGGAGGTGTGCGAAGTCAAAGAATATAGGTGTGTGAAGTCATACAATGGAGGTGTGTGAAGTCATAGAATGGAGGTGAGTGAAATCATAGAATGAAGGTGTGTGAAGTCACGGAATGAAGGTGTGTTAAGTCACAGAACGGAGGTGTGGGAAGTCATAGAATGGAGTTGTGTGAAGTCACAGAATGGAGATGTGTGAATTTTTAGAATGGAGGTGTGTGAAGTCATAGAATGGAGGTGTGTGAAGTCACAGAATGGAGGTGTGTGAAGTCAAAGAATGGAGGTTTGTGAAGTCACAGAATGGAGGTGTGTGAACTCACAATGGAGGTGTGTGAAGTCAAAGAATGGAGGTGTGTGAAGTCATAGAATGGAAGTGTGTGAACTCATAGAATGGAGGTGTGTGAAGCCAGAATTGAGGTGTGTGAAGTCACAGAATTGAGGTGTGTGAACTCAGAATGGAGGTGTGTGAAGTCACAGAATGAAGGTTTGTGAAATCATAGAATGGAGGTGTGTGAAGTCATAGAACGGATGTTTCTGAAGTAGAATAAAGGTGTGTGAAGTCATAGAATGGAGGTGCGTGAAGTCATACAATGGATGTTTGTGAAGTAAGAATGAAGGTGTGTTAAGTCATAGAATGGAGGTGTGTGAAGGCACAGAATTGAGCTGTGTGAAGTCATGGAATGGAGCAGTGTGAAGTCAGAATGGAGGTGTGTGAAGTCATAGAATGGAGGTGTGTGAACTCACAATGGGGTTGTGTGAAGTCGAAGAATGGTGGTGTGTGAAGTCAAAGAATGGAAGTGTGTGAAGTCATAGAATGGAGGTGTGTGAAGTCATAGAATGGAGGTGTGTGAAGTCATAGAATGGAGGAGTGTGAAGTCATAGAATGGAGGTATCTGAAGTCAGAATGGAGGTGTGTGAACTCACAATGGAGGTGTGTGAAGTCAAAGAATGGAGGTGTGTGAAGTCACATAATTGATGTTTGTGAAGTCAGAATGGAGGTGTGTGAAGTCAGAATGGAGGTGTGTGAAGTCATAGAATGGAGGAGTGTGAAGTCACAATGCAGGTGTGTGAACTCATAGAATGGAGATGTGTGAAGTCACAGAATGGAGGTGTGTGAAGTCATAGAATGGAGGTGTGTGAAGTCCTAGAATGGAGGTGTGTGAAGTCATAGAATGGAGGTGTGTGAAGTCATAGAATGGACGTTTGTGAACTCATAGAATGGAGGTCTGTAAAGTCATAGAATGGATGTTTGTGAAGTCAGAATGGAGGTGTGTGAACTCATAGAATGGAGGTGTATGAAGTCACAATGGAGGTGTGTGAAGTCACAGAATGGATGTGTGTGAACTCAGAAAGGTGGTGTGTGAAGTCATAGAATGGAGGTCTGTGAAGTCATAGAATGGAGGTGTGTGAAATCATAGAATGGAGGTGTGTGAAGTCACAGAATTGAGGTGTGTGAAGTCAGAATGGAGGTGTGTGAAGTCAGAATGGAGGTGTGTGAAGTCAGAATGGAGGTGTGTGAAGTCAGATAATGGAGGTGTGTGAAGTCACAGTGAACGTGTGTGAACTCATAGAATGGAGGTGTGTGAAGTAACAATGTAGGTTTCTGAAGTCATAGAATGGAGGTGTGTGAAGTCATAGAATGGAGGTGTGTGAAGTCAAAGAATGGAGGTGTGTGATGTCATAGAATGGAGGTGTGTGCAGTCACAGAATGGAGGTGTGTGAAGGCATAGAAAGGAGGTGTGTGAAGTCATAGAATGGAGGTGTGTGAAGTCACAGAATGGAGGTGTGTGAAGTCACAGTATGGAGGTGTGTGAACTCAGATTTGATGTGTGTGAAATCACAGAATGGAGGTGTGTGAAGTCATAGAAGGAGGTGTGTGAAGTCACAGAATGGAGGTGTGTGAAGACACAGAATGGAGGTGTGTGAATTCAGAGTGGAGGTGTGTGAAGTCACAGAATGGAGGTGTGTGAAGTCATAGAATGGAAGTGTGTGAAGTCATAGAATGGAGGTGTGTGAAGTCATAGAATGGATGTTGCTGAAGTAAGAATGAAGGTGTGTGAAGTCATAGAATGGAGGTGTCTGAAGTCATAGAATTGATGTTGCTGAAGTAAGAATGAAGGTTTGTGAACTCATAGAATGGAGGTATGTGAACTCATAGAATGGAGGTGTGTGAATTCATGGAACGGAGGTGGGTGATGTCAAAGAATGGAGGTGTATGATGTCAAACAATGGAAGTGTGTGAAGTCATAGAATTGAGGTTTGTGAAGTCTTAGAATGGAGGTGTGTGAAGTCATAGAATGGAGGTGTGTAAAGTCACAGAGTGGAGGTGTGTGAAGGCACAGAATGGAGGGATGTGAAGTCAAAGAATGGAGGTATGTGAAGTCACAGAATGGAGGGGTGTGAAGTCAGAATAGAGGTGTACGAACTCATAGAATGGAGGTGTGTGAAGTCAGAATGGAGCTGTGTGAACTCATAGAATGGAGGTGTGTGAAGTCACAATGGAGATGTGTGAATTCATAGAATGGTGGTTTTTGAAGTCACAGAATGGATGTGTGTGAAGTCATAGAGTGGAGGTGTATGAAGTCAGATTGGAGGTATGTGAAGTCAAAGAATGGAGGTGTGTCAACACAGAAATGAGGTATGTGAAGTCATAGAGTGGAGGTGTGTGAAGTCAAAGAATGGAGGTGTGTGAAGTCACAGAATGGAGCTGTGTGAAGTCAGAATGGAGGAGTGTGAAGTCATAGAATAGAAGTGTATGAAGTCAGAATGGAGGTGTGTGAACTCATAGAATGGACGTGTGTGAAGTCACAATGGAGGTGTGTGAAGACATAGAATGGAGGTGTGTGAAGACATAGAATGGAGGTGTGTGAAGTCATAGAATGGAGGTGTGTGAAGTCATAGAATGGAGGTTTCTGAAGTAAGAATGGAGGTGTGTGAAGTCATAGAACGGAGGTGTGTGAAGTCAAAATGGAGGTGTGTGAACTCATAGAATGGAGGTGTGTGAAGTCACAGAATGGAGGTGTGTGAAGTCAGAATGGAGGTGTGAAGTCAGAGAATGAGGGTGGGTGAAGTCATAGAAAGGAGGTGTGGGAAGTCATAGAATGGAGAAGTGTGAAGTCATAGAGTGCATGTGAGTGAAGTCACAGATTCGAAGTCTGTGAAGTCATAGAATGGAGGTTTTTGAAGTCAGAATGGAGGTGTGTGAACTCATAGAATGGAGATGTGTGAAGTCACAGAAAGGAGGTGTGTGAAGTCATAGAATTGAGGTGTGTGAAGTCATAGAATGGAGGTGTGTGAAGTCACAGAATGGAGGTGTGTGAAGTCACGGAATGGAGGTGTGTGAAGTCCCAGAATGGAGGTGTGTGAACTCAGAATGGAGGTGTGACAAGTCACAGAATGGAGGTGTGTGAAGTCATAGAATGGAAGTGTGTGAAGTCATAGAATGGAGGTTTGTGAAGTAAGAATGGAGGTGTGTGAAGTCACGGAATGGAGGTGTGTGAAGTCCCAGAATGGAGGTGTGTGAACTCAGAATGGAGGTGTGTGAATTCACAGAATGGAGGTTTGTGAAGTCATAGAATGGAGTTGTGTGAGGTCATAGAATGGATGTTTCTGAATTAAGAATGAAGGTGTGTGAAGTCATAGAATGGAGGTGTGTGAAGTCATAGAATGGAGGTGTGTGAAGTCACAGAATGGAGATATCTGAAGTCAGAATGGAGGTGTGAAGTCATAGAATAGAGGTGGGTGAAGTCATAGAAAGGAGGTGTGGGAAGTCATAGAATGGAGCAGTGTGAAGTCATAGAGTGGAGGTGAGTGAAGTCACAGATTCGAGGTCTGTGAAGTCATAGAATGGAGGTGTGTGAAGTCAGAATGGAGGTGTGTGAAGTCACAAAAGGGAGGTTTGTGAACTCATAGAATGGAGGTGTGTGACGTAACAATGGAAGTGTGTGAAGTTACAGAATGGAGGTGTGTGAAGTTATACATTGGTGTGTGAAGTCAGAATGGAGGTATGTGAAGTCAAAGAATGGAGGTGTGTGAACTCAGAATGGAGGTGTGTGAAGTCATAGATGGTGGTGTGTGAAGTCATAGTATGGAGGTGTGTGAAATCATAGAATGGAGTTTTGTGAATTCACAGAATGGAGGAGTGTGAAGTCAGAATGGCGTAGTGTGAAGTCTTAGAATGGAGGTCTGTGAGGTTAAAATGGAGGTGTGTGGACTCATAGAATATAGGTGTGTGAATTCACAATGGAGGTGTGTGAAGATATAGAATGGAGGTGTGTGAAGTCACAGAATGGAGGTGTGTGAAGTCATAGAATGGAAGTGTGTGAAGTCATAGAATGGATGTTTGTGAAGTAAGAAGGAAGGTGTGTGAAGTCATAGAATGGAAGTGTATGAAGTCACAGAATGGAGGTGTGTGAAGTCATAGAATGGAGGTGTGTTAAGTCACAGAATGGAGGTGTGTGAAGTCAGAGAATGGAGGTGTGTGAACTCAGAATGGAGGTGTGTGAAGTCACAGAACGGAGATTTGTGAAGTCATACAATGGAGGTGCGTGAAGTCATAGAATGGATGTTTCTGAAGTAAGAATGAAGGTGTGTGAAGTCATAGAATGGAGGTGTGTGAAGTCAAAATGGAGGTGTGTGAAGTCATAGAATGGAGGTTTGTGAAGTCATAGAGTGGAGGTGGGTGAATTCATACAATGGATGTTCCTGAAGTAAGAATGTAGGTGTGTGAAGACATAGAATGGAGGTGTGTGAAGTCAAAATTGTGGTGTGTGAACTCATAGAATGGATGTGTGTGAACTGATAGAGTAGAGGTGTGTGAAGTCATGGAATGGAGGTGTGTGAAGTCAAAGAATGGAGGTGTGTGAAGTCAAACAATGGAGGTGTGCGAAGTCACAGAATAGAGGTGTGTGAAGTCACAGAATGGAAGTGTGTGAAGTCAAAATGGAGGAGTGTGAAGTCACAGAATGGAGGTGTGTGAAGTCACAGAATGGAGATGTGTGAAGTCAAAATGGTGGTGTGTAACGTCACAAATGGAGGTGTGTGAAGTCACAGAATGTATGTGTGTGAACTCAAAATGGAGGTGTGTGAAGTCAAAGAATGGAGGTGTGCGAAGTCAAAGAATATAGGTGTGTGAAGTCATACAATGGAGGTGTGTGAAGTCATAGAATGGAGGTGAGTGAAATCATAGAATGAAGGTGTGTGAAGTCACGGAATGAAGGTGTGTTAAGTCACAGAACGGAGGTGTGGGAAGTCATAGAATGGAGTTGTGTGAAGTCACAGAATGGAGATGTGTGAATTTTTAGAATGGAGGTGTGTGAAGTCATAGAATGGAGGTGTGTGAAGTCACAGAATGGAGGTGTGTGAAGTCAAAGAATGGAAGTGTGTGAAGTCACAGAATGGAGGTGTGTGAACTCACAATGGAGGTGTGTGAAGTCAAAGAATGGAGGTGTGTGAAGTCATAGAATGGAAGTGTGTGAACTCATAGAATGGAGGTGTGTGAAGCCAGAATTGAGGTGTGTGAAGTCACAGAATTGAGGTGTGTGAACTCAGAATGGAGGTGTGTGAAGTCACAGAATGAAGGTTTGTGAAATCATAGAATGGAGGTGTGTGAAGTCATAGAACGGATGTTTCTGAAGTAGAATAAAGGTGTGTGAAGTCATAGAATGGAGGTGCGTGAAGTCATAGAATGGATGTTTGTGAAGTAAGAATGAAGGTGTGTTAAGTCATAGAATGGAGGTGTATGAAGGCACAGAATTGAGCTGTGTGAAGTCATGGAATGGAGCAGTGTGAAGTCAGAATGGAGGTGTGTGAAGTCATAGAATGGAGGTGTGTGAACTCACAATGGAGTTGTGTGAAGTCGAAGAATGGTGGTTTGTGAAGTCAAAGAATGGAAGTGTGTGAAGTCATAGAATGGAGGTGTGTGAAGTCATAGAATGGAGGTGTGTGAAGTCCTAGAATGGAGATGTGTGAAGTCACAGAATTGATGTTTGTGAGGTCAGAATGGAGGTGTGTGAAGTCAGAATGGAGGTTTGTGAAGTCAGAGAATGGATGTGTGTGAAGTCATAGAATGGAGGTGTGTGAAGTCATAGAATGGAGGTGTGTGAAGTCACAGAATTGATGTTTGTGAAGTCAGAATGGAGGTGTGTGAACTCACAATGGAGGTGTGTGAAGTCAAAGAATGGAGGTGTGTGAAGTCACATAATTGATGTTTGTGAAGTCAGAATGGAGGTGTGTGAAGTCAGAATGGAGGTGTGTGAAGTCAAAGAATGGAGGAGTGTGAAGTCACAATGCAGGTGTGTGAACTCATAGAATGGAGATGTGTGAAGTCACAGAATGGAGGTGTGTGAAGTCATAGAATGGAGGTGTGTGAAGTCCTAGAATGGAGGTGTGTGAAGTCATAGAATGGAGGTGTGTGAAGTCATAGAATGGACGTTTGTGAACTCATAGAATGGAGGTCTGTAAAGTCATAGAATGGATGTTTGTGAAGTCAGAATGGAGGTGTGTGAACTCATAGAATGGAGGTGTATGAAGTCACAATGGAGGTGTGTGAAGTCACAGAATGGATGTGTGTGAACTCAGAAAGGTGGTGTGTGAAGTCATAGAATGGAGGTCTGTGAAGTCATAGAATGGAGGTGTGTGAAATCATAGAATGGAGGTGTGTGAAGTCACAGAATTGAGGTGTGTGAAGTCAGAATGGAGGTGTGTGAAGTCAGAATGGAGGTGTGTGAAGTCAGAATGGAGGTGTGTGAAGTCAGATAATGGAGGTGTGTGAAGTCACAATGAAGGTGTGTGAACTCATAGAATGGAGGTGTGTGAAGTAACAATGTAGGTTTCTGAAGTCATAGAATGGAGGTGTGTGAAGTCATAGAATGGAGGTGTGTGAAGTCACAGAATGGAGGTGTGTGATGTCATAGAATGGAGGTGTGTGCAGTCACAGAATGGAGGTGTGTGAAGGCATAGAAAGGAGGTGTGTGAAGTCATAGAATGGAGGTTTGTGAAGTCACAGAGTGGAGGTGTGTGAAGTCACAGTATGGAGGTGTGTGAACTCAGATTTGAGGTGTGTGAAATCACAGAATGGAGGTGTGTGAAGTCATAGAAGGAGGTGTGTGAAGTCACAGAATGGAGGTGTGTGAAGACACAGAATGGAGGTGTGTGAATTCAGAGTGGAGGTGTGTGAAGTCACAGAATGGAGGTGTGTGAAGTCATAGAATGGAAGTGTGTGAAGTCATAGAATGGAGGTGTGTGAAGTCATAGAATGGATGTTGCTGAAGTAAGAATGAAGGTGTGTGAAGTCATAGAATGGAGGTGTCTGAATTCATAGAATTGATGTTGCTGAAGTAAGAATGAAGGTTTGTGAACTCATAGAATGGAGGTATGTGAACTCATAGAATGGAGGTGTGTGAATTCATGGAACGGAGGTTGGTGATGTCAAGGAATGGAGGTGTATGATGTCAAACAATGGAAGTGTGTGAAGTCATAGAATTGAGGTTTGTGAAGTCTTAGAATGGAGGTGTGTGAAGTCATAGAATGGAGGTGTGTAAAGTCACAGAGTGGAGGTGTGTGAAGGCACAGAATGGAGGGGTGTGAAGTCAAAGAATGGAGGTATGTGAAGTCACAGAATGGAGGGGTGTGAAGTCAGAATAGAGGTGTACGAACTCATAGAATGGAGGTGTGTGAAGTCAGAATGGAGCTGTGTGAACTCATAGAATGGAGGTGTGTGAAGTCACAATGGAGATGTGTGAATTCATAGAATGGTGGTTTTTGAAGTCACAGAATGGATGTGTGTGAAGTCATAGAGTGGAGGTGTATGAAGTCAGATTGGAGGTATGTGAAGTCAAAGAATGGAGGTGTGTCAACTCAGAAATGAGGTATGTAAAGTCATAGAGTGGAGGTGTGTGAAGTCAAAGAATGGAGGTGTGTGAAGTCACAGAATGGAGCTGTGTGAAGTCAGAATGGAGGAGTGTGAAGTCATAGAATAGAAGTGTATGAAGTCAGAATGGAGGTGTGTGAACTCATAGAATGGACGTGTGTGAAGTCACAATGGAGGTGTGTGAAGACATAGAATGGAGGTGTGTGAAGACATAGAATGGAGGTGTGTGAAGTCATAGAATGGAGGTGTGTGAAGTCATAGAATGGAGGTTTCTGAAGTACGAATGGAGGTGTGTGAAGTCATAGAACGGAGGTGTGTGAAGTCAAAATGGAGGTGTGTGAACTCATAGAATGGAGGTGTGTGAAGTCACAGAATGGAGGTGTGTGAAGTCAGAATGGAGGTGTGAAGTCAGAGAATGGGGGTGGGTGAAGTCATAGAAAGGAGGTGTGGGAAGTCATAGAATGGAGAAGTGTGAAGTCATAGAGTGGATGTGAGTGAAGTCACAGATTCGAAGTCTGTGAAGTCATAGAATGGAGGTTTTTGAAGTCAGAATGGAGGTGTGTGAACTCATAGAATGGAGATGTGTGAAGTCACAGAATGGAGGTGTGTGAAGTCATAGAATTGAGGTGTGTGAAGTCATAGAATGGAGGTGTGTGAAGTCACAGAATGGAGGTGTGTGAAGTCACGGAATGGAGGTGTGTGAAGTCCCAGAATGGAGGTGTGTGAACTCAGAATGGAGGTGTGACAAGTCACAGAATGGAGGTGTGTGAAGTCATAGAATGGAAGTGTGTGAAGTCATAGAATGGAGGTTTGTGAAGTAAGAATGGAGGTGTGTGAAGTCACGGAATGGAGGTGTGTGAAGTCCCAGAATGGAGGTGTGTGAACTCAGAATGGAGGTGTGTGAATTCACAGAATGGAGGTTTGTGAAGTCATAGAATGGAGTTGTGTGAGGTCATAGAATGGATGTTTCTGAAGTAAGAATGAAGGTGTGTGAAGTCATAGAATGGAGGTGTGTGAAGTCATAGAATGGAGGTGTGTGAAGTCACAGAATGGAGGTATCTGAAGTCAGAATGGAGGTGTGAAGTCATAGAATAGAGGTGGGTGAAGTCATAGAAAGGAGGTGTGGGAAGTCATAGAATGGAGCAGTGTGAAGTCATAGAGTGGAGGTGAGTGAAGTCACAGATTCGAGGTCTGTGAAGTCATAGAATGGAGGTGTGTGAAGTCAGAATGGAGGTGTGTGAAGTCACAAAAGGGAGGTTTGTGAACTCATAGAATGGAGGTGTGTGACGTAACAATGGAAGTGTGTGAAGTTACAGAATGGAGGTGTGTGAAGTTATACATTGGTGTGTGAAGTCAGAATGGAGGTATGTGAAATCAAAGAATGGAGGTGTGTGAACTCAGAATGGAGTTGTGTGAAGTCATAGATGGTGGTGTGTGAAGTCATAGTATGGAGGTGTGTGAAATCATAGAATGGAGTTTTGTGAATTCACAGAATGGAGGAGTGTGAAGTCAGGATGGCGTAGTGTGAAGTCTTAGAATGGAGGTCTGTGAGGTTAGAATGGAGGTGTGTGGACTCATAGAATATAGGTGTGTGAATTCACAATGGAGGTGTGTGAAGATATAGAATGGAGGTGTGTGAAGTCACAGAATGGAGGTGTGTGAAGTCATAGAATGGAAGTGTGTGAAGTCATAGAATGGATGTTTGTGAAGTAAGAAGGAAGGTGTGTGAAGTCATAGAATGGAAGTGTATGAAGTCACAGAATGGAGGTGTGTGAAGTCATAGAATGGAGGTGTGTTAAGTCACAGAATGGAGGTGTGTGAAGTCAGAGAATGGAGGTGTGTGAACTCAGAATGGAGGTGTGTGAAGTCACAGAACGGAGATTTGTGAAGTCATAGAATGGAGGTGCGTGAAGTCATAGAATGCATGTTTCTGAAGTAAGAATGAAGGTGTGTGAAGTCATAGAATGGAGGTGTGTGAAGTCAAAATGGAGGTGTGTGAAGTCATAGAATGGAGGTTTGTGAAGTCAAAAAGGTGGTGTGTAGAGTCACAAATGGAGGTTTGTGAACTCATAGAATGGAGGTGTGTGAAGTCTAAGAATGGAGGTGTGTGAAGTCATCGAATGGAGGTGTGCGAAGGCATGGAAGGGAGGTGTGTGAAGTCACAGAATGGACGTGTGTGAAGTCAGAATGGAGTTGTGAGAAGTCATAGAATGGAGGTGTGTGAGGTCAGAATGGAGGTGTGTGAAGTCATAGAATGGAGGTGTGTGACGTCAGAATGGAGGTGTGTGAACTCATAGAATGGAGGTGTGTGAAGTCACAATGGAGGTGTGTGAAGTCAGAGAATGGAGGTGTGTGAAGTCACAATATGGAGATGTGTGAAGTCATAGGATGGAGCTGTGTGAAGACAGATTGGAGGTGTGTGAAGTCACAGAATGGAGGTGTGTGAACTCAGAATGGAGGTGTGTGAAGTCAGAGAATGGAGGTATGTGAAGTCATAGAATGGAGGTGTGTGAAGTCAGAATGGAGTTGAATGAAGTCATAGAATGGAGGTGTGTGATGTCAGAATGGAGGTGTGTGAAGTCATAGAATGGAGGTGTGTGAAGTCAGAATGGAGGTGTGTGAACTCATAGAATGGAGGTGTGTGAAGTCACAATGAAGGTGTGTGAAGTCATAGGATGGAGGTGTGTGAAGTCACAGAATGGAGGTGTATGAAGTCATAGAATGGAGCTGTGTGAAGTCAGATTGGAGGTGTGTGAAGTCACAGAATGGAGGTGTGTGAACTCAGAATGGAGGTGTGTGAAGTCACAGAATGGAGGTGTGTGAAGTCATAGAATGGAGGTGTGTAAAGTCATACAATGGAGTTGTGTGAAGGCATAATATAGGTGTGTGAAGTCACAGAATTGTGGTGTGTGAAGTCACAGAATGGAGGTATGTGAAGTCATAGATTGGAGGTGTGTGAAGTCATAGAATGGAGGTGCGTGAAGTCATAGAATGGATGTTTGTGAAGTAAGAATGAAGGTGTGTTAAGTCATAGAATGGAGGTGTGTGAAGGCACAGAATGGAGCTGTGTGAAGTCATGGAATGGAGCTGTGTGAAGTCAGAATGTAGGTGTGTGAAGTCATAGAATGGAGGTGTGTGAACTCACAATGGAGTTGTGTGAAGTCGAAGAATGCTGGTGTGTGAAGTCAAAGAATGGAAGTGTGTGAAGTCATAGAATGGAGGTGTGTGAAGTCATAGAATGGAGGTGTGTGAAGTCCTAGAATGGAGATGTGTGAAGTCACAGAATTGATGTTTGTGAAGTCAGAATGGAGGTGTGTGAAGTCAGAATGGGGGTTTGTGAAGTCAGAGAATGGAGGTGTGTGAAGTCATAGAATGGAGGTGTGTGAAGTAATAGAATGGAGGTGTGTGAAGTCACAGAACTGATGTTTGTGTAGTCAGAATGGAGGTGTGTGAACTCACAATGGAGGTGTGTGAAGTCAAACAATGGAGGTGTGTGAAGTCACATAATTGATGTTTGTGAAGTCAGAATCGAGGTGTGTGAAGTCAGAATGGAGGTGTGTGAAGTCATAGAATGGAGGAGTGTGAAGTCACAATGCAGGTGTGTGAACTCATAGAATGGTGATGTGTGAAGTCACAGAATGGAGGTGTGTGAAGTCATAGAATGGAGGTGTGTGAAGTCCTAGAATGGAGGTGTGTGAAGTCATAGAATGGAGGTGTGTGAAGTCATAGAATGGACGTTTGTGAACTCATAGAATGGAGGTCTGTAAAGTCATAGAATGGATGTTTTTGAAGTAAGAATGTAGGGGTGTGAAGTCATAGAATGGAGGTGTGTGCAATCAAAATGGTGGTATGTGAACTCATAGAATGAATGTGTGTGAACTGATACAGTGGAGGTGTGTGAAGTCATGGAATGGAGGTGTGTGAAGTCAAAGAATGGAGGTGTGTGAAGTCAAACAATGGAGGTGTGCGAAGTCACAGAATGGAGGTTTGTGAAATCACAGAATGGAGGTTTGTGAAGTAAAAATGGTGGTGAGTAAAGTCACAAATGGAGGTGTGTGAAGTCACAGAATGTAGGTGTGTGAACTCAAAATGGAGGTGTGTGAAGTGAAAGAATGGAGGTGTGTGAAGTCATAGAATGAAGGTGTGTGAAGTCACAGAATGAAGGTGTGTTAAGTCACAGAACGGAGGTGTGTGAACTCAGAATGGAGGTGTGTGAAGTCCCAGAATGGAGGTGTGGGAAGTCATAGAATGGAGTTGTGTGAAGTCACAGAATGGAGATGTGTGAATTCATAGAATCGAGGTGTTGAAGTCATAGAATGGAGGTGTGTGAAGTCACATAATGGAGGTGTGTGAAGTCACAGAATGGAGGTGTGTGAAGTCACAGAATGGAGGTGTGTGAACTCACAATGGAGGTGTGTGAAGTCAAAGAATGAAGGTGTGTGAAGTCATAGAATTGAAGTGTGTGAAGTCATAGAATGAAGGTGTGTGAAGCCAGAATTGAGGTGTGTGAAGACACAGAATTGAGGTGTGTGAACTCAGAATGAAGGTGTGTGAAGTCAAAGAATGGAGGTTTGTGAAGTCATAGAATGGAGGTGTATGAAGTCATAGAATGGATGTTTCTGAAGTAGAATGGAGGTGTTTGAAGTCATAGAATGGAGGTGTGTGAAGTGAAAATGGAGGTGTGTGAACTCATAAAAAGGAGATGAGTGAAGTCATGGAAAGGAGGTGTGTGAAGTCCAAAAATGGAGGTGTGTGAAGTCAAACAATGGTGGTGTGTGAAGTCACAGAATGGAGGTGTGTGAAGTCAAAGAATGGAAGTGTGTGAAGTAAAAATGGAGGTGTGTGAAGTCACAGAATGGAGGTGTGTGAAGTCACAGAATGGAGGTGTGTGAAGTCATCGAAAGGAGGTGTGTGAAGCCATGGAAGGGAGGTGTGTGATGTCAGAGAATGGCGATGTGTGAAGTCAGAATGTAGTTGTGTGAAGTCATAGAATGTAGGTGTGTGAAGTCAGAATGGAGGTGTGCGAAGTCATAGAACGGAGGTGTGTGAAGTCAGAATGGAGGTGTGTGAAGTCATAGAATGGAGGTGTGTGAACTCTCAATGGAGGTGTGTGAAGTCAAAGAATGGAGGTGTGTGAAGTCAAAGAATGGAAGTGGGTGAAGTCATAGAATGGAGGTGTGTGAAGTCATAGAATGGAGGTGTGTGAAGTCATAGAATGGAGGTGTGTGAAGTCACAGAATTGATGTTTGTGAAGTCAGAATGGAGGTGTGTGAAGTGAAAATGGAGGTTTGTGAAGTCATAGAATGGAGGTGTGTGAAGTCGTAGAATGGATGTGTGTGAAGTCACAGAGTTGATGTTTGTGAAGTCAGAATGGAGGTGTGTGAACTCACAATGTAGGTGTGTGAAGTCAAAGAATGGAGGTGTGTGAAGTCACAGAATTGATGTTTGTGAAGTCAGAATGGAGGTGTGTGAAGTCAGAATGGAGGTGTGTGAAGTCATAGAATGGAGGTGTGTGAAGTCACAATGCAGGTGTGTGAACTCATAGAATGGAGGTGTGTGAAGTCACAGAATGGAGGTGTGTGAAGTCATAGAATGGAGGTGTGTGAAGTCATAGAATGGAGGTGTGTGAAGTCATAGAATGGAGGTGTGTGAAGTCATAGAATGGAGGTTTGTGAAGTCATAGAATGGAGGTGGGTGAATTCATACAATGGATGTTCCTGAAGTAAGAATGTAGGTGTGTGAAGACATAGAATGGAGGTGTGTGAAGTCAAAATGGTGGTGTGTGAACTCATAGAATGGATGTGTGTGAACTGATAGAGTAGAGGTGTGTGAAGTCATGGAATGGAGGTGTGTGAAGTCAAAGAATGGAGGTGTGTGAAGTCAAACAATGGAGGTGTGCGAAGTCACAGAATGGAGGTGTGTGAAGTCACAGAATGGAAGTGTGTGAAGTCAAAATGGAGGAGTGTGAAGTCACAGAATGGAGGTGTGTGAAGTCACAGAATGGAGGTGTGTGAAGTCAAAATGGTGGTGTGTAACGTCACAAATGGAGGTGTGTGAAGTCACAGAATGTATGTGTGTGAACTCAAAATGGAGGTGTGTGAAGTCAAAGAATGGATGTGTGCGAAGTCAAAGAATATAGGTGTGTGAAGTCATACAATGGAGGTGTGTGAAGTCATAGAATGGAGGTGAGTGAAATCATAGAATGAAGGTGTGTGAAGTCACGGAATGAAGGTGTGTTAAGTCACAGAACGGAGGTGTGGGAAGTCATAGAATGGAGTTGTGTGAAGTCACAGAATGGAGGTGTGTGAAGTCAAAGAATGGAGGTGTGTGAAGTCACAGAATGGAGGTGTGTGAACTCACAATGGAGGTGTGTGAAGTCAAAGAATGGAGGTGTGTGAAGTTGTAGAATGGAAGTGTGTGAACTCATAGAATGGAGGTGTGTGAAGCCAGAATTGAGGTGTGTGAAGTCACAGAATTGAGGTGTGTGAACTCAGAATGGAGGTGTGTGAAGTCACAGAATGAAGGTTTGTGAAATCATAGAATGGAGGTGTGTGAAGTCATAGAACGGATGTTTCTGAAGTAGAATAAAGGTGTGTGAAGTCATAGAATGGAGGTGTGTGAAGTCAAAATGTAGGTGTGCGAACTCATAAAATGGAGATGTGTGAAGTCATGGAATGGAGGTGTGTGAAGTCAAAGAATGGAAGTGTGTGAAGTCAAAATGGAGGTGTGTGAAGTAACAGAATGGAGGTGTGTGAAGTCACAAAATGTAGGTGTGTGAAGTCATAGAATGGAGGTGTGTGAAGTCACAGAATGGAGGTGTGTGAAGTCACAGAATGGAGGTGTGTGAAGTCAAAATGGAGGTGTGTGAACTCATAGAATGGAGGTTTGTGAAGTCAAAAATATGGTGTGTAGAGTCACAAATGGAGGTGTGTGAACTCATAGAATGGAGGTGTGTGAAGTCAAAGAATGGAGGTGTGTGAAGTCATGGAATGGAGGTGTGTGAAGTCACAGATTGGAGGTGTGTGATGTCATAGAATGGAGTTGTGTGAAGTCATAGAATGGATGTTTCTGAATAAGAATGAATGTATTTGAAGTCATAGAATGGAGGTGTATGAAGTCAAAATGGAGGTGTGTGAACTCATAGAATGGAGGTCTGAGAACTCATAGAATGGAGGTGTGTGAAGTCAAGGAATAAAGCTGTGTGAAGTCAAAGAATGCATTGTGTGAAGTCAATCAATAAAGGTGTGTGAAGTCACAGAATGGAGGTGTGTGAAATCACAGAATGGAGGTGTGTGAAGTCATGGAAAGGAGGTGTGTGAAGTCACAGAATAGAGGTGTATGAAGTCCGAATGGAGTTGTGTGAAGTCATAGAATGGAGATGTGTGAAGTCACAAGGGAGGTGTGTGAAATCATAGAATGGAGGTGTGAGAAGTCATCGAATGGAGGTGTGTGAAGTCATGGAATGGATTAGTGTGACGTCATGGAATAGAGGTGTGTGAAGTCAGAGAATGGAGGTGTGTGATCATAGAATGGATGTTTGTGAAGTAAGAATGAAGGTGTGTTAAGTCAGAGAATGGAGGTGTGTGAAGGCACAGAATGGAGGTGTGTGACGTCATAGAATGGAGCTATATGAAGTCATAATGGAGGTGTGTGAAGTCATAGAATGGAGGTGTGTGAAATCACAATGGAGGTGTGTGAAGTCAAAGAATGGAGGTGTGTAAAGTCATAGAAAGGAATTGTGTGAAGTCATAGAATGGAGGTGTGTGAAGCCAGAATTGAGGTGTGTGAAATCACAGAATTGAGGTGTATGAACTCAGAATGGAGGTGTGTGAAGTCACAGAATGGAGGTTTGTAAAGTCATAGAATGGAGGTGTGTGAAGTCATATAATGGATGTTTCTGAAGTAGAATGAAGGTGTGTGAAGTCATAGAATGTAGGTGTGTGAAGTCAAAATGGAGGTGTGCGAACTCATAAAATGGAGATGCGTGAAGTCATGGAATGGAGGTGTGTGAAGTCCAAAAATGGAGGTGTGTGAAGTCACACAATGGTGGTGTGTGAAGTCACAGAATGGAGGTGTGTGAAGTCAAAGAATGGCAGTGTGTGAAGTCAAAATTGAGGTGTGTGAAGTCACAGAATGGAGGTGTGTGAAGTCACAGAATGGAGGTGTGAGAAGTCATAGAATGGAGGTGTGTGAAGTCACAGAATTGAGATGTGTGTAGTCACAGAAAGGAGGTGTGTGAAGTCACAGAATGGAGGTGTGTGAAGTGACAGAATGGAGGTGTGTGAACTCACAATGGAGGTGTGTGAACTCATAGAATGGAGGTATATGAAGTCATGGAAAGGAGGTATGTGAAGTAAAAGAATGGAGGTGTGTGAAGTCAAACAATAAAGGTGTGTGAAGTCACAGAATGGAGGTGTGTTAAATCACGGAATGGAGGTGTGTGAAGTCAAAAAGGTGGTGTGTAGAGTCACAAATGGAGGTGTGTGAACTCATAGAATGGAGGTGTGTGAAGTCAAAGAATGGAGGTGTGTGAAGGCATCGAATGGGGGTGTGTGAAGTCATGGAATGGAGGTGTGTGAAGTCACAGAATGGAGGTGTGTGAAGTCAGAATGGAGGTGTGTGATGTCATAGAATGGAGGTATGTGAAGACAGAATGGAGGTGTGGAAACTCATAGAATGGAGGTGTGTGAAGTAAGATTGGAGGTGTGTGAAGTCATAGAATGGAGGTTTGTGAAGTCATAATGTAGGTGTGTGAAGTCACAGAATTGAGGTGTGTGAAGTCACAGAATGGAGGTGTGTAAAGTCATAGAATGGAGGTGTGTGAAGTCATAGAATGGAGGTGTGTGAAATCATAGAATGAATGTTTGTGAAGTAAGAATGAAAGTGTGTTAAGTCATATAATGGAGATGTGTGAAGGCACAGAATGGAGGTGTGTGAAGTCATAGAATGGAGCTGTGTGAAGTCAGAATGGAGGTGTGTGAAGTCATAGAATGGAGGTGTGTGAAGTCAAAGAATGGAGGTGTGTGAAGTCATAGAATCAGGTGTGTGAACTCACAATGGAGATGTGTGAACTCAAAAAATGGAGGTGTGTGAAGTCAAAGAATGGAAGTGTGTGAAGTCATAGAATGGAGGTGTGTGAAGTCATAGAATGGAGGTGTGTGAAGTCATAGAATGGAGGTGTGTGAAGTCACAGAATTGATGTTTGTGAAGTCAGAATGGAGGTGTGTGAAGTCAGAATGGAGGTTTGTGAAGTCATAGAATGGAGGTGTGTGAAGTCATAGAATGGAGGTGTGTGAAGCCATAGAATGGAGGTGTGTGAAGTCAGAATGGAGGTGTGTGATGTCATAGAATGGAGGTGTGTGAAGTCAGAATGGAGGTGTGGGAACTCATAGAATGGAGGTGTGTGAAGTCACAATGGAGGTATGTGAAGTCATAGAATGGAGGTGTGGAAGTCATAGAATGGAGGTGTGTGAAGTCAGAATGGAGGTGTGTGAAGTCATAGAATGGAGGTTTGTGAAGTCATAATGTAGGTGTGTGAAGTCACAGAATTGAGGTGTGTGAAGTCACAGAATGGAGGTGTGTAAAGTCATAGAATGGAGGTGTGTGAAGTCATAGAATGGAGGTGTGTGAAGTCATAGAATGAATGTTTGTGAAGTAAGAATGAAGGTGTGTTAAGTCATATAATGGAGATGTGTGAAGGCACAGAATGGAGGTGTGTGAAGTCAAAGAATGGAGCTGTGTGAAGTCAGAATGGAGGTGTGTGAAGTCATAGAATGGATGTGTGTGACGTCAAAGAATGGAGGTGTGTGAAGTCATAGAATCAGGTGTGTGAACTCACAATGGAGATGTGTGAACTCAAAAAATGGAGGTGTGTGAAGTCAAAGAATGGAAGTGTGTGAAGTCATAGAATGGAGTTGTGTGAAGTCATAGAATGGAGGTGTGTGAAGTCACAAGGGAGGTGTGTGAAATCATAGAATGGAGGTGTGTGAAGTCACAGTATGGAGGTGTGTGAAGCCATAGAATGGAGCTGTGTGAAGTCAGATTGGAGGTGTGTGAAGTCACAGAACGGAGGTGTGTGAACTCAGAATGGAGGTGTGTGAAATCACAGAATGGAGGTGTGAAGACATAGAATGGAGGTGTGTGAAGTCATAGAATGGAGGTGTGTAAAGTCATAATGGAGGTTTGTGAAGTCACAGAATTGAGGTGTGTGAAGTCACAGAATGGAGGTGTGTGAAGTCATAGAATGGAGGTGTGTGAAGTCATAGAATGGAGGTGTGTGATCATAGAATGGATGTTTGTGAAGTAAGAATGAAGGTGTGTTAAGTCAGAGAATGGAGGTGTGTGAAGGCACAGAATGGAGGTGTGTGACGTCATAGAATGGAGCTATATGAAGTCATAATGGAGGTGTGTGAAGTCATAGAATGGAGGTGTGTGAAATCACAATGGAGGTGTGTGAAGTCAAAGAATGGAGGTGTGTAAAGTCATAGAAAGGAATTGTGTGAAGTCATAGAATGGAGGTGTGTGAAGCCAGAATTCAGGTGTGTGAAATCACAGAATTGAGGTGTATGAACTCAGAATGGAGGTGTGTGAAGTCACAGAATGGAGGTTTGTAAAGTCATAGAATGGAGGTGTGTGAAGTCATATAATGGATGCTTCTGAAGTAGAATGAAGGTGTGTGAAGTCATAGAGTGTAGGTGTGTGAAGTCAAAATGGAGGTGTGCGAACTCATAAAATGGAGATGCGTGAAGTCATGGAATGGAGGTGTGTGAAGTCCAAAAATGGAGGTGTGTGAAGTCACACAATGGTGGTGTGTGAAGTCACAGAATGGAGGTGTGTGAAGTCAAAGAATGGAAGTGTGTGAAGTCAAAATTGAGGTGTGTGAAGTCACAGAATGGAGGTGTGTGAAGTCACAGAATGGAGGTGTGTGAAGTCATAGAATGGAGGTGTGTGAAGTCACAGAATTGAGATGTGTGTAGTCACAGAAAGGAGGTGTGTGAAGTCACAGAATGGAGGTGTGTGAAGTCACAGAATGGAGGTGTGTGAACTCACAATGGAGGTGTGTGAACTCATACAATGGAGGTATATGAAGTCATGGAAAGGAGGTGTGTGAAGTCAAAGAGTGGAGGTGTGTGAAGTCAAACAATAAAGGTGTGTGAAGTCACAGAATGGAGGTGTGTTAAATCACAGAATGGAGGTGTGTGAAGTCAAAAATGTGGTGTGTAGAGTCACAAATGGAGGTGTGTGAACTCATAGAATGGAGGTGTGTGAAGTCAAAGAATGGAGGTGTGTGAAGGCATCGAATGGGGGTGTGTGAAGTCATGGAATGGAGGTGTGTGAAGTCACAGAATGGAGGTGTGTGAAGTCAGAATGGTGTTGTGTGAAGTCATAGAATGGAGGTGTGAGAAGTCAGAATGGAGGTGTGTGATGTCATAGAATGGAGGTGTGTGAAGACAGAATGGAGGTGTGGAAACTCATAGAATGGAGGTGTGTGAAGTCAGAATGGAGGTGTGTGAAGTCATAGAATGGAGGTTTGTGAAGTCATAATGTAGGTGTGTGAAGTCACAGAATTGAGGTGTGTGAAGTCACAGAATGGAGGTGTGTAAAGTCATAGAATGGAGGTGTGTGAAGTCATAGAATGGAGGTGGGTGAAATCATAGAATGAATGTTTGTGAAGTAAGAATGAAGGTGTGTTAAGTCATATAATGGAGATGTGTGAAGGCACAGAATGCAGGTGTGTGAAGTCATAGAATGGAGCTGTGTGAAGTCAGAATGGAGGTGTGTGAAGTCATAGAATGGAGGTGTGTGAAGTCAAAGAATGGAGGTGTGTGAAGTCATAGAATCAGGTGTGTGAACTCACAATGGAGATGTGTGAACTCAAAAAATGGAGGTGTGTTAAGTCAAAGAATGGAAGTGTGTGAAGTCATAGAATGGAGGTGTGTGAAGTCATAGAATGGAGGTGTGTGAAGTCATAGAATGGAGGTGTGTGAAGTCACAGAATTGATGTTTGTGAAGTCAGAATGGAGGTGTGTGAAGTCAGAATGGAGGTTTGTGAAGTCATAGAATGGAGGTGTGTGAAGTCATAGAATGGAGGTGTGTGAAGCCATAGAATGGAGGTGTGTGAAGTCAGAATGGAGGTGGGTGAAGTCATAGATGGTGGAGTTTGAAGTCATATTATGGAGGTGTGTGAAATCATAGAATGGAGTTTTGTGAATTCACAGAATGGAGGAGTGTGAAGTCAGAATGGCGGAGTGTGAAGTCTTAGAATGGAGGTCTGTGAGGTTAGAATGGAGGTGTGTGGACTCATAGAATATAGGTGTGTGAATTCACAATGGAGGTGTGTGAAGATATAGAATGGAGGTGTGTGAAGTCACAGAATGGAGGTGTGTGAAGTCATAGAATGGAAGTGTGTGAAGTCATAGAATGGATGCTTGTGAAGTAAGAAGGAAGGTGTGTGAAGTCATAGAATGGAAGTGTATGAAGTCACAGAATGGAGGTGTGTGAAGTCATAGAATGGAGGTGTGTTAAGTCACAGAATGGAGGTGTGTGAAGTCAGAGAATGGAGGTGTGTGAACTCAGAATGGAGGTGTGTGAAGTCACAGAACGGAGATTTGTGAAGTCATAGAATGGAGGTGCGTGAAGTCATAAAATGGATGTTTCTGAAGTAAGAATGAAGGTGTGTGAAGTCATAGAATGGAGGTGTGTGAAGTCAAAATGGAGGTGTGTGAAGTCATAGAATGGAGGTTTGTGAAGTCAAAAAGGTGGTGTGTAGAGTCACAAATGGAGGTTTGTGAACTCACAGAATGGAGGTGGGTGAAGTCTAAGAATGGAGGTGTGTGAAGTCAGAATGGAGGTATGTGAAGTCATAGAATGGAGGTTTGTGAAGTCATAATGTAGGTGTGTGAAGTCACAGAATTGAGGTGTGTGAAGTCACAGAATGGAGGTGTGTAAAGTCATAGAATGGAGGTGTGTGAAGTCATAGAATGGAGGTGTGTGAAGTCATAGAATGAATGTTCGTGAAGTAAGAATGAAGGTGTGTTAAGTCATATAATGGAGATGTGTGAAGGCACAGAATGGAGGTGTGTGAAGTCATAGAATGGAGCTGTGTGAAGTCAGAATGGAGGTGTGTGAAATCATAGAATGGAGGTGAGTGACGTCAAAGAATGGAGGTGTGTGAAGTCATAGAATCAGGTGTGTGAACTCACAATGGAGATGTGTGAACTCAAAAAATGGAGGTGTGTGAAGTCAAAGAATGGAAGTGTGTGAAGTCATAGAATGGAGGTGTGTGAAGTCATAGAATGGAGGTGTGTGAAGTCATAGAATGGAGGTGTGCGAAGTCACAGAATTGATGTTTGTGAAGTCAGAATGGAGGTGTGTGAAATCAGAATGGAGGTTTGTGAAGTCATAGAATGGAGGTGTGTGAAGTCATAGAATGGAGGTGTGTGAAGTCATAGAATGGAGGTGTGTGAAGTCACAGAATTGATGTTTGTGAATTCAGAATGGAGGAGTGTGAACTCACAATGGAGGTGTGTGAAGTCAAAGAATGGAGGTGTGTGAAGTCAGAATTGATGTTTGTGAAGTCAGAATGGAGGTGTGTGAAGTCAGAATGGAGGTGTATGAAGTCATAGAATGGAGGTGTGTGAAGTCACAATGCACGTGTGTGAAGTCATAGAATGGAGGTGTGTGAAGTCAGAATGGAGTTGTGTGAAGTCATAGAATGGAGGTGTGTGAAGTCAGAATGGAGGTGTGTGAAGTCATAGAATGGAGGTGTGTGAAGTCATAGAATGAATGTTTGTGACGTAAGAATGAAGGTGTGTTAAGTCATATAATGGAGATGTGTGAAGGCACAGAATGGAGGTGTGTGAAGTCATAGAATGGAGGTGTGTGACGTCAAAGAATGGAGGTGTGTGAAGTCATAGAATCAGGTGTGTGAACTCACAATGGAGATGTGTGAACTCAAAAAATGGAGGTTTGTGAAGTCAAAGAATGGAAGTGTGTGAAGTCATAGAATGGAGTTGTGTGAAGTCATAGAATGGAGGTGTGTGAAGTCACAAGGGAGGTGTGTGAAATCATAGAATGGAGGTGTGTGAAGTCACAGTATGGAGGTGTGTGAAGTCATAGAATGGAGCTGTGTGAAGTCAGATTGGAGGTGTGTGAAGTCACAGAATGGAGGTGTGTGAACTCAGAATGGAGGTGTGTGAAATCACAGAATGGAGGTGTGAAGACATAGAATGGAGGTGTGTGAAGTCATAGAATGGAGGTGTGTAAAGTCATAATGGAGGTTTGTGAAGTCACAGAATTGAGGTGTGTGAAGTCACAGAATGGAGGTGTGGGAAGTCATAGAATGGAGGTGTGTGAAGTCATAGAATGGAGGTGTGTGATCATAGAATGGATGTTTGTGAAGTAAGAATGAAGGTGTGTTAAGTCAGAGAATGGAGGTGTGTGAAGGCACAGAATGGAGGTGTGTGACGTCATAGAATGGAGCTATATGAAGTCATAATGGAGGTGTGTGAAGTCATAGAATGGAGGTGTGTGAAATCACAATGGAGGTGTGTGAAGTCAAAGAATGGAGGTGTGTAAAGTCAAAGAAAGGAATTGTGTGAAGTCATAGAATGGAGGTGTGTGAAGCCAGAATTCAGGTGTGTGAAATCACAGAATTGAGGTGTATGAACTCAGAATGGAGGTGTGTGAAGTCACAGAATGGAGGTTTGTAAAGTCATAGAATGGAGGTGTGTGAAGTCATATAATGGATGTATCTGAAGTAGAATTAAGGTGTGTGAAGTCATAGAATGTAGGTGTGTGAAGTCAAAATGGAGGTGTGCGAACTCATAAAATGGAGATGCGTGAAGTCATGGAATGGAGGTGTATGAAGTCCAAAAATGGAGGTGTGTGAAGTCACACAATGGTGGTGTGTGAAGTCACAGAATGGAGGTGTGTGAAGTCAAAGAATGGAAGTGTGTGAAGTCAAAATTGAGGTGTGTGAAGTCACAGAATGGAGGTGTGTGAAGTCACAGAATGGAGGTGTGTGAAGTCATAGAATGGAGGTGTGTGAAGTCACAGAATTGAGATGTGTGTAGTCACAGAAAGGAGGTGTGTGAAGTCACAGAATGGAGGTGTGTGAAGTCACAGAATGGAGGTGTGTGAACTCACAATGGAGGTGTGTGAACTCATAGAATGGAGGTATATGAAGTCATGGAAAGGAGGTGTGTGAAGTCAAAGAATGGTGGTGTGTGAAGTCAAACAATAAAGGTGTGTGAAGTCACAGAATGAAGGTGTGTTAAATCACAGAATGGAGGTGTGTGAAGTCAAAAAGGTGGTGTGTAGAGTCACAAATGGAGGTGTGTGAACTCATAGAATGGAGGTGTGTGAAGTCAAAGAATGGAGGTGTGTGAAGGCATCGAATGGGGGTGTGTGAAGTCATAGAATGGAGGTGTGTGAAGTCATAGAATGGAGGTGTGTGAAGTCATAGAATGGAGGTGTGTGAAGCCATAGAATTGAGGTGTGTGAAGTCAGAATGGAGGTGTGTGATGTCATAGAACGGAGGTGTGTGAAGTCAGAATGGAGGTGTGGGAACTCATAGAATGGAGGTGTGTGAAGTCACAATGGAGGTATGTGAAGTCATACAATGGAGGTGTGGAAGTCATAGAATGGAGGTGTGTGAAATCAGAATGGAGGTGTGTGAAGTCATAGAATGGAGGTTTGTGAAGTCATAATGTAGGTGTGTGAAGTCACAGAATTGAGGTGTGTGAAGTCACAGAATGGAGGTGTGTAAAGTCATAGAATGGAGGTGTGTGAAGTCATAGAATGGAGGTGTGTGAAGTCATAGAATGAATGTTTGTGAAGTAAGAATGAAGGTGTGTAAAGTCATATAATGGAGATGTGTGATGGCACAGAATGGAGGTGTGTGAAGTCATAGAATGGAGCTGTGTGAAGTCAGAATGGAGGTGTGTGAAGTCATAGAATGGAGGTGTGTGACGTCAAAGAATGGATGTGTGTGAAGTCATAGAATCAGGTGTGTGAACTCACAATGGAGATGTGTGAACTCAAAAAATGGAGGTGTGTGAAGTCAAAGAATGGAAGTGTGTGAAGTCATAGAATGGAGGTGTGTGAAGTCATAGAATGGAGGTGTGTGAAGTCATAGAATGGAGGTGTGCGAAGTCACAGAATTGATGTTTGTGAAGTCAGAATGGAGGTGTGTGAAATCAGAATGGAGGTTTGTGAAGTCATAGAATGGAGGTGTGTGAAGTCATAGAATGGAGGTGTGTGAAGTCATAGAACGGAGGTGTGTGAAGTCACAGAATTGATGTTTGTGAATTCAGAATGGAGGTGTGTGAACTCACAATGGAGGTGTGTGAAGTCAAAGAATGGAGGTGTGTGAAGTCAGAATTGATGTTTGTGAAGTCAGAATGGAGGTGTGTGAAGTCAGAATGGAGGTGTATGAAGTCATAGAATGGAGGTGTGTGAAGTCACAATGCACGTGTGTGAAGTCATAGAATGGAGGTGTGTGAAGTCAGAATGGAGTTGTGTGAAGTCATAGAATGGAGGTGTGTGAAGTCAGAATGGAGGTGTGTGAAGTCATAGAATGGAGGTGTGTGAAGTCATAGAATGGAGGTGTGTGAAGTCACAGAATTGATGTTTGTGAAGTCAGAATGGAGGTGTGTGAAGTCAGAATGGAGGTTTGTGAAGTCATAGATTGGAGGTGTGTGAAGTCATAGAATGGAGGTGTGTGAAGTCATAGAATGGAGGTGTGTGAAGTCACAGAATTGATGTTTGTGATTTCAGAATGGAGGTGTGTGAACTCACAATGGAGGTGTGTGAAGTCAAAGAATGGAGGTGTGTGAAGTCACAGAATTGATGTTTGTGAAGTCAGAATGGAGGTGTGTGAAGTCAGAATGGAGGTGTGTGAAGTCATAGAATGGAGGTGTGTGAAGTCACAGAATGGAGGTGTGTGAAGTCAGAATCGACTTGTGGGAAGTCATAGAATGGAGGTGTGTGAAGTCAGAATGGAGGTGTGTGATGTCATAGAATGGAGGTGTGTCAAGACAGAATGGAGGTGTGGAAACTCATAGAATGGAGGTGTGTGAAGTCACAATGGAGGTATGTGAAGTCATAGAATGGAGGTGTGGAAGTCATAGAATGGAGGTGTGTGAAGTCAGAATGGAGGTGTGTGAAGTCATAGAATGGAGCTGTGTGAAGTCAGAATGGAGGTGTGTGAAGTCATAGATTGGAGGTGTGTGAAGTCAAAGAATGGAGGTGTGTGAAGTCATAGAATCAGGTGTGTGAACTCACAATGCAGATGTGTGAACTCAAAAAATGGAGGTGTGTGAAGTCAAAGAATGGAAGTGTGTGAAGTCATAGAATGGAGGTGTGTGAAGTCACAGAATGGAGGTGTGTGAAGTCATAGAATGGAGGTGTGTGAAGTCACAGAATTGATGTGTGTGAAGTCAGAATGGAGGTGTGTGAAGTCAGAATGGAGGTTTGTGAAGTCACAGATTCGAGGTCTGTGAAGTCATAGAATGGAAGTGTGTGAAGTCAGAATGGAGGTGTGTGAAGTCACAAAAGGGAGGTTTGTGAACTCGTAGAATGGAGGTGTGTGACGTAACAATGGAAGTGTGTGAAGTTACAGAATGGAGGTGTGTGAAGTTATACATTGGTGTGTGAAGTCAGAATGGAGGTAGGTGAAGTCAAAGAATGGAGGTGTGTGAACTCAGAATGGAGGTGGGTGAAGTCATAGATGGTGGAGTGTGAAGTCATATTATGGAGGTGTGTGAAATCATAGAATGGAGTTTTGTGAATTCACAGAATGGAGGAGTGTGAAGTCAGAATGGCGGAGTGTGAAGTCTTAGAATGGAGGTCTGTGAGGTTAGAATGGAGGTGTGTGGACTCATAGAATATAGGTGTGTGAATTCACAATGGAGGTGTGTGAAGATATAGAATGGAGGTGTGTGAAGTCACAGAATGGAGGTGTGTGAAGTCATAGAATGGAAGTGTGTGAAGTCATAGAATGGATGCTTGTGAAGTAAGAAGGAAGGTGTGTGAAGTCATAGAATGGAAGTGTATGAAGTCACAGAATGGAGGTGTGTGAAGTCATAGAATGGAGGTGTGTTAAGTCACAGAATGGAGGTGTGTGAAGTCAGAGAATGGAGGTGTGTGAACTCAGAATGGAGGTGTGTGAAGTCACAGAACGGAGATTTGTGAAGTCATAGAATGGAGGTGCGTGAAGTCATAGAATGGATGTTTCTGAAGTAAGAATGAAGGTGTGTGAAGTCATAGAATGGAGGTGTGTGAAGTCAAAATGGAGGTGTGTGAAGTCATAGAATGGAGGTTTGTGAAGTCAAAAAGGTGGTGTGTAGAGTCACAAATGGAGGTTTGTGAACTCACAGAATGGAGGTGGGTGAAGTCTAAGAATGGAGGTGTGTGAAATCATCGAATGGAGGTGTGCGAAGGCATGGAATGGAGGTGTGTGAAGTCACAGAATGGACGTGTGTGAAGTCAGAATGGAGTTGTGTGAAGTCATAGAATGGAGGTGTGTGAGGTCAGAATGGAGGTGTGTGAAGTCATAGACTGGAGGTGTGTGACGTCAGAATTGAGGTGTGTGAACTCATAGAATGGAGGTGTGTGAAGACACAATGGAGGTGTGTGAAGTCAGAGAATGGAGGTGTGTGAAGTCACAGAATGGAGATGTGTGAAGTCATAGGATGGAGCTGTGTGAAGACAGATTGGAGGTGTGTGAAGTCACAGAATGGAGGTGTGTGAACTCAGAATGGAGGTGTGTGAAGTCAGAGAATGGAGGTGTGTGAAGTCATAGAATGGAGGTGTGTGAAGTCAGAATGGAGTTGAATGAAGTCATAGAATGGAGGTGTGTGATGTCAGAATGGAGGTGTGTGAAGTCATAGAATGGAGGTGTGTGAAGTCAGAATGGAGGTGTGTGAACTCATAGAATGGAGGTGTGTGAAGTCACAATGAAGGTGTGTGAAGTCATAGAATGGAGGTGTGTGAAGTCACAGAATGGAGGTGTATGAAGTCATAGAATGGAGCTGTGTGAAGTCAGATTGGAGGTGTGTGAAGTCACAGAATGGAGGTGTGTGAACTCAGAATGGAGGTGTGTGAAGTCACAGAATGGAGGTGTGTGAAGTCATAGAATGGAGGTGTGTAAAGTCATAGAATGGAGGTGTGTGAAGGCATAATGTAGGTGTGTGAAGTCACAGAATTGTGGTGTGTGAAGTCACAGAATTGAGGTATGTGAAGTCATAGATTGGAGGTGTGTGAAGTCACAGAATGGAGGTGCGTGAAGTCATAGAATGGATGTTTGTGATGTAAGAATGAAGGTGTGTTAAGTCATAGAATGGAGGTGTGTGAAGGCACAGAATGGAGCTGTGTGAAGCCATGGAATGGAGCTGTGTGAAGTCAGAATGGAGGTGTGTGAAGTCATAGAATGGAGGTGTGTGAACTCACAATGGAGTTGTGTGAAGTCGAAGAATGGTGGTGTGTGAAGTCTAAGAATGGAAGTGTGTGAAGTCATAGAATGGAGGTGTGTGAAGTCATAGAATGGAGGTGTGTGAAGTCCTAGAATGGAGATGTGTGAAGTCACAGAATTGATGTTTGTGAGGTCAGAATGGAGGTGTGTGAAGTCAGAATGGGGGTTTGTGAAGTCAGAGAATGGATGTGTGTGAAGTCATAGAATGGAGGTGTGTGAAGTCATAAATGGAGGTGTGTGAAGTCACAGAATTGATGTTTGTGAAGTCAGAATGGAGGTGTGTGAACTCACAATGGAGGTGTGTGAAGTCAAAGAATGGAGGTGTGTGAAGTCACATAATTGATGTTTGTGAAGTCAGAATTTAGGTGTGTGAAGTCAGAATGGAGGTGTTTGAAGTCATAGAATGGAGGAGTGTGAAGTCACAATGCAGGTGTGTGAACTCATAGAATGGAGATGTGTGAAGTCACAGAATGGAGGTGTGTGAAATCATAGAATGGAGGTGTGTGAAGTCCTAGAATGGAGGTGTGTGAAATCATAGAATGGAGGTGTGTGAAGTCATAGAATGGACGTTTGTGAACTCATAGAATGGAGGTCTGTAAAGTCATAGAATGGATGTTTTTGAAGTAAGAATGTAGGGGTGTGAAGTCATAGAATGGAGGTGTGTGCAATCAAAATGGTGGTATGTGAACTCATAGAATGGATGTGTGTGAACTGATAGAGTGGAGGTGTGTGAAGTCATGGAATGGAGGTGTGTGAAGTCAAAGAATGGAGGTGTTTGAAGTCAAACAATGGAGGTGTGCGAAGTCACAGAATGGAGGTGTATGAAGTCAAAGAATGGAAGTGTGTGAAGTCAAAATGGAGGTGTGTGAAGTCACAGAATGGAGGTTTGTGAAATCACAGAATGGAGGTTTGTGAAGTCAAAATGGTGGTGAGTAAAGTCACAAATGGAGGTGTGTGAAGTCACAGAATGTAGGTGTGTGAACTCAAAATGGAGGTGTGTGAAGTGAAAGAATGGAGGTGTGTGAAGTCATAGAATGAAGGTGTGTGAAGTCACAGAATGAAGGTGTGTTAAGTCACAGAACGGAGGTGTGTAAACTCAGAATTGAGGTGTGTGAAGTCCCAGAATGGAGGTGTGGGAAGTCATAGAATGGAGTTGTGTGAAGTCACAGAATGGAGATGTGTGAATTCATAGAATCGAGGTGTTGAAGTCATAGAATGGAGGTGTGTGAAGTCACAGAATGGAGGTGTGTGAAGTCACAGAATGGAGGTGTGTGAACTCACAGAATGGAGGTGTGTGAACTCACAATGGAGGTGTGTGAAGTCAAAGAATGGAGGTGTGTGAAGTCATAGAATTGAAGTGTGTGAAGTCATAGAATGAAGGTGTGTGAAGCCAGAATTGAGGTGTGTGAAGACACAGAATTGAGGTGTGTGAACTCAGAATGAAGGTGTGTGAAGTCAAAGAATGGAGGTTTGTGAAGTCATAGAATGGAGGTGTATGAAGTCATAGAATGGATGTTTCTGAAGTAGAATGGAGGTGTGTGAAGTCATAGAATGGAGGTGTGTGAAGTGAAAATGGAGGTGTGTGAACTCATAAAAAGGAGATGAGTGAAGTCATGGAAAGGAGGTGTGTGAAGTCCAAAAATGGAGGTGTGTGAAGTCAAACAATGGTGGTGTGTGAAGTCACAGAATGGAGGTGTGTGAAGTCAAAGAATGGAAGTGTGTGAAGTAAAAATGGAGGTGTGTGAAGTCACAGAATGGAGGTGTGTGAAGTCACAAAATGGAGGTGTGTGAAGTCATCGAAAGGAGGTGTGTGAAGTCATGGAATGGAGGTGTGTGATGTCAGAGAATGGCGGTGTGTGAAGTCAGAATGTAGTTGTGTGAAGTCATAGAATGTAGGTGTGTGAAGTCAGAATGGAGGTGTGCGAAGTCATAGAACGGAGGTGTGTGAAGTCAGAATGGAGGTGTGTGAAGTCATAGAATGAAGGTGTGTGAACTCACAATGGAGATGTGTGAAGTCAAAGAATGGAGGTGTGTGAAGTCAAAGAATGGAAGTGGGTGAAGTCATAGAATGGAGGTGTGTGAAGTCATAGAATGGAGGTGTGTGAAGTCATAGAATGGAGGTGTGTGAAGTCACAGAATTGATGTTTGTGAAGTCAGAATGGAGGTGTGTGAAGTGAAAATGGAGGTTTGTGAAGTCATAGAATGGAGGTGTGTGAAGTCGTAGAATGGATGTGTGTGAAGTCACAGAATTGATGTTTGTGAAGTCAGAATGGAGGTGTGTGAACTCACAATGGAGGTGTGTGAAGTCAAAGAATGGAGGTGTGTGAAGTCACAGAATTGATGTTTGTGAAGTCAGAATGGAGGTGTGTGAAGTCAGAATGGAGGGGTGTGAAGTCATAGAATGGAGGTGTGTCAAGTCACAATGCAGGTGTGTGAACTCATAGAATGGAGGTGTGTGAAGTCACAGAATGGAGGTGTGTGAAGTCATAGAATGGAGGTTTGTGAAGTCATAGAATGGAGGTGTGTGAAGTCATAGAATGGAGGTGTGTGAAGTCATAGAATGGAGGTTTGTGAAGTCATAGAATGGAGGTGGGTGAATTCATACAATGGATGTTCCTGAAGTAAGAATGTAGGTATGTGAAGACATAGAATGGAGGTGTGTGAAGTCAAATTGGTGGTGTGTGAACTCATAGAATGGATGTGTGTGAACTGATAGAGTAGAGGTGTGTGAAGTCATGGAATGGAGGTGTGTGAAGTCAAAGAATGGAGGTGTGTGAAGTCGAACAATGGAGGTGTGCGAAGTCACAGAATGGAGGTGTGTGAAGTCACAGAATGGAAGTGTGTGAAGTCAAAATGGAGGAGTGTGAAGTCACAGAATGGAGGTGTGTGAAGTCACAGAATGTAGGTGTGTGAAGTCAAAATGGTGGTGTGTAACGTCACAAATGGAGGTGTGTGAAGTCACAGAATGTATGTGTGTGAACTCAAAATGGAGGTGTGTGAAGTCAAAGAATGGAGGTGTGCGAAGTCAAAGAATAAAGGTGTGTGAAGTCATACAATGGAGGTTTCTGAAGTCATAGAATGGAAGTGAGTGAAATTATAGAATGAAGGTGTGTGAAGTCACGGAATGAAGGTGTGTTAAGTCACAGAACGGAGGTGTGGGAAGTCATATAATGGAGTTGTGTGAAGTCACAGAATGGAGATGTGTGAATTTTTAGAATGGAGGTGTGTGAAGTCATAGAATGGAGGTTTGTGAAGTCACAGAATGGAGGTGTGTGAAGTCAAAGAATGGAGGTGTGTGAAGTCACAGAATGGAGGTGTGAGAACCCACAATGGAGGTGTGTGAAGTCAAAGAATGGAGGTGTGTGAAGTCATAGAATGGAAGTGTGTGAACTCATAGAATGGAGGTGTGTGAAGCCAGAATTGAGGTGTGTGAAGTCACAGAATTGAGGTGTATGAACTCAGAATGGAGGTGTGTGAAGTCACAGAATGAAGGTTTGTGAAATCATAGAATGGAGGTGTGTGAAGTCATAGAACGGATGTTTCTGAAGTAGAATGAAGGTGTGTGAAGTCATAGAATGGAGGTGCGTGAAGTCATAGAATGGATGTTTGTGAAGTAAGAATGAAGGTGTGTTAAGTCATAGAATGGAGGTGTGTGAAGGCACAGAATGAAGCTGTGTGAAATCATGGAATGGAGCTGTGTGAAGTCAGAATGGAGGTGTGTGAAGTCATAGAATGGAGGTGTGTGAACTCACAATTGAGTTGTGTGAAGTCGAAGAATGGTGGTGTGTGAAGGCAAAGAATGGAAGTGTGTGAAGTCATAGAATGGAGGTGTGTGAAGTCATAGAATGGAGGTGTGTGAAGTCCTAGAATGGAGATGTGTGAAGTCACAGAATTGATGTTTGTAAGGTCAGAATGGAGGTGTGTGAAGTCAGAATGGAGGTTTGTGAATTCACAGAATTGATGTTTGTGAAGTCAGAATGGAGGTGTGTGAACTCACAATGGAGGTGTGTGAAGTCAAAGAATGGAGGTGTGTGAAGTCACATAATTGATGTTTGTGAAGTCAGAATGGAGGTGTGTGAAATCAAAATGGAGGTGTGTGAAGTCATAGGATGGAGGAGTGTGAAGTCACAATGCAGGTGTGTGAACTCATAGAATGGAGATGTGTGAAGTCACAGAATGGAGGTGTGTGAAGTCATAGAATGGAGGTGTGTGAAGTCCTAGAATGGAGGTGTGTGAAGTCATAGAATGGAGGTGTGTGATGTCATAGAATGGATGTTTGTGAACTCATAGAATGGAGGTCTGTAAAGTCATAGAATGGATGTTTTTGAAGTAAGAATGTAGGGGTGTGAAGTCATAGAATGGAGGTGTGTGCAATCAAAATGGTGGTATGTGAACTCATAGAATGGATGTGTGTGAACTGACAGAGTGGAGGTGTGTGAAGTCATGGAATGGAGGTGTGTGAAGTCAAAGAATGGAGGTGTGTGAAGTCAAACAATGGAGGTGTGCGAAGTCACAGAATGGAGGTGTATGAAGTCAAAGAATGGAAGTGTGTGAAGTCAAAATGGAGGTGTGTAAAGTCACAGAATGGAGGTTTGTGAAGTCACAGAATGGAGGTTTGTGAAGTCAAAATGGTGGTGAGTAAAGTCACAAATGGAGGTGTGTGAAGTCACAGAATGTAGGTGTGTGAACTCAAAATGGAGGTGTGTGAAGTGAAAGAATGGAGGTGTGTGAAGTCATAGAATGAAGGTGTGTGAAGTCACAGAATGAAGGTGTGTTAAGTCACAGAACGGAGGTGTGTGAACTCAGAATGGAGGTGTGTGAAGTCCCAGAATGGAGGTGTGGGAAGTCATAGAATGGAGTTGTGTGAAGTCACAGAATGGAGATGTGTGAATTCATAGAATCGAGGAGTGTGAAGTCACATAATGGAGGTGTGTGAAGTGAAAGAATGGAGGTGTGTGAAGTCATAGAATGAAGGTGTGTGAAGTCACAGAATGAAGGTGTGTTAAGTCATAGAATGGAGGTGTGTGAAATCACATAATGGAGGTGTGTGAAGTCACAGAATGGAGGTGGGTGAAGTCACAGAATGAAGGTGTGTGAACTCACAATGGAGGTGTGTGAAGTCAAAGAATGGAGGTGTGTGAAGTCATAGAATTGAAGTGTGTGAAGTCATAGAATGAAGGTGTGTGAAGCCAGAATTGAGGTGTGTGAAGACACAGAATTGAGGTGTGTGAACTCAGAATGAAGGTGTGTGAAGTCAAAGAATGGAGGTTTGTGAAGTCATAGAATGGAGGTGTATGAAGTCATAGAATGGATGTTTCTGAAGTAGAATGGAGGTGTGTGAAGTCATAGAATGGAGGTGTGTGAAGTCAAACAATGGTGGTGTGTGAAGTCACAGAATGGAGGTGTGTGAAGTCAAAGAATGGAAGTGTGTGAAGTAAAAATGGAGGTGTGTGAAGTCACAGAATGGAGGTGTGTGAAGTCACAGAATGGAGGTGTGTGAAGTCATCGAAAGGAGGTGTGTGAAGTCATGGAATGGAGGTGTGTGATGTCAGAGAATGGCGGTGTGTGAAGTCAGAATGTAGTTGTGTGAAGTCATAGAATGTAGGTGTGTGAAGTCAGAATGGAGGTGTGCGAAGTCATAGAACGGAGGTGTGTGAAGTCAGAATGGAGGTGTGTGAAGTCAAAGAATGGAAGTGGGTGAAGTCATAGAATGGAGGTGTGTGAAGTCATAGAATGGAGGTGTGTGAAGTCATAGAATGGAGGTGTGTGAAATCACAGAATTGATGTTTGTGAAGTCAGAATGGAGGTGTGTGAAGTGAAAATGGAGGTTTGTGAAGTCATAGAATGGAGGTGTGTGAAGTCACAGAATTGATGTTTGTGAAGTCAGAATGGAGGTGTGTGAAGTGAAAATGGAGGTTTGTGAAGTCATAGAATGGAGGTGTGTGAAGTCGTAGAATGGATGTGTGTGAAGTCACAGAATTGATGTTTGTGAAGTCAGAATGGAGGTGTGTGAACTCACAATGGAGGTGTGTGAAGTCAAAGAATGGAGGTGTGTGAAGTCACAGAATTGATGTTTGTGAAGTCAGAATGGAGGTGTGTGAAGTCAGAATGGAGGGGTGTGAAGTCATAGAATGGAGGTGTGTCAAGTCACAATGCAGGTGTGTGAACTCATAGAATGGAGGTGTGTGAAGTCACAGAATGGAGGTGTGTGAAGTCATAGAATGGAGGTTTGTGAAGTCATAGAATGGAGGTGTGTGAAGTCATAGAATGGAGGTGTGTGAAGTCATAGAATGGAGGTTTGTGAAGTCATAGAATGGAGGTGGGTGAATTCATACAATGGATGTTCCTGAAGTAAGAATGTAGGTATGTGAAGACATAGAATGGAGGTGTGTGAAGTCAAATTGGTGGTGTGTGAACTCATAGAATGGATGTGTGTGAACTGATAGAGTAGAGGTGTGTGAAGTCATGGAATGGAGGTGTGTGAAGTCAAAGAATGGAGGTGTGTGAAGTCGAACAATGGAGGTGTGCGAAGTCACAGAATGGAGGTGTGTGAAGTCACAGAATGGAAGTGTGTGAAGTCAAAATGGAGGAGTGTGAAGTCACAGAATGGAGGTGTGTGAAGTCACAGAATGGAGGTGTGTGAAGTCAAAATGGTGGTGTGTAACGTCACAAATGGAGGTGTGTGAAGTCACAGAATGTATGTGTGTGAACTCAAAATGGAGGTGTGTGAAGTCAAAGAATGGAGGTGTGCGAAGTCAAAGAATAAAGATGTGTGAAGTCATACAATGGAGGTGTCTGAAGTCATAGAATGGAAGTGAGTGAAATTATAGAATGAAGGTGTGTGAAGTCACGGAATGAAGGTGTGTTAAGTCACAGAACGGAGGTGTGGGAAGTCATAGAATGGAGTTGTGTGAAGTCACAGAATGGAGATGTGTGAATTTTTAGAATGGAGGTGTGTGAAGTCATAGAATGGAGGTGTGTGAAGTCACAGAATGGAGGTGTGTGAAGTCAAAGAATGGAGGTGTGTGAAGTCACAGAATGGAGGTGTGAGAACTCACAATGGAGGTGTGTGAAGTCAAAGAATGGAGGTGTGTGAAGTCATAGAATGGAAGTGTGTGAACTCATAGAATGGAGGTGTGTGAAGCCAGAATTGAGGTGTGTGAAGTCACAGAATTGAGGTGTATGAACTCAGAATGGAGGTGTGTGAAGTCACAGAATGAAGGTTTGTGAAATCATAGAATGGAGGTGTGTGAAGTCATAGAACGGATGTTTCTGAAGTAGAATGAAGGTGTGTGAAGTCATAGAATGGAGGTGCGTGAAGTCATAGAATGGATGTTTGTGAAGTAAGAATGAAGGTGTGTTAAGTCATAGAATGGAGGTGTGTGAAGGCACAGAATGAAGCTGTGTGAAATCATGGAATGGAGCTGTGTGAAGTCAGAATGGAGGTGTGTGAAGTCATAGAATGGAGGTGTGTGAACTCACAATTGAGTTGTGTGAAGTCGAAGAATGGTGGTGTGTGAAGGCAAAGAATGGAAGTGTGTGAAGTCATAGAATGGAGGTGTGTGAAGTCATAGAATGGAGGTGTGTGAAGTCCTAGAATGGAGATGTGTGAAGTCACAGAATTGATGTTTGTAAGGTCAGAATGGAGGTGTGTGAAGTCAGAATGGAGGTTTGTGAAGTCAGAGAATGGAGGTGTGTGAAGTCATAGAATGGAGGTGTGTGATGTCATAGAATGGAGGTGTGTGAATTCACAGAATTGATGTTTGTGAAGTCAGAATGGAGGTGTGTGAACTCACAATGGAGGTGTGTGAAGTCAAAGAATGGAGGTGTGTGAAGTCACATAATTGATGTTTGTGAAGTCAGAATGGAGGTGTGTGAAATCAAAATGGAGGTGTGTGAAGTCATAGAATGGAGATGTGTGAAGTCACAGAATGGAGGTGTGTGAAGTCATAGAATGGAGGTGTGTGAAGTCCTAGAATGGAGGTGTGTGAAGTCATAGAATGGAGGTGTGTGATGTCATAGAATGGATGTTTGTGAACTCATAGAATGGAGGTCTGTAAAGTCATAGAATGGATGTTTTTGAAGTAAGAATGTAGGGGTGTGAAGTCATAGAATGGAGGTGTGTGCAATCAAAATGGTGGTATGTGAACTCATAGAATGGATGTGTGTGAACTGACAGAGTGGAGGTGTGTGAAGTCATGGAATGGAGGTGTGTGAAGTCAAAGAATGGAGGTGTGTGAAGTCAAACAATGGAGGTGTGCGAAGTCACAGAATGGAGGTGTATGAAGTCAAAGAATGGAAGTGTGTGAAGTCAAAATGGAGGTGTGTGAAGTCACAGAATGGAGGTTTGTGAAGTCACAGAATGGAGGTTTGTGAAGTCAAAATGGTGGTGAGTAAAGTCACAAATGGAGGTGTGTGAAGTCACAGAATGTAGGTGTGTGAACTCAAAATGGAGGTGTGTGAAGTGAAAGAATGGAGGTGTGTGAAGTCATAGAATGAAGGTGTGTGAAGTCACAGAATGAAGGTGTGTTAAGTCACAGAACGGAGGTGTGTGAACTCAGAATGGAGGTGTGTGAAGTCCCAGAATGGAGGTGTGGGAAGTCATAGAATGGAGTTGTGTGAAGTCACAGAATGGAGATGTGTGAATTCATAGAATCGAGGTGTGTGAAGTCACATAATGGAGGTGTGTGAAGTGAAAGAATGGAGGTGTGTGAAGTCATAGAATGAAGGTGTGTGAAGTCACAGAATGAAGGTGTGTTAAGTCATAGAATGGAGGTGTGTGAAGTCACATAATGGAGGTGTGTGAAGTCACAGAATGGAGGTGGGTGAAGTCACAGAATGGAGGTGTGTGAACTCACAATGGAGGTGTGTGAAGTCAAAGAATGGAGGTGTGTGAAGTCATAGAATTGAAGTGTGTGAAGTCATAGAATGAAGGTGTGTGAAGCCAGAATTGAGGTGTGTGAAGACACAGAATTGAGGTGTGTGAACTCAGAATGAAGGTGTGTGAAGTCAAAGAATGGAGGTTTGTGAAGTCATAGAATGGAGGTGTATGAAGTCATAGAATGGATGTTTCTGAAGTAGAATGGAGGTGTGTGAAGTCATAGAATGGAGGTGTGTGAAGTCAAACAATGGTGGTGTGTGAAGTCACAGAATGGAGGTGTGTGAAGTCAAAGAATGGAAGTGTGTGAAGTAAAAATGGAGGTGTGTGAAGTCACAGAATGGAGGTGTGTGAAGTCACAGAATGGAGGTGTGTGAAGTCATCGAAAGGAGGTGTGTGAAGTCATGGAATGGAGGTGTGTGATGTCAGAGAATGGCGGTGTGTGAAGTCAGAATGTAGTTGTGTGAAGTCATAGAATGTAGGTGTGTGAAGTCAGAATGGAGGTGTGCGAAGTCATAGAACGGAGGTGTGTGAAGTCAGAATGGAGGTGTGTGAAGTCAAAGAATGGAAGTGGGTGAAGTCATAGAATGGAGGTGTGTGAAGTCATAGAATGGAGGTGTGTGAAGTCATAGAATGGAGGTGTGTGAAATCACAGAATTGATGTTTGTGAAGTCAGAATGGAGGTGTGTGAAGTGAAAATGGAGGTTTGTGAAGTCATAGAATGGAGGTGTGTGAAGTCACAGAATTGATGTTTGTGAAGTCAGAATGGAGGTGTGTGAAGTGAAAATGGAGGTTTGTGAAGTCATAGAATGGAGGTGTGTGAAGTCGTAGAATGGATGTGTGTGAAGTCACAGAATTGATGTTTGTGAAGTCAGAATGGAGGTGTGTGAACTCACAATGGAGGTGTGTGAAGTCAAAGAATGGAGGTGTGTGAAGTCACAGAATTGATGTTTGTGAAGTCAGAATGGAGGTGTGTGAAGTCAGAATGGAGGGGTGTGAAGTCATAGAATGGAGGTGTGTCAAGTCACAATGCAGGTGTGTGAACTCATAGAATGGAGGTGTGTGAAGTCACAGAATGGAGGTGTGTGAAGTCATAGAATGGAGGTTTGTGAAGTCATAGAATGGAGGTGTGTGAAGTCATAGAATGGAGGTGTGTGAAGTCATAGAATGGAGGTTTGTGAAGTCATAGAATGGAGGTGGGTGAATTCATACAATGGATGTTCCTGAAGTAAGAATGTAGGTATGTGAAGACATAGAATGGAGGTGTGTGAAGTCAAATTGGTGGTGTGTGAACTCATAGAATGGATGTGTGTGAACTGATAGAGTAGAGGTGTGTGAAGTCATGGAATGGAGGTGTGTGAAGTCAAAGAATGGAGGTGTGTGAAGTCGAACAATGGAGGTGTGCGAAGTCACAGAATGGAGGTGTGTGAAGTCACAGAATGGAAGTGTGTGAAGTCAAAATGGAGGAGTGTGAAGTCACAGAATGGAGGTGTGTGAAGTCACAGAATGGAGGTGTGTGAAGTCAAAATGGTGGTGTGTAACGTCACAAATGGAGGTGTGTGAAGTCACAGAATGTATGTGTGTGAACTCAAAATGGAGGTGTGTGAAGTCAAAGAATGGAGGTGTGCGAAGTCAAAGAATAAAGATGTGTGAAGTCATACAATGGAGGTGTCTGAAGTCATAGAATGGAAGTGAGTGAAATTATAGAATGAAGGTGTGTGAAGTCACGGAATGAAGGTGTGTTAAGTCACAGAACGGAGGTGTGGGAAGTCATAGAATGGAGTTGTGTGAAGTCACAGAATGGAGATGTGTGAATGTTTAGAATGGAGGTGTGTGAAGTCATAGAATGGAGGTGTGTGAAGTCACAGAATGGAGGTGTGTGAAGTCAAAGAATGGAGGTGTGTGAAGTCACAGAATGGAGGTGTGAGAACTCACAATGGAGGTGTGTGAAGTCAAAGAATGGAGGTGTGTGAAGTCATAGAATGGAGGTGGGTGAAGTCATAGAATGGAGGTGTGTGAAGTCACAGAAAGAAGGTGTGTGAAGTCAGAATGGAGGTGTGTGAAGTCATAGAATGGAGGTGTGTGAAGTCAGAATGGCGGTGTGTGAACTCATAGAATGGAGGTGTGTGACGTAACAATGGAAGTGTGTGAAGTCATAGAATGGAGGTGTGTGAAGTCACAGAATGGAGGTTTGTGAAGTCATAGAATGGAGGTATGTGAAGGCACAGAATAGAGGTGTGTAAAGTCATGTAATGGAGGTGTGTGAAGTTATAGAATGGATGTTTGTAAAGTAAGAATGAAGGTGTGTGAAGTCATAGAATGGAGGTCTGTGATGTCAAAGAATGGAGGTGTGTGAAGTCATAGAATGGAGCTGTGTGAAGTCAGAATGGAGGTGTGTGAAGTCACAGAATGGAGGTGTGTCAACTCAGAATTTAGGTGTGTGAAGTCAAAGAATGGAGGTTTGTGGAGTCATAGAATGGTGGTGTGTGAAGTCACAGAATGGAGCTCTGTGAAGTTACAGAATGGAGGTGTGGGAAGTCACAGAATGGAGGTGTGTGAAGTCAGAATGAAGGTGTGTAGTCATAGATAGGAGGTGGGTGAATTCATAGAAAGGAGGTGTGGGAAGTCATAGAATGGAGGTGTGTGAAGTCACAGAATGGAGCTGTGTGAAGTCATAGATGGAGGTGTGTGAAGTCATAGTATGGAGATATGTGAAACCATAGAATGGAGTTTTGTGAAGTCACAGAATGAAGTTGTGTGAGTCAGAATTGAGGTGTGTGAAGTTATGGAATGTAGATGTGTGAAGTCATAGAATGGAGTATTGTGAAGTCACCGAAGGGAGGTTTGTGAAGTCATAGAATGGAGGTATGAGAAATCAAATTAGAGGGGTGTGAAGTCGGAGAATGGAGGTGTGTGGTCATAGAATGGAGGTGGGTGAAGTCATAGAATGGAGGTGTGTGAATTCAGATTGGAGGTGTGTGAAGTCATAGAATGGAGGTGTGTCAACTCAGAAAGGAGGTGTGTGAAGTCATAGAATGGAGGTGAGTGAAATCATAAAATGGAGGTGTGTGAAGTCATAGAATGGAGGTGTGTGACGTCAGAATGGAAGTTTGTGAAGTCATAGAATGGAGGTGTGTGAAGTCACAGAATGGAGGTGTGTGAAGTCATACAATGGAGGTGTGTGAAGTCAGTATGGAGGTGTGTGAAGTCACAGAATGGAGGTGTGTGAACTCAGAATGGAGGTGTGTGAAGTCATAGATGGAGGTGTGTAAAGTCATAGTATGGAGATATGTGAAATCATAGAATGGAGTTTTGTGAAGTCACAATATGGAGTTGTGTGAGTCAGAATTGAAGTGTGTGAAGTCATAGAATATAGATGTGTGAAGTCATAGAATGGAGTATTGTGAAGTCACCGAAATGAGGTTTGTGAAGTCATAGAATGGAGGTATGATAAATCAAATTAGAGGGGTGTGAAGTCGGAGAATGGAGGTGTGTGAAGTCATAGAATGGAGATGGTTGAAGTCATAGAATGGAGGTGTGTGAAGTCATTGAATGGAGGTTTTTGAAGTCACTGAATGGACGGGTTTAAAGTCATAGAATGGAGGTGTGTGAAGTTAGAGAATTGAGCTGTTTGAAGTCATATATTGGAGGTGTGTGAAGTCAAAATGGATGTGTGAAGTCATAGAATGTAGGTGTGTGAAGTCATAGAATGGAGGTGTGTGAAGTCACAGAATGGAGGTGTGTGAACTCAGAATGGAGGTGTGTGAAGTCACAGAATGGAGGTGTGTGAAGTCATAGAATGGAAGTGTGTGAAGTCATAGAATGCACGTGTGGGAAGTCAGAATGGAGGTGTGTTAAGTCACCGAATGGAGTTTTGTGAACTCAGTATGGAGGTGTGTGAAGTCACAGAATGGAGGTTTGTGAAGTCATAGATGGAGGTGTGTGACGTCATAGAATGGATGTTTCTGAAGTAAGAATGAAGGTGTGTGAAGTCATAGAATGAAGGTGTGTGAAGTCATTGAATGGAGGTGTGTGAAGTCACTGAATGGAAGTGTGTGAAGTCAGAATGGAGGTGTGAAGTCATAGAATGAAGGTGGGTGAAGTCATAGAAAGGAGGTGTGGGAAGTCATAGAATGGAGGTATGAGAAATCAAATTAGAGGGATGTGAATTCGGAGAATGGAGGTGTGTGAAGTCATAGAATGGAGGTGGGTGAAGTCATTGAATGGAGGTTTGTGAATTCAGATTGGAGGTGTGTGAAGTCATAGAATGGAGGTGTGCCAACTCAAAAAGGAGGTGTGTGAAGTCATAGAATGGAGGTGACTGAAGTCATAGAATGGAGGTGTGTGAAATCATAGAATGGAGGTGTGCGAAGTCACAGAATGGAGGTGTGTGAAGTCACAGAATGGAAGTGTGTGAAGTCAAAATGGAGGAGTGTGAAGTCACAGAATGGAGGTGTGTGAAGTCACAGAATGGAGGTGTGTGAAGTCAAAATGGTGGTGTGTAACGTCACAAATGGAGGTGTGTGAAGTCACAGAATGTATGTGTGTGAACTCAAAATGGAGGTGTGTGAAGTCAAAGAATGGAGGTGTGCGAAGTCAAAGAATAAAGATGTGTGAAGTCATACAATGGAGGTGTCTGAAGTCATAGAATGGAAGTGAGTGAAATTATAGAATGAAGGTGTGTGAAGTCACGGAATGAAGGTGTGTTAAGTCACAGAACGGAGGTGTGGGAAGTCATAGAATGGAGTTGTGTGAAGTCACAGAATGGAGATGTGTGAATGTTTAGAATGGAGGTGTGTGAAGTCATAGAATGGAGGTGTGTGAAGTCACAGAATGGAGGTGTGTGAAGTCAAAGAATGGAGGTGTGTGAAGTCACAGAATGGAGGTGTGAGAACTCACAATGGAGGTGTGTGAAGTCAAAGAATGGAGGTGTGTGAAGTCATAGAATGGAGGTGGGTGAAGTCATAGAATGGAGGTGTGTGAAGTCACAGAAAGAAGGTGTGTGAAGTCAGAATGGAGGTGTGTGAAGTCATAGAATGGAGGTGTGTGAAGTCAGAATGGCGGTGTGTGAACTCATAGAATGGAGGTGTGTGACGTAACAATGGAAGTGTGTGAAGTCATAGAATGGAGGTGTGTGAAGTCACAGAATGGAGGTTTGTGAAGTCATAGAATGGAGGTATGTGAAGTCACAGAATAGAGGTGTGTAAAGTCATGTAATGGAGGTGTGTGAAGTTATAGAATGGATGTTTGTAAAGTAAGAATGAAGGTGTGTGAAGTCATAGAATGGAGGTCTGTGATGTCAAAGAATGGAGGTGTGTGAAGTCATAGAATGGAGCTGTGTGAAGTCAGAATGGAGGTGTGTGAAGTCACAGAATGGAGGTGTGTCAACTCAGAATTTAGGTGTGTGAAGTCAAAGAATGGAGGTTTGTGGAGTCATAGAATGGTGGTGTGTGAAGTCACAGAATGGAGCTCTGTGAAGTTACAGAATGGAGGTGTGGGAAGTCACAGAATGGAGGTGTGTGAAGTCAGAATGAAGGTGTGTAGTCATAGATAGGAGGTGGGTGAATTCATAGAAAGGAGGTGTGGGAAGTCATAGAATGGAGGTGTGTGAAGTCACAGAATGGAGCTGTGTGAAGTCATAGATGGAGGTGTGTGAAGTCATAGTATGGAGATATGTGAAACCATAGAATGGAGTTTTGTGAAGTCACAGAATGAAGTTGTGTGAGTCAGAATTGAGGTGTGTGAAGTTATGGAATGTAGATGTGTGAAGTCATAGAATGGAGTATTGTGAAGTCACCGAAGGGAGGTTTGTGAAGTCATAGAATGGAGGTATGAGAAATCAAATTAGAGGGGTGTGAAGTCGGAGAATGGAGGTGTGTGGTCATAGAATGGAGGTGGGTGAAGTCATAGAATGGAGGTGTGTGAATTCAGATTGGAGGTGTGTGAAGTCATAGAATGGAGGTGTGTCAACTCAGAAAGGAGGTGTGTGAAGTCATAGAATGGAGGTGAGTGAAATCATAAAATGGAGGTGTGTGAAGTCATAGAATGGAGGTGTGTGACGTCAGAATGGAAGTTTGTGAAGTCATAGAATGGAGGTGTGTGAAGTCACAGAATGGAGGTGTGTGAAGTCATACAATGGAGGTGTGTGAAGTCAGTATGGAGGTGTGTGAAGTCACAGAATGGAGGTGTGTGAACTCAGAATGGAGGTGTGTGAAGTCATAGATGGAGGTGTGTAAAGTCATAGTATGGAGATATGTGAAATCATAGAATGGAGTTTTGTGAAGTCACAATATGGAGTTGTGTGAGTCAGAATTGAAGTGTGTGAAGTCATAGAATATAGATGTGTGAAGTCATAGAATGGAGTATTGTGAAGTCACCGAAATGAGGTTTGTGAAGTCATAGAATGGAGGTATGATAAATCAAATTAGAGGGGTGTGAAGTCGGAGAATGGAGGTGTGTGAAGTCATAGAATGGAGATGGTTGAAGTCATAGAATGGAGGTGTGTGAAGTCATTGAATGGAGGTTTTTGAAGTCACTGAATGGACGGGTTTAAAGTCATAGAATGGAGGTGTGTGAAGTTAGAGAATTGAGCTGTTTGAAGTCATATATTGGAGGTGTGTGAAGTCAAAATGGATGTGTGAAGTCATAGAATGTAGGTGTGTGAAGTCATAGAATGGAGGTGTGTGAAGTCACAGAATGGAGGTGTGTGAACTCAGAATGGAGGTGTGTGAAGTCACAGAATGGAGGTGTGTGAAGTCATAGAATGGAAGTGTGTGAAGTCATAGAATGCACGTGTGGGAAGTCAGAATGGAGGTGTGTTAAGTCACCGAATGGAGTTTTGTGAACTCAGTATGGAGGTGTGTGAAGTCACAGAATGGAGGTTTGTGAAGTCATAGATGGAGGTGTGTGACGTCATAGAATGGATGTTTCTGAAGTAAGAATGAAGGTGTGTGAAGTCATAGAATGAAGGTGTGTGAAGTCATTGAATGGAGGTGTGTGAAGTCACTGAATGGAAGTGTGTGAAGTCAGAATGGAGGTGTGAAGTCATAGAATGAAGGTGGGTGAAGTCATAGAAAGGAGGTGTGGGAAGTCATAGAATGGAGGTATGAGAAATCAAATTAGAGGGATGTGAATTCGGAGAATGGAGGTGTGTGAAGTCATAGAATGGAGGTGGGTGAAGTCATTGAATGGAGGTTTGTGAATTCAGATTGGAGGTGTGTGAAGTCATAGAATGGAGGTGTGCCAACTCAAAAAGGAGGTGTGTGAAGTCATAGAATGGAGGTGACTGAAGTCATAGAATGGAGGTGTGTGAAATCATAGAATGGAGGTGTGTGAAGTCACAGAATTTACGTGTGTTAAGTCAGAATGGAGGTGTGTGAGGTCAGAATGGAGGTGTGTTTAGTCATAGAATGGAGGTGTGTGAAGTCGCAATGCAGGTGTGTGAACTCATAGAATGGAGGTGTGTGAACTCAGAATGGAGGATGTGTGTAGTCACAGAAAGGAGGTTTCTGAAGTCCTAGAATGGAGGTGTGTGAAGTCATAGAATGGATGTTTCTGAAGTAAGAATGAAAGTGTGTGAAGTCATAGAATGGAGGTGTGTGAAGTCATAGAATGGAGATATGTGAAGTCACAGAATGGAGGTGTGTGAAGTCAGAATGGAGGTGTGTGAAGTCATAGAATGGAGGTGTGTGAAGTCAGAATGGAGGTGTGTGAAGTCATAGAACTGAGGTGTGTGAAGTCAAAGAATGGAGGTGTGTGAGTCAGAATGGAGGTGTGTAGTCATAGATTGGAGGTGGGTGAAGTCATAGAAAGGAGGTGTAGGAAGTCATAGAATGGAGGAGTGTGAAGTCATAGAGTGCAGGTGAGTGAAGTCACAGATTCGAGGTCTGTGAAATCATAGAATGGAGGTGTGTGATGTCAGATTGGATGTGTGTGAAGTCAAAGAATGTATGTGTGTGAAGTCATTGAATGGAGGTGTGTGAAGTCAGAATTGAGGTGTGCGAAGTCATAGAATGGAGGTGTTTGAAGTCAGAATAGAGGTGTGTGAAGTCACAGAATGGAGGTGTGTGAAGTCACAGAATGAAGGTGTAGGAAGTCGCAAAATGGAGGTGAGTTACGTCACAGAAAGGAGGTGTGTGAACTCAGAATGGAGGTGTGTAAAGTCACAGAATGGAGGTGTGTGAAGTCATGGAATGGAAGTGTGTGAAGTCATAGAATGGAACTGTGTGAAGTCACAGAATGGACGGTATGAAGTCATAGGATAGAGGTGTGTGAAGTCACAGAATTGAGGTGTTTGAAGTCATATATTGGAGGTGTGTGAAGGCAAAATGCATGTGTGAAGTTACAGAATGGAAGTTTGTGAAGTCATATAATGGAGGTGTGTGAACTCATAGAATGGATGTTTCTGAAGTAAAAATGAAGGTGTGTGAAGTCATATAATGGAGCTGTGTGAAGTCACAGAATGGAGATGTGTGAAGTCAGAATGGAGGTGTGTAGTCATAGATTGGAGGTGGGTGAATTCATAGAAAGGAGGTGTGGAAAGTCATAGAATGGAGGAGTGTGAAGTCATAGAGTGCAGGTGAGTGAAGTCACAGATTCGAGGTCTGTGAAGTCACAGAATGGAGGTGTGTGATGTCAGAATGAAAGTGTGCGAAGTCATAGAATAGAGGTGTGTGAAGTCAGAATGGAGGTGTGTGAAGTCATAGATGGAGTTGTGTGAAGTCATAGTATGGAGGTGTTTGAAATCATAGAATGGAGTTTTGTGAAGTCACAGAATTCAGCTTTGTGAATTCAGAATGGAGGTGTGTGAAGTCATAGAATGGAGGTGTGTGAAGTGACAGAATGGAGGTGTGTAAAGTCATACAATTGAGGTGTGTGAAGTTATAGAATGGATGTTTGTAAAGTAAGAATGAAGGTGTGTGAAGTCATAGAATGTAGGTGTGTGACGTCAAAGAATGGAGATGTGTGAAGTCATAAAATGGAGCTGTGTGAAGTCAGAATGGAGGTGTGTGAAGTCACATAATGGAGGTGTGTCAACTCAGAATTTAGGTGTATGAAGTCAAAGAATGGAGGTGTGTGAAGTCATAGAATGGAGGTGTGTGAAGTCATAGAATGGAGGTGTGTGAAGTCATAGAATGGAGGTGTGTGAAGTCATATAATGGATGTTTCTGAAGTAAAAATGAAGGTGTGTGAAGTCATAGAATGGAGGTGTGTGAAGTCACAGAATGGAGGTGTGTGAAGTCAGAATGGAGGTGAGTAGTCGTAGATTGGAGGTGGGTGAAGTCATAGAAAGAAGGTGTGGGAAGTCATAGAATGGAGGAGTATGAAGTCACAGAATGGAGGTGTGTCAACTCAGATTGGAGGTGTGTGAAGTCAGAATGGAGGTGTGGGAACTCAGAGAATGGAGGTGTGTGACGTCAAAGAATGGAGGTGTGCAAAGTCATAGAATGGAGCTGTGTGAAGTCAGAATGGAGGTGTGTGAAGTCACAGAATGGAGGTGTGTCAACTCAGAATTTAGGTGTGTGAAGTCAAAGAATGGACGTGTGTGAAGTCATAGAATGCAGGTGTGTGAGTCATAGAATGGAGGTGTGTGAAGTCAGAATGGAGGTGTGTGATGTCACAGAATTGAGGGGTGTGAACACAGAATGGAGGTGTGTGAAGTCATAGAATGGAGGTGTGTGAAGTCATAGAATGGAGGTGTGTGAAGTCATAGAATGGAGGTGTGTGAAGTCATAGAATGGAGGTGTGTGAAGTCACAGAATGGAGGTGTGTGATATCAGAATGGAGGTATGAAGTCATAGAATGGAGGTGGGTGAAGTCATAGAATGGAGGTGTGTTAAATCATAGAATGGATGTATGTGAAGTCACAGAATGGAGGTGTGTGACGTCACAGAATGGAGGTGTGTGAACTCAGAATGGAGGTGTGTAAAGTCACAGAATGGAGGTGTGTGAAGTCATAGAATGGAGGTGTGTGGAGTCACAGAATGGAGGGTATGAAGGCATAGAATGGAGGTGTGTGAAGTCACAGAATTGAGGTGTTTGAAGTCATATATTGGAGGTGTGTGAAGTAAAAGTAGATGTGTGAAGTCATAGAATGGAGGTGTGTGAAATCATAGAATGAGGGTGTGTGAGGTCATAGAATAGAGGTGTGTGAAGTCACAGAATGGAGTTGTGTGAACTCATAAAATGGAGGTGTGTGAAGTCATAGAATGGAGTTGTGTGTAGTCAGAATGGAGGTGTGTGAAGTCATAGAATGGAGGTGTGTGAACTCATAGAATGGAGGTGTGTGACGTCACAATGGAAGTGTGTCAAGTAATAGAATGGAGGTGTGTGAAGTCAGAGAATGGAGGTGTGAGAAGTCAAAATGGAGTTGTGTGACGTCACAAAATGGAAGTGTGTGAAGTCATAGAATGGAGGTGTGTGAAGTCATAGCATGGAGGTATGTGAAATCATAGAATGTAAGTGTGTGAAGTCATAGAATGGAGGTGTGTGAAGTCACAGAATTGAGGTGTCTGAAGTCATATATTACAGGTGTGTGAAGTCAAAATGGATGTGTGAAGTCATTGAATGGAGGTGTGTGAAATCATAGAATGGAGATGTGTGAAGTCATAGAATGGAGGTGTGTGAAGTCACAGAATGGAGGTGTGTGAAGGCACAGAATGGAGGTGTGTGAAGTCATAGAATGGAAGTGTGTGAAATCATAGAATGAGGTGTGTGAAGTTAGAATGGAGGTGTGTGAAGTCACCGAATGGTGGTAGGTGAACTCCGAATGGAGGTGTGTGAAGTCACAGAATGGAGGATTGCGAAGTCATAGAATGGAGGTGTGTGAAGCAAAATTGTGGTGTGTGAACTCATAGAATGGATGTGTGTGAACTAATAAAATGGAGGTGTGTGAAGTCGTGGAATGGAGGTGTGTGAAGTCAAAGAATGGAGGTGTGTGAAGGCAAACAAGGGTGGTGTGTGAAGTCAGAGAACGGAGGTGTGTGAAGTCACAGAATTGAAGTGTGTGAAGTCAAAAGGGAGGTGTGTGAAGTCAAAGAATGGAGGTGTGTGAAGTCACAGAATGGAGGTGTGTGAAGTCACAGAATGGAGGTGTGTGAAGTCAGAATGGAGGTGTGTAGTCATAGATTTGAGGTGGGTGAAGTCATAGAAAGGAGGTGAGGGAAGTCATAGAATGGAGGAATGTGAAGTCATCGAGTGCAGGTGAGTGAAGTCACAGATTCGAGGTCTGTGAAGTCATAGAATGGAGGTGTGTGATGTCAGAATTGAGGTGTGCAAAGTCATAGAATAGAGGTGTGTGAAGTCAGAATGGAGGTGTGTGAAGTCATAGATGGAGTTGTGTGAAGTCATTGTATGGAGGTGTTTGAAATCATAGAATGGAGTTTTGTGAAGTCACAGAATTCAGCTTTGTGAATTCAGAATGGAGGTGTGTGAACTAATAGAATGGAGGTGTGTGAAGTCAGAATGCAGGTGTGTGAACTCATAGAATGGAGGTGTGTGACGTCACAATGGAAGTTTGTGAAGTCATAGAATGGAGGTGTGTGAAGTCACAGAATGGAGGTGTATGAAGTCATAGAATGGAGGTATGTGAAGTCACCGAATGGAGGTTTGTGAAGTCATAGAATGGAGGTATGTGAAGTCAAATTGGAGGGGTGTGAAGTCGGAGAATGGAGGTGTGTGAAGTCACAGAATGGAGGTGGGTGAAGTCACAGAATGGAGGTGTGTGAAGTCATAGAATGGAGGTGTGTGAAATCACAGAATGGACGGGTATGAAGTCATATATTTTAGGTGTGTGAAGTCAAAATGGATGTGTGAAATCGGAGAATGGAGGTGTGTGAAGTCATAGAATGGAGGTGTGTGAAGTCACAGAATGGAGGTGTGTGAAGTCACAGAATGGAGGTGTGTGAAGTCATAGAATGGAAGTGTGTGAAATCATAGAATGAGGTGTGTGAAGTCAGAATGGAGGTGTGTGAAGTCACCGAATGGTGGTGGGTGAACTCCGAATGGAGGTGTGTGAAGTCACAGAATGGAGGTTTGCGAAGTCATAGAATGGAGGTGTGTGAAGACAAAATTGTGGTGCGTGAACTCATAGAATGGATGTGTGTGAACTAAGAGAATGGAGGTGTGTGAAGTCGTGGAATGGAGATGTGTGAAGTCAAAGAATGGAGGTGTGTGAAGTCACAGAATTGAAGTGTGTGAAGTCAAAACGGAGGTGTGTGAAGTCAAAGAATGGAGGTGTGTGAAGTCACAGAATGGAGGTGTGTGAAATCAAAATGGTCGTGTGTGAAGTCACAAATGGAGGTGTGTGAAGTCACAGAATGTAGGTGTGTGAAGTCAAAATGGAGGTGTGTGAAGTCAAAGAATGGAGGTGTGTGAACTCATAGAATGGAGGTGTGTGAAGTCATGGAATGGAGGTTTGTGAAGTCAAACATTGGAAGTGTGGGAAGTTACAGAAAGAAGATGTGTGAAGTCCTAGAATGGAGGTGTGTGAAGTCATAGAATGGAGCTGTGTGAAGTCATTGAATGGAAGTGTGTGAAGGCATAGAATGGAGGTGTGTGAAGTCCTAGAATGGAGGTGTGTGAAGTCAGAATGCAGGTGTGGGAAGTCCTAGATTGGAGGTGTGTGAAGTCATAGAATGGAGGTGGGTGAAGTCATAGAATGGAATTGTGTGAAGTCATAGAATGGAGGTGTGTGAAGTCACAGAATGGAGGTGTGGGAAGTCACAGACTGGAGGTGTGTGATGTCACAGAATGGAGGTGTGTGAACTCAGAAAGGAGGTGTGTAAAGTCACAGAATGGAGGTGGGTGAATCATAGAATGGAAGTGTGTGAAATCACAGAATGGAGGTGTGTGAGGTCACAGAATTGACGGTATGAAGTCATAGAATGGAGGTGTGTGAAGTTACAGAATTGAGGTGTGTGAAGTCATAGAATGGAGGTGTGTGACGTCAAAGAATGGAGGTGTGCAAATTCATAGAATGGAGCTGTGTGAAGTCAGAATGGAGGTGTGTGAAGTCACAGAATGGAGGTGTGTCAACTCAGAATTTAGGTGTGTGAACTCAAAGAATGGAGGTGTGTGAAGGCATAGAATGCAGGTGTGTGAAGTCAAAGAATGGAGGTGTGTGAAGTCATAAAATGGAGGTGTGTGAAGTCATGGAATGGAAGTGTGTGAAGTCACACAATGGAAGTGTGTGAAGTCACAGAATGGAGGTGTGTGAAGTCACAGAATGGAGGTGTGTGACTCAGAATGGAGGTTTGTGAAGTCACAGAATGGAGGTGTGTGAAGTCATAGAATGGAAGTGTGTGAAGTCATAGAATGGAGGTGTGTGAAGTCAGAATGGAGATATGTGAAGTCACCGAATGGAGGTTTGTGAAGTCATAGAATGGAGGTATGTGAAGTCATAGAATGGATGTTTCTGAAGTAAAAATGAAGGTGTGTGAAGTCATAGAATGGAGGTGTGTGAAGTCACAGAATGGAGGTGTGTGAAGTCAGAATGGAGGTTGTAGTCATAGATTGGAGGTGGGTGAAGTCATAGAAAGAAGGTTTGGGAAGTCATAGAATGGAGGAGTATGAAGTCATAGAGTGCAGGTGAGTGAAGTTACAGATTCGAGGTCTGTGAAGTCATAGAATGGAGGTGTGTGAAGTCAGAATGGAGGTGTGTGAAGTCATAGAATGGAGTTGTGTGAAGTCATAGTATGGAGGTGTGTGAAATCATAGAATGGAGTTTTGTGAAGTCACAGAATGGAGCTGTGTGAATTCAGAATGGAGGTGTGTGAAGGCATAGAATGGAGGTGTGTGAAGTCAGAATGGAGGTGTTTGAACTCATAGAATGGAGGTGTGTGAAGTCACAGAATGGAAGTGTGTGAAGTCATAGAATGGAGGTGTGTGAAGTCACAGAATGGAGGTGTGTGAAATCATAGAATGGAGGTATGTGAAGTCACAGAATGGAGGTGTGTAAAGTCATAGAATGAAGTTGTGTGAAGTTATAGAATAGATGTTTGTAATGTAATAATATAGGTGTGTGAAGTCATAGAATGGAGGTGTGTGACGTCAAAGAATGGCGGTGTGCAAATTCATAGAATGGAGCTGTGTGAAGTCAGAATGGAGGTGTGTGAAGTCACAGAATGGAGGTGTGTCAACTCAGAATTTAGGTGTGTGAACACAAAGAATGGAGGTGTGTGAAGGCATAGAATGCAGGTGTGTGAAGTCATAGAATGGAGGTGTGTGAAGTCAGAATGGAGGTGTGTGAAGTCACTGAATGGAGGTGTGTGAAGTTATAAAATGGAGGTGTGTGAAGTCATAGAATGGAAGTGTGTGAAGTCACAAAATGGAGGTGTGTGAAGTCCCTGAATGGAGGTGTGTGAAGTCACAGAATGGAGCTGTGTGAACTCAGAATGGAGGTTTGTGAAGTCACAGAATGGAGGTGTGTGAAGTCATAGAATGGAAGTGTGTGAAGTCATAGAATGGAGGTGTGTGAAGTCAGAATGGAGATGTGTGAAGTCACCGAATGGAGTTGTGTGAACTCAGAATGGAGGTGTGTGAAGACACAGAATGGAGGTTTGTGAAGTCATAGAATGGAGGTGTGTGAGGTCATAGAATGGATGTTTCTGAAGGAAAAATTAAGGTGTGTGAAGTCATAGAATGGAGGTGTGTGAAGTCACAGAATGGAAGTGTGTGAAGTCAGAATGGAGGTGTGTAGTCATAGATTGGAGGTGGGTGAAGTCATAGAAAGGAGGTGAGGGAAGTCATAGAATGGAGGAATGTGAAGTCATCGAGTGCAGGTGAGTGAAGTCACAGATTCGAGGTCTGTGAAGTCACAGAATGGAGGTGTGTGATGTCAGAATTGAGGTGTGCGAAGTCATAGAATAGAGGTGTGTGAAGTCAGAATGGAGGTGTGTGAAGTCATAGATGGAGTTGTGTGAAGTCATAGTATGGAGGTGTTTGAAATCATAGAATGGAGTTTTGTGAAGTCACAGAATTCAGCTTTGTGAATTCAGAATGGAGGTGTGTGAACTAATAGAATGGAGGTGTGTGAAGTCAGAATGGAGGTGTGTGAACTCATAGAATGGAGGTGTGTGACGTCACAATGGAAGTGTGTGAAGTCATAGAATGGAGGTGTGTGAAGTCACAGAATGGAGGTGTATGAAGTCATAGAATGGAGGTATGTGAAGTCACCGAATGGAGGTTTGTGAAGTCATAGAATGGAGGTATGTGAAGTCAAATTGGAGGGGTGTGAAGTCGGAGAATGGAGGTGTGTGAAGTCACAGAATGGAGGTGGGTGAAGTCACAGAATGGAGGTGTGTGAAGTCATAGAATGGAGGTGTGTGAAATCACAGAATGGACGGGTATGAAGTCATATATTTTAGGTGTGTGAAGTCAAAATGGATGTGTGAAATCGGAGAATGGAGGTGTGTGAAGTCATAGAATGGAGGTGTGTGAAGTCACAGAATGGAGGTGTGTGAAGTCACAGAATGGAGGTGTGTGAAGTCATAGAATGGAAGTGTGTGAAATCATAGAATGAGGTGTGTGAAGTCAGAATGGAGGTGTGTGAAGTCACCGAATGGTGGTGGGTGAACTCCGAATGGAGGTGTGTGAAGTCACAGAATGGAGGTTTGCGAAGTCATAGAATGGAGGTGTGTGAAGACAAAATTGTGGTGCGTGAACTCATAGAATGGATGTGTGTGAACTAATAGAATGGAGGTGTGTGAAGTCAAAGAATGGAGGTGTGTGAAGGCAAACAAGGGTGGTGTGTGAAGTCACAGAATGGAGGTGTGTGAAGTCACAGAATGGAAGTGTGTGAAGTCAAAATGGAGGAGTGTGAAGTCACAGAATGGAGGTGTGTGAAGTCACAGAATGGAGGTGTGTGAAGTCACAGAATGTAGGTGTGTGAAGTCAAAATGGAGGTGTGTGAAGTCAAAGAATGGAGGTGTGTGAACTCATAGAATGGAGGTGTGTGAAGTCATGGAATGGAGGTTTGTGAAGTCAAACATTGGAAGTGTGGGAAGTTACAGAAAGAAGATGTGTGAAGTCCTAGAATGGAGGTGTGTGAAGTCAGAATGCAGGTGTGGGAAGTCCTAGAATGGAGGTGTGTGAAGTCACAGAATGGAGCTGTGTGAAGTCATAGAATGGAAGTGTGTGAAGTCATAGAATGGAGGTGTGTGAAGTCCTAGAATGGAGGTGTGTGAAGTCAGAATGCAGGTGTGGGAAGTCCTAGATTGGAGGTGTGTGAAGTCATAGAATGGAGGTGGGTGAAGTCATAGAATGGAATTGTGTGAAGTCATAGAATGGAGGTGTGTGAAGTCACAGAATGGAGGTGTGGGAAGTCACAGACTGGAGGTGTGTGATGTCACAGAATGGAGGTGTGTGAACTCAGAATGGTGGTGTGTAAAGTCACAGAATGTAGGTGGGTGAATTATAGAATGGAAGTGTGTGAAGTCATAGAATGGAGGTGTGTGAGGTCACAGAATTGACGGTATGAAGTCATAGAATGGAGGTGTGTGAAGTTACAGAATTGAGGTGTGTGAAGTCATAGAATGGAGGTGTGTGATTCAAAGAATGGAGGTGTGCAAATTAATAGAATGGAGCTGTGTGAAGTCAGAATGGAGGTGTGTGAAGTCACAGAATGGAGGTGTGTCAACTCAGAATTTAGGTGTGTGAAGTCAAAGAATGGAGGTGTGTGAAGTCATAAAATGGAGGTGTGTGAAGTCATGGAATGGAAGTGTGTGAAGTCACACAATGGAGGTGTGTGAAGTCACAGAATGGAGGTGTGTGAAGTTCCAGAATGGAGGTGTGTGACTCAGAATGGAGGTTTGTAAAGTCACAGAATGGAGGTGTGTGAAGTCATAGAATGGAAGTGTGTGAAGTCATAGTATGGAGGTGTGTGAAGTCATAATGGAGATATGTGAAGTCACCGAATGGAGGTTTGTGAAGTCATAGAATGGAGGTATGTGAAGTCATAGAATGGATGTTTCTGAAGTAAAAATGAAGGTGTGTGAACTCATAGAATGGAGGTGTGTGAAGTCACAGAATGGAGGTGTGTGAAGTCAGAATGCAGGTGTGTAGTCATAGATTGGAGGTCGTGAATTCATAGAAAGAAGGTGTGGGAAGTCATAGAATGGAGGAGTATGAAGTCATAGAGTGCAGGTGAGTGAAGTCACAGATTCGAGGTCTGTGAAGTCATAGAATGGAGGTGTGTGAAGTCAGAATGTAGGTGTGTGAAGTCATAGATGGAGTTGTGTGAAGTCATAGTATGGAGGTGTGTGAAATCATAGAATGGAGTTTTGTGAAGTCACAGAATGGAGCTGTGTGAATTCAGAATGGAGGTGTGTGAAGTCATAGAATGGAGGTGTGTGAAGTCAGAATGGAGGTGTTTGAACTCATAGAATGGAGGTGTGTGAAGTCACAGAATGGAAGTGTGTGAAGTCATAGAATGGAGGTGTGTGAAGTCACAGAATGGAGGTGTGTGAAATCATAGAATGGAGGTATGTGAAGTCACAGAATGGAGGTGTGTAAAGTCATAGAATGAAGTTGTGTGAAGTTATAGAATGGATGTTTGTAATGTAATAATATAGGTGTGTGACTTCATAGATTGGAGGTGTGTGACGTCAAAGAATGGAGGTGTGCAAATTCATGGAATGGAGCTGTGTGAAGTCAGAATGGAGGTGTGTGAAGTCACAGAATGAAGGTGTGTCAACTCAGAATTCAGGTGTGTGAAGTCAAAGAATGGAGGTGTGTGAAGTCATAGAATGCAGGTGTGTGAAGTCATAGAATGGAGGTGTGTGAAGTCAGAATGGAGGGGTGTGAAGTCACAGAATGGAGGTGTGTGAAGTTATAAAATGGAGGTGTGTGAAGTCATAGAATGGAAGTGTGTGAAGTCACACAATGGAGGTGTGTGAAGTCCCTGAATGGAGGTGTATGAAGTCACAGAATGGAGCTGTGTGAACTCAGAATGAAGGTTTGTGAAGTCACAGAATGGAGGTGTGTGAAGTCATAGAATGGAAGTGTGTGAAGTCACAGAATGGAGGTGTGTGAAGTCAGAATGGAGATGTGTGAAGTCACCGAATGGAGTTGTGTGAACTCAGAATGGAGGTGTGTGAAGTCACAGAATGGAGGTTTGTGAAGTCATAGAATGGAGGTGTGTGAGGTCATAGAATGGATGTTTCTGAAGGAAAAATTAAGGTGTGTGAAGTCATAGAATGGAGGTGTGTGAAGTCACAGAATGGAGGTGTATGAAGTCATAGAATGGAGGTATGTGAAGTCACCGAATGGAGGTTTGTGAAGTCATAGAATGGAGGTATGTGAAGTCAAATTGGAGGGGTGTGAAGTCGGAGAATGGAGGTGTGTGAAATCACAGAATGGAGGTGGGTGAAGTCACAGAATGGAGGTGTGTGAAGTCATAGAATGGAGGTGTGTGAAATCACAGAATGGACGGGTATGAAGTCATATATTTTAGGTGTGTGAAGTCAAAATGGAGGTGTGAAATCATAGAATGGAGGTGTGTGAAGTCACAGAATGGAGGTGTGTGAAGTCACAGAATGGAGGTGTGTGAAGTCACAGAATGGAGGTGTGTGAAGTCATAGAATGGAAGTGTGTGAAATCATAGAATGAGGTGTGTGAAGTCAGAATGGAGGTGTGTGAAGTCACCGAATGGTGGTGGGTGAACTCCGAATAGAGGTGTGTGAAGTCACAGAATGGAGGTTTCCGAAGTCATAGAATGGAGGTGTTTGAAGACAAAATTGTGGTGCGTGAACTCATAGAATGGATGTGTGTGAACTAATAGAATGGAGGTGTGTGAAGTCGTGGAATGGAGGTGTGTGAAGTCAAACAATGGAGGTGTGTGAAGGCAAACAAGGGTGGTGTGTGAAGTCACAGAATGGAGGTGTGTGAAGTCACAGAATTGAAGTGTGTGAAGTCAAAACGGAGGTGTGTGAAGTCAAAGAATGGAGGTGTGTGAAGTCACAGAATGGAGGTGTGTGAAATCAAAATGGTCATGTGTGAAGTCACAAATGGAGGTGTGTGAAGTCACAGAATGTAGGTGTGTGAAGTCAAAATGGAGGTGTGTGAAGTCAAAGAATGGAGGTGTGTGAACTCATAGAATGGAGGTGTGTGAAGTCATGGAATGGAGGTTTGTGAAGTCAAACATTGGAAGTGTGGGAAGTTACAGAAAGAAGATGTGTGAAGTCCTAGAATGGAGGTGTGTGAAGTCAGAATGCAGGTGTGGGAAGTCATAGAATGGAGGTGTGTGAAGTCATAGAATGGAGCTGTGTGAAGTTATAGAATGGAAGTGTGTGAAGTCATAGAATGGAGGTGTGTGAAGTCCTAGAATGGAGGTGTGTGAAGTCAGAATGCAGGTGTGGGAAGTCCTAGATTGGAGGTGTGTGAAGTCATAGAATGGAGGTGGGTGAAGTCATAGAATGGAATTGTGTGAAGTCATAGAATGGAGGTGTGTGAAGTCACAGAATGGAGGTGTGGGAAGTCACAGACTGGAGGTGTGTGATGTCACAGAATGGAGGTGTGTGAACTCAGAATGGAGGTGTGTAAAGTCACAGAATGTAGGTGGGTGAATTATAGAATGGAAGTGTGTGAAGTCATAGAATGGAGGTGTGTGAGGTCACAGAATTGACGGTATGAAGTCATAGAATGGAGGTGTGTGAAGTTACAGAATTGAGGTGTGTGAAGTCATAGAATGGAGGTGTGTGACTTCAAAGAATGGAGGTGTGCAAATTCATAGAATGGAGCTGTGTGAAGTCAGAATGGAGGTGTGTGAAGTCACAGAATGGAGGTCTGTCAACTCAGAATTTAGGTGTATGAAGTCATAGAATGGAGGTGTGTGAAGTCATAAAATGGAGGTGTGTGAAGTCATGGAATGGAAGTGTGTGAAGTCACACAATGCAGGTGTGTGAAGTCACAGAATGGAGGTGTGTGAAGTCACAGAATTGAGGTGTGTGACTCAGAATGGAGGTTTGTAAAGTCACAGAATGGAGGTGTGTGAAGTCATAGAATGGAAGTGTGTGAAGTCATAGAATGGAGGTGTGTGAAGTCAGAATGGAGGTGTGTGAAGTCACAGAATTGAGGTGTGTGAACACAGAATGGAGGTGTGTGAAGTCAAAGAATGGAAGTGTGTGAAGTCATAGAATGGAGGTGTGTGAAGTCATAGAATGGAGGTGTGTGAAGTCAGAATGGAGATGTGTGAAGTCACCGACTGGAGGTTTGTGAAGTCATAGAATGTAGGTGTGTGAAGTCATAGAATGTATGTTTGTGAAGTAAGAATGAAGGTGTGTGAAGTCATAGAATGGAGGTGTGTGAGGTCACAGAATGGAGGTGTGTGAAGTCATAGACTTGAGGTGTGTGAAGTCATAGAATGGAGGTGTGTGAAGTCATATAATGAAGGTGTGTGAAGTCACAGAATGGAGGTGTGTGAAGTCAATATGGAGGTATGAAGTCATAGAATGGAGGTGGGTGAAGTCATAGAATGGAGTTGTGTGAAATCATAGAATGGAGTTGTGTGAAGTCACAGAATGGAGGTGTGTGACGTCACAGAATGGAGGTGTGTGAACTCAGAATGGAGGTGTGTAAAGTCACAGAATGGAGGTGTGTGAAGTCAGAGAATGGAAGTGTGTGAAGTCATAGAATGGAGGTGTGTGAAGTCAGAATGGAGATATGTGAAGTCACCGAATGGAGGTTTGTGAAGTCATAGAATGGAGGTATGTGAAGTCATAGAATGGATGTTTCTGAAGTAAAAATGAAGGCGTGTGAAGTCATAGAATGGAGGTGTGTGAAGTCACAGAATGGAGGTGTGTGAAGTCAGAATGGAGGTGTGTAGTCATAGATTGGAGGTGGGTGAAGTCATAGAAAGAAGGTGTGGGAAGTCATAGAATGGAGGAGTATGAAGTCATAGAGTGCAGGTGAGTGAAGTCACAGATTCGAGGTCTGTGAAGTCATAGAATGGAGGTGTGTGAAGTCAGAATGGAGGTGTGTGAAGTCATAGATGGAGTTGTGTGAAGTCATAGTATGGAGGTGTGTGAAATCATAGAATGGAGTTTTGTGAAGTCACAGAATGGAGCTGTGTGAATTCAGAATGGAGGTGTGTGAAGTCATAGAATGGAGGTGTGTGAAGTCAGAATGGAGGTGTTTGAACTCATAGAATGGAGGTGTGTGAAGTCACAGAATGGAAGTGTGTGAAGTCATAGAATGGAGGTGTGTGAAGTCACAGAATGGAGGTGTGTGAAATCATAGAATGGAGGTATGTGAAGTCACAGAATGGAGGTGTGTAAAGTCATAGAATGAAGTTGTGTGAAGTTATAGAATGGATGTTTGTAATGTAATAATATAGGTGTGTGACTTCATAGATTGGAGGTGTGTGACGTCAAAGAATGGAGGTGTGCAAATTCATAGAATGGAGCTGTGTGAAATCAGAATGGAGGTGTGTGAAGTCACAGAATGGAGGTGTGTCAACTCAGAATTCAGGTGTGTGAAGTCACAGAATGGAGGTGTATGAAGTCATAGAATGCAAGTGTGTGAAGTCATAGAATGGAGGTGTGTGAAGTCAGAATGGAGGGGTGTGAAGTCACAGAATGGAGGTGTGTGAAGTTATAAAATGGAGGTGTGTGAAGTCATAGAATGGAAGTGTGTGAAGTCACACAATGGAGGTGTGTGAAGTCCCTGAATGGAGGTGTGTGAAGTCACAGAATGGAGCTGTGTGAACTCAGAATGAAGGTTTGTGAAGTCACAGAATGGAGGTGTGTGAAGTCATAGAATGGAAGTGTGTGAAGTCACAGAATGGAGGTGTGTGAAGTCAGAATGGAGATGTGTGAAGTCACCGAATGGAGTTGTGTGAACTCAGAATGGAGGTGTGTGAAGTCACAGAATGGAGGTTTGTGAAGTCATAGAATGGAGGTGTGTGAGGTCATAGAATGGATGTTTCTGAAGGAAAAATTAAGGTGTGTGAAGTCATAGAATGGAGGTGTGTGAAGTCACAGAATGGAGGTGTATGAAGTCATAGAATGGAGGTATGTGAAGTCACCGAATGGAGGTTTGTGAAGTCATAGAATGGAGGTATGTGAAGTCAAATTGGAGGGGTGTGAAGTCGGAGAATGGAGGTGTGTGAAATCACAGAATGGAGGTGGGTGAAGTCACAGAATGGAGGTGTGTGAAGTCATAGAATGGAGGTGTGTGAAATCACAGAATGGACGGGTATGAAGTCATATATTTTAGGTGTGTGAAGTCAAAATGGAGGTGTGAAATCATAGAATGGAGGTGTGTGAAGTCACAGAATGGAGGTGTGTGAAGTCACAGAATGGAGGTGTGTGAAGTCACAGAATGGAGGTGTGTGAAGTCATAGAATGGAAGTGTGTGAAATCATAGAATGAGGTGTGTGAAGTCAGAATGGAGGTGTGTGAAGTCACCGAATGGTGGTGGGTGAACTCCGAATAGAGGTGTGTGAAGTCACAGAATGGAGGTTTCCGAAGTCATAGAATGGAGGTGTTTGAAGACAAAATTGTGGTGCGTGAACTCATAGAATGGATGTGTGTGAACTAATAGAATGGAGGTGTGTGAAGTCGTGGAATGGAGGTGTGTGAAGTCAAACAATGGAGGTGTGTGAAGGCAAACAAGGGTGGTGTGTGAAGTCACAGAATGGAGGTGTGTGAAGTCACAGAATTGAAGTGTGTGAAGTCAAAACGGAGGTGTGTGAAGTCAAAGAATGGAGGTGTGTGAAGTCACAGAATGGAGGTGTGTGAAATCAAAATGGTCATGTGTGAAGTCACAAATGGAGGTGTGTGAAGTCACAGAATGTAGGTGTGTGAAGTCAAAATGGAGGTGTGTGAAGTCAAAGAATGGAGGTGTGTGAACTCATAGAATGGAGGTGTGTGAAGTCATGGAATGGAGGTTTGTGAAGTCAAACATTGGAAGTGTGGGAAGTTACAGAAAGAAGATGTGTGAAGTCCTAGAATGGAGGTGTGTGAAGTCAGAATGCAGGTGTGGGAAGTCATAGAATGGAGGTGTGTGAAGTCATAGAATGGAGCTGTGTGAAGTTATAGAATGGAAGTGTGTGAAGTCATAGAATGGAGGTGTGTGAAGTCCTAGAATGGAGGTGTGTGAAGTCAGAATGCAGGTGTGGGAAGTCCTAGATTGGAGGTGTGTGAAGTCATAGAATGGAGGTGGGTGAAGTCATAGAATGGAATTGTGTGAAGTCATAGAATGGAGGTGTGTGAAGTCACAGAATGGAGGTGTGGGAAGTCACAGACTGGAGGTGTGTGATGTCACAGAATGGAGGTGTGTGAACTCAGAATGGAGGTGTGTAAAGTCACAGAATGTAGGTGGGTGAATTATAGAATGGAAGTGTGTGAAGTCATAGAATGGAGGTGTGTGAGGTCACAGAATTGACGGTATGAAGTCATAGAATGGAGGTGTGTGAAGTTACAGAATTGAGGTGTGTGAAGTCATAGAATGGAGGTGTGTGACTTCAAAGAATGGAGGTGTGCAAATTCATAGAATGGAGCTGTGTGAAGTCAGAATGGAGGTGTGTGAAGTCACAGAATGGAGGTCTGTCAACTCAGAATTTAGGTGTATGAAGTCATAGAATGGAGGTGTGTGAAGTCATAAAATGGAGGTGTGTGAAGTCATGGAATGGAAGTGTGTGAAGTCACACAATGCAGGTGTGTGAAGTCACAGAATGGAGGTGTGTGAAGTCACAGAATTGAGGTGTGTGACTCAGAATGGAGGTTTGTAAAGTCACAGAATGGAGGTGTGTGAAGTCATAGAATGGAAGTGTGTGAAGTCATAGAATGGAGGTGTGTGAAGTCAGAATGGAGGTGTGTGAAGTCACAGAATTGAGGTGTGTGAACACAGAATGGAGGTGTGTGAAGTCAAAGAATGGAAGTGTGTGAAGTCATAGAATGGAGGTGTGTGAAGTCATAGAATGGAGGTGTGTGAAGTCAGAATGGAGATGTGTGAAGTCACCGACTGGAGGTTTGTGAAGTCATAGAATGTAGGTGTGTGAAGTCATAGAATGTATGTTTGTGAAGTAAGAATGAAGGTGTGTGAAGTCATAGAATGGAGGTGTGTGAGGTCACAGAATGGAGGTGTGTGAAGTCATAGACTTGAGGTGTGTGAAGTCATAGAATGGAGGTGTGTGAAGTCATATAATGAAGGTGTGTGAAGTCACAGAATGGAGGTGTGTGAAGTCAATATGGAGGTATGAAGTCATAGAATGGAGGTGGGTGAAGTCATAGAATGGAGTTGTGTGAAATCATAGAATGGAGTTGTGTGAAGTCACAGAATGGAGGTGTGTGACGTCACAGAATGGAGGTGTGTGAACTCAGAATGGAGGTGTGTAAAGTCACAGAATGGAGGTGTGTGAAGTCAGAGAATGGAAGTGTGTGAAGTCATAGAATGGAGGTGTGTGAAGTCAGAATGGAGATATGTGAAGTCACCGAATGGAGGTTTGTGAAGTCATAGAATGGAGGTATGTGAAGTCATAGAATGGATGTTTCTGAAGTAAAAATGAAGGCGTGTGAAGTCATAGAATGGAGGTGTGTGAAGTCACAGAATGGAGGTGTGTGAAGTCAGAATGGAGGTGTGTAGTCATAGATTGGAGGTGGGTGAAGTCATAGAAAGAAGGTGTGGGAAGTCATAGAATGGAGGAGTATGAAGTCATAGAGTGCAGGTGAGTGAAGTCACAGATTCGAGGTCTGTGAAGTCATAGAATGGAGGTGTGTGAAGTCAGAATGGAGGTGTGTGAAGTCATAGATGGAGTTGTGTGAAGTCATAGTATGGAGGTGTGTGAAATCATAGAATGGAGTTTTGTGAAGTCACAGAATGGAGCTGTGTGAATTCAGAATGGAGGTGTGTGAAGTCATAGAATGGAGGTGTGTGAAGTCAGAATGGAGGTGTTTGAACTCATAGAATGGAGGTGTGTGAAGTCACAGAATGGAAGTGTGTGAAGTCATAGAATGGAGGTGTGTGAAGTCACAGAATGGAGGTGTGTGAAATCATAGAATGGAGGTATGTGAAGTCACAGAATGGAGGTGTGTAAAGTCATAGAATGAAGTTGTGTGAAGTTATAGAATGGATGTTTGTAATGTAATAATATAGGTGTGTGACTTCATAGATTGGAGGTGTGTGACGTCAAAGAATGGAGGTGTGCAAATTCATAGAATGGAGCTGTGTGAAATCAGAATGGAGGTGTGTGAAGTCACAGAATGGAGGTGTGTCAACTCAGAATTCAGGTGTGTGAAGTCACAGAATGGAGGTGTATGAAGTCATAGAATGCAAGTGTGTGAAGTCATAGAATGGAGGTGTGTGAAGTCAGAATGGAGGGGTGTGAAGTCACAGAATGGAGGTGTGTGAAGTTATAAAATGGAGGTGTGTGAAGTCATAGAATGGAAGTGTGTGAAGTCACACAATGGAGGTGTGTGAAGTCCCTGAATGGAGGTGTGTGAAGTCACAGAATGGAGGTGTGTCAACTCAGAATTCAGGTGTGTGAAGTCACAGAATGGAGGTGTATGAAGTCATAGAATGCAAGTGTGTGAAGTCATAGAATGGAGGTGTGTGAAGTCAGAATGGAGGGGTGTGAAGTCACAGAATGGAGGTGTGTGAAGTTATAAAATGGAGGTGTGTGAAGTCATAGAATGGAAGTGTGTGAAGTCACACAATGGAGGTGTGTGAAGTCCCTGAATGGAGGTGTGTGAAGTCACAGAATGGAGCTGTGTGAACTCAGAATGAAGGTTTGTGAAGTCACAGAATGGAGGTGTGTGAAGTCATAGAATGGAAGTGTGTGAAGTCACAGAATGGAGGTGTGTGAAGTCAGAATGGAGATGTGTGAAGTCACCGAATGGAGTTGTGTGAACTCAGAATGGAGGTGTGTGAAGTCACAGAATGGAGGTTTGTGAAGTCATAGAATGGAGGTGTGTGAGGTCATAGAATGGATGTTTCTGAAGGAAAAATTAAGGTGTGTGAAGTCATAGAATGGAGGTGTGTGAAGTCACAGAATGGAGGTGTATGAAGTCATAGAATGGAGGTATGTGAAGTCACCGAATGGAGGTTTGTGAAGTCATAGAATGGAGGTATGTGAAGTCAAATTGGAGGGGTGTGAAGTCGGAGAATGGAGGTGTGTGAAATCACAGAATGGAGGTGGGTGAAGTCACAGAATGGAGGTGTGTGAAGTCATAGAATGGAGGTGTGTGAAATCACAGAATGGACGGGTATGAAGTCATATATTTTAGGTGTGTGAAGTCAAAATGGAGGTGTGAAATCATAGAATGGAGGTGTGTGAAGTCACAGAATGGAGGTGTGTGAAGTCACAGAATGGAGGTGTGTGAAGTCACAGAATGGAGGTGTGTGAAGTCATAGAATGGAAGTGTGTGAAATCATAGAATGAGGTGTGTGAAGTCAGAATGGAGGTGTGTGAAGTCACCGAATGGTGGTGGGTGAACTCCGAATAGAGGTGTGTGAAGTCACAGAATGGAGGTTTCCGAAGTCATAGAATGGAGGTGTTTGAAGACAAAATTGTGGTGCGTGAACTCATAGAATGGATGTGTGTGAACTAATAGAATGGAGGTGTGTGAAGTCGTGGAATGGAGGTGTGTGAAGTCAAACAATGGAGGTGTGTGAAGGCAAACAAGGGTGGTGTGTGAAGTCACAGAATGGAGGTGTGTGAAGTCACAGAATTGAAGTGTGTGAAGTCAAAACGGAGGTGTGTGAAGTCAAAGAATGGAGGTGTGTGAAGTCACAGAATGGAGGTGTGTGAAATCAAAATGGTCATGTGTGAAGTCACAAATGGAGGTGTGTGAAGTCACAGAATGTAGGTGTGTGAAGTCAAAATGGAGGTGTGTGAAGTCAAAGAATGGAGGTGTGTGAACTCATAGAATGGAGGTGTGTGAAGTCATGGAATGGAGGTTTGTGAAGTCAAACATTGGAAGTGTGGGAAGTTACAGAAAGAAGATGTGTGAAGTCCTAGAATGGAGGTGTGTGAAGTCAGAATGCAGGTGTGGGAAGTCATAGAATGGAGGTGTGTGAAGTCATAGAATGGAGCTGTGTGAAGTTATAGAATGGAAGTGTGTGAAGTCATAGAATGGAGGTGTGTGAAGTCCTAGAATGGAGGTGTGTGAAGTCAGAATGCAGGTGTGGGAAGTCCTAGATTGGAGGTGTGTGAAGTCATAGAATGGAGGTGGGTGAAGTCATAGAATGGAATTGTGTGAAGTCATAGAATGGAGGTGTGTGAAGTCACAGAATGGAGGTGTGGGAAGTCACAGACTGGAGGTGTGTGATGTCACAGAATGGAGGTGTGTGAACTCAGAATGGAGGTGTGTAAAGTCACAGAATGTAGGTGGGTGAATTATAGAATGGAAGTGTGTGAAGTCATAGAATGGAGGTGTGTGAGGTCACAGAATTGACGGTATGAAGTCATAGAATGGAGGTGTGTGAAGTTACAGAATTGAGGTGTGTGAAGTCATAGAATGGAGGTGTGTGACTTCAAAGAATGGAGGTGTGCAAATTCATAGAATGGAGCTGTGTGAAGTCAGAATGGAGGTGTGTGAAGTCACAGAATGGAGGTCTGTCAACTCAGAATTTAGGTGTATGAAGTCATAGAATGGAGGTGTGTGAAGTCATAAAATGGAGGTGTGTGAAGTCATGGAATGGAAGTGTGTGAAGTCACACAATGCAGGTGTGTGAAGTCACAGAATGGAGGTGTGTGAAGTCACAGAATTGAGGTGTGTGACTCAGAATGGAGGTTTGTAAAGTCACAGAATGGAGGTGTGTGAAGTCATAGAATGGAAGTGTGTGAAGTCATAGAATGGAGGTGTGTGAAGTCAGAATGGAGGTGTGTGAAGTCACAGAATTGAAGTGTGTGAACACAGAATGGAGGTGTGTGAAGTCAAAGAATGGAAGTGTGTGAAGTCATAGAATGGAGGTGTGTGAAGTCATAGAATGGAGGTGTGTGAAGTCAGAATGGAGATGTGTGAAGTCACCGACTGGAGGTTTGTGAAGTCATAGAATGTAGGTGTGTGAAGTCATAGAATGTATGTTTGTGAAGTAAGAATGAAGGTGTGTGAAGTCATAGAATGGAGGTGTGTGAGGTCACAGAATGGAGGTGTGTGAAGTCATAGACTTGAGGTGTGTGAAGTCATAGAATGGAGGTGTGTGAAGTCATATAATGAAGGTGTGTGAAGTCACAGAATGGAGGTGTGTGAAGTCAATATGGAGGTATGAAGTCATAGAATGGAGGTGGGTGAAGTCATAGAATGGAGTTGTGTGAAATCATAGAATGGAGTTGTGTGAAGTCACAGAATGGAGGTGTGTGACGTCACAGAATGGAGGTGTGTGAACTCAGAATGGAGGTGTGTAAAGTCACAGAATGGAGGTGTGTGAAGTCAGAGAATGGAAGTGTGTGAAGTCATAGAATGGAGGTGTGTGAAGTCAGAATGGAGATATGTGAAGTCACCGAATGGAGGTTTGTGAAGTCATAGAATGGAGGTATGTGAAGTCATAGAATGGATGTTTCTGAAGTAAAAATGAAGGCGTGTGAAGTCATAGAATGGAGGTGTGTGAAGTCACAGAATGGAGGTGTGTGAAGTCAGAATGGAGGTGTGTAGTCATAGATTGGAGGTGGGTGAAGTCATAGAAAGAAGGTGTGGGAAGTCATAGAATGGAGGAGTATGAAGTCATAGAGTGCAGGTGAGTGAAGTCACAGATTCGAGGTCTGTGAAGTCATAGAATGGAGGTGTGTGAAGTCAGAATGGAGGTGTGTGAAGTCATAGATGGAGTTGTGTGAAGTCATAGTATGGAGGTGTGTGAAATCATAGAATGGAGTTTTGTGAAGTCACAGAATGGAGCTGTGTGAATTCAGAATGGAGGTGTGTGAAGTCATAGAATGGAGGTGTGTGAAGTCAGAATGGAGGTGTTTGAACTCATAGAATGGAGGTGTGTGAAGTCACAGAATGGAAGTGTGTGAAGTCATAGAATGGAGGTGTGTGAAGTCACAGAATGGAGGTGTGTGAAATCATAGAATGGAGGTATGTGAAGTCACAGAATGGAGGTGTGTAAAGTCATAGAATGAAGTTGTGTGAAGTTATAGAATGGATGTTTGTAATGTAATAATATAGGTGTGTGACTTCATAGATTGGAGGTGTGTGACGTCAAAGAATGGAGGTGTGCAAATTCATAGAATGGAGCTGTGTGAAGTCAGAATGGAGGTGTGTGAAGTCACAGAATGGAGGTGTGTCAACTCAGAATTCAGGTGTGTGAAGTCACAGAATGGAGGTGTGTGAAGTCATAGAATGCAAGTGTGTGAAGTCATAGAATGGAGGTGTGTGAAGTCAGAATGGAGGGGTGTGAAGTCACAGAATGGAGGTGTGTGAAGTTATAAAATGGAGGTGTGTGAAGTCATAGAATGGAAGTGTGTGAAGTCACACAATGGAGGTGTGTGAAGTCCCTGAATGGAGGTGTGTGAAGTCACAGAATGGAGCTGTGTGAACTCAGAATGAAGGTTTGTGAAGTCACAGAATGGAGGTGTGTGAAGTCATAGAATGGAAGTGTGTGAAGTCATAGAATGGAGGTGTGTGAAGTCAGAATGGAGATGTGTGAAGTCACCGAATGGAGTTGTGTGAACTCAGAATGGAGGTGTGTGAAGTCACAGAATGGAGGTTTGTGAAGTCATAGAATGGAGGTGTGTGAGGTCATAGAATGGATGTTTCTGAAGGAAAAATTAAGGTGTGTGAAGTCATAGAATGGAGGTGTGTGAAGTCACAGAATGGAGGTGTATGAAGTCATAGAATGGAGGTATTTGAAGTCACCGAATGGAGGTTTGTGAAGTCATAGAATGGAGGTATGTGAAGTCAAATTGGAGGGGTGTGAAGTCGGAGAATGGAGGTGTGTGAAGTCACAGAATGGAGGTGGGTGAAGTCACAGAATGGAGGTGTGTGAAGTCATAGAATGGAGGTGTGTGAAATCACAGAATGGACGGGTATGAAGTCATATATTTTAGGTGTGTGAAGTCAAAATGGAGGTGTGAAATCACAGAATGGAGGTGTGTGAAGTCACAGAATGGAGGTGTGTGAAGTCACAGAATGGAGGTGTGTGAAGTCATAGAATGGAAGTGTGTGAAATCATAGAATGAGGTGTGTGAAGTCAGAATGGAGGTGTGTGAAGTCACCGAATGGTGGTGGGTGAACTCCGAATAGAGGTGTGTGAAGTCACAGAATGGAGGTTTCCGAAGTCATAGAATGGAGGTGTTTGAAGACAAAATTGTGGTGCGTGAACTCATAGAATGGATGTGTGTGAACTAATAGAATGGAGGTGTGTGAAGTCGTGGAATGGAGGTGTGTGAAGTCAAACAATGGAGGTGTGTGAAGGCAAACAAGGGTGGTGTGTGAAGTCACAGAATGGAGGTGTGTGAAGTCACAGAATTGAAGTGTGTGAAGTCAAAACGGAGGTGTGTGAAGTCAAAGAATGGAGGTGTGTGAAGTCACAGAATGGAGGTGTGTGAAATCAAAATGGTCATGTGTGAAGTCACAAATGGAGGTGTGTGAAGTCACAGAATGTAGGTGTGTGAAGTCAAAATGGAGGTGTGTGAAGTCAAAGAATGGAGGTGTGTGAACTCATAGAATGGAGGTGTGTGAAGTCATGGAATGGAGGTTTGTGAAGTCAAACATTGGAAGTGTGGGAAGTTACAGAAAGAAGATGTGTGAAGTCCTAGAATGGAGGTGTGTGAAGTCAGAATGCAGGTGTGGGAAGTCATAGAATGGAGGTGTGTGAAGTCATAGAATGGAGCTGTGTGAAGTTATAGAATGGAAGTGTGTGAAGTCATAGAATGGAGGTGTGTGAAGTCCTAGAATGGAGGTGTGTGAAGTCAGAATGCAGGTGTGGGAAGTCCTAGATTGGAGGTGTGTGAAGTCATAGAATGGAGGTGGGTGAAGTCATAGAATGGAATTGTGTGAAGTCATAGAATGGAGGTGTGTGAAGTCACAGAATGGAGGTGTGGGAAGTCACAGACTGGAGGTGTGTGATGTCACAGAATGGAGGTGTGTGAACTCAGAATGGAGGTGTGTAAAGTCACAGAATGTAGGTGGGTGAATTATAGAATGGAAGTGTGTGAAGTCATAGAATGGAGGTGTGTGAGGTCACAGAATTGACGGTATGAAGTCATAGAATGGAGGTGTGTGAAGTTACAGAATTGAGGTGTGTGAAGTCATAGAATGGAGGTGTGTGACTTCAAAGAATGGAGGTGTGCAAATTCATAGAATGGAGCTGTGTGAAGTCAGAATGGAGGTGTGTGAAGTCACAGAATGGAGGTCTGTCAACTCAGAATTTAGGTGTATGAAGTCATAGAATGGAGGTGTGTGAAGTCATAAAATGGAGGTGTGTGAAGTCATGGAATGGAAGTGTGTGAAGTCACACAATGCAGGTGTGTGAAGTCACAGAATGGAGGTGTGTGAAGTCACAGAATTGAGGTGTGTGACTCAGAATGGAGGTTTGTAAAGTCACAGAATGGAGGTGTGTGAAGTCAGAATGGAGGTGTGTGAAGTCACAGAATTGAGGTGTGTGAACACAGAATGGAGGTGTGTGAAGTCAAAGAATGGAAGTGTGTGAAGTCATAGAATGGAGGTGTGTGAAGTCATAGAATGGAGGTGTGTGAAGTCAGAATGGAGATGTGTGAAGTCACCGACTGGAAGTTTGTGAAGTCATAGAATGTAGGTGTGTGAAGTCATAGAATGTATGTTTGTGAAGTAAGAATGAAGGTGTGTGAAGTCATAGAATGGAGGTGTGTGAGGTCACAGAATGGAGGTGTGTGAAGTCATAGACTTGAGGTGTGTGAAGTCATAGAATGGAGGTGTGTGAAGTCATATAATGAAGGTGTGTGAAGTCACAGAATGGAGGTGTGTGAAGTCAATATGGAGGTATGAAGTCATAGAATGGAGGTGGGTGAAGTCATAGAATGGAGTTGTGTGAAATCATAGAATGGAGATGTGTGAAGTCACAGAATGGAGGTGTGTGACGTCACAGAATGGAGGTGTGTGAACTCAGAATGGAGGTGTGTAAAGTCACAGAATGGAGGTGTGTGAAGTCAGAGAATGGAAGTGTGTGAAGTCATAGAATGGAGGTGTGTGAAGTCAGAATGGAGATATGTGAAGTCACCGAATGGAGGTTTGTGAAGTCATTGAATGGAGGTATGTGAAGTCATAGAATGGATGTTTCTGAAGTAAAAATGAAGGCGTGTGAAGTCATAGAATGGAGGTGTGTGAAGTCACAGAATGGAGGTGTGTGAAGTCAGAATGGAGGTGTGTAGTCATAGATTGGAGGTGGGTGAAGTCATAGAAAGAAGGTGTGGGAAGTCATAGAATGGAGGAGTATGAAGTCATAGAGTGCAGGTGAGTGAAGTCACAGATTCGAGGTCTGTGAAGTCATAGAATGGAGGTGTGTGAAGTCAGAATGGAGGTGTGTGAAGTCATAGATGGAGTTGTGTGAAGTCATAGTATGGAGGTGTGTGAAATCATAGAATGGAGTTTTGTGAAGTCACAGAATGGAGCTGTGTGAATTCAGAATGGAGGTGTGTGAAGTCATAGAATGGAGGTGTGTGAAGTCAGAATGGAGGTGTTTGAACTCATAGAATGGAGGTGTGTGAAGTCACAGAATGGAAGTGTGTGAAGTCATAGAATGGAGGTGTGTGAAGTCACAGAATGGAGGTGTGTGAAATCATAGAATGGAGGTATGTGAAGTCACAGAATGGAGGTGTGTAAAGTCATAGAATGAAGTTGTGTGAAGTTATAGAATGGATGTTTGTAATGTAATAATATAGGTGTGTGACTTCATAGATTGGAGGTGTGTGACGTCAAAGAATGGAGGTGTGCAAATTCATAGAATGGAGCTGTGTGAAGTCAGAATGGAGGTGTGTGAAGTCACAGAATGGAGGTGTGTCAACTCAGAATTCAGGTGTGTGAAGTCACAGAATGGAGGTGTGTGAAGTCATAGAATGCAAGTGTGTGAAGTCATAGAATGGAGGTGTGTGAAGTCAGAATGGAGGGGTGTGAAGTCACAGAATGGAGGTGTGTGAAGTTATAAAATGGAGGTGTGTGAAGTCATAGAATGGAAGTGTGTGAAGTCACACAATGGAGGTGTGTGAAGTCCCTGAATGGAGGTGTGTGAAGTCACAGAATGGAGCTGTGTGAACTCAGAATGAAGGTTTGTGAAGTCACAGAATGGAGGTGTGTGAAGTCATAGAATGGAAGTGTGTGAAGTCATAGAATGGAGGTGTGTGAAGTCAGAATGGAGATGTGTGAAGTCACCGAATGGAGTTGTGTGAACTCAGAATGGAGGTGTGTGAAGTCACAGAATGGAGGTTTGTGAAGTCATAGAATGGAGGTGTGTGAGGTCATAGAATGGATGTTTCTGAAGGAAAAATTAAGGTGTGTGAAGTCATAGAATGGAGGTGTGTGAAGTCACAGAATGGAGGTGTATGAAGTCATAGAATGGAGGTATGTGAAGTCACCGAATGGAGGTTTGTGAAGTCATAGAATGGAGGTATGTGAAGTCAAATTGGAGGGGTGTGAAGTCGGAGAATGGAGGTGTGTGAAGTCACAGAATGGAGGTGGGTGAAGTCACAGAATGGAGGTGTGTGAAGTCATAGAATGGAGGTGTGTGAAATCACAGAATGGACGGGTATGAAGTCATATATTTTAGGTGTGTGAAGTCAAAATGGAGGTGTGAAATCATAGAATGGAGGTGTGTGAAGTCACAGAATGGAGGTGTGTGAAGTCACAGAATGGAGGTGTGTGAAGTCACAGAATGGAGGTGTGTGAAGTCATAGAATGGAAGTGTGTGAAATCATAGAATGAGGTGTGTGAAGTCAGAATGGAGGTGTGTGAAGTCACCGAATGGTGGTGGGTGAACTCCGAATAGAGGTGTGTGAAGTCACAGAATGGAGGTTTCCGAAGTCATAGAATGGAGGTGTTTGAAGACAAAATTGTGGTGCGTGAACTCATAGAATGGATGTGTGTGAACTAATAGAATGGAGGTGTGTGAAGTCGTGGAATGGAGGTGTGTGAAGTCAAACAATGGAGGTGTGTGAAGGCAAACAAGGGTGGTGTGTGAAGTCACAGAATGGAGGTGTGTGAAGTCACAGAATGGAGGTGTGTGAAATCAAAATGGTCATGTGTGAAGTCACAAATGGAGGTGTGTGAAGTCACAGAATGTAGGTGTGTGAAGTCAAAATGGAGGTGTGTGAAGTCAAAGAATGGAGGTGTGTGAACTCATAGAATGGAGGTGTGTGAAGTCATGGAATGGAGGTTTGTGAAGTCAAACATTGGAAGTGTGGGAAGTTACAGAAAGAAGATGTGTGAAGTCCTAGAATGGAGGTGTGTGAAGTCAGAATGCAGGTGTGGGAAGTCATAGAATGGAGGTGTGTGAAGTCATAGAATGGAGCTGTGTGAAGTTATAGAATGGAAGTGTGTGAAGTCATAGAATGGAGGTGTGTGAAGTCCTAGAATGGAGGTGTGTGAAGTCAGAATGCAGGTGTGGGAAGTCCTAGATTGGAGGTGTGTGAAGTCATAGAATGGAGGTGGGTGAAGTCATAGAATGGAATTGTGTGAAGTCATAGAATGGAGGTGTGTGAAGTCACAGAATGGAGGTGTGGGAAGTCACAGACTGGAGGTGTGTGATGTCACAGAATGGAGGTGTGTGAACTCAGAATGGAGGTGTGTAAAGTCACAGAATGTAGGTGGGTGAATTATAGAATGGAAGTGTGTGAAGTCATAGAATGGAGGTGTGTGAGGTCACAGAATTGACGGTATGAAGTCATAGAATGGAGGTGTGTGAAGTTACAGAATTGAGGTGTGTGAAGTCATAGAATGGAGGTGTGTGACTTCAAAGAATGGAGGTGTGCAAATTCATAGAATGGAGCTGTGTGAAGTCAGAATGGAGGTGTGTGAAGTCACAGAATGGAGGTCTGTCAACTCAGAATTTAGGTGTATGAAGTCATAGAATGGAGGTGTGTGAAGTCATAAAATGGAGGTGTGTGAAGTCATGGAATGGAAGTGTGTGAAGTCACACAATGCAGGTGTGTGAAGTCACAGAATGGAGGTGTGTGAAGTCACAGAATTGAGGTGTGTGACTCAGAATGGAGGTTTGTAAAGTCACAGAATGGAGGTGTGTGAAGTCATAGAATGGAAGTGTGTGAAGTCATAGAATGGAGGTGTGTGAAGTCAGAATGGAGGTGTGTGAAGTCACAGAATTGAGGTGTGTGAACACAGAATGGAGGTGTGTGAAGTCAAAGAATGGAAGTGTGTGAAGTCATAGAATGGAGGTGTGTGAAGTCATAGAATGGAGGTGTGTGAAGTCAGAATGGAGATATGTGAAGTCACCGAATGGAGGTTTGTGAAGTCATTGAATGGAGGTATGTGAAGTCATAGAATGGATGTTTCTGAAGTAAAAATGAAGGCGTGTGAAGTCATAGAATGGAGGTGTGTGAAGTCACAGAATGGAGGTGTGTGAAGTCAGAATGGAGGTGTGTAGTCATAGATTGGAGGTGGGTGAAGTCATAGAAAGAAGGTGTGGGAAGTCATAGAATGGAGGAGTATGAAGTCATAGAGTGCAGGTGAGTGAAGTCACAGATGGAGTTGTGTGAAGTCATAGTATGGAGGTGTGTGAAATCATAGAATGGAGTTTTGTGAAGTCACAGAATGGAGCTGTGTGAATTCAGAATGGAGGTGTGTGAAGTCATAGAATGGAGGTGTGTGAAGTCAGAATGGAGGTGTTTGAACTCATAGAATGGAGGTGTGTGAAGTCACAGAATGGAAGTGTGTGAAGTCATAGAATGGAGGTGTGTGAAGTCACAGAATGGAGGTGTGTGAAATCATAGAATGGAGGTATGTGAAGTCACAGAATGGAGGTGTGTAAAGTCATAGAATGAAGTTGTGTGAAGTTATAGAATGGATGTTTGTAATGTAATAATATAGGTGTGTGACTTCATAGATTGGAGGTGTGTGACGTCAAAGAATGGAGGTGTGCAAATTCATAGAATGGAGCTGTGTGAAGTCAGAATGGAGGTGTGTGAAGTCACAGAATGGAGGTGTGTCAACTCAGAATTCAGGTGTGTGAAGTCACAGAATGGAGGTGTGTGAAGTCATAGAATGCAAGTGTGTGAAGTCATAGAATGGAGGTGTGTGAAGTCAGAATGGAGGGGTGTGAAGTCACAGAATGGAGGTGTGTGAAGTTATAAAATGGAGGTGTGTGAAGTCATAGAATGGAAGTGTGTGAAGTCACACAATGGAGGTGTGTGAAGTCCCTGAATGGAGGTGTGTGAAGTCACAGAATGGAGCTGTGTGAACTCAGAATGAAGGTTTGTGAAGTCACAGAATGGAGGTGTGTGAAGTCATAGAATGGAAGTGTGTGAAGTCATAGAATGGAGGTGTGTGAAGTCAGAATGGAGATGTGTGAAGTCACCGAATGGAGTTGTGTGAACTCAGAATGGAGGTGTGTGAAGTCACAGAATGGAGGTTTGTGAAGTCATAGAATGGAGGTGTGTGAGGTCATAGAATGGATGTTTCTGAAGGAAAAATTAAGGTGTGTGAAGTCATAGAATGGAGGTGTGTGAAGTCACAGAATGGAGGTGTATGAAGTCATAGAATGGAGGTATGTGAAGTCACCGAATGGAGGTTTGTGAAGTCATAGAATGGAGGTATGTGAAGTCAAATTGGAGGGGTGTGAAGTCGGAGAATGGAGGTGTGTGAAGTCACAGAATGGAGGTGGGTGAAGTCACAGAATGGAGGTGTGTGAAGTCATAGAATGGAGGTGTGTGAAATCACAGAATGGACGGGTATGAAGTCATATATTTTAGGTTTGTGAAGTCAAAATGGAGGTGTGAAATCATAGAATGGAGGTGTGTGAAGTCACAGAATGGAGGTGTGTGAAGTCACAGAATGGAGGTGTGTGAAGTCACAGAATGGAGGTGTGTGAAGTCATAGAATGGAAGTGTGTGAAATCATAGAATGAGGTGTGTGAAGTCAGAATGGAGGTGTGTGAAGTCACCGAATGGTGGTGGGTGAACTCCGAATAGAGGTGTGTGAAGTCACAGAATGGAGGTTTCCGAAGTCATAGAATGGAGGTGTTTGAAGACAAAATTGTGGTGCGTGAACTCATAGAATGGATGTGTGTGAACTAATAGAATGGAGGTGTGTGAAGTCGTGGAATGGAGGTGTGTGAAGTCAAACAATGGAGGTGTGTGAAGGCAAACAAGGGTGGTGTGTGAAGTCACAGAATGGAGGTGTGTGAAGTCACAGAATTGAAGTGTGTGAAGTCAAAACGGAGGTGTGTGAAGTCAAAGAATGGAGGTGTGTGAAGTCACAGAATGGAGGTGTGTGAAATCAAAATGGTCATGTGTGAAGTCACAAATGGAGGTGTGTGAAGTCACAGAATGTAGGTGTGTGAAGTCAAAATGGAGGTGTGTGAAGTCAAAGAATGGAGGTGTGTGAACTCATAGAATGGAGGTGTGTGAAGTCATGGAATGGAGGTTTGTGAAGTCAAACATTGGAAGTGTGGGAAGTTACAGAAAGAAGATGTGTGAAGTCCTAGAATGGAGGTGTGTGAAGTCAGAATGCAGGTGTGGGAAGTCATAGAATGGAGGTGTGTGAAGTCATAGAATGGAGCTGTGTGAAGTTATAGAATGGAAGTGTGTGAAGTCATAGAATGGAGGTGTGTGAAGTCCTAGAATGGAGGTGTGTGAAGTCAGAATGCAGGTGTGGGAAGTCCTAGATTGGAGGTGTGTGAAGTCATAGAATGGAGGTGGGTGAAGTCATAGAATGGAATTGTGTGAAGTCATAGAATGGAGGTGTGTGAAGTCACAGAATGGAGGTGTGGGAAGTCACAGACTGGAGGTGTGTGATGTCACAGAATGGAGGTGTGTGAACTCAGAATGGAGGTGTGTAAAGTCACAGAATGTAGGTGGGTGAATTATAGAATGGAAGTGTGTGAAGTCATAGAATGGAGGTGTGTGAGGTCACAGAATTGACGGTATGAAGTCATAGAATGGAGGTGTGTGAAGTTACAGAATTGAGGTGTGTGAAGTCATAGAATGGAGGTGTGTGACTTCAAAGAATGGAGGTGTGCAAATTCATAGAATGGAGCTGTGTGAAGTCAGAATGGAGGTGTGTGAAGTCACAGAATGGAGGTCTGTCAACTCAGAATTTAGGTGTATGAAGTCATAGAATGGAGGTGTGTGAAGTCATAAAATGGAGGTGTGTGAAGTCATGGAATGGAAGTGTGTGAAGTCACACAATGCAGGTGTGTGAAGTCACAGAATGGAAGTGTGTGAAGTCATAGAATGGAGGTGTGTGAAGTCATAGAATGGAGGTGTGTGAAGTCAGAATGGAGATGTGTGAAGTCACCGACTGGAGGTTTGTGAAGTCATAGAATGTAGGTGTGTGAAGTCATAGAATGTATGTTTGTGAAGTAAGAATGAAGGTGTGTGAAGTCATAGAATGGAGGTGTGTGAGGTCACAGAATGGAGGTGTGTGAAGTCATAGACTTGAGGTGTGTGAAGTCATAGAATGGAGGTGTGTGAAGTCATATAATGAAGGTGTGTGAAGTCACAGAATGGAGGTGTGTGAAGTCAATATGGAGGTATGAAGTCATAGAATGGAGGTGGGTGAAGTCATAGAATGGAGTTGTGTGAAATCATAGAATGGAGTTGTGTGAAGTCACAGAATGGAGGTGTGTGACGTCACAGAATGGAGGTGTGTGAACTCAGAATGGAGGTGTGTAAGTCACAGAATGGAGGTGTGTGAAGTCAGAGAATGGAAGTGTGTGAAGTCATAGAATGGAGGTGTGTGAAGTCAGAATGGAGATATGTGAAGTCACCGAATGGAGGTTTGTGAAGTCATAGAATGGAGGTATGTGAAGTCATAGAATGGATGTTTCTGAAGTAAAAATGAAGGCGTGTGAAGTCATAGAATGGAGGTGTGTGAAGTCACAGAATGGAGGTGTGTGAAGTCAGAATGGAGGTGTGTAGTCATAGATTGGAGGTGGGTGAAGTCATAGAAAGAAGGTGTGGGAAGTCATAGAATGGAGGAGTATGAAGTCATAGAGTGCAGGTGAGTGAAGTCACAGATTCGAGGTCTGTGAAGTCATAGAATGGAGGTGTGTGAAGTCAGAATGGAGGTGTGTGAAGTCATAGATGGAGTTGTGTGAAGTCATAGTATGGAGGTGTGTGAAATCATAGAATGGAGTTTTGTGAAGTCACAGAATGGAGCTGTGTGAATTCAGAATGGAGGTGTGTGAAGTCATAGAATGGAGGTGTGTGAAGTCAGAATGGAGGTGTTTGAACTCATAGAATGGAGGTGTGTGAAGTCACAGAATGGAAGTGTGTGAAGTCATAGAATGGAGGTGTGTGAAGTCACAGAATGGAGGTGTGTGAAATCATAGAATGGAGGTATGTGAAGTCACAGAATGGAGGTGTGTAAAGTCATAGAAAGAAGTTGTGTGAAGTTATAGAATGGATGTTTGTAATGTAATAATATAGGTGTGTGAAGTCATAGATTGGAGTTGTGTGACGTCAAAGAATGGAGGTGTGCAAATTCATAGAATGGAGCTGTGTGAAGTCAGAATGGAGGTGTGTGAATTCACAGAATGGAGGTGTGTCAACTCAGAATTCAGGTGTGTGAAGTCAAAGAATGGAGGTGTGTGAAGTCATAGAATGCAGGTGTGTGAAGTCATAGAATGGAGGTTTGTGAAGTCAGAATGGAGGGGTGTGAAGTCACAGAATGGAGGTGTGTGAAGTTATAAAATGGAGGTGTGTGAAGTCATAGAATGGAAGTGTGTGAAGTCACACAATGGAGGTGTGTGAAGTCCCTGAATGGAGGTGTGTGAAGTCACAGAATGGAGCTGTGTGAACTCAGAATGGAGGTTTGTGAAGTCACAGAATGGAGGTGTGTGAAGTCATAGAATGGAAGTGTGTGAAGTCATAGAATGGAGGTGTGTGAAGTCAGAATGGAGATGTGTGAAGTCACCGAATGGAGTTGTGTGAACTCAGAATGGAGGTGTGTGAAGTCACAGAATGGAGGTTTGTGAAGTCATAGAATGGAGGTGTGTGAGGTCATAGAATGGATATTTCTGAAGGAAAAATTAAGGTGTGTGAAGTCATAGAATGGAGGTGTGTGAAGTCACAGAATGGAGGTGTGTGAAGTCAGAATGGAGGTGTGTAGTCATAGATTGGAGGTGGGTAAAGTCATAGAAAGGAGGTGAGGGAAGTCATAGAATGGAGGAATGTGAAGTCATCGAGTGCAGGTGAGTGAAGTCACAGATTAGAGGTCTGTGAAGTCATAGAATGGAGGTGTGTGATGTCAGAATGGAGGTGTGTGAAGTCATAGATGGAGTTGTGTGAATTCATAGTATGGAAGTGTTTGAAGTCATAGAATGGAGTTTTGTGAAGTCACAGAATTCAGCTTTGTGAATTCAGAATGGAGGTGTGTGAACTAATAGAATGGAGGTGTGTGAAGTCAGAATGGAGGTGTGTGAACTCATAGAATGGAGGTGTGTGACGTCACAATGGAAGTGTGTGATGTCATAGAATGGAGGTGTGTGAAGTCACAGAATGGAGGTGTATGAAGTCATAGAATGGAGGTATGTGAAGTCACCGAATGGAGGTTTGTGAAGTCATAGAATGGAGGTGTGTGAAGACAAAATTGTGGTGCGTGAACTCATAGAATGGATGTGTGTGAACTAATAGAATGGAGGTGTGTGAAGTCGTGGAATGGAGGTGTGTGAAGTCAAACAATGGAGGTGTGTGAAGGCAAACAAGGGTGGCGTGTGAAGTCACAGAATGGAGGTGTGTGAAGTCACAGAATTGAAGTGTGTGAAGTCAAAACGAAGGTGTGTGAAGTCAAAGAATGGAGGTGTGTGCAGTCACAGAATGGAGGTGTGTGAAATCAAAATGGTTGTGTGTGAAGTCACAAATGGAGGTGTGTGAAGTCACAGAATGTAGGTGTGTGAAGTCAAAATAGAGGTGTGTGAAGTCAAAGAATGGAGGTGTGTGAACTCATAGAATGGAGGTGTGTGAAGTCATGGAATGGAGGTTTGTGAAGTCCAACATTGGAAGTGTGGGAAGTTACAGAAAGAAGATGGGTGAAGTCCTAGAATGGAGGTGTGTGAAGTCATAGAATGGAGCTGTGTGAAGTCATTGAATGGAAGTGTGTGAAGTCATAGAATGGAGGTGTGTGAAGTCCTAGAATGGAGGTGTGTGAAGTCAGAATGCAGGTGTGGGAAGTCCTAGATTGGAGGTGTGTGAAGTCATAGAATGGAGGTGGGTGAAGTCATAGAATGGAATTGTGTGAAGTCATAGAATGGCGGTGTGTGATGTCACAGAATGGAGGTGTGTGAAGTCAGAAAGGAGGTGTGTAAAGTCACAGAATGGAGGTGGGTGAATCATAGAATGGAAGTGTGTGAAGTCACAGAATGGAGGTGTGTGAGGTCAAAGAATTGACGGTATGAAGTCATAGAATGGAGGTGTGTGAAGTTACAGAATTGAGGTGTGTGAAGTCATAGAATGGAGGTGTGTGACGTCAAAGAATGGAGGTGTGCAAATTCATAAAATGGAGCTGTGTGAAGTCAGAATGGAGGTGTGTGAAGTCACAGAATTGAGGTGTGTCAACTCAGAATTTAGGTGTGTAAAGTCAAAGAATGGAGGTGTGTGAAGTCATAAAATGGAGGTGCGTGAAGTCATGGAATGGAAGTGTGTGAAGTCACACAATGGAAGTGTGTGAAGTCACAGAATGGAGGTGTGTGAAGTCACAGAATGGAGGTGTGTGACTCAGAATGGAGGTTTGTGAAGTCACAGAATGGAGGTGTGTGAAGTCATAGAATGGAAGTGTGTGAAGTCATAGATTGGAGGTGTGTGAAGTCAGAATGGAGATATGTGAAGTCACCGAATGGAGGTTTGTGAAGTCATAGAATGGAGGTATGTGAAGTCATAGAATGGATGTTTCTGAAGTAAAAATGAAGGTGTGTGAAGTCATAGAATGGAGGTGTGTGAAGTCACAGAATGGAGGTGTGTGAAGTCAGAATGGAGGTTGTAGTCATAGAATGGAGGTGGGTGAAGTCATAGAAAGAAGGTTTGGGAAGTCATAGAATGGAGGAGTATGAAGTCATAGAGTGCAGGTGAGTGAAGTTACAGATTCGAGGTCTGTGAAGTCATAGAATGGAGGTGTGTGAAGTCAGAATGGAGGTGTGTGAAGTCATAGAATGGAGTTGTGTGAAGTCATAGTATGGAGGTGTGTGAAATCATAGAATGGAGTTTTCTGAAGTCACAGAATGGAGCTGTGTGAATTCAGAATGGAGGTGTGTGAAGGCATAGAATGGAGGTGTGTGAAGTCAGAATGGAGGTGTTTGAACTCATAGAATGGAGGTGTGTGAAGTCACAGAATGGAAGTGTGTGAAGTCATAGAATGGAGGTGTGTGAAGTCACAGAATGGAGGTGTGTGAAATCATAGAATGGAGGTATGTGAAGTCACAGAATGGAGGTGTGTAAAGTCATAGAATGAAGTTGTGTGAAGTTATAGAATGGATGTTTGTAATGTAATAATATAGGTGTGTGAAGTCATAGAATGGAGGTGTGTGACGTCAAAGAATGGCGGTGTGCAAATTCATAGAATGGAGCTGTGTGAAGTCAGAATGGAGGTGTGTGAAGTCACAGAATGGAGGTGTGTCAATTCAGAATTTAGGTGTGTGAACTCAAAGAATGGAGGTGTGTGAAGGCATAGAATGCAGGTGTGTGAAGTCATAGAATGGAGGTGTGTGAAGTCAGAATGGAGGTGTGTGAAGTCACAGAATGGAGGTGTGTGAAGTTATAAAATGGAGGTGTGTGAAGTCATAGAATGGAAGTGTGTGAAGTCACACAATGGAGGTGTGTGAAGTCCCTGAATGGAGGTGTGTGAAGTCACAGAATGGAGCTGTGTGAACTCAGAATGGAGGTTTGTGAAGTCACAGAATGGAGGTGTGTGAAGTCATAGAATGGAAGTGTGTGAAGTCATAGAATGGAGGTGTGTGAAGTCAGAATGGAGATGTGTGAAGTCACCGAATGGAGTTGTGTGAACTCAGAATGGAGGTGTGTGAAGACACAGAATGGAGGTTTGTGAAGTCATAGAATGGAGGTGTGTGAGGTCATAGAATGGATGTTTCTGAAGGAAAAATTAAGGTGTGTGAAGTCATAGAATGGAGGTGTGTGAAGTCACAGAATGGAAGTGTGTGAAGTCAGAATGGAGGTGTGTAGTCATAGATTGGAGGTGGGTGAAGTCATAGAAAGGAGGTGAGGGAAGTCATAGAATGGAGGAATGTGAAGTCATCGAGTGCAGGTGAGTGAAGTCACAGATTCGAGGTCTGTGAAATCATAGAATGGAGGTGTGTGATGTCAGAATTGAGGTGTGCGAAGTCATAGAATAGAGGTGTGTGAAGTCAGAATGGAGGTGTGTGAAGTCATAGATGGAGTTGTGTGAAGTCATAGTATGGAGGTGTTTGAAATCATAGAATGGAGTTTTGTGAAGTCACAGAATTCAGCTTTGTGAATTCAGAATGGAGGTGTGTGAACTAATAGAATGGAGGTGTGTGAAGTCAGAATGGAGGTGTGTGAACTAATAGAATGGAGGTGTGTGACGTCACAATGGAAGTGTGTGAAGTCATAGAATGGAGGTGTGTGAAGTCACAGAATGGTGGTGTATGAAGTCATAGAATGGAGGTATGTGAAGTCACCGAATGGAGGTTTGTGAAGTCATAGAATGGAGGTATGTGAAGTCAAATTGGGGGGTGTGAAGTCGGAGAATGGAGGTGTGTGAAGTCACAGAATGGAGGTGGGTGAAGTCACAGAATGGAGGTGTGTGAAGTCATAGAATGGAGGTGTGTGAATTCACAGAATGGACGGGTATGAAGTCATATATTTTAGGTGTGTGAAGTCAAAATGGATGTGTGAAATCATAGAATGGAGGTGTGTGAAGTCATAGAATGGAGGTGTGTCAAGTCATAGAATGGAGGTGTGTGAAGTCACAGAATGGAGGTGTGTGAAGTCATAGAATGGAAGTGTGTGAAATCATAGAATGAGGTGTGTGAAGTCAGAATGGAGGTGTGTGAAGTCACCGAATGGTGGTGGGTGAACTCCGAATGGAGGTGTGTGAAGTCACAGAATGGAGGTTTGCGAAGTCATAGAATGGAGGTGTGTGAAGACAAAATTGTGGTGCGTGAACTCATAGAATGGATGTGTGTGAACTAATAGAATGGAGGTGTGTGAAGTCGTGGAATTGAGGTGTGTGAAGTCAAAGAATAGAGGTGTGTGAAGTCATAGAATGCAGGTGTGTGAAGTCATAGAATGGAGGTTTGTGAAGTCAGAATGGAGGGGTGTGAAGTCACAGAATGGAGGTGTGTGAAGTTATAAAATGGAGGTGTGTGAAGTCATAGAATGGAAGTGTGTGAAGTCACACAATGGAGGTGTGTGAAGTCCCTGAATGGAGGTGTGTGAAGTCACAGAATGGAGCTGTGTGAACTCAGAATGGAGGTTTGTGAACTCACAGAATGGAGGTGTGTGAAGTCATAGAATGGAAGTGTGTGAAGTCATAGAATGGAGGTGTGTGAAGTCATAGAATGGAGGTGTGTGAAGTCAGAATGGAGATGTGTGAAGTCACCGAATGGAGTTGTGTGAACTCAGAATGGAGGTGTGTGAAGTCACAGAATGGAGGTTTGTGAAGTCATAGAATGGAGGTGTGTGAGGTCATAGAATGGATATTTCTGAAGGAAAAATTAAGGTGTGTGAAGTCATAGAATGGAGGTGTGTGAAGTCACAGAATGGAGGTGTGTGAAGTCAGAATGGAGGTGTGTAGTCATAGATTGGAGGTGGGTGAAGTCATAGAAAGGAGGTGAGGGAAGTCATAGAATGGAGGAATGTGAAGTCATCGAGTGCAGGTGAGTGAAGTCACAGATTAGAGGTCTGTGAAGTCATAGAATGGAGGTGTGTGATGTCAGAATGGAGGTGTGTGAAGTCATAGATGGAGTTGTGTGAATTCATAGTATGGAAGTGTTTGAAATCATAGAATGGAGTTTTGTGAAGTCACAGAATTCAGCTTTGTGAATTCAGAATGGAGGTGTGTGAACTAATAGAATGGAGGTGTGTGAAGTCAGAATGGAGGTGTGTGAACTCATAGAATGGAGGTGTGTGACGTCACAATGGAAGTGTGTGATGTCATAGAATGGAGGTGTGTGAAGTCACAGAATGGAGGTGTATGAAGTCATAGAATGGAGGTATGTGAAGTCACCGAATGGAGGTTTGTGAAGTCATAGAATGGAGGTATGTGAAGTCAAATTGGAGGGGTGTGAAGTCGGAGAATGGAGGTGTGTGAAGTCACAGAATGGAGGTGCGTGAAGTCACAGAATGGAGGTGTGTGATGTCATAGAATGGAGTTGTGCGAAATCACAGAATGGACGAGTATGAAGTCATATATTTTAGGTGTGTGAAGTCAAAATGGAGGTGTGAAATCATAGAATGGAGGTGTGTGAAGTCACAGAATGGAGGTGTGTAAAGTCACAGAATGGAGGTGTGTGAAGGCACAGAATGGAGGTGTGTGAAGTCGAGAATGGAGATGTGTGAATTCACCGAATGGTGGTGGGTGAACTCCGAATGGAGGTGTGTGAAGTCACAGAATGGAGGTTTCCGAAGTCATAGAATGGAGGTGTGTGAAGACAAAATTGTGGTGCGTGAACTCATAGAATGGATGTGTGTGAACTAATAGAATGGAGGTGTGTGAAGTCGTGGAATGGAGGTGTGTGAAGTCAAACAATGGAGGTGTGTGAAGGCAAACAAGGGTGGTGTGTGAAGTCACAGAATGGAGGTGTGTGAAGTCACAGAATTGAAGTGTGTGAAGTCAAAACGGAGGTGTGTGAAGTCAAAGAATGGAGGTGTGTGAAGTCACAGAATGGAGGTGTGTGAAATCAAAATGGTTGTGTGTGAAGTCACAAATGGAGGTGTGTGAAGTCACAGAATGTAGGTGTGTGAAGTCAAAATGGAGGTGTGTGAAGTCAAAGAATGGAGGTGTGTGAACTCATAGAATGGAGGTGTGTGAAGTCATGGAATGGAGGTTTGTGAAGTCCAACATTGGAAGTGTGGGAAGTTACAGAAAGAAGATGGGTGAAGTCCTAGAATGGAGGTGTGTGAAGTCATAGAATGGAGCTGTGTGAAGTCATTGAATGGAAGTGTGTGAAGTCATAGAATGGAGGTGTGTGAAGTCCTAGAATGGAGGTGTGTGAAGTCAGAATGCAGGTGTGGGAAGTCCTAGATTGGAGGTGTGTGAAGTCATAGAATGGAGGTGGGTGAAGTCATAGAATGGAATTGTGTGAAGTCATAGAATGGCGGTGTGTGAAGTCACAGAATGGAGGTGTGGGAAGTCACAGACTGGAGGTGTGTGATGTCACAGAATGGAGGTGTGTGAACTCAGAAAGGAGGTGTGTAAAGTCACAGAATGGAGGTGGGTGAATCATAGAATGGAAGTGTGTGAAGTCACAGAATGGAGGTGTGTGAGGTCAAAGAATTGACGGTATGAAGTCATAGAATGGAGGTGTGTGAAGTTACAGAATTGAGGTGTGTGAAGTCACAGAATGGAGGTGTGTGACGTCAAAGAATGGAGGTGTGCAAATTCATAAAATGGAGCTGTGTGAAGTCAGAATGGAGGTGTGTGAAGTCACAGAATGGAGGTGTGTCAACTCAGAATTTAGGTGTGTAAAGTCAAAGAATGGAGGTGTGTGAAGTAATAAAATGGAGGTGCGTGAAGTCATGGAATGGGAGTGTGTGAAGTCACACAATGGAAGTGTGTGAAGTCACAGAATGGAGGTGTGTGAAGTCACAGAATGGAGGTGTGTGACTCAGAATGGAGGTTTGTGAAGTCACAGAATGGAGGTGTGTGAAGTCATAGAATGGAAGTGTGTGAAGTCATAGAATGGAGGTGTGTGAAGTCAGAATGGAGATATGTGAAGTCACCGAATGGAGGTTTGTGAAGTCATAGAATGGAGGTATGTGAAGTCATAGAATGGATGTTTCTGAAGTAAAAATGAAGGTGTGTGAAGTCATAGAATGGAGGTGTGTGAAGTCACAGAATGGAGGTGTGTGAAGTCAGAATGGCGGTTGTAGTCATAGAATGGAGGTGGGTGAAGTCATAGAAAGAAGGTTTGGGAAGTCATAGAATGGAGGAGTATGAAGTCATAGAGTGCAGGTGAGTGAAGTTACAGATTCGAGGTCTGTGAAGTCATAGAATGGAGGTGTGTGAAGTCAGAATGGAGGTGTGTGAAGTCATAGAATGGAGTTGTGTGAAGTCATAGTATGGAGGTGTGTGAAATCATAGAATGGAGTTTTCTGAAGTCACAGAATGGAGCTGTGTGAATTCAGAATGGAGGTGTGTGAAGGCATAGAATGGAGGTGTGTGAAGTCAGAATGGAGGTGTTTGAACTCATAGAATGGAGGTGTGTGAAGTCACAGAATGGAAGTGTGTGAAGTCATAGAATGGAGGTGTGTGAAGTCACAGAATGGAGGTGTGTGAAATCATAGAATGGAGGTATGTGAAGTCACAGAATGGAGGTGTGTAAAGTCATAGAATGAAGTTGTGTGAAGTTATAGAATGGATGTTTGTAATGTAATAATATAGGTGTGTGAAGTCATAGAATGGAGGTGTGTGACGTCAAAGAATGGCGGTGTGCAAATTCATAGAATGGAGCTGTGTGAAGTCAGAATGGAGGTGTGTGAAGTCACAGAATGGAGGTGTGTCAATTCAGAATTTAGGTGTGTGAACTCAAAGAATGGAGGTGTGTGAAGGCATAGAATGCAGGTTTGTGAAGTCATAGAATGGAGGTGTGTGAAGTCAGAATGGAGGTGTGTGAAGTCACAGAATGGAGGTGTGTGAAGTTATAAAATGGAGGTGTGTGAAGTCATAGAATGGAAGTGTGTGAAGTCACACAATGGAGGTGTGTGAAGTCACTGAATGGAGGTGTGTGAAGTCACAGAATGGAGCTGTGTGAACTCAGAATGGAGGTTTGTGAAGTCACAGAATGGAGGTGTGTGAAGTCATAGAATGGAAGTGTGTGAAGTCATAGAATGGAGGTGTGTGAAGTCAGAATGGAGATGTGTGAAGTCACCGAATGGAGTTGTGTGAACTCAGAATGGAGGTGTGTGAAGACACAGAATGGAGGTTTGTGAAGTCATAGAATGGAGGTGTGTGAGGTCATAGAATGGATGTTTCTGAAGGAAAAATTAAGGTGTGTGAAGTCATAGAATGGAGGTGTGTGAAGTCACAGAATGGAAGTGTGTGAAGTCAGAATGGAGGTGTGTAGTCATAGATTGGAGGTGGGTGAAGTCATAGAAAGGAGGTGAGGGAAGTCATAGAATGGAGGAATGTGAAGTCATCGAGTGCAGGTGAGTGAAGTCACAGATTCGAGGTCTGTGAAGTCATAGAATGGAGGTGTGTGATGTCAGAATTGAGGTGTGCGAAGTCATAGAATAGAGGTGTGTGAAGTCAGAATGGAGGTGTGTGAAGTCATAGATGGAGTTGTGTGAAGTCATAGTATGGAGGTGTTTGAAATCATAGAATGGAGTTTTGTGAAGTCACAGAATTCAGCTTTGTGAATTCAGAATGGAGGTGTGTGAACTAATAGAATGGAGGTGTGTGAAGTCAGAATGGAGGTGTGTGAACTAATAGAATGGAGGTGTGTGACGTCACAATGGAAGTGTGTGAAGTCATAGAATGGAGGTGTGTGAAGTCACAGAATGGTGGTGTATGAAGTCATAGAATGGAGGTATGTGAAGTCACCGAATGGAGGTTTGTGAAGTCATAGAATGGAGGTATGTGAAGTCAAATTGGAGGGGTGTGAAGTCGGAGAATGGAGGTGTGTGAAGTCACAGAATGGAGGTGGGTGAAGTCACAGAATGGAGGTGTGTGAAGTCATAGAATGGAGGTGTGTGAAATCACAGAATGGACGGGTATGAAGTCATATATTTTAGGTGTGTGAAGTCAAAATGGATGTGTGAAATCATAGAATGGAGGTGTGTGAAGTCATAGAATGGAGGTGTGTCAAGTCACAGAATGGAGGTGTGTGAAGTCACAGAATGGAGGTGTGTGAAGTCATAGAATGGAAGTGTGTGAAATCATAGAATGAGGTGTGTGAAGTCAGAATGGAGGTGTGTGAAGTCACCGAATGGTGGTGGGTGAACTCCGAATGGAGGTGTGTGAAGTCACAGAATGGAGGTTTGCGAAGTCATAGAATGGAGGTGTGTGAAGACAAAATTGTGGTGCGTGAACTCATAGAATGGATGTGTGTGAACTAATAGAATGGAGGTGTGTGAAGTCGTGGAATTGAGGTGTGTGAAGTCAAAGAATGGAGGTGTGTGAAGGCAAACAAGGGTGGTGTGTGAAGTCACAGAATGGAGGTGTGTGAAGTCACAGAATGGAAGTGTGTGAAGTCAAAATGGAGGAGTGTGAAGTCACAGAATGGAGGTGTGTGAAGTCACAGAATGGAGGTGTGTGAAATCAAAATGGTCGTGTGTGAAGTCACAAATGGAGGTGTGTGAAGTCACAGAATGTAGGTATGTGAAGTCAAAATGGAGGTGTGTGAAGTCAAAGAATGGAGGTGTGTGAACTCATAGAATGGAGGTGTGTGAAGTCATGGAATGGAGGTTTGTGAAGTCAAACATTGGAAGTGTGGGAAGTTACAGAAAGAAGATGTGTGAAGTCCTAGAATGGAGGTGTGTGAAGTCAGAATGCAGGTGTGGGAAGTCCTAGAATGGAGGTGTGTGAAGTCATAGAATGGAGCTGTGTGAAGTCATAGAATGGAAGTGTGTGAAGTCATAGAATGGAGGTGTGTGAAGTCCTAGAATGGAAGTGTGTGAAGTCAGAATGCAGGTGTGGGAAGTCCTAGATTGGAGGTGTGTGAAGTCATAGAATGGAGGTGGGTGAAGTCATAGAATGGAATTGTGTGAAGTCATAGAATGGAGGTGTGTGAAGTCACAGAATGGAGGTGTGGGAAGTCACAGACTGGAGGTGTGTGATGTCACAGAATGGAGGTGTGTGAACTCAGAATGGAGGTGTGTAAAGTCACAGAATGTAGGAGGGTGAATTATAGAATGGAAGTGTGTGAAGTCATAGAATGGAGGTGTGTGAGGTCACAGAATTGACGGTATGAAGTCATAGAATGGAGGTGTGTGAAGTTACAGAATTGAGGTGTGTGAAGTCATAGAATGGAGGTGTGTGATTCAAAGAATGGAGGTGTGCAAATTCATAGAATGGAGCTGTGTGAAGTCAGAATGGAGGTGTGTAAAGTCACAGAATGGAGGTGTGTCAACTCAGAATTTAGGTGTGTGAAGTCAAAGAATGGAGGTGTGTGAAGTCATAAAATGGAGGTGTGTGAAGTCATGGAATGGAAGTGTGTGAAGTCACACAATGGAGGTGTGTGAAGTCACAGAATGGAGGTGTGTGAAGTCACAGAATGGAGGTGTGTGACTCAGAATGGAGGTTTGTAAAGTCACAGAATGGAGGTGTGTGAAGTCATAGAATGGAAGTGTGTGAAGTCATAGAATGGAGGTGTGTGAAGTCAGAATGGAGATATGTGAAGTCACCGAATGGAGGTTTGTGAAGTCATAGAATGGAGGTATGTGAAGTCATAGAATGGATGTTTCTGAAGTAAAAATGAAGGTGTGTGAACTCATAGAATGGAGGTGTGTGAAGTCACAGAATGGAGGTGTGTGAAGTCAGAATGGAAGTGTGTAGTCATAGATTGGAGGTCGTGAATTCATAGAAAGAAGGTGTGGGAAATCATAGAATGGAGGAGTATGAAGTCATAGAGTGCAGGTGAGTGAAGTCACATATTCGAGGTCTGTGAAGTCATAGAATGGAGGTGTGTGAAGTCAGAATGGAGGTGTGTGAAGTCATAGATGGAGTTGTGTGAAGTCATAGTATGGAGGTGTGTGAAATCATAGAATGGAGTTTTGTGAAGTCACAGAATGGACCTGTGTGAATTCAGAATGGAGGTGTGTGAAGTCATAGAATGGAGGTGTCTGAAGTCAGAATGGAGGTGTTTGAACTCATAGAATGAGGTGTGTGAAGTCAGAATGGAGGTGTGTGAAGTCACCGAATGGTGGTGGGTGAACTCCGAATGGAGGTGTGTGAAGTCACAGAATGGAGGTTTGCGAAGTCATAGAATGGAGGTGTGTGAAGACAAAATTGTGGTGCGTGAACTCATAGAATGGATGTGTGTGAACTAATAGAATGGAGGTGTGTGAAGTCGTGGAATTGAGGTGTGTGAAGTCAAAGAATGGAGGTGTGTGAAGGCAAACAAGGGTGGTGTGTGAAGTCACAGAATGGAGGTGTGTGAAGTCACAGAATGGAAGTGTGTGAAGTCAAAATGGAGGAGTGTGAAGTCACAGAATGGAGGTGTGTGAAGTCACAGAATGGAGGTGTGTGAAATCAAAATGGTCGTGTGTGAAGTCACAAATGGAGGTGTGTGAAGTCACAGAATGTAGGTATGTGAAGTCAAAATGGAGGTGTGTGAAGTCAAAGAATGGAGGTGTGTGAACTCATAGAATGGAGGTGTGTGAAGTCATGGAATGGAGGTTTGTGAAGTCAAACATTGGAAGTGTGGGAAGTTACAGAAAGAAGATGTGTGAAGTCCTAGAATGGAGGTGTGTGAAGTCAGAATGCAGGTGTGGGAAGTCCTAGAATGGAGGTGTGTGAAGTCATAGAATGGAGCTGTGTGAAGTCATAGAATGGAAGTGTGTGAAGTCATAGAATGGAGGTGTGTGAAGTCCTAGAATGGAAGTGTGTGAAGTCAGAATGCAGGTGTGGGAAGTCCTAGATTGGAGGTGTGTGAAGGCATAGAATGGAGGTGGGTGAAGTCATAGAATGGAATTGTGTGAAGTCATAGAATGGAGGTGTGTGAAGTCACAGAATGGAGGTGTGGGAAGTCACAGACTGGAGGTGTGTGATGTCACAGAATGGAGGTGTGTGAACTCAGAATGGAGGTGTGTAAAGTCACAGAATGTAGGTGGGTGAATTATAGAATGGAAGTGTGTGAAGTCATAGAATGGAGGTGTGTGAGGTCACAGAATTGACGGTATGAAGTCATAGAATGGAGGTGTGTGAAGTTACAGAATTGAGGTGTGTGAAGTCATAGAATGGAGGTGTGTGATTCAAAGAATGGAGGTGTGCAAATTCATAGAATGGAGCTGTGTGAAGTCAGAATGGAGGTGTGTAAAGTCACAGAATGGAGGTGTGTCAACTCAGAATTTAGGTGTGTGAAGTCAAAGAATGGAGGTGTGTGAAGTCATAAAATGGAGGTGTGTGAAGTCATGGAATGGAAGTGTGTGAAGTCACACAATGGAGGTGTGTGAAGTCACAGAATGGAGGTGTGTGAAGTCACAGAATGGAGGTGTGTGACTCAGAATGGAGGTTTGTAAAGTCACAGAATGGAGGTGTGTGAAGTCATAGAATGGAAGTGTGTGAAGTCATAGAATGGAGGTGTGTGAAGTCAGAATGGAGATATGTGAAGTCACCGAATGGAGGTTTGTGAAGTCATAGAATGGAGGTATGTGAAGTCATAGAATGGATGTTTCTGAAGTAAAAATGAAGGTGTGTGAACTCATAGAATGGAGGTGTGTGAAGTCACAGAATGGAGGTGTGTGAAGTCAGAATGGAAGTGTGTAGTCATAGATTGGAGGCCGTGAATTCATAGAAAGAAGGTGTGGGAAATCATAGAATGGAGGAGTATGAAGTCATAGAGTGCAGGTGAGTGAAGTCACATATTCGAGGTCTGTGAAGTCATAGAATGGAGGTGTGTGAAGTCAGAATGGAGGTGTGTGAAGTCATAGATGGAGTTGTGTGAAGTCATAGTATGGAGGTGTGTGAAATGATAGAATGGAGTTTTGTGAAGTCACAGAATGGACCTGTGTGAATTCAGAATGGAGGTGTGTGAAGTCATAGAATGGAGGTGTCTGAAGTCAGAATGGAGGTGTTTGAACTCATAGAATGAGGTGTGTGAAGTCAGAATGGAGGTGTGTGAAGTCACCGAATGGTGGTGGGTGAACTCCGAATGGAGGTGTGTGAAGTCACAGAATGGAGGTTTGCGAAGTCATAGAATGGAGGTGTGTGAAGACAAAATTGTGGTGCGTGAACTCATAGAATGGATGTGTGTGAACTAATAGAATGGAGGTGTGTGAAGTCGTGGAATTGAGGTGTGTGAAGTCAAAGAATGGAGGTGTGTGAAGGCAAACAAGGGTGGTGTGTGAAGTCACAGAATGGAGGTGTGTGAAGTCACAGAATGGAAGTGTGTGAAGTCAAAATGGAGGAGTGTGAAGTCACAGAATGGAGGTGTGTGAAGTCACAGAATGGAGGTGTGTGAAATCAAAATGGTCGTGTGTGAAGTCACAAATGGAGGTGTGTGAAGTCACAGAATGTAGGTATGTGAAGTCAAAATGGAGGTGTGTGAAGTCAAAGAATGGAGGTGTGTGAACTCATAGAATGGAGGTGTGTGAAGTCATGGAATGGAGGTTTGTGAAGTCAAACATTGGAAGTGTGGGAAGTTACAGAAAGAAGATGTGTGAAGTCCTAGAATGGAGGTGTGTGAAGTCAGAATGCAGGTGTGGGAAGTCCTAGAATGGAGGTGTGTGAAGTCATAGAATGGAGCTGTGTGAAGTCATAGAATGGAAGTGTGTGAAGTCATAGAATGGAGGTGTGTGAAGTCCTAGAATGGAAGTGTGTGAAGTCAGAATGCAGGTGTGGGAAGTCCTAGATTGGAGGTGTGTGAAGGCATAGAATGGAGGTGGGTGAAGTCATAGAATGGAATTGTGTGAAGTCATAGAATGGAGGTGTGTGAAGTCACAGAATGGAGGTGTGGGAAGTCACAGACTGGAGGTGTGTGATGTCACAGAATGGAGGTGTGTGAACTCAGAATGGAGGTGTGTAAAGTCACAGAATGTAGGTGGGTGAATTATAGAATGGAAGTGTGTGAAGTCATAGAATGGAGGTGTGTGAGGTCACAGAATTGACGGTATGAAGTCATAGAATGGAGGTGTGTGAAGTTACAGAATTGAGGTGTGTGAAGTCATAGAATGGAGGTGTGTGATTCAAAGAATGGAGGTGTGCAAATTCATAGAATGGAGCTGTGTGAAGTCAGAATGGAGGTGTGTAAAGTCACAGAATGGAGGTGTGTCAACTCAGAATTTAGGTGTGTGAAGTCAAAGAATGGAGGTGTGTGAAGTCATAAAATGGAGGTGTGTGAAGTCATGGAATGGAAGTGTGTGAAGTCACACAATGGAGGTGTGTGAAGTCACAGAATGGAGGTGTGTGAAGTCACAGAATGGAGGTGTGTGACTCAGAATGGAGGTTTGTAAAGTCACAGAATGGAGGTGTGTGAAGTCATAGAATGGAAGTGTGTGAAGTCATAGAATGGAGGTGTGTGAAGTCAGAATGGAGATATGTGAAGTCACCGAATGGAGGTTTGTGAAGTCATAGAATGGAGGTATGTGAAGTCATAGAATGGATGTTTCTGAAGTAAAAATGAAGGTGTGTGAACTCATAGAATGGAGGTGTGTGAAGTCACAGAATGGAGGTGTGTGAAGTCAGAATGGAAGTGTGTAGTCATAGATTGGAGGTCGTGAATTCATAGAAAGAAGGTGTGGGAAATCATAGAATGGAGGAGTATGAAGTCATAGAGTGCAGGTGAGTGAAGTCACATATTCGAGGTCTGTGAAGTCATAGAATGGAGGTGTGTGAAGTCAGAATGGAGGTGTGTGAAGTCATAGATGGAGTTGTGTGAAGTCATAGTATGGAGGTGTGTGAAATCATAGAATGGAGTTTTGTGAAGTCACAGAATGGACCTGTGTGAATTCAGAATGGAGGTGTGTGAAGTCATAGAATGGAGGTGTGTGAAGTCAGAATGGAGGTGTTTGAACTCATAGAATGGAGGTGTGTGAAGTCACAGAATGGAAGTGTGTGAAGTCATAGAATGGAGGTGTGTGAAGTCACAGAATGGAGGTGTGTGAAATCATAGAATGGAGGTATGTGAAATCACAGAATGGAGGTGTGTAAAGTCATAGAATGAAGTTGTGTGAAGTTATAGAATGGATGTTTGTAATGTAATAATATAGGTGTGTGAAGTCATAGAATGGAGGTGTGTGACGTCAAAGAATGGAGGTGTGCAAATTCATAGAATGGAGCTGTGTGAAGTCAGAATGGAGGTGTGTGAAGTCACAGAATGGAGGTGTGTCAACACAGAATTTAGGTGTGTGAAGTCAAAGAATGGAGGTGTGTGAAGTCATAGAATGCAGGTGTGTGAAGCCATAAAATGGAGGTGTGTGAAGTCAGAATGGAGGTGTGTGAAGTCACAGAATTGAGGTGTGTGAACACAGAATGGAGGTGTGTGAAGTCAAAGAATGGAAGTGTGTGAAGTCATAGAATGGAGGTGTGTGAAGTCAGAATGGAGGTGTGTGAAGTCACAGAATTGAGGTGTGTGAACACAGAATGGAGGTGTGTGAAGTCAGAATGGAGATGTGTGAAGTCACCGAATGGAGGTTTGTGAAGTCATAGAATGGAGGTGTGTGAAGTCATAGAATGTATGTTTGTGAAGTAAGAATGAAGGTGTGTGAAGTCATAGAATGGAGGTGTGTGAAGTCACAGAATGGAGGTGTGTGAAGTCATAGACTTGAGGTGTGTGAAGTCATAGAATGGAGGTGTGTGAAGTCATATAATGAAGGTGTGTGAAGTCACAGAATGGAGGTGTGTGAAGTCAATATGGAGGTATGAAGTCATAGAATGGGGGTGGGTGAAGTCATAGAATGGAGGTGTGTGAAATCATAGAATGGAGTTGTGTGAAGTCACAGAATGGAGGTGTGTGACGTCACAGAATGGAGGTGTGTGAACTCAGAATGGAGGTGTGTAAAGTCACAGAATGGAGGTGTGTGAAGTCAGAATGGAGATATGTGAAGTCACCGAATGGAGGTTTGTGAAGTCATAGAATGGAGGTATGTGAAGTCATAGAATGGATGTTTCTGAAGAAAAAATGAAGGTATGTGAAGTCATAGAATGGAGGTGTGTGAAGTCACAGAATGGAGGTGTGTGAAGTCAGAATGGAGGTGTGTAGTCATAGATTGGAGGTGGGTGAAGTCATAGAAAGAAGGTGTGGGAAGTCATAGAATGGAGGAGTATGAAGTCATAGAGTGCAGGTGAGTGAAGTCACAGATTCGAGGTCTGTGAAGTCATAGAATGGAGGTGTGTGAAGTCAGAATGGAGGTGTGTGAAGTCATAGATGGAGTTGTGTGAAGTCATAGTATGGAGGTGTGTGAAATCATAGAATGGAGTTTTGTGAAGTCACAGAATGGAGCTGTGTGAATTCAGAATGGAGGTGTGTGAAGTCATAGAATGGAGGTGTGTGAAGTCAGAATGGAGGTGTTTGAACTCATAGAATGGAGGTGTGTGAAGTCACAGAATGGAAGTGTGTGAAGTCATAGAATGGAGGTGTGTGAAGTCACAGAATGGAGGTGTGTGAAATCATAGAATGGAGGTATGTGAAGTCACAGAATGGAGGTGTGTAAAGTCATAGAATGAAGTTGTGTGAAGTTATAGAATGGATGTTTGTAATGTAATAATATAGGTGTGTGACTTCATAGATTGGAGGTGTGTGACGTCAAAGAATGGAGGTGTGCAAATTCATAGAATGGAGCTGTGTGAAGTCAGAATGGAGGTGTGTGAAGTCACAGAATGGAGGTGTGTCAACTCAGAATTCAGGTGTGTGAAGTCACAGAATGGAGGTGTGTGAAGTCATAGAATGCAAGTGTGTGAAGTCATAGAATGGAGGTGTGTGAAGTCAGAATGGAGGGGTGTGAAGTCACAGAATGGAGGTGTGTGAAGTTATAAAATGGAGGTGTGTGAAGTCATAGAATGGAAGTGTGTGAAGTCACACAATGGAGGTGTGTGAAGTCCCTGAATGGAGGTGTGTGAAGTCACAGAATGGAGCTGTGTGAACTCAGAATGAAGGTTTGTGAAGTCACAGAATGGAGGTGTGTGAAGTCATAGAATGGAAGTGTGTGAAGTCATAGAATGGAGGTGTGTGAAGTCAGAATGGAGATGTGTGAAGTCACCGAATGGAGTTGTGTGAACTCAGAATGGAGGTGTGTGAAGTCACAGAATGGAGGTTTGTGAAGTCATAGAATGGAGGTGTGTGAGGTCATAGAATGGATGTTTCTGAAGGAAAAATTAAGGTGTGTGAAGTCATAGAATGGAGGTGTGTGAAGTCACAGAATGGAGGTGTATGAAGTCATAGAATGGAGGTATGTGAAGTCACAGAATGGAGGTTTGTGAAGTCATAGAATGGAGGTATGTGAAGTCAAATTGGAGGGGTGTGAAGTCGGAGAATGGAGGTGTGTGAAGTCACAGAGTGGAGGTGGGTGAAGTCACAGAATGGAGGTGTGTGAAGTCATAGAATGGAGGTGTGTGAAATCACAGAATGGACGGGTATGAAGTCATATATTTTAGGTGTGTGAAGTCAAAATGGAGGTGTGAAATCATAGAATGGAGGTGTGTGAAGTCACAGAATGGAGGTGTGTGAAGTCACAGAATGGAGGTGTGTGAAGTCACAGAATGGAGGTGTGTGAAGTCATAGAATGGAAGTGTGTGAAATCATAGAATGAGGTGTGTGAAGTCAGAATGGAGGTGTGTGAAGTCACCGAATGGTGGTGGGTGAACTCCGAATAGAGGTGTGTGAAGTCACAGAATGGAGGTTTCCGAAGTCATAGAATGGAGGTGTTTGAAGACAAAATTGTGGTGCGTGAACTCATAGAATGGATGTGTGTGAACTAATAGAATGGAGGTGTGTGAAGTCGTGGAATGGAGGTGTGTGAAGTCAAACAATGGAGGTGTGTGAAGGCAAACAAGGGTGGTGTGTGAAGTCACAGAATGGAGGTGTGTGAAGTCACAGAATTGAAGTGTGTGAAGTCAAAACGGAGGTGTGTGAAGTCAAAGAATGGAGGTGTGTGAAGTCACAGAATGGAGGTGTGTGAAATCAAAATGGTCATGTGTGAAGTCACAAATGGAGGTGTGTGAAGTCACAGAATGTAGGTGTGTGAAGTCAAAATGGAGGTGTGTGAAGTCAAAGAATGGAGGTGTGTGAACTCATAGAATGGAGGTGTGTGAAGTCATGGAATGGAGGTTTGTGAAGTCAAACATTGGAAGTGTGGGAAGTTACAGAAAGAAGATGTGTGAAGTCCTAGAATGGAGGTGTGTGAAGTCAGAATGCAGGTGTGGGAAGTCATAGAATGGAGGTGTGTGAAGTCATAGAATGGAGCTGTGTGAAGTTATAGAATGGAAGTGTGTGAAGTCATAGAATGGAGGTGTGTGAAGTCCTAGAATGGAGGTGTGTGAAGTCAGAATGCAGGTGTGGGAAGTCATAGATTGGAGGTGTGTGAAGTCATAGAATGGAGGTGGGTGAAGTCATAGAATGGAATTGTGTGAAGTCATAGAATGGAGGTGTGTGAAGTCACAGAATGGAGGTGTGGGAAGTCACAGACTGGAGGTGTGTGATGTCACAGAATGGAGGTGTGTGAACTCAGAATGGAGGTGTGTAAAGTCACAGAATGTAGGTGGGTGAATTATAGAATGGAAGTGTGTGAAGTCATAGAATGGAGGTGTGTGAGGTCACAGAATTGACGGTATGAAGTCATAGAATGGAGGTGTGTGAAGTTACAGAATTGAGGTGTGTGAAGTCATAGAATAGAGGTGTGTGAAGTCATAGAATGGAGGTGTGTGAGGTCACAGAATGGAGGTGTGTGAAGTCATAGACTTGAGGTGTGTGAAGTCATAGAATGGAGGTGTGTGAAGTCATATAATGAAGGTGTGTGAAGTCACAGAATGGAGGTGTGTGAAGTCAATATGGAGGTATGAAGTCATAGAATGGAGGTGGGTGAAGTCATAGAATGGAGGTGTGTGAAATCATAGAATGGAGTTGTGTGAAGTCACAGAATAGAGGTGTGTGACGTCACAGAATGGAGGTGTGTGAACTCAGAATGGAGGTGTGTAAAGTCACAGAATGGAGGTGTGTGAAGTCAGAGAATGGAAGTGTGTGAAGTCATAGAATGGAGGTGTGTGAAGTCAGAATGGAGATATGTGAAGTCACCGAATGGAGGTTTGTGAAGTCATAGAATGGAGGTATGTGAAGTCATAGAATGGATGTTTCTGAAGTAAAAATGAAGGCGTGTGAAGTCATAGAATGGAGGTGTGTGAAGTCACAGAATGGAGGTGTGTGAAGTCAGAATGGAGGTGTGTAGTCATAGATTGGAGGTGGGTGAAGTCATAGAAAGAAGGTGTGGGAAGTCATAGAATGGAGGAGTATGAAGTCATAGAGTGCAGGTGAGTGAAGTCACAGATTCGAGGTCTGTGAAGTCATAGAATGGAGGTGTGTGAAGTCAGAATGGAGGTGTGTGAAGTCATAGATGGAGTTGTGTGAAGTCATAGTATGGAGGTGTGTGAAATCATAGAATGGAGTTTTGTGAAGTCACAGAATGGAGCTGTGTGAATTCAGAATGGAGGTGTGTGAAGTCATAGAATGGAGGTGTGTGAAGTCAGAATGGAGGTGTTTGAACTCATAGAATGGAGGTGTGTGAAGTCACAGAATGGAAGTGTGTGAAGTCATAGAATGGAGGTGTGTGAAGTCACAGAATGGAGGTGTGTGAAATCATAGAATGGAGGTATGTGAAGTCACAGAATGGAGGTGTGTAAAGTCATAGAAAGAAGTTGTGTGAAGTTATAGAATGGATGTTTGTAATGTAATAATATAGGTGTGTGAAGTCATAGATTGGAGTTGTGTGACGTCAAAGAATGGAGGTGTGCAAATTCATAGAATGGAGCTGTGTGAAGTCAGAATGGAGGTGTGTGAATTCACAGAATGGAGGTGTGTCAACTCAGAATTCAGGTGTGTGAAGTCAAAGAATGGAGGTGTGTGAAGTCATAGAATGCAGGTGTGTGAAGTCATAGAATGGAGGTTTGTGAAGTCAGAATGGAGGGGTGTGAAGTCACAGAATGGAGGTGTGTGAAGTTATAAAATGGAGGTGTGTGAAGTCATAGAATGGAAGTGTGTGAAGTCACACAATGGAGGTGTGTGAAGTCCCTGAATGGAGGTGTGTGAAGTCACAGAATGGAGCTGTGTGAACTCAGAATGGAGGTTTGTGAAGTCACAGAATGGAGGTGTGTGAAGTCATAGAATGGAAGTGTGTGAAGTCATAGAATGGAGGTGTGTGAAGTCAGAATGGAGATGTGTGAAGTCACCGAATGGAGTTGTGTGAACTCAGAATGGAGGTGTGTGAAGTCACAGAATGGAGGTTTGTGAAGTCATAGAATGGAGGTGTGTGAGGTCATAGAATGGATGTTTCTGAAGGAAAAATTAAGGTGTGTGAAGTCATAGAATGGAGGTGTGTGAAGTCACAGAATGGAGGTGTGTGAAGTCAGAATGGACGTGTGAAGTCATAGATTGGAGGTGGGTGAAGTCATAGAAAGGAGGTGAGGGAAGTCAGAGAATGGAGGAATGTGAAGTCATCGAGTGCAGGTGAGTGAAGTCACAGATTAGAGGTCTGTGAAGTCATAGAATGGAGGTGTGTGATGTCAGAATGGAGGTGTGTGAAGTCATAGATGGAGTTGTGTGAAGTCATAGTATGGAGGTGTTTAAATCATAGAATGGAGTTTTGTGAAGTCACAGAATTCAGCTTTGTGAATTCAGAATGGAGGTGTGTGAACTAATAGAATGGAGGTGTGTGAAGTCAGAATGGAGGTGTGTGAACTCATAGAATGGAGGTGTGTGACGTCACAATGGAAGTGTGTGAAGTCATAGAATGGAGGTGTGTGAAGTCACAGAATGGAGGTGTATGAAGTCATAGAATGGAGGTATGTGAAGTCACCGAATGGAGGTTTGTGAAGTCATAGAATGGAGGTATGTGAAGTCAAATTGGAGGGGTGTGAAGTCGGAGAATGGAGGTGTGTGAAGTCACAGAATGGAGGTGGGTGAAGTCACAGAATGGAGGTGTGTGATGTCATAGAATGGAGGTGTGCGAAATCACAGAATGGACGAGTATGAAGTCATATATTTTAGGTGTGTGAAGTCAAAATGGAGGTGTGAAATCATAGAATGGAGGTGTGTGAAGTCACAGAATGGAGGTGTGTGAAGTCACAGAATGGAGGTGTGTGAAGTCACAGAATGGAGGTGTGTGAAGTCGAGAATGGAGGTGTGTGAAGTCACCGAATGGTGGTGGGTGAACTCCGAATGGAGGTGTGTGAAGTCACAGAATGGAGGTTTCCGAAGTCATAGAATGGAGGTGTGTGAAGACAAAATTGTGGTGCGTGAACTCATAGAATGGATGTGTGTGAACTAATAGAATGGAGGTGTGTGAAGTCGTGGAATGGAGGTGTGTGAAGTCAAACAATGGAGGTGTGTGAAGGCAAACAAGGGTGGTGTGTGAAGTCACAGAATGGAGGTGTGTGAAGTCACAGAATTGAAGTGTGTGAAGTCAAAACGGAGGTGTGTGAAGTCAAAGAATGGAGGTGTGTGAAGTCACAGAATGGAGGTGTGTGAAATCAAAATGGTCGTGTGTGAAGTCACAAATGGAGGTGTGTGAAGTCACAGAATGTAGGTGTGTGAAGTCAAAATGGAGGTGTGTGAAGTCAAAGAATGGAGGTGTGTGAACTCATAGAATGGAGGTGTGTGAAGTCATGGAATGGAGGTTTGTGAAGTCAAACATTGGAAGTGTGGGAAGTTACAGAAAGAAGATGTGTGAAGTCCTAGAATGGAGGTGTGTGAAGTCATACAATGGAGCTGTGTGAAGTCATTGAATGGAAGTGTGTGAAGTCATAGAATGGAGGAGTGTGAAGTCCTAGAATGGAGGTGTGTGAAGTCAGAATGCAGGTGTGGGAAGTCCTAGATTGGAGGTGTGTGAAGTTACAGAATTGAGGTGTGTGAAGTCATAGAATGGAGGTGTGTGACGTCAAAGAATGGAGGTGTGCAAATTCATAAAATGGAGCTGTGTGAAGTCAGAATGGAGGTGTGTGAAGTCACAGAAAGGAGGTGTGTCAACTCAGAATTTAGGTGTGTGAAGTCAAAGAATGGAGGTGTGTGAAGTCATAAAATGGAGGTGTGTGAAGTCATGGAAAGGAAGTGTGTGAAGTCACACAATGGAAGTGTGTGAAGTCACAGAATGGAGGTGTGTGAAGTCACAGAATGGAGGTGTGTGACTCAGAATGGAGGTTTGTGAAGTCACAGAATGGAGGTGTGTGAAGTCATAGAATGGAAGTGTGTGAAGTCATAGAATGGAGGTGTGTGAAGTCAGAATGGAGATATGTGAAGTCACCGAATGGAGGTTTGTGAAGTCATAGAATGGAGGTATGTGAAGTCATAGAATGGATGTTTCTGAAGTAAAAATGAAGGTGTGTGAAGTCATAGAATGGAGGTGTGTGAAGTCACAGAATGGAGGTGTGTGAAGTCAGAATGGAGGTTGTAGTCATAGATTGGAGGTGGGTGAAGTCATAGAAAGAAGGTTTGGGAAGTCATAGAATGGAGGAGTATGAAGTCATAGAGTGCAGGTGAGTGAAGTTACAGATTCGAGGTCTGTGAAGTCATAGAATGGAGGTGTGTGAAGTCAGAATGGAGGTGTGTGAAGTCATAGAATGGAGTTGTGTGAAGTCATAGTATGGAGGTGTGTGAAATGATAGAATGGAGTTTTGTGAAGTCACAGAATGGAGCTGTGTGAATTCAGAATGGAGGTGTGTGAAGGCATAGAATGGAGGTGTGTGAAGTCAGAATGGAGGTGTTTGAACTCATAGAATGGAGGTGTGTGAAGTCACAGAATGGAAGTGTGGGAAGTCATAGAATGGAGGTGTGTGAAGTCACAGAATGGAGGTGTGTGAAATCATAGAATGGAGGTATGGGAAGTCACAGAATGGAGGTGTGTAAAGTCATAGAATGAAGTTGTGTGAAGTTATGGAATGGATGTTTGTAATGTAATAATATAGGTGTGTGAAGTCATAGAATGGAGGTGTGTGACGTCAAAGAATGGCGGTGTGCAAATTCATAGAATGGAGCTGTGTGAAGTCAGAATGGAGGTGTGTGAAGTCACAGAATGGAGGTGTGTCAACTCAGAATTTAGGTGTGTGAACTCAAAGAATGGAGGTGTGTGAAGGCATAGAATGCAGGTGTGTGAAGTCATAGAATGGAGGTGTGTGAAGTCAGAATGGAGGGGTGTGAAGTCACAGAACGGAGGTGTGTGAAGTTATAAAATGGAGGTGTGTGAAGTTACAGAATGGAAGTGTGTGAAGTCACAAAATGGAGGTGTGTGAAGTCCCTGAATGGAGGTGTGTGAAGTCACAGAATGGAGCTGTGTGAACTCAGAATGGAGGTTTGTGAAGTCACAGAATGGAGGTGTGTGAAGTCATAGAATGGAAGTGTGTGAAGTCATAGAATGGAGGTGTGTGAAGTCAGAATGGAGATGTGTGAAGTCACCGAATGGAGTTGTGTGAATTCAGAAAGGAGGTGTGTGAAGTCACAGAATGGAGGTTTGTGAAGTCATAGAATGGAGGTGTGTGAGGTCATAGAATGGATGTTTCTGAAGGAAAAATTAAGGTGTGTGAAGTCATAGAATGGAGGTGTGTGAAGTCACAGAATGGAAGTGTGTGAAGTCAGAATGGAGGTGTGTAGTCATAGATTGGAGGTGGGTGAAGTCATAGAAAGGAGGTGAGGGAAGTCATAGAATGGAGGAATGTGAAGTCATCGAGTGCAGGTGAGTGAAGTCACAGATTCGAGGTCTGTGAAGTCATAGAATGGAGGTGTGTGATGTCAGAATTGAGGTGTGCGAAGTCATAGAATAGAGGTGTGTGAAGTCAGAATGGAGGTGTGTGAAGTCATAGATGGAGTTGTGTGAAGTCATAGTATGGAGGTGTTTGAAATCATAGAATGGAGTTTTGTGAAGTCACAGAATTCAGCTTTGTGAATTCAGAATGGAGGTGTGTGAACTAATAGAATGGAGGTGTGTGAAGTCAGAATGGAGGTGTGTGAACTCATAGAATGGAGGTGTGTGACGTCACAATGGAAGTGTGTGAAGTCATAGAATGGAGGTGTGTGAAGTCACAGAATGGAGGTGTATGAAGTCATAGAATGGAGGTATGTGAAGTCACCGAATGGAGGTTTGTGAAGTCATAGAATGGAGGTATGTGAAGTCAAATTGGAGGGGTGTGAAGTCGGAGAATGGAGGTGTGTGAAGTCACAGAATGGAGGTGGGTGAAGTCACAGAATGGAGGTGTGTGAAGTCATAGAATGGAGGTGTGTGAAATCACAGAATGGACGGGTATGAAGTCATATATTTTAGGTGTGTGAAGTCAAAATGGATGTGTGAAATCATAGAATGGATGTGTGTGAAGTCATAGAATGGAGGTGTGTGAAGTCACAGAATGGAGGTGTGTGAAGTCACAGAATGGTGGTGTGTGAAGTCATAGAATGGAAGTGTGTGAAATCATAGAATGAGGTGTGTGAAGTCAGAATGGAGGTGTGTGAAGTCACCGAATGGTGGTGGGTGAACTCCGAATGGAGGTGTGTGAAGTCACAGAATGGAGGTTTGCGAAGTCATAAAATGGAGGTGTGTGAAGACAAAATTGTGGTGCGTGAACTCATAGAATGGATGTGTGTGAACTAATAGAATGGAGGTGTGTGAAGTCGTGGAATGGAGGTGTGTGAAGTCAAAGAATGGAGGTGTGTGAAGGCAAACAAGGGTGGTGTGTGAAGTCACAGAATGGAGGTGTGTGAAGTCACAGAATGGAAGTGTGTGAAGACAAAATGGAGGAGTGTGAAGTCACAGAATGGAGGTGTGTGAAGTCACAGAATGGAGGTGTGTGAAATCAAAATGGTCGTGTGTGAAGTCACAAATGGAGGTGTGTGAAGTCACAGAATGTAGGTGTGTGAAGTCAAAATGGAGGTGTGTGAAGTCACAGAATGGAGGTGTGTGAAGTCACAGAATGGAGGTGTGTGACTCAGAATGGAGGTTTGTGAAGTCACAGAATGGAGGTGTGTGAAGTCATAGAATGGAAGTGTGTGAAGTCATAGAATGGAGGTGTGTGAAGTCAGAATGGAGATATGTGAAGTCACCGAATGGAGGTTTGTGAAGTCATAGAATGGAGGTATGTGAAGTCATAGAATGGATGTTTCTGAAGTAAAAATGAAGGTGTGTGAAGTCATAGAATGGAGGTGTGTGAAGTCACAGAATGGAGGTGTGTGAAGTCAGAATGGAGGTTGTAGTCATAGATTGGAGGTGGGTGAAGTCATAGAAAGAAGGTTTGGGAAGTCATAGAATGGAGGAGTATGAAGTCATAGAGTGCAGGTGAGTGAAGTTACAGATTCGAGGTCTGTGAAGTCATAGAATGGAGGTGTGTGAAGTCAGAATGGAGGTGTGTGAAGTCATAGAATGGAGTTGTGTGAAGTCATAGTATGGAGGTGTGTGAAATGATAGAATGGAGTTTTGTGAAGTCACAGAATGGAGCTGTGTGAATTCAGAATGGAGGTGTGTGAAGGCATAGAATGGAGGTGTGTGAAGTCAGAATGGAGGTGTTTGAACTCATAGAATGGAGGTGTGTGAAGTCACAGAATGGAAGTGTGGGAAGTCATAGAATGGAGGTGTGTGAAGTCACAGAATGGAGGTGTGTGAAATCATAGAATGGAGGTATGGGAAGTCACAGAATGGAGGTGTGTAAAGTCATAGAATGAAGTTGTGTGAAGTTATGGAATGGATGTTTGTAATGTAATAATATAGGTGTGTGAAGTCATAGAATGGAGGTGTGTGACGTCAAAGAATGGCGGTGTGCAAATTCATAGAATGGAGCTGTGTGAAGTCAGAATGGAGGTGTGTGAAGTCACAGAATGGAGGTGTGTCAACTCAGAATTTAGGTGTGTGAACTCAAAGAATGGAGGTGTGTGAAGGCATAGAATGCAGGTGTGTGAAGTCATAGAATGGAGGTGTGTGAAGTCAGAATGGAGGGGTGTGAAGTCACAGAACGGAGGTGTGTGAAGTTATAAAATGGAGGTGTGTGAAGTTACAGAATGGAAGTGTGTGAAGTCACAAAATGGAGGTGTGTGAAGTCCCTGAATGGAGGTGTGTGAAGTCACAGAATGGAGCTGTGTGAACTCAGAATGGAGGTTTGTGAAGTCACAGAATGGAGGTGTGTGAAGTCATAGAATGGAAGTGTGTGAAGTCATAGAATGGAGGTGTGTGAAGTCAGAATGGAGATGTGTGAAGTCACCGAATGGAGTTGTGTGAACTCAGAAAGGAGGTGTGTGAAGTCACAGAATGGAGGTTTGTGAAGTCATAGAATGGAGGTGTGTGAGGTCATAGAATGGATGTTTCTGAAGGAAAAATTAAGGTGTGTGAAGTCATAGAATGGAGGTGTGTGAAGTCACAGAATGGAAGTGTGTGAAGTCAGAATGGAGGTGTGTAGTCATAGATTGGAGGTGGGTGAAGTCATAGAAAGGAGGTGAGGGAAGTCATAGAATGGAGGAATGTGAAGTCATCGAGTGCAGGTGAGTGAAGTCACAGATTCGAGGTCTGTGAAGTCATAGAATGGAGGTGTGTGATGTCAGAATTGAGGTGTGCGAAGTCATAGAATAGAGGTGTGTGAAGTCAGAATGGAGGTGTGTGAAGTCATAGATGGAGTTGTGTGAAGTCATAGTATGGAGGTGTTTGAAATCATAGAATGGAGTTTTGTGAAGTCACAGAATTCAGCTTTGTGAATTCAGAATGGAGGTGTGTGAACTAATAGAATGGAGGTGTGTGAAGTCAGAATGGAGGTGTGTGAACTCATAGAATGGAGGTGTGTGACGTCACAATGGAAGTGTGTGAAGTCATAGAATGGAGGTGTGTGAAGTCACAGAATGGAGGTGTATGAAGTCATAGAATGGAGGTATGTGAAGTCACCGAATGGAGGTTTGTGAAGTCATAGAATGGAGGTATGTGAAGTCAAATTGGAGGGGTGTGAAGTCGGAGAATGGAGGTGTTTGAAGTCACAGAATGGAGGTGGGTGAAGTCACAGAATGGAGGTGTGTGAAGTCATAGAATGGAGGTGTGTGAAATCACAGAATGGACGGGTATGAAGTCATATATTTTAGGTGTGTGAAGTCAAAATGGATGTGTGAAATCATAGAATGGATGTGTGTGAAGTCATAGAATGGAGGTGTGTGAAGTCACAGAATGGAGGTGTGTGAAGTCACAGAATGGTGGTGTGTGAAGTCATAGAATGGAAGTGTGTGAAATCATAGAATGAGGTGTGTGAAGTCAGAATGGAGGTGTGTGAAGTCACCGAATGGTGGTGGGTGAACTCCGAATGGAGGTGTGTGAAGTCACAGAATGGAGGTTTGCGAAGTCATAAAATGGAGGTGTGTGAAGACAAAATTGTGGTGCGTGAACTCATAGAATGGATGTGTGTGAACTAATAGAATGGAGGTGTGTGAAGTCGTGGAATGGAGGTGTGTGAAGTCAAAGAATGGAGGTGTGTGAAGGCAAACAAGGGTGGTGTGTGAAGTCACAGAATGGAGGTGTGTGAAGTCACAGAATGGAAGTGTGTGAAGACAAAATGGAGGAGTGTGAAGTCACAGAATGGAGGTGTGTGAAGTCACAGAATGGAGGTGTGTGAAATCAAAATGGTCGTGTGTGAAGTCACAAATGGAGGTGTGTGAAGTCACAGAATGTAGGTGTGTGAAGTCAAAATGGAGGTGTGTGAAGTCAAAGAATGGAGGTGTGTGAACTCATAGAATGGAGGTGTGTGAAGTCATGGAATGGAGGTTTGTGAAGTCAAACATTGGAAGTGTGGGAAGTTACAGAAAGAAGATGTGTGAAGTCCTAGAATGGAGGTGTGTGAAGTCAGAATGCAGGTGTGGGAAGTCATAGAATGGAGGTGTGTGAAGTCATAGAATGGAGCTGTGTGAAGTCATAGAATGGAAGTGTGTGAAGTCATAGAATGGAGGTGTGTGAAGTCCTAGAATGGAGGTGTGTGAAGTCAGAATGCAGGTGTGGGAAGTCCTAGATTGGAGGTGTGTGAAGTCATAGAATGGAGGTGGGTGAAGTCATAGAATGGAATTGTGTGAAGTCATAGAATGGAGGTGTGTGAAGTCACAGAATGGAGGTGTGGGAAGTCACAGACTGGAGGTGTGTGATGTCACAGAATGGAGGTGTGTGAACTCAGAATGGAGGTGTGTAAAGTCACAGAATGTAGGTGGGTGAATTATAGAATGGAAGTGTGTGAAGTCATAGAATGGAGGTGTGTGAGGTCACAGAATTGACGGTATGAAGTCATAGAATGGAGGTGTGTGAAGTTACAGAATTGAGGTGTGTGAAGTCATAGAATGGAGGTGTGTGATTCAAAGAATGGAGGTGTGCAAATTCATAGAATGGAGCTGTGTGAAGTCAGAATGGAGGTGTGTGAAGTCACAGAATGGAGGTGTGTCAACTCAGAATTTAGGTGTGTGAAGTCAAAGAATGGAGGTGTGTGAAGTCATAAAATGGAGGTGTGTGAAGTCATGGAATGGAAGTGTGTGAAGTCACACAATGGAGGTGTGTGACGTCACAGAATGGAGGTGTGTGAAGTCACAGAATGGAGGTGTGTCAACTCAGAATTTAGGTGTGTGAAGTCAAAGAATGGAGGTGTGTGAAGTCATAAAATGGAGGTGTGTGAAGTCATGGAAAGGAAGTGTGTGAAGTCACACAATGGAAGTGTGTGAAGTCACAGAATGGAGGTGTGTGAAGTCACAGAATGGAGGTGTGTGACTCAGAATGGAGGTTTGTGAAGTCACAGAATGGAGGTGTGTGAAGTCATAGAATGGAAGTGTGTGAAGTCATAGAATGGAGGTGTGTGAAGTCAGAATGGAGATATGTGAAGTCACCGAATGGAGGTTTGTGAAGTCATAGAATGGAGGTATGTGAAGTCATAGAATGGATGTTTCTGAAGTAAAAATGAAGGTGTGTGAAGTCATAGAATGGAGGTGTGTGAAGTCACAGAATGGAGGTGTGTGAAGTCAGAATGGAGGTTGTAGTCATAGATTGGAGGTGGGTGAAGTCATAGAAAGAAGGTTTGGGAAGTCATAGAATGGAGGAGTATGAAGTCATAGAGTGCAGGTGAGTGAAGTTACAGATTCGAGGTCTGTGAAGTCATAGAATGGAGGTGTGTGAAGTCAGAATGGAGGTGTGTGAAGTCATAGAATGGAGTTGTGTGAAGTCATAGTATGGAGGTGTGTGAAATGATAGAATGGAGTTTTGTGAAGTCACAGAATGGAGCTGTGTGAATTCAGAATGGAGGTGTGTGAAGGCATAGAATGGAGGTGTGTGAAGTCAGAATGGAGGTGTTTGAACTCATAGAATGGAGGTGTGTGAAGTCACAGAATGGAAGTGTGGGAAGTCATAGAATGGAGGTGTGTGAAGTCACAGAATGGAGGTGTGTGAAATCATAGAATGGAGGTATGGGAAGTCACAGAATGGAGGTGTGTAAAGTCATAGAATGAAGTTGTGTGAAGTTATGGAATGGATGTTTGTAATGTAATAATATAGGTGTGTGAAGTCATAGAATGGAGGTGTGTGACGTCAAAGAATGGCGGTGTGCAAATTCATAGAATGGAGCTGTGTGAAGTCAGAATGGAGGTGTGTGAAGTCACAGAATGGAGGTGTGTCAACTCAGAATTTAGGTGTGTGAACTCAAAGAATGGAGGTGTGTGAAGGCATAGAATGCAGGTGTGTGAAGTCATAGAATGGAGGTGTGTGAAGTCAGAATGGAGGGGTGTGAAGTCACAGAACGGAGGTGTGTGAAGTTATAAAATGGAGGTGTGTGAAGTTACAGAATGGAAGTGTGTGAAGTCACAAAATGGAGGTGTGTGAAGTCCCTGAATGGAGGTGTGTGAAGTCACAGAATGGAGCTGTGTGAACTCAGAATGGAGGTTTGTGAAGTCACAGAATGGAGGTGTGTGAAGTCATAGAATGGAAGTGTGTGAAGTCATAGAATGGAGGTGTGTGAAGTCAGAATGGAGATGTGTGAAGTCACCGAATGGAGTTGTGTGAATTCAGAAAGGAGGTGTGTGAAGTCACAGAATGGAGGTTTGTGAAGTCATAGAATGGAGGTGTGTGAGGTCATAGAATGGATGTTTCTGAAGGAAAAATTAAGGTGTGTGAAGTCATAGAATGGAGGTGTGTGAAGTCACAGAATGGAAGTGTGTGAAGTCAGAATGGAGGTGTGTAGTCATAGATTGGAGGTGGGTGAAGTCATAGAAAGGAGGTGAGGGAAGTCATAGAATGGAGGAATGTGAAGTCATCGAGTGCAGGTGAGTGAAGTCACAGATTCGAGGTCTGTGAAGTCATAGAATGGAGGTGTGTGATGTCAGAATTGAGGTGTGCGAAGTCATAGAATAGAGGTGTGTGAAGTCAGAATGGAGGTGTGTGAAGTCATAGATGGAGTTGTGTGAAGTCATAGTATGGAGGTGTTTGAAATCATAGAATGGAGTTTTGTGAAGTCACAGAATTCAGCTTTGTGAATTCAGAATGGAGGTGTGTGAACTAATAGAATGGAGGTGTGTGAAGTCAGAATGGAGGTGTGTGAACTCATAGAATGGAGGTGTGTGACGTCACAATGGAAGTGTGTGAAGTCATAGAATGGAGGTGTGTGAAGTCACAGAATGGAGGTGTATGAAGTCATAGAATGGAGGTATGTGAAGTCACCGAATGGAGGTTTGTGAAGTCATAGAATGGAGGTATGTGAAGTCAAATTGGAGGGGTGTGAAGTCGGAGAATGGAGGTGTGTGAAGTCACAGAATGGAGGTGGGTGAAGTCACAGAATGGAGGTGTGTGAAGTCATAGAATGGAGGTGTGTGAAATCACAGAATGGACGGGTATGAAGTCATATATTTTAGGTGTGTGAAGTCAAAATGGATGTGTGAAATCATAGAATGGATGTGTGTGAAGTCATAGAATGGAGGTGTGTGAAGTCACAGAATGGAGGTGTGTGAAGTCACAGAATGGTGGTGTGTGAAGTCATAGAATGGAAGTGTGTGAAATCATAGAATGAGGTGTGTGAAGTCAGAATGGAGGTGTGTGAAGTCACCGAATGGTGGTGGGTGAACTCCGAATGGAGGTGTGTGAAGTCACAGAATGGAGGTTTGCGAAGTCATAAAATGGAGGTGTGTGAAGACAAAATTGTGGTGCGTGAACTCATAGAATGGATGTGTGTGAACTAATAGAATGGAGGTGTGTGAAGTCGTGGAATGGAGGTGTGTGAAGTCAAAGAATGGAGGTGTGTGAAGGCAAACAAGGGTGGTGTGTGAAGTCACAGAATGGAGGTGTGTGAAGTCACAGAATGGAAGTGTGTGAAGACAAAATGGAGGAGTGTGAAGTCACAGAATGGAGGTGTGTGAAGTCACAGAATGGAGGTGTGTGAAATCAAAATGGTCGTGTGTGAAGTCACAAATGGAGGTGTGTGAAGTCACAGAATGTAGGTGTGTGAAGTCAAAATGGAGGTGTGTGAAGTCACAGAATGGAGGTGTGTGAAGTCACAGAATGGAGGTGTGTGACTCAGAATGGAGGTTTGTGAAGTCACAGAATGGAGGTGTGTGAAGTCATAGAATGGAAGTGTGTGAAGTCATAGAATGGAGGTGTGTGAAGTCAGAATGGAGATATGTGAAGTCACCGAATGGAGGTTTGTGAAGTCATAGAATGGAGGTATGTGAAGTCATAGAATGGATGTTTCTGAAGTAAAAATGAAGGTGTGTGAAGTCATAGAATGGAGGTGTGTGAAGTCACAGAATGGAGGTGTGTGAAGTCAGAATGGAGGTTGTAGTCATAGATTGGAGGTGGGTGAAGTCATAGAAAGAAGGTTTGGGAAGTCATAGAATGGAGGAGTATGAAGTCATAGAGTGCAGGTGAGTGAAGTTACAGATTCGAGGTCTGTGAAGTCATAGAATGGAGGTGTGTGAAGTCAGAATGGAGGTGTGTGAAGTCATAGAATGGAGTTGTGTGAAGTCATAGTATGGAGGTGTGTGAAATGATAGAATGGAGTTTTGTGAAGTCACAGAATGGAGCTGTGTGAATTCAGAATGGAGGTGTGTGAAGGCATAGAATGGAGGTGTGTGAAGTCAGAATGGAGGTGTTTGAACTCATAGAATGGAGGTGTGTGAAGTCACAGAATGGAAGTGTGGGAAGTCATAGAATGGAGGTGTGTGAAGTCACAGAATGGAGGTGTGTGAAATCATAGAATGGAGGTATGGGAAGTCACAGAATGGAGGTGTGTAAAGTCATAGAATGAAGTTGTGTGAAGTTATGGAATGGATGTTTGTAATGTAATAATATAGGTGTGTGAAGTCATAGAATGGAGGTGTGTGACGTCAAAGAATGGCGGTGTGCAAATTCATAGAATGGAGCTGTGTGAAGTCAGAATGGAGGTGTGTGAAGTCACAGAATGGAGGTGTGTCAACTCAGAATTTAGGTGTGTGAACTCAAAGAATGGAGGTGTGTGAAGGCATAGAATGCAGGTGTGTGAAGTCATAGAATGGAGGTGTGTGAAGTCAGAATGGAGGGGTGTGAAGTCACAGAACGGAGGTGTGTGAAGTTATAAAATGGAGGTGTGTGAAGTTACAGAATGGAAGTGTGTGAAGTCACAAAATGGAGGTGTGTGAAGTCCCTGAATGGAGGTGTGTGAAGTCACAGAATGGAGCTGTGTGAACTCAGAATGGAGGTTTGTGAAGTCACAGAATGGAGGTGTGTGAAGTCATAGAATGGAAGTGTGTGAAGTCATAGAATGGAGGTGTGTGAAGTCAGAATGGAGATGTGTGAAGTCACCGAATGGAGTTGTGTGAATTCAGAAAGGAGGTGTGTGAAGTCACAGAATGGAGGTTTGTGAAGTCATAGAATGGAGGTGTGTGAGGTCATAGAATGGATGTTTCTGAAGGAAAAATTAAGGTGTGTGAAGTCATAGAATGGAGGTGTGTGAAGTCACAGAATGGAAGTGTGTGAAGTCAGAATGGAGGTGTGTAGTCATAGATTGGAGGTGGGTGAAGTCATAGAAAGGAGGTGAGGGAAGTCATAGAATGGAGGAATGTGAAGTCATCGAGTGCAGGTGAGTGAAGTCACAGATTCGAGGTCTGTGAAGTCATAGAATGGAGGTGTGTGATGTCAGAATTGAGGTGTGCGAAGTCATAGAATAGAGGTGTGTGAAGTCAGAATGGAGGTGTGTGAAGTCATAGATGGAGTTGTGTGAAGTCATAGTATGGAGGTGTTTGAAATCATAGAATGGAGTTTTGTGAAGTCACAGAATTCAGCTTTGTGAATTCAGAATGGAGGTGTGTGAACTAATAGAATGGAGGTGTGTGAAGTCAGAATGGAGGTGTGTGAACTCATAGAATGGAGGTGTGTGACGTCACAATGGAAGTGTGTGAAGTCATAGAATGGAGGTGTGTGAAGTCACAGAATGGAGGTGTATGAAATCATAGAATGGAGGTATGTGAAGTCACCGAATGGAGGTTTGTGAAGTCATAGAATGGAGGTATGTGAAGTCAAATTGGAGGGGTGTGAAGTCGGAGAATGGAGGTGTTTGAAGTCACAGAATGGAGGTGGGTGAAGTCACAGAATGGAGGTGTGTGAAGTCATAGAATGGAGGTGTGTGAAATCACAGAATGGACGGGTATGAAGTCATATATTTTAGGTGTGTGAAGTCAAAATGGATGTGTGAAATCATAGAATGGATGTGTGTGAAGTCATAGAATGGAGGTGTGTGAAGTCACAGAATGGAGGTGTGTGAAGTCACAGAATGGTGGTGTGTGAAGTCATAGAATGGAAGTGTGTGAAATCATAGAATGAGGTGTGTGAAGTCAGAATGGAGGTGTGTGAAGTCACCGAATGGTGGTGGGTGAACTCCGAATGGAGGTGTGTGAAGTCACAGAATGGAGGTTTGCGAAGTCATAAAATGGAGGTGTGTGAAGACAAAATTGTGGTGCGTGAACTCATAGAATGGATGTGTGTGAACTAATAGAATGGAGGTGTGTGAAGTCGTGGAATGGAGGTGTGTGAAGTCAAAGAATGGAGGTGTGTGAAGGCAAACAAGGGTGGTGTGTGAAGTCACAGAATGGAGGTGTGTGAAGTCACAGAATGGAAGTGTGTGAAGACAAAATGGAGGAGTGTGAAGTCACAGAATGGAGGTGTGTGAAGTCACAGAATGGAGGTGTGTGAAATCAAAATGGTCGTGTGTGAAGTCACAAATGGAGGTGTGTGAAGTCACAGAATGTAGGTGTGTGAAGTCAAAATGGAGGTGTGTGAAGTCAAAGAATGGAGGTGTGTGAACTCATAGAATGGAGGTGTGTGAAGTCATGGAATGGAGGTTTGTGAAGTCAAACATTGGAAGTGTGGGAAGTTACAGAAAGAAGATGTGTGAAGTCCTAGAATGGAGGTGTGTGAAGTCAGAATGCAGGTGTGGGAAGTCATAGAATGGAGGTGTGTGAAGTCATAGAATGGAGCTGTGTGAAGTCATAGAATGGAAGTGTGTGAAGTCATAGAATGGAGGTGTGTGAAGTCCTAGAATGGAGGTGTGTGAAGTCAGAATGCAGGTGTGGGAAGTCCTAGATTGGAGGTGTGTGAAGTCATAGAATGGAGGTGGGTGAAGTCATAGAATGGAATTGTGTGAAGTCATAGAATGGAGGTGTGTGAAGTCACAGAATGGAGGTGTGGGAAGTCACAGACTGGAGGTGTGTGATGTCACAGAATGGAGGTGTGTGAACTCAGAATGGAGGTGTGTAAAGTCACAGAATGTAGGTGGGTGAATTATAGAATGGAAGTGTGTGAAGTCATAGAATGGAGGTGTGTGAGGTCACAGAATTGACGGTATGAAGTCATAGAATGGAGGTGTGTGAAGTTACAGAATTGAGGTGTGTGAAGTCATAGAATGGAGGTGTGTGATTCAAAGAATGGAGGTGTGCAAATTCATAGAATGGAGCTGTGTGAAGTCAGAATGGAGGTGTGTGAAGTCACAGAATGGAGGTGTGTCAACTCAGAATTTAGGTGTGTGAAGTCAAAGAATGGAGGTGTGTGAAGTCATAAAATGGAGGTGTGTGAAGTCATGGAATGGAAGTGTGTGAAGTCACACAATGGAGGTGTGTGACGTCACAGAATGGCTGTGTGTGAAGTCACAGAATGGAGGTGTGTCAACTCAGAATTTAGGTGTGTGAAGTCAAAGAATGGAGGTGTGTGAAGTCATAAAATGGAGGTGTGTGAAGTCATGGAAAGGAAGTGTGTGAAGTCACACAATGGAAGTGTGTGAAGTCACAGAATGGAGGTGTGTGAAGTCACAGAATGGAGGTGTGTGACTCAGAATGGAGGTTTGTGAAGTCACAGAATGGAGGTGTGTGAAGTCATAGAATGGAAGTGTGTGAAGTCATAGAATGGAGGTGTGTGAAGTCAGAATGGAGATATGTGAAGTCACCGAATGGAGGTTTGTGAAGTCATAGAATGGAGGTATGTGAAGTCATAGAATGGATGTTTCTGAAGTAAAAATGAAGGTGTGTGAAGTCATAGAATGGAGGTGTGTGAAGTCACAGAATGGAGGTGTGTGAAGTCAGAATGGAGGTTGTAGTCATAGATTGGAGGTGGGTGAAGTCATAGAAAGAAGGTTTGGGAAGTCATAGAATGGAGGAGTATGAAGTCATAGAGTGCAGGTGAGTGAAGTTACAGATTCGAGGTCTGTGAAGTCATAGAATGGAGGTGTGTGAAGTCAGAATGGAGGTGTGTGAAGTCATAGAATGGAGTTGTGTGAAGTCATAGTATGGAGGTGTGTGAAATGATAGAATGGAGTTTTGTGAAGTCACAGAATGGAGCTGTGTGAATTCAGAATGGAGGTGTGTGAAGGCATAGAATGGAGGTGTGTGAAGTCAGAATGGAGGTGTTTGAACTCATAGAATGGAGGTGTGTGAAGTCACAGAATGGAAGTGTGGGAAGTCATAGAATGGAGGTGTGTGAAGTCACAGAATGGAGGTGTGTGAAATCATAGAATGGAGGTATGGGAAGTCACAGAATGGAGGTGTGTAAAGTCATAGAATGAAGTTGTGTGAAGTTATGGAATGGATGTTTGTAATGTAATAATATAGGTGTGTGAAGTCATAGAATGGAGGTGTGTGACGTCAAAGAATGGCGGTGTGCAAATTCATAGAATGGAGCTGTGTGAAGTCAGAATGGAGGTGTGTGAAGTCACAGAATGGAGGTGTGTCAACTCAGAATTTAGGTGTGTGAACTCAAAGAATGGAGGTGTGTGAAGGCATAGAATGCAGGTGTGTGAAGTCATAGAATGGAGGTGTGTGAAGTCAGAATGGAGGGGTGTGAAGTCACAGAACGGAGGTGTGTGAAGTTATAAAATGGAGGTGTGTGAAGTTACAGAATGGAAGTGTGTGAAGTCACAAAATGGAGGTGTGTGAAGTCCCTGAATGGAGGTGTGTGAAGTCACAGAATGGAGCTGTGTGAACTCAGAATGGAGGTTTGTGAAGTCACAGAATGGAGGTGTGTGAAGTCATAGAATGGAAGTGTGTGAAGTCATAGAATGGAGGTGTGTGAAGTCAGAATGGAGATGTGTGAAGTCACCGAATGGAGTTGTGTGAATTCAGAAAGGAGGTGTGTGAAGTCACAGAATGGAGGTTTGTGAAGTCATAGAATGGAGGTGTGTGAGGTCATAGAATGGATGTTTCTGAAGGAAAAATTAAGGTGTGTGAAGTCATAGAATGGAGGTGTGTGAAGTCACAGAATGGAAGTGTGTGAAGTCAGAATGGAGGTGTGTAGTCATAGATTGGAGGTGGGTGAAGTCATAGAAAGGAGGTGAGGGAAGTCATAGAATGGAGGAATGTGAAGTCATCGAGTGCAGGTGAGTGAAGTCACAGATTCGAGGTCTGTGAAGTCATAGAATGGAGGTGTGTGATGTCAGAATTGAGGTGTGCGAAGTCATAGAATAGAGGTGTGTGAAGTCAGAATGGAGGTGTGTGAAGTCATAGATGGAGTTGTGTGAAGTCATAGTATGGAGGTGTTTGAAATCATAGAATGGAGTTTTGTGAAGTCACAGAATTCAGCTTTGTGAATTCAGAATGGAGGTGTGTGAACTAATAGAATGGAGGTGTGTGAAGTCAGAATGGAGGTGTGTGAACTCATAGAATGGAGGTGTGTGACGTCACAATGGAAGTGTGTGAAGTCATAGAATGGAGGTGTGTGAAGTCACAGAATGGAGGTGTATGAAGTCATAGAATGGAGGTATGTGAAGTCACCGAATGGAGGTTTGTGAAGTCATAGAATGGAGGTATGTGAAGTCAAATTGGAGGGGTGTGAAGTCGGAGAATGGAGGTGTGTGAAGTCACAGAATGGAGGTGGGTGAAGTCACAGAATGGAGGTGTGTGAAGTCATAGAATGGAGGTGTGTGAAATCACAGAATGGACGGGTATGAAGTCATATATTTTAGGTGTGTGAAGTCAAAATGGATGTGTGAAATCATAGAATGGATGTGTGTGAAGTCATAGAATGGAGGTGTGTGAAGTCACAGAATGGAGGTGTGTGAAGTCACAGAATGGTGGTGTGTGAAGTCATAGAATGGAAGTGTGTGAAATCATAGAATGAGGTGTGTGAAGTCAGAATGGAGGTGTGTGAAGTCACCGAATGGTGGTGGGTGAACTCCGAATGGAGGTGTGTGAAGTCACAGAATGGAGGTTTGCGAAGTCATAAAATGGAGGTGTGTGAAGACAAAATTGTGGTGCGTGAACTCATAGAATGGATGTGTGTGAACTAATAGAATGGAGGTGTGTGAAGTCGTGGAATGGAGGTGTGTGAAGTCAAAGAATGGAGGTGTGTGAAGGCAAACAAGGGTGGTGTGTGAAGTCACAGAATGGAGGTGTGTGAAGTCACAGAATGGAAGTGTGTGAAGACAAAATGGAGGAGTGTGAAGTCACAGAATGGAGGTGTGTGAAGTCACAGAATGGAGGTGTGTGAAATCAAAATGGTCGTGTGTGAAGTCACAAATGGAGGTGTGTGAAGTCACAGAATGTAGGTGTGTGAAGTCAAAATGGAGGTGTGTGAAGTCAAAGAATGGAGGTGTGTGAACTCATAGAATGGAGGTGTGTGAAGTCATGGAATGGAGGTTTGTGAAGTCAAACATTGGAAGTGTGGGAAGTTACAGAAAGAAGATGTGTGAAGTCCTAGAATGGAGGTGTGTGAAGTCAGAATGCAGGTGTGGGAAGTCATAGAATGGAGGTGTGTGAAGTCATAGAATGGAGCTGTGTGAAGTCATAGAATGGAAGTGTGTGAAGTCATAGAATGGAGGTGTGTGAAGTCCTAGAATGGAGGTGTGTGAAGTCAGAATGCAGGTGTGGGAAGTCCTAGATTGGAGGTGTGTGAAGTCATAGAATGGAGGTGGGTGAAGTCATAGAATGGAATTGTGTGAAGTCATAGAATGGAGGTGTGTGAAGTCACAGAATGGAGGTGTGGGAAGTCACAGACTGGAGGTGTGTGATGTCACAGAATGGAGGTGTGTGAACTCAGAATGGAGGTGTGTAAAGTCACAGAATGTAGGTGGGTGAATTATAGAATGGAAGTGTGTGAAGTCATAGAATGGAGGTGTGTGAGGTCACAGAATTGACGGTATGAAGTCATAGAATGGAGGTGTGTGAAGTTACAGAATTGAGGTGTGTGAAGTCATAGAATGGAGGTGTGTGATTCAAAGAATGGAGGTGTGCAAATTCATAGAATGGAGCTGTGTGAAGTCAGAATGGAGGTGTGTGAAGTCACAGAATGGAGGTGTGTCAACTCAGAATTTAGGTGTGTGAAGTCAAAGAATGGAGGTGTGTGAAGTCATAAAATGGAGGTGTGTGAAGTCATGGAATGGAAGTGTGTGAAGTCACACAATGGAGGTGTGTGACGTCACAGAATGGAGGTGTGTGAAGTCACAGAATGGAGGTGTGTCAACTCAGAATTTAGGTGTGTGAAGTCAAAGAATGGAGGTGTGTGAAGTCATAAAATGGAGGTGTGTGAAGTCATGGAAAGGAAGTGTGTGAAGTCACACAATGGAAGTGTGTGAAGTCACAGAATGGAGGTGTGTGAAGTCACAGAATGGAGGTGTGTGACTCAGAATGGAGGTTTGTGAAGTCACAGAATGGAGGTGTGTGAAGTCATAGAATGGAAGTGTGTGAAGTCATAGAATGGAGGTGTGTGAAGTCAGAATGGAGATATGTGAAGTCACCGAATGGAGGTTTGTGAAGTCATAGAATGGAGGTATGTGAAGTCATAGAATGGATGTTTCTGAAGTAAAAATGAAGGTGTGTGAAGTCATAGAATGGAGGTGTGTGAAGTCACAGAATGGAGGTGTGTGAAGTCAGAATGGAGGTTGTAGTCATAGATTGGAGGTGGGTGAAGTCATAGAAAGAAGGTTTGGGAAGTCATAGAATGGAGGAGTATGAAGTCATAGAGTGCAGGTGAGTGAAGTTACAGATTCGAGGTCTGTGAAGTCATAGAATGGAGGTGTGTGAAGTCAGAATGGAGGTGTGTGAAGTCATAGAATGGAGTTGTGTGAAGTCATAGTATGGAGGTGTGTGAAATGATAGAATGGAGTTTTGTGAAGTCACAGAATGGAGCTGTGTGAATTCAGAATGGAGGTGTGTGAAGGCATAGAATGGAGGTGTGTGAAGTCAGAATGGAGGTGTTTGAACTCATAGAATGGAGGTGTGTGAAGTCACAGAATGGAGGTGTGTGAAATCATAGAATGGAGGTATGGGAAGTCACAGAATGGAGGTGTGTAAAGTCATAGAATGAAGTTGTGTGAAGTTATGGAATGGATGTTTGTAATGTAATAATATAGGTGTGTGAAGTCATAGAATGGAGGTGTGTGACGTCAAAGAATGGCGGTGTGCAAATTCATAGAATGGAGCTGTGTGAAGTCAGAATGGAGGTGTGTGAAGTCACAGAATGGAGGTGTGTCAACTCAGAATTTAGGTGTGTGAACTCAAAGAATGGAGGTGTGTGAAGGCATAGAATGCAGGTGTGTGAAGTCATAGAATGGAGGTGTGTGAAGTCAGAATGGAGGGGTGTGAAGTCACAGAACGGAGGTGTGTGAAGTTATAAAATGGAGGTGTGTGAAGTTACAGAATGGAAGTGTGTGAAGTCACAAAATGGAGGTGTGTGAAGTCCCTGAATGGAGGTGTGTGAAGTCACAGAATGGAGCTGTGTGAACTCAGAATGGAGGTTTGTGAAGTCACAGAATGGAGGTGTGTGAAGTCATAGAATGGAAGTGTGTGAAGTCATAGAATGGAGGTGTGTGAAGTCAGAATGGAGATGTGTGAAGTCACCGAATGGAGTTGTGTGAATTCAGAAAGGAGGTGTGTGAAGTCACAGAATGGAGGTTTGTGAAGTCATAGAATGGAGGTGTGTGAGGTCATAGAATGGATGTTTCTGAAGGAAAAATTAAGGTGTGTGAAGTCATAGAATGGAGGTGTGTGAAGTCACAGAATGGAAGTGTGTGAAGTCAGAATGGAGGTGTGTAGTCATAGATTGGAGGTGGGTGAAGTCATAGAAAGGAGGTGAGGGAAGTCATAGAATGGAGGAATGTGAAGTCATCGAGTGCAGGTGAGTGAAGTCACAGATTCGAGGTCTGTGAAGTCATAGAATGGAGGTGTGTGATGTCAGAATTGAGGTGTGCGAAGTCATAGAATAGAGGTGTGTGAAGTCAGAATGGAGGTGTGTGAAGTCATAGATGGAGTTGTGTGAAGTCATAGTATGGAGGTGTTTGAAATCATAGAATGGAGTTTTGTGAAGTCACAGAATTCAGCTTTGTGAATTCAGAATGGAGGTGTGTGAACTAATAGAATGGAGGTGTGTGAAGTCAGAATGGAGGTGTGTGAACTCATAGAATGGAGGTGTGTGACGTCACAATGGAAGTGTGTGAAGTCATAGAATGGAGGTGTGTGAAGTCACAGAATGGAGGTGTATGAAGTCATAGAATGGAGGTATGTGAAGTCACCGAATGGAGGTTTGTGAAGTCATAGAATGGAGGTATGTGAAGTCAAATTGGAGGGGTGTGAAGTCGGAGAATGGAGGTGTGTGAAGTCACAGAATGGAGGTGGGTGAAGTCACAGAATGGAGGTGTGTGAAGTCATAGAATGGAGGTGTGTGAAATCACAGAATGGACGGGTATGAAGTCATATATTTTAGGTGTGTGAAGTCAAAATGGATGTGTGAAATCATAGAATGGATGTGTGTGAAGTCATAGAATGGAGGTGTGTGAAGTCACAGAATGGAGGTGTGTGAAGTCACAGAATGGTGGTGTGTGAAGTCATAGAATGGAAGTGTGTGAAATCATAGAATGAGGTGTGTGAAGTCAGAATGGAGGTGTGTGAAGTCACCGAATGGTGGTGGGTGAACTCCGAATGGAGGTGTGTGAAGTCACAGAATGGAGGTTTGCGAAGTCATAAAATGGAGGTGTGTGAAGACAAAATTGTGGTGCGTGAACTCATAGAATGGATGTGTGTGAACTAATAGAATGGAGGTGTGTGAAGTCGTGGAATGGAGGTGTGTGAAGTCAAAGAATGGAGGTGTGTGAAGGCAAACAAGGGTGGTGTGTGAAGTCACAGAATGGAGGTGTGTGAAGTCACAGAATGGAAGTGTGTGAAGACAAAATGGAGGAGTGTGAAGTCACAGAATGGAGGTGTGTGAAGTCACAGAATGGAGGTGTGTGAAATCAAAATGGTCGTGTGTGAAGTCACAAATGGAGGTGTGTGAAGTCACAGAATGTAGGTGTGTGAAGTCAAAATGGAGGTGTGTGAAGTCACAGAATGGAGGTGTGTGAAGTCACAGAATGGAGGTGTGTGACTCAGAATGGAGGTTTGTGAAGTCACAGAATGGAGGTGTGTGAAGTCATAGAATGGAAGTGTGTGAAGTCATAGAATGGAGGTGTGTGAAGTCAGAATGGAGATATGTGAAGTCACCGAATGGAGGTTTGTGAAGTCATAGAATGGAGGTATGTGAAGTCATAGAATGGATGTTTCTGAAGTAAAAATGAAGGTGTGTGAAGTCATAGAATGGAGGTGTGTGAAGTCACAGAATGGAGGTGTGTGAAGTCAGAATGGAGGTTGTAGTCATAGATTGGAGGTGGGTGAAGTCATAGAAAGAAGGTTTGGGAAGTCATAGAATGGAGGAGTATGAAGTCATAGAGTGCAGGTGAGTGAAGTTACAGATTCGAGGTCTGTGAAGTCATAGAATGGAGGTGTGTGAAGTCAGAATGGAGGTGTGTGAAGTCATAGAATGGAGTTGTGTGAAGTCATAGTATGGAGGTGTGTGAAATGATAGAATGGAGTTTTGTGAAGTCACAGAATGGAGCTGTGTGAATTCAGAATGGAGGTGTGTGAAGGCATAGAATGGAGGTGTGTGAAGTCAGAATGGAGGTGTTTGAACTCATAGAATGGAGGTGTGTGAAGTCACAGAATGGAAGTGTGGGAAGTCATAGAATGGAGGTGTGTGAAGTCACAGAATGGAGGTGTGTGAAATCATAGAATGGAGGTATGGGAAGTCACAGAATGGAGGTGTGTAAAGTCATAGAATGAAGTTGTGTGAAGTTATGGAATGGATGTTTGTAATGTAATAATATAGGTGTGTGAAGTCATAGAATGGAGGTGTGTGACGTCAAAGAATGGCGGTGTGCAAATTCATAGAATGGAGCTGTGTGAAGTCAGAATGGAGGTGTGTGAAGTCACAGAATGGAGGTGTGTCAACTCAGAATTTAGGTGTGTGAACTCAAAGAATGGAGGTGTGTGAAGGCATAGAATGCAGGTGTGTGAAGTCATAGAATGGAGGTGTGTGAAGTCAGAATGGAGGGGTGTGAAGTCACAGAACGGAGGTGTGTGAAGTTATAAAATGGAGGTGTGTGAAGTTACAGAATGGAAGTGTGTGAAGTCACAAAATGGAGGTGTGTGAAGTCCCTGAATGGAGGTGTGTGAAGTCACAGAATGGAGCTGTGTGAACTCAGAATGGAGGTTTGTGAAGTCACAGAATGGAGGTGTGTGAAGTCATAGAATGGAAGTGTGTGAAGTCATAGAATGGAGGTGTGTGAAGTCAGAATGGAGATGTGTGAAGTCACCGAATGGAGTTGTGTGAACTCAGAAAGGAGGTGTGTGAAGTCACAGAATGGAGGTTTGTGAAGTCATAGAATGGAGGTGTGTGAGGTCATAGAATGGATGTTTCTGAAGGAAAAATTAAGGTGTGTGAAGTCATAGAATGGAGGTGTGTGAAGTCACAGAATGGAAGTGTGTGAAGTCAGAATGGAGGTGTGTAGTCATAGATTGGAGGTGGGTGAAGTCATAGAAAGGAGGTGAGGGAAGTCATAGAATGGAGGAATGTGAAGTCATCGAGTGCAGGTGAGTGAAGTCACAGATTCGAGGTCTGTGAAGTCATAGAATGGAGGTGTGTGATGTCAGAATTGAGGTGTGCGAAGTCATAGAATAGAGGTGTGTGAAGTCAGAATGGAGGTGTGTGAAGTCATAGATGGAGTTGTGTGAAGTCATAGTATGGAGGTGTTTGAAATCATAGAATGGAGTTTTGTGAAGTCACAGAATTCAGCTTTGTGAATTCAGAATGGAGGTGTGTGAACTAATAGAATGGAGGTGTGTGAAGTCAGAATGGAGGTGTGTGAACTCATAGAATGGAGGTGTGTGACGTCACAATGGAAGTGTGTGAAGTCATAGAATGGAGGTGTGTGAAGTCACAGAATGGAGGTGTATGAAGTCATAGAATGGAGGTATGTGAAGTCACCGAATGGAGGTTTGTGAAGTCATAGAATGGAGGTATGTGAAGTCAAATTGGAGGGGTGTGAAGTCGGAGAATGGAGGTGTTTGAAGTCACAGAATGGAGGTGGGTGAAGTCACAGAATGGAGGTGTGTGAAGTCATAGAATGGAGGTGTGTGAAATCACAGAATGGACGGGTATGAAGTCATATATTTTAGGTGTGTGAAGTCAAAATGGATGTGTGAAATCATAGAATGGATGTGTGTGAAGTCATAGAATGGAGGTGTGTGAAGTCACAGAATGGAGGTGTGTGAAGTCACAGAATGGTGGTGTGTGAAGTCATAGAATGGAAGTGTGTGAAATCATAGAATGAGGTGTGTGAAGTCAGAATGGAGGTGTGTGAAGTCACCGAATGGTGGTGGGTGAACTCCGAATGGAGGTGTGTGAAGTCACAGAATGGAGGTTTGCGAAGTCATAAAATGGAGGTGTGTGAAGACAAAATTGTGGTGCGTGAACTCATAGAATGGATGTGTGTGAACTAATAGAATGGAGGTGTGTGAAGTCGTGGAATGGAGGTGTGTGAAGTCAAAGAATGGAGGTGTGTGAAGGCAAACAAGGGTGGTGTGTGAAGTCACAGAATGGAGGTGTGTGAAGTCACAGAATGGAAGTGTGTGAAGACAAAATGGAGGAGTGTGAAGTCACAGAATGGAGGTGTGTGAAGTCACAGAATGGAGGTGTGTGAAATCAAAATGGTCGTGTGTGAAGTCACAAATGGAGGTGTGTGAAGTCACAGAATGTAGGTGTGTGAAGTCAAAATGGAGGTGTGTGAAGTCAAAGAATGGAGGTGTGTGAACTCATAGAATGGAGGTGTGTGAAGTCATGGAATGGAGGTTTGTGAAGTCAAACATTGGAAGTGTGGGAAGTTACAGAAAGAAGATGTGTGAAGTCCTAGAATGGAGGTGTGTGAAGTCAGAATGCAGGTGTGGGAAGTCATAGAATGGAGGTGTGTGAAGTCATAGAATGGAGCTGTGTGAAGTCATAGAATGGAAGTGTGTGAAGTCATAGAATGGAGGTGTGTGAAGTCCTAGAATGGAGGTGTGTGAAGTCAGAATGCAGGTGTGGGAAGTCCTAGATTGGAGGTGTGTGAAGTCATAGAATGGAGGTGGGTGAAGTCATAGAATGGAATTGTGTGAAGTCATAGAATGGAGGTGTGTGAAGTCACAGAATGGAGGTGTGGGAAGTCACAGACTGGAGGTGTGTGATGTCACAGAATGGAGGTGTGTGAACTCAGAATGGAGGTGTGTAAAGTCACAGAATGTAGGTGGGTGAATTATAGAATGGAAGTGTGTGAAGTCATAGAATGGAGGTGTGTGAGGTCACAGAATTGACGGTATGAAGTCATAGAATGGAGGTGTGTGAAGTTACAGAATTGAGGTGTGTGAAGTCATAGAATGGAGGTGTGTGATTCAAAGAATGGAGGTGTGCAAATTCATAGAATGGAGCTGTGTGAAGTCAGAATGGAGGTGTGTGAAGTCACAGAATGGAGGTGTGTCAACTCAGAATTTAGGTGTGTGAAGTCAAAGAATGGAGGTGTGTGAAGTCATAAAATGGAGGTGTGTGAAGTCATGGAATGGAAGTGTGTGAAGTCACACAATGGAGGTGTGTGACGTCACAGAATGGAGGTGTGTGAAGTCACAGAATGGAGGTGTGTGACTCAGAATGGAGGTTTGTAAAGTCACAGAATGGAGGTGTGTGAAGTCATAGAATGGAAGTGTGTGAAGTCATAGAATGGAGGTGTGTGAAGTCAGAATGGAGATATGTGAAGTCACCGAATGGAGGTTTGTGAAGTCATAGAATGGAGGTATGTGAAGTCATAGAATGGATGTTTCTGAAGTAAAAATGAAGGTGTGTGAACTCATAGAATGGAGGTGTGTGAAGTCACAGAATGGAGGTGTGTAGTCATAGATTGGAGGTCGTGAATTCATAGAAAGAAGGTGTGGGAAATCATAGAATGGAGGAGTATGAAGTCATAGAGTGCAGGTGAGTGAAGTCACATATTCGAGATCTGTGAAGTCATAGAATGGAGGTGTGTGAAGTCAGAATGGAGGTGTGTGAAGTCATAGATGGAGTTGTGTGAAGTCACAGTATGGAGGTGTGTGAAATCATAGAATGGAGTTTTGTGAAGTCACAGAATGGACCTGTGTGAATTCAGAATGGAGGTGTGTGAAGTCATAGAATGGAGGTGTGTGAAGTCAGAATGGAGGTGTTTGAACTCATAGAATGGAGGTGTGTGAAGTCACAGAATGGAAGTGTGTGAAGTCATAGAATGGAGGTGTGTGAAGTCACAGAATGGAGGTGTGTGAAATCATAGAATGGAGGTATGTGAAATCACAGAATGGAGGTGTGTAAAGTCATAGAATGAAGTTGTGTGAAGTTATAGAATGGATGTTTGTAATGTAATAATATAGGTGTGTGAAGTCATAGAATGGAGGTGTGTGACGTCAAAGAATGGAGGTGTGCAAATTCATAGAATGGAGCTGTGTGAAGTCAGAATGGAGGTGTGTGAAGTCAAAGAATGGAGGTGTGTCAACTCAGAATTTAGGTGTGTGAAGTCAAAGAATGGAGGTGTGTGAAGTCATAGAATGCAGGTGTGTGAAGTCATAGAATGGAGGTGTGTGAAGTCAGAATGGAGGTGTGTGAAGTCACAGAATTGAGGTGTGTGAACACAGAATGGAGGTGTGTGAAGTCAAAGAATGGAAGTGTGTGAAGTCATAGAATGGAGGTGTGTGAAGTCAGAATGCAGGTGTGTGAAGTCACAGAATTGAGGTGTGTGAACACAGAATGGAGGTATGTGAAGTCAGAATGGAGATGTGTGAAGTCACCGAATGGAGGTTTGTGAAGTCATAGAATGGAGGTGTGTGAAGTCATAGAATGTATGTTTGTGAAGTAAGAATGAAGGTGTGTGAAGTCATAGAATGGAGGTGTGTGAAGTCACAGAATGGAGGTGTGTGCAGTCATAGACTTGAGGTGTGTGAAGTCATGGAATGGAGGTGTGTGAAGTCATATAATGAAGGTGTGTGAAGTCACAGAATGGAGGTGTGTGAAGTCAATATGGAGGTATGAAGTCATAGAATGGAGGTGGGTGAAGTCATAGAATGGAGGTGTGTGAAATCATAGAATGGAGTTGTGTGAAGTCACAGAATGGAGGTGTGTGACGTCACAGAATGGAGGTGTGTGAACTCAGAATGGAGGTGTGTAAAGTCACAGAATGGAGGTGTGTGAAGTCAGAATGGAGATATGTGAAGTCACCGAATGGAGGTTTGTGAAGTCATAGAATGGAGGTATGTGAAGTCATAGAATGGATGTTTCTGAAGAAAAAATGAAGGTATGTGAAGTCATAGAATGGAGGTGTGTGAAGTCACAGAATTTAGGTGTGTGAGGTCAGAATGGAGGTGTGTAGTCATAGATTGGAGGTGGGTGAAGTCATAGAAAGAAGGTGTGGGAAGTCATAGAATGGAGGAGTATGAAGTCATAGAGTGCAGGTGAGTGAAGTCACATATTCGAGGTCTGTGAAGTCATAGAATGGAGGTGTGTGAAGTCAGAATGGAGGTGTGTGAAGTCATAGTTGGAGTTGTGTGAAGTCATAGTATGGAGGTGTGTGAAATCATAGAATGGAGTTTTGTGAAGTCACAGAATGGAGCTGTGTGAATTCAGAATGGAGGTGTGTGAAGTCATAGAATGGAGGTGTGTGAAGTCAGAATGGAGGTGTTTGAACTCATAGAATGGAGGTGTGTGAAGTCACAGAATGGAAGTGTGTGAAGTCATAGAATGGAGGTGTGTGAAGTCACAGAATGGAGGTGTGTGAAATCATAGAATGGAGGTATGTGAAGTCACAGAATGGAGGTGTGTAAAGTCATAGAATGAAGTTGTGTGAAGTTATAGAATGGATGTTTGTAATGTAATAATATAGGTGTGTGACTTCATAGATTGGAGGTGTGTGACGTCAAAGAATGGAGGTGTGCAAATTCATAGAATGGAGCTGTGTGAAGTCAGAATGGAGGTGTGTGAAGTCACAGAATGGAGGTGTGTCAACTCAGAATTCAGGTGTGTGAAGTCAAAGAATGGAGGTGTGTGAAGTCATAGAATGCAGTTGTGTGAAGTCATAGAATGGAGGTGTGTGAAGTCAGAATGGAGGGGTGTGAAGTCACAGAATGGAGGTGTGTGAAGTTATAAAATGGAGGTGTGTGAAGTCATAGAATGGAAGTGTGTGAAGTCACACAATGGAGGTGTGTGAAGTCCCTGAATGGAGCTGTGTGAAGTCAGAATGGAGGTGTGTGAAGTCACAGAATGGAGGTGTGTCAACTCAGAATTTAGGTGTGTGAAGTCAAAGAATGGAGGTGTGTGAAGTCATAGAATGCAGGTGTGTGAAGTCATAGAATGGAGGTGTGTGAAGTCAGAATGGAGGTGTGTGAAGTCACAGAATTGAGGTGTGTGAACACAGAATGGAGGTGTGTGAAGTCAAAGAGTGGAAGTGTGTGAAGTCATAGAATGGAGGTGTGTGAAGTCAGAATGGAGGTGTGTGAAGTCACAGAATTGAGGTGTGTGAACACAGAATGGAGGTGTGTGAAGTCAGAATGGAGATGTGTGAAGTCACCGAATGGAGGTTTGTGAAGTCATAGAATGGAGGTGTGTGAAGTCATAGAATGTATGTTTGTGAAGTAAGAATGAAGGTGTGTGAAGTCATAGAATGGAGGTGTGTGAAGTCACAGAATGGAGGTGTGTGCAGTCATAGACTTGAGGTGTGTGAAGTCATAGAATGGAGGTGTGTGACGTCATATAATGAAGGTGTGTGAAGTCACAGAATGGAGGTGTGTGAAGTCAATATGGAGGTATGAAGTCATAGAATGGAGGTGGGTGAAGTCATAGAATGGAGGTGTGTGAAATCATAGAATGGAGTTGTGTGAAGTCACAGAATGGAGGTGTGTGACGTCACAGAATGGAGGTGTGTGAACTCAGAATGGAGGTGTGTAAAGTCACAGAATGGAGGTGTGTGAAGTCAGAATGGAGATATGTGAAGTCACCGAATGGAGGTTTGTGAAGTCATAGAATGGAGGTATGTGAAGTCATAGAATGGATGTTTCTGAAGAAAAATTGAAGGTATGTGAAGTCATAGAATGGAGGTGTGTGAAGTCACAGAATGGAGGTGTGTGAAGTCAGAATGGAGGTGTGTAGTCATAGATTGGAGGTGGGTGAAGTCATAGAAAGAAGGTGTGGGAAGTCATAGAATGGAGGAGTATGAAGTCATAGAGTGCAGGTGAGTGAAGTCACAGATTCGAGGTCTGTGAAGTCACAGAATGGAGGTGTGTGAACTCACAGAATGGAAGTGTGTGTAGTCAAAATGGAGGAGTGTGAAGTCACAGAATGGAGGTGTGTGAAGTCACAGAATGGAGGTGTGTGAAATCAAAATGGTCGTGTGTGAAGTCACAAATGGAGGTGTGTGAAGTCACAGAATGTAGGTGTGTGAAGTCAAAATGGAGGTGTGTGAAGTCAAAGAATGGAGGTGTGTGAACTCATAGAATGGAGGTGTGTGAAGTCATGGAATGGAGGTTTGTGAAGTCAAACATTGGAAGTGTGGGAAGTTACAGAAAGAAGATGTGTGAAGTCCTAGAATGGAGGTGTGTGAAGTCAGAATGCAGGTGTGGGAAGTCATAGAATGGAGGTGTGTGAAGTCATAGAATGGAGCTGTGTGAAGTCATAGAATGGAAGTGTGTGAAGTCATAGAATGGAGGTGTGTGAAGTCCTAGAATGGAGGTGTGTGAAGTCAGAATGCAGGTGTGGGAAGTCCTAGATTGGAGGTGTGTGAAGTCATAGAATGGAGGTGGGTGAAGTCATAGAATGGAATTGTGTGAAGTCATAGAATGGAGGTGTGTGAAGTCACAGAATGGAGGTGTGGGAAGTCACAGACTGGAGGTGTGTGATGTCACAGAATGGAGGTGTGTGAACTCAGAATGGAGGTGTGTAAAGTCACAGAATGTAGGTGGGTGAATTATAGAATGGAAGTGTGTGAAGTCATAGAATGGAGGTGTGTGAGGTCACAGAATTGACGGTATGAAGTCATAGAATGGAGGTGTGTGAAGTTACAGAATTGAGGTGTGTGAAGTCATAGAATGGAGGTGTGTGATTCAAAGAATGGAGGTGTGCAAATTCATAGAATGGAGCTGTGTGAAGTCAGAATGGAGGTGTGTGAAGTCACAGAATGGAGGTGTGTCAACTCAGAATTTAGGTGTGTGAAGTCAAAGAATGGAGGTGTGTGAAGTCATAAAATGGAGGTGTGTGAAGTCATGGAATGGAAGTGTGTGAAGTCACACAATGGAGGTGTGTGAAGTCACAGAATGGAGGTGTGTGAAGTCACAGAATGGAGGTGTGTGACTCAGAATGGAGGTTTGTAAAGTCACAGAATGGAGGTGTGTGAAGTCATAGAATGGAAGTGTGTGAAGTCATAGAATGGAGGTGTGTGAAGTCAGAATGGAGATATGTGAAGTCACCGAATGGAGGTTTGTGAAGTCATAGAATGGAGGTATGTGAAGTCATAGAATGGATGTTTCTGAAGAAAAAATGAAGGTATGTGAAGTCATAGAATGGAGGTGTGTGAAGTCACAGAATGGAGGTGTGTGACTCAGAATGGAGGTTTGTAAAGTCACAGAATGGAGGTGTGTGAAGTCATAGAATGGAAGTGTGTGAAGTCATAGAATGGAGGTGTGTGAAGTCAGAATGGAGATATGTGAAGTCACCGAATGGAGGTTTGTGAAGTCATAGAATGGAGGTATGTGAAGTCATAGAATGGATGTTTCTGAAGTAAAAATGAAGGTGTGTGAACTCATAGAATGGAGGTGTGTGAAGTCACAGAATGGAGGTGTGTGAAGTCAGAATGGAGGTGTGTAGTCATAGATTGGAGGTCGTGAATTCATAGAAAGAAGGTGTGGGAAATCATAGAATGGAGGAGTATGAAGTCATAGAGTGCAGGTGAGTGAAGTCACATATTCGAGATCTGTGAAGTCATAGAATGGAGGTGTGTGAAGTCAGAATGGAGGTGTGTGAAGTCATAGATGGAGTTGTGTGAAGTCACACTATGGAGGTGTGTGAAATCATAGAATGGAGTTTTGTGAAGTCACAGAATGGACCTGTGTGAATTCAGAATGGAGGTGTGTGAAGTCATAGAATGGAGGTGTGTGAAGTCAGAATGGAGGTGTTTGAACTCATAGAATGGAGGTGTGTGAAGTCACAGAATGGAAGTGTGTGAAGTCATAGAATGGAGGTGTGTGAAGTCACAGAATGGAGGTGTGTGAAATCATAGAATGGAGGTATGTGAAATCACAGAATGGAGGTGTGTAAAGTCATAGAATGAAGTTGTGTGAAGTTATAGAATGGATGTTTGTAATGTAATAATATAGGTGTGTGAAGTCATAGAATGGAGGTGTGTGACTTCAAAGAATGGAGGTGTGCAAATTCATAGAATGGAGCTGTGTGAAGTCAGAATGGAGGTGTGTGAAGTCACAGAATGGAGGTGTGTCAACTCAGAATTTAGGTGTGTGAAGTCAAAGAATGGAGGTGTGTGAAGTCATAGAATGCAGGTGTGTGAAGTCATAGAATGGAGGTGTGTGAAGTCAGAATGGAGGTGTGTGAAGTCACAGAATTGAGGTGTGTGAACACAGAATGGAGTGTGTGAAGTCAAAGAATGGAAGTGTGTGAAGTCATAGAATGGAGGTGTGTGAAGTCAGAATGGAGGTGTGTGAAGTCACAGAATTGAGGTGTGTGAACACAGAATGGAGGTGTGTGAAGTCAGAATGGAGATGTGTGAAGTCAGCGAATGGAGGTTTGTGAAGTCATAGAATGGAGGTGTGTGAAGTCATAGAATGTATGTTTGTGAAGTAAGAATGAAGGTGTGTGAAGTCATAGAATGGAGGTGTGTGAAGTCACAGAATGGAGGTGTGTGCAGTCATAGACTTGAGGTGTGTGAAGTCATAGAATGGAGGTGTGTGAAGTCATATAATGAAGGTGTGTGAAGTCACAGAATGGAGGTGTGTGAAGTCAATATGGAGGTATGAAGTCATAGAATGGAGGTGGGTGAAGTCATAGAATGGAGGTGTGTGAAATCATAGAATGGAGTTGTGTGAAGTCACAGAATGGAGGTGTGTGACGTCACAGAATGGAGGTGTGTGAACTCAGAATGGAGGTGTGTAAAGTCACAGAATGGAGGTGTGTGAAGTCAGAATGGAGATATGTGAAGTCACCGAATGGAGGTTTGTGAAGTCATAGAATGGAGGTATGTGAAATCATAGAATGGATGTTTCTGAAGAAAAAATGAAGGTATGTGAAGTCATAGAATGGAGGTGTGTGAAGTCACAGAATGGAGGTGTGTGAAGTCAGAATGGAGGTGTGTAGTCATAGATTGGAGGTGGGTGAAGTCATAGAAAGAAGGTGTGGGAAGTCATAGAATGGAGGAGTATGAAGTCATAGAGTGCAGGTGAGTGAAGTCACAGATTCGAGGTCTGTGAAGTCACAGAATGGAGGTATGTGAAGTCACAGAATGGAAGTGTGTGAAGTCAAAATGGAGGAGTGTGAAGTCACAGAATGGAGGTGTGTGAAGTCACAGAATGGAGGTGTGTGAAATCAAAATGGTCGTGTGTGAAGTCACAAATGGAGGTGTGTGAAGTCACAGAATGTAGGTGTGTGAAGTCAAAATGGAGGTGTGTGAAGTCAAAGAATGGAGGTGTGTGAACTCATAGAATGGAGGTGTGTGAAGTCATGGAATGGAGGTTTGTGAAGTCAAACATTGGAAGTGTGGGAAGTTACAGAAAGAAGATGTGTGAAGTCCTAGAATGGAGGTGTGTGAAGTCAGAATGCAGGTGTGGGAAGTCATAGAATGGAGGTGTGTGAAGTCATAGAATGGAGCTGTGTGAAGTCATAGAATGGAAGTGTGTGAAGTCATAGAATGGAGGTGTGTGAAGTCCTAGAATGGAGATGTGTGAAGTCAGAATGCAGGTGTGGGAAGTCCTAGATTGGAGGTGTGTGAAGTCATAGAATGGAGGTGGGTGAAGTCATAGAATGGAATTGTGTGAAGTCATAGAATGGAGGTGTGTGAAGTCACAGAATGGAGGTGTGGGAAGTCACAGACTGGAGGTGTGTGATGTCACAGAATGGAGGTGTGTGAACTCAGAATGGAGGTGTGTAAAGTCACAGAATGTAGGTGGGTGAATTATAGAATGGAAGTGTGTGAAGTCATAGAATGGAGGTGTGTGAGGTCACAGAATTGACGGTATGAAGTCATAGAATGGAGGTGTGTGAAGTTACAGAATTGAGGTGTGTGAAGTCATAGAATGGAGGTGTGTGATTCAAAGAATGGAGGTGTGCAAATTCATAGAATGGAGCTGTGTGAAGTCAGAATGGAGGTGTGTGAAGTCACAGAATGGAGGTGTGTCAACTCAGAATTTAGGTGTGTGAAGTCAAAGAATGGAGGTGTGTGAAGTCATAAAATGGAGGTGTGTGAAGTCATGGAATGGAAGTGTGTGAAGTCACACAATGGAGGTGTGTAAAGTCACAGAATGGAGGTGTGTGAAGTCACAGAATGGAGGTGTGTGACTCAGAATGGAGGTTTGTAAAGTCACAGAATGGAGGTGTGTGAAGTCAGAATGGAGATATGTGAAGTCACCGAATGGAGGTTTGTGAAGTCATAGAAAGGAGGTATGTGAAGTCATAGAATGGATGTTTCTGAAGAAAAAATGAAGGTATGTGAAGTCATAGAATGGAGGTGTGTGAAGTCACAGAATGGAGGTGTGTGACTCAGAATGGAGGTTTGTAAAGTCACAGAATGGAGGTGTGTGAAGTCATAGAATGGAAGTGTGTGAAGTCATAGAATGGAGGTGTGTGAAGTCAGAATGGAGATATGTGAAGTCACCGAATGGAGGTTTGTGAAGTCATAGAATGGAGGTATGTGAAGTCATAGAATGGATGTTTCTGAAGTAAAAATGAAGGTGTGTGAACTCATAGAATGGAGGTGTGTGAAGTCACAGAATGGAGGTGTGTGAAGTCAGAATGGAGGTGTGTAGTCATAGATTGGAGGTCGTGAATTCATAGAAAGAAGGTGTGGGAAATCATAGAATGGAGGAGTATGAAGTCATAGAGTGCAGGTGAGTGAAGTCACATATTCGAGATCTGTGAAGTCATAGAATGGAGGTGTGTGAAGTCAGAATGGAGGTGTGTGAAGTCATAGATGGAGTTGTGTGAAGTCACAGTATGGAGGTGTGTGAAATCATAGAATGGATTTTTGTGAAGTCACAGAATGGACCTGTGTGAATTCAGAATGGAGGTGTGTGAAGTCATAGAATGGAGGTGTGTGAAGTCAGAATGGAGGTGTTCGAACTCATAGAATGGAGGTGTGTGAAGTCACAGAATGGAAGTGTGTGAAGTCATAGAATGGAGGTGTGTGAAGTCACAGAATGGAGGTGTGTGAAATCATAGAATGGAGGTGTGTGAAATCACAGAATGGAGGTGTGTAAAGTCATAGAATGAAGTTGTGTGAAGTTATAGAATGGATGTTTGTAATGTAATAATATAGGTGTGTGAAGTCATAGAATGGAGGTGTGTGACGTCAAAGAATGGAGGTGTGCAAATTCATAGAATGGAGCTGTGTGAAGTCAGAATGGAGGTGTGTGAAGTCACAGAATGGAGGTGTGTCAACTCAGAATTTAGGTGTGTGAAGTCAAAGAATGGAGGTGTGTGAAGTCATAGAATGCAGGTGTGTGAAGTCATAGAATGGAGGTGTGTGAAGTCAGAATGGAGGTGTGTGAAGTCACAGAATTGAGGTGTGTGAACACAGAATGGAGGTGTGTGAAGTCAAAGAATGGAAGTGTGTGAAGTCATAGAATGGAGGTGTGTGAAGTCAGAATGGAGGTGTGTGAAGTCACAGAATTGAGGTGTGTGAACTCAGAATGGAGGTGTGTGAAGTCAGAATGGAGATGTGTGAAGTCACCGAATGGAGGTTTGTGAAGTCATAGAATGGAGGTGTGTGAAGTCATAGAATGTATGTTTGTGAAGTAAGAATGAAGGTGTGTGAAGTCATAGAATGGAGGTGTGTGAAGTCACAGAATGGAGGTGTGTGCAGTCATAGACTTGAGGTGTGTGAAGTCATAGAATGGAGGTGTGTGAAGTCATAAAATGAAGGTGTGTGAAGTCACAGAATGGAGGTGTGTGAAGTCAATATGGAGGTATGAAGTCATAGAATGGAGGTGGGTGAAGTCATAGAATGGAGGTGTGTGAAATCATAGAATGGAGTTGTGTGAAGTCACAGAATGGAGGTGTGTGACGTCACAGAATGGAGGTGTGTGAACTCAGAATGGAGGTGTGTAAAGTCACAGAATGGAGGTGTGTGAAGTCAGAATGGAGATATGTGAAGTCACCGAATGGAGGTTTGTGAAGTCATAGAATGGAGGTATGTGAAGTCATAGAATGGAGGTGTGTGAAGTCACAGAATGGAGGTGTGTGAAGTCAGAATGGAGGTGTGTAGTCATAGATTGGAGGTGGGTGAAGTCATAGAAAGAAGGTGTGGGAAGTCATAGAATGGAGGAGTATGAAGTCATAGAGTGCAGGTGAGTGAAGTCACAGATTCGAGGTCTGTGAAGTCACAGAATGGAGGTGTGTGAAGTCACAGAATGGAAGTGTGTGAAGTCAAAGTGGAGGAGTGTGAAGTCACAGAATGGAGGTGTGTGAAGTCACAGAATGGAGGTGTGTGAAATCAAAATGGTCGTGTGTGAAGTCACAAATGGAGGTGTGTGAAGTCACAGAATGTAGGTGTGTGAAGTCAAAATGGAGGTGTGTGAAGTCAAAGAATGGAGGTGTGTGAACTCATAGAATGGAGGTGTGTGAAGTCATGGAATGGAGGTTTGTGAAGTCAAACATTGGAAGTGTGGGAAGTTACAGAAAGAAGATGTGTGAAGTCCTAGAATGGAGGTGTGTGAAGTCATAGAATGGATGTTTCTGAAGAAAAAATGAAGGTATGTGAAGTCATAGAATGGAGGTGTGTGAAGTCACAGAATTGAGGTGTGTGAGGTCAGAATGGAGGTGTGTAGTCATAGATTGGAGGTGGGTGAAGTCATAGAAAGAAGGTGTGGGAAATCATAGAATGGAGGAGTATGAAGTCATAGAGTGCAGGTGAGTGAAGTCACATATTCGAGGTTTGTGAAGTCATAGAATGGAGGTGTGTGAAGTCAGAATGGAGGTGTGTGAAGTCATAGATGGAGTTGTGTGAAGTCATAGTATGGAGGTGTGTGAAATCATAGAATGGAGTTTTGTGAAGTCACAGAATGGAGCTGTGTGAATTCAGAATGGAGGTGTGTGAAGTCATAGAATGGAGGTGTGTGAAGTCAGAATGGAGGTGTTTGAACTCATAGAATGGAGGTATGTGAAGTCACAGAATGGAAGTGTGTGAAGTCATAGAATGGAGGTGTGTGAAGTCACAGAATGGAGGTGTGTGAAATCATAGAATGGAGGTATGTGAAGTCACAGAATGGAGGTGTGTAAAGTCATAGAATGAAGTTGTGTGAAGTTATAGAATGGATGTTTGTAATGTAATAATATAGGTGTGTGACTTCATAGATTGGAGGTGTGTGACGTCAAAGAATGGAGGTGTGCAAATTCATAGAATGGAGCTGTGTGAAGTCAGAATGGAGGTGTGTGAAGTCACAGAATGGAGGTGTGTCAACTCAGAATTCAGGTGTGTGAAGTCAAAGAATGGAGGTGTGTGAAGTCATAGAATGCAGGTGTGTGAAGTCATAGAATGGAGGTGTGTGAAGTCAGAATGGAGGGGTGTGAAGTCACAGAATGGAGGTGTGTGAAGTTATAAAATGGAGGTGTGTGAAGTCATAGAATGGAAGTGTGTGAAGTCACACAATGGAGGTGTGTGAAGTCCCTGAATGGAGGTGTGTGAAGTCACAGAATGGAGCTGTGTGAACTCAGAATGAAGGTTTGTGAAGTCACAGAATGGAGGTGTGTGAAGTCATAGAATGGAAGTGTGTGAAGTCATAGAATGGAGGTGTGTGAAGTCAGAATGGAGATGTGTGAAGTCACCGAATGGAGTTGTGTGAACTCAGAATGGAGGTGTGTGAAGTCACAGAATGGAGGTTTGTGAAGTCATAGAATGGAGGTGTGTGAGGTCATAGAATGGATGTTTCTGAAGGAAAAATTAAGGTGTGTGAAGTCATAGAATGGAGGTCTGTGAAGTCACAGAATGGAGGTGTATGAAGTCATAGAATGGAGGTATGTGAAGTCACCGAATGGAGGTTTGTGAAGTCATAGAATGGAGGTATGTGAAGTCAAATTGGAGGGGTGTGAAGTCGGAGAATGGAGGTGTGTGAAGTCACAGAATGGAGGTGGGTGAAGTCACAGAATGGAGGTGTGTGATGTCATAGAATGGAGGTGTGCGAAATCACAGAATGGACGAGTATGAAGTCATATATTTTAGGTGTGTGAAGTCAAAATGGAGGTGTGAAATCATAGAATGGAGGTGTGTGAAGTCACAGAATGGAGGTGTGTGAAGTCACAGAATGGAGGTGTGTGAAGTCACAGAATGGAGGTGTGTGAAGTCGAGAATGGAGGTGTGTGAAGTCACCGAATGGTGGTGGGTGAACTCCGAATGGAGGTGTGTGAAGTCACAGAATGGAGGTTTCCGAAGTCATAGAATGGAGGTGTGTGAAGACAAAATTGTGGTGCGTGAACTCATAGAATGGATGTGTGTGAACTAATAGAATGGAGGTGTGTGAAGTCGTGGAATGGAGGTGTGTGAAGTCAAACAATGGAGGTGTGTGAAGGCAAACAAGGGTGGTGTGTGAAGTCACAGAATGGAGGTGTGTGAAGTCACAGAATTGAAGTGTGTGAAGTCAAAACGGAGGTGTGTGAAGTCAAAGAATGGAGGTGTGTGAAGTCACAGAATGGAGGTGTGTGAAATCAAAATGGTCGTGTGTGAAGTCACAAATGGAGGTGTGTGATGTCACAGAATGTAGGTGTGTGAAGTCAAAATGGAGGTGTGTGAAGTCAAAGAATGGAGGTGTGTGAACTCATAGAATGGAGGTGTGTGAAGTCATGGAATGGAGGTTTGTGAAGTCAAACATTGGAAGTGTGGGAAGTTACAGAAAGAAGATGTGTGAAGTCCTAGAATGGAGGTGTGTGAAGTCATAGAATGGAGCTGTGTGAAGTCATTGAATGGAAGTGTGTGAAGTCATAGAATGGAGGTGTGTGAAGTCACAGAATGGAGGTGTGTCAACTCAGAATTCAGGTGTGTGAAGTCATAGAATGGAGTGTGTGAAGTCATAGAATGCAGGTGTGTGAAGTCATGGAATGGAAGTGTGTGAAGTCAGAATGGAGGTTTGTAAAGTCACAGAATGGAGGTGTGTGAAGTCATAGAATGGAAGTGTGTGAAGTCATACAATGGAGGTGTGTGAAGTCAGAATGGAGATATGTGAAGTCACCGAATGGAGGTTTGTGAAGTCATAGAATGGAGGTATGTGAAGTCATAGAATGGATGTTTCTGAAGTAAAAATGTAGGTGTGTGAACTCATAGAATAGAGGTGTGTGAAGTCACAGAATGGAGGTGTGTGAAGTCAGAATGGAGGTGTGTAGTCATAGATTGGAGGTGGGTGAATTCATAGAAAGAAGGTGTGGGAAATCATAGAATGGAGGAGTATGAATTCATAGAGTGCAGTTGAGTGAAGTCACAGATTCGAGGTCTGTGAAGTCATAGAATGGAGGTGTGTGAAGTCCGAATGGAGGTGTGTGAAGTCATAGATGGAGTTGTGTGAAGTCATAGTATGGAGGTGTGTGAAATCATAGAATGGAGTTTTGTGAAGTCACAGAATGGACCTGTGTGAATTCAGAATGGAGGTGTGTGAAGTCATAGAATGGAGGTGTGTGAAGTCAGAATGGAGGTGTTTGAACTCATAGAATGGAGGTGTGTGAAGTCACAGAATGGAAGTGTGTGAAGCCATAGAATGGAGGTGTGTGAAGTCACAGAATGGAGGTGTGTGAAATCATAGAATGGAGGTATGTGAAATCACAGAATGGAGGTGTGTAAAGTCATAGAATGAAGTTGTGTGAAGTTATAGAATGGATGTTTGTAATGTAATAATATAGGTGTGTGAAGTCATAGAATGGAGGTGTGTGACGTCAAAGAATGGAGGTGTGCAAATTCATAGAATGGAGCTGTGTGAAGTCAGAATGGAGGTGTGTGAAGTCACAGAATGGAGGTGTGTCAACTCAGAATTCAGGTGTGTGAAGTCAAAGAATGGAGGTGTGTGAAGTCATAGAATGCAGGTGTGTGAAGTCATAGAATGGAGGTGTGTGAAGTCAGAATGGAGGTGTGTGAAGTCACAGAATTGAGGTGTGTGAACACAGAATGGAGGTGTGTGAAGTCAAAGAATGGAAGTGTGTGAAGTCATAGAATGGAGGTGTGTGAAGTCATAGAATGGAGGTGTGTGAAGTCAGAATGGAGATGTGTGAAGTCACCGAATGGAGGTTTGTGAAGTCATAGAATGGAGGTGTGTGAAGTCATAGAATGTATGTTTGTGAAGTAAGAATGAAGGTGTGTGAAGTCATAGAATGGAGGTGTGTGAAGTCACAGAATGGAGGTGTGTGAAGTCATAGACTTGAGGTGTGTGAAGTCATAGAATGGAGGTGTGTAAAGTCATATAATGAAGGTGTGTGAAGTCACAGAATGGAGGTGTGTGAAGTCAATATGGAGGTATGAAGTCATAGAATGGAGGTGGGTGAAGTCATAGAATGGAGGTGTGTGAAATCATAGAATGGAGTTGTGTGAAGTCACAGAATGGAGGTGTGTGACGTCACAGAATGGAGGTGTGTGAACTCAGAATGGAGGTGTGTAAAGTCACAGAATGGAGGTGTGTGAAGTCATAGAATGGAAGTGTGTGAGGTCACAGAATTGAGGTGTTTGAAGTCATATATTGGAGGTGTGTGAAGTCAAAATGGATGTGTGAAGTCATAGAATGGAGATGTGTGAAATCATAGAATGAGGGTGAGTGAGGTCATAGAATAGATGTGTGTGAAGTCACAGAATGGAGGTGTGTGAACTCATAAAATGGAGGTGGGTGAAGTCATAGAAAGGAGGTGTGGGAAGTCATAGAATGGAGGAGTGTGAAGTCATAAAGTGGAGGTGATTGAAATCACATATTCGAGGTCTGTGAAGTCATAGAATGGAGGTGTGTGAAGTCAGAATGGAGGTGTGTGAAATCACAGAATGGAGGTGTGTGACCTCATAGAATGGAGGTGTGTGACGTCACAATGGAAGTGTGTCAAGGTATAGAATGTAGGTGTGTGAAGTCACAGAATGGAGGTGTGAGGAGTCAAAATGGAGGTGTGTGACGTCATAAAATGGAGGTGTGTGAAGTCAAAGAATGGAGGTGTGTGAAATCATAGAATGGAGGTTTGTGAAGTCAGAGAATGGAGGTCTGTGAACTCAGAATGGAGGTGTGTGAAGTCACAGAATGGAGGTGTGTGAAGTCATAGCATGGAGGTATGTGAAATCATAGAATGGAAGTGTGTGAAGTCATAGAATGGAGGTGTGTGAAGTCACAGAATTGAGGTGTTTGAAGTCATATATTAGAGGTGTGTGAAGTCAAAATGGATGTGTGAAGTCATAGAATGGAGGTGTGTGAAATCATTGAATGAGGGTGTGTGAGGTCATAGAATGGAGGTGTGTGAAGTCACAGAATGGAGCTGTGTGAACTCAGAATGGAGGTGTGTGAAGTCACAGAATGGATGTTTTGTGAATTCATAGAATGGAGGTGTGTGAGGTCAGAGAATGGATGTTTCTGAAGGAAAAATGAAGGTATGTGAAGTCATAGAATGGAGGTGTGTGAAGTCATAGAATGGAAGTGTGTGAAGTCATAGAATGGAGGTGTGTGAAGTCATAGAATGGAAGTGTGTGAAGTCATAGAATGGAGGTGTGTGAAGTCAGAATGGAGATATGTGAAGTCACCGAATGGAGGTTTGTGAAGTCATAGAATGGAGGTATGTGAAGTCATAGAATGGATGTTTCTGAAGTAAAAATGAAGGTGTGTGAACTCATAGAATGGAGGTGTGTGAAGTCACAGAATGGAGGTGTGTGAAGTCAGAATGGAGGTGTGTAGTCATAGATTGGAGGTCGTGAATTCATAGAAAGAAGGTGTGGGAAATCATAGAATGGAGGAGTATGAAGTCATAGAGTGCAGGTGAGTGAAGTCACATATTCGAGATCTGTGAAGTCATAGAATGGAGGTGTGTGAAGTCAGAATGGAGGTGTGTGAAGTCATAGATGGAGTTGTGTGAAGTCACAGTATGGAGGTGTGTGAAATCATAGAATGGATTTTTGTGAAGTCACAGAATGGACCTGTGTGAATTCAGAATGGAGGTGTGTGAAGTCATAGAATGGAGGTGTGTGAAGTCAGAATGGAGGTGTTCGAACTCATAGAATGGAGGTGTGTGAAGTCACAGAATGGAAGTGTGTGAAGTCAAAGAATGGAGGTGTGTGAAGTCACAGAATGGAGGTGTGTGAAATCATAGAATGGAGGTGTGTGAAATCACAGAATGGAGGTGTGTAAAGTCATAGAATGAAGTTGTGTGAAGTTATAGAATGGATGTTTGTAATGTAATAATATAGGTGTGTGAAGTCATAGAATGGAGGTGTGTGACGTCAAAGAATGGAGGTGTGCAAATTCATAGAATGGAGCTGTGTGAAGTCAGAATGGAGGTGTGTGAAGTCACAGAATGGAGGTGTGTCAACTCAGAATTTAGGTGTGTGAAGTCAAAGAATGGAGGTGTGTGAAGTCATAGAATGCAGGTGTGTGAAGTCATAGAATGGAGGTGTGTGAAGTCAGAATGGAGGTGTGTGAAGTCACAGAATTGAGGTGTGTGAACACAGAATGGAGGTGTGTGAAGTCAAAGAATGGAAGTGTGTGAAGTCATAGAATGGAGGTGTGTGAAGTCAGAATGGAGGTGTGTGAAGTCACAGAATTGAGGTGTGTGAACTCAGAATGGAGGTGTGTGAAGTCAGAATGGAGATGTGTGAAGTCACCGAATGGAGGTTTGTGAAGTCATAGAATGGAGGTGTGTGAAGTCATAGAATGTATGTTTGTGAAGTAAGAATGAAGGTGTGTGAAGTCATAGAATGGAGGTGTGTGAAGTCACAGAATGGAGGTGTGTGCAGTCATAGACTTGAGGTGTGTGAAGTCATAGAATGGAGGTGTGTGAAGTCATAAAATGAAGGTGTGTGAAGTCACAGAATGGAGGTGTGTGAAGTCAATATGGAGGTATGAAGTCATAGAATGGAGGTGGGTGAAGTCATAGAATGGAGGTGTGTGAAATCATAGAATGGAGTTGTGTGAAGTCACAGAATGGAGGTGTGTGACGTCACAGAATGGAGGTGTGTGAACTCAGAATGGAGGTGTGTAAAGTCACAGAATGGAGGTGTGTGAAGTCAGAATGGAGATATGTGAAGTCACCGAATGGAGGTTTGTGAAGTCATAGAATGGAGGTATGTGAAGTCATAGAATGGAGGTGTGTGAAGTCACAGAATGGAGGTGTGTGAAGTCAGAATGGAGGTGTGTAGTCATAGATTGGAGGTGGGTGAAGTCATAGAAAGAAGGTGTGGGAAGTCATAGAATGGAGGAGTATGAAGTCATAGAGTGCAGGTGAGTGAAGTCACAGATTCGAGGTCTGTGAAGTCACAGAATGGAGGTGTGTGAAGTCACAGAATGGAAGTGTGTGAAGTCAAAATGGAGGAGTGTGAAGTCACAGAATGGAGGTGTGTGAAGTCACAGAATGGAGGTGTGTGAAATCAAAATGGTCGTGTGTGAAGTCACAAATGGAGGTGTGTGAAGTCACAGAATGTAGGTGTGTGAAGTCAAAATGGAGGTGTGTGAAGTCAAAGAATGGAGGTGTGTGAACTCATAGAATGGAGGTGTGTGAAGTCATGGAATGGAGGTTTGTGAAGTCAAACATTGGAAGTGTGGGAAGTTACAGAAAGAAGATGTGTGAAGTCCTAGAATGGAGGTGTGTGAAGTCATAGAATGGATGTTTCTGAAGAAAAAATGAAGGTATGTGAAGTCATAGAATGGAGGTGTGTGAAGTCACAGAATTGAGGTGTGTGAGGTCAGAATGGAGGTGTGTAGTCATAGATTGGAGGTGGGTGAAGTCATAGAAAGAAGGTGTGGGAAGTCATAGAATGGAGGAGTATGAAGTCATAGAGTGCAGGTGAGTGAAGTCACATATTCGAGGTTTGTGAAGTCATAGAATGGAGGTGTGTGAAGTCAGAATGGAGGTGTGTGAAGTCATAGATGGAGTTGTGTGAAGTCATAGTATGGAGGTGTGTGAAATCATAGAATGGAGTTTTGTGAAGTCACAGAATGGAGCTGTGTGAATTCAGAATGGAGGTGTGTGAAGTCATAGAATGGAGGTGTGTGAAGTCAGAATGGAGGTGTTTGAACTCATAGAATGGAGGTATGTGAAGTCACAGAATGGAAGTGTGTGAAGTCATAGAATGGAGGTGTGTGAAGTCACAGAATGGAGGTGTGTGAAATCATAGAATGGAGGTATGTGAAGTCACAGAATGGAGGTGTGTAAAGTCATAGAATGAAGTTGTGTGAAGTTATAGAATGGATGTTTGTAATGTAATAATATAGGTGTGTGACTTCATAGATTGGAGGTGTGTGACGTCAAAGAATGGAGGTGTGCAAATTCATAGAATGGAGCTGTGTGAAGTCAGAATGGAGGTGTGTGAAGTCACAGAATGGAGGTGTGTCAACTCAGAATTCAGGTGTGTGAAGTCAAAGAATGGAGGTGTGTGAAGTCATAGAATGCAGGTGTGTGAAGTCATAGAATGGAGGTGTGTGAAGTCAGAATGGAGGGGTGTGAAGTCACAGAATGGAGGTGTGTGAAGTTATAAAATGGAGGTGTGTGAAGTCATAGAATGGAAGTGTGTGAAGTCACACAATGGAGGTGTGTGAAGTCCCTGAATGGAGGTGTGTGAAGTCACAGAATGGAGCTGTGTGAACTCAGAATGAAGGTTTGTGAAGTCACAGAATGGAGGTGTGTGAAGTCATAGAATGGAAGTGTGTGAAGTCATAGAATGGAGGTGTGTGAAGTCAGAATGGAGATGTGTGAAGTCACCGAATGGAGTTGTGTGAACTCAGAATGGAGGTGTGTGAAGTCACAGAATGGAGGTTTGTGAAGTCATAGAATGGAGGTGTGTGAGGTCATAGAATGGATGTTTCTGAAGGAAAAATTAAGGTGTGTGAAGTCATAGAATGGAGGTCTGTGAAGTCACAGAATGGAGGTGTATGAAGTCATAGAATGGAGGTATGTGAAGTCACCGAATGGAGGTTTGTGAAGTCATAGAATGGAGGTATGTGAAGTCAAATTGGAGGGGTGTGAAGTCGGAGAATGGAGGTGTGTGAAGTCACAGAATGGAGGTGGGTGAAGTCACAGAATGGAGGTGTGTGATGTCATAGAATGGAGGTGTGCGAAATCACAGAATGGACGAGTATGAAGTCATATATTTTAGGTGTGTGAAGTCAAAATGGAGGTGTGAAATCATAGAATGGAGGTGTGTGAAGTCACAGAATGGAGGTGTGTGAAGTCACAGAATGGAGGTGTGTGAAGTCACAGAATGGAGGTGTGTGAAGTCGAGAATGGAGGTGTGTGAAGTCACCGAATGGTGGTGGGTGAACTCCGAATGGAGGTGTGTGAAGTCACAGAATGGAGGTTTCCGAAGTCATAGAATGGAGGTGTGTGAAGACAAAATTGTGGTGCGTGAACTCATAGAATGGATGTGTGTGAACTAATAGAATGGAGGTGTGTGAAGTCGTGGAATGGAGGTGTGTGAAGTCAAACAATGGAGGTGTGTGAAGGCAAACAAGGGTGGTGTGTGAAGTCACAGAATGGAGGTGTGTGAAGTCACAGAATTGAAGTGTGTGAAGTCAAAACGGAGGTGTGTGAAGTCAAAGAATGGAGGTGTGTGAAGTCACAGAATGGAGGTGTGTGAAATCAAAATGGTCGTGTGTGAAGTCACAAATGGAGGTGTGTGATGTCACAGAATGTAGGTGTGTGAAGTCAAAATGGAGGTGTGTGAAGTCAAAGAATGGAGGTGTGTGAACTCATAGAATGGAGGTGTGTGAAGTCATGGAATGGAGGTTTGTGAAGTCAAACATTGGAAGTGTGGGAAGTTACAGAAAGAAGATGTGTGAAGTCCTAGAATGGAGGTGTGTGAAGTCATAGAATGGAGCTGTGTGAAGTCATTGAATGGAAGTGTGTGAAGTCATAGAATGGAGGTGTGTGAAGTCACAGAATGGAGGTGTGTCAACTCAGAATTCAGGTGTGTGAAGTCATAGAATGGAGTGTGTGAAGTCATAGAATGCAGGTGTGTGAAGTCATGGAATGGAAGTGTGTGAAGTCAGAATGGAGGTTTGTAAAGTCACAGAATGGAGGTGTGTGAAGTCATAGAATGGAAGTGTGTGAAGTCATACAATGGAGGTGTGTGAAGTCAGAATGGAGATATGTGAAGTCACCGAATGGAGGTTTGTGAAGTCATAGAATGGAGGTATGTGAAGTCATAGAATGGATGTTTCTGAAGTAAAAATGTAGGTGTGTGAACTCATAGAATAGAGGTGTGTGAAGTCACAGAATGGAGGTGTGTGAAGTCAGAATGGAGGTGTGTAGTCATAGATTGGAGGTGGGTGAATTCATAGAAAGAAGGTGTGGGAAATCATAGAATGGAGGAGTATGAATTCATAGAGTGCAGTTGAGTGAAGTCACAGATTCGAGGTCTGTGAAGTCATAGAATGGAGGTGTGTGAAGTCCGAATGGAGGTGTGTGAAGTCATAGATGGAGTTGTGTGAAGTCATAGTATGGAGGTGTGTGAAATCATAGAATGGAGTTTTGTGAAGTCACAGAATGGACCTGTGTGAATTCAGAATGGAGGTGTGTGAAGTCATAGAATGGAGGTGTGTGAAGTCAGAATGGAGGTGTTTGAACTCATAGAATGGAGGTGTGTGAAGTCACAGAATGGAAGTGTGTGAAGCCATAGAATGGAGGTGTGTGAAGTCACAGAATGGAGGTGTGTGAAATCATAGAATGGAGGTATGTGAAATCACAGAATGGAGGTGTGTAAAGTCATAGAATGAAGTTGTGTGAAGTTATAGAATGGATGTTTGTAATGTAATAATATAGGTGTGTGAAGTCATAGAATGGAGGTGTGTGACGTCAAAGAATGGAGGTGTGCAAATTCATAGAATGGAGCTGTGTGAAGTCAGAATGGAGGTGTGTGAAGTCACAGAATGGAGGTGTGTCAACTCAGAATTCAGGTGTGTGAAGTCAAAGAATGGAGGTGTGTGAAGTCATAGAATGCAGGTGTGTGAAGTCATAGAATGGAGGTGTGTGAAGTCAGAATGGAGGTGTGTGAAGTCACAGAATTGAGGTGTGTGAACACAGAATGGAGGTGTGTGAAGTCAAAGAATGGAAGTGTGTGAAGTCATAGAATGGAGGTGTGTGAAGTCATAGAATGGAGGTGTGTGAAGTCAGAATGGAGATGTGTGAAGTCACCGAATGGAGGTTTGTGAAGTCATAGAATGGAGGTGTGTGAAGTCATAGAATGTATGTTTGTGAAGTAAGAATGAAGGTGTGTGAAGTCATAGAATGGAGGTGTGTGAAGTCACAGAATGGAGGTGTGTGAAGTCATAGACTTGAGGTGTGTGAAGTCATAGAATGGAGGTGTGTAAAGTCATATAATGAAGGTGTGTGAAGTCACAGAATGGAGGTGTGTGAAGTCAATATGGAGGTATGAAGTCATAGAATGGAGGTGGGTGAAGTCATAGAATGGAGGTGTGTGAAATCATAGAATGGAGTTGTGTGAAGTCACAGAATGGAGGTGTGTGACGTCACAGAATGGAGGTGTGTGAACTCAGAATGGAGGTGTGTAAAGTCACAGAATGGAGGTGTGTGAAGTCATAGAATGGAAGTGTGTGAGGTCACAGAATTGAGGTGTTTGAAGTCATATATTGGAGGTGTGTGAAGTCAAAATGGATGTGTGAAGTCATAGAATGGAGATGTGTGAAATCATAGAATGAGGGTGAGTGAGGTCATAGAATAGATGTGTGTGAAGTCACAGAATGGAGGTGTGTGAACTCATAAAATGGAGGTGGGTGAAGTCATAGAAAGGAGGTGTGGGAAGTCATAGAATGGAGGAGTGTGAAGTCATAAAGTGGAGGTGATTGAAATCACATATTCGAGGTCTGTGAAGTCATAGAATGGAGGTGTGTGAAGTCAGAATGGAGGTGTGTGAAATCACAGAATGGAGGTGTGTGACCTCATAGAATGGAGGTGTGTGACGTCACAATGGAAGTGTGTCAAGGTATAGAATGTAGGTGTGTGAAGTCACAGAATGGAGGTGTGAGGAGTCAAAATGGAGGTGTGTGACGTCATAAAATGGAGGTGTGTGAAGTCAAAGAATGGAGGTGTGTGAAATCATAGAATGGAGGTTTGTGAAGTCACAGAATGGAGGTCTGTGAACTCAGAATGGAGGTGTGTGAAGTCACAGAATGGAGGTGTGTGAAGTCATAGCATGGAGGTATGTGAAATCATAGAATGGAAGTGTGTGAAGTCATAGAATGGAGGTGTGTGAAGTCACAGAATTGAGGTGTTTGAAGTCATATATTAGAGGTGTGTGAAGTCAAAATGGATGTGTGAAGTCATAGAATGGAGGTGTGTGAAATCATTGAATGAGGGTGTGTGAGGTCATAGAATGGAGGTGTGTGAAGTCACAGAATGGAGCTGTGTGAACTCAGAATGGAGGTGTGTGAAGTCACAGAATGGATGTTTTGTGAATTCATAGAATGGAGGTGTGTGAGGTCAGAGAATGGATGTTTCTGAAGGAAAAATGAAGGTATGTGAAGTCATAGAATGGAGGTGTGTGAAGTCACAGAATGGATGTGTGTGAAGTCAGAATGGAGGTGTGTAATCATAGATTGGAGGTGGGTGAAGTCATAGAAAGGAGCTGTGGGAAGGTATAGAATGGAGGAGTGTGAAGTCATAGAGTGCAAGTAAGAGAAGTCACAGATTCGAGGTCTGTGAAGCCATAGAATGGAGGTGTGTTATGTCAGAATTGAGGTGTGCGAAGTCATGGAATAGAGGTGTGTGAAGTCAGAATGGAGGTGTGTAAAGTCATAGATGGAGTTGTGTGAAGTCATAGTATGGAGGTGTGTGAAATCATAGAATGGAGTTTTGTGAAGTCACAGAATTGAGCTGTGTGAATTCAGAATTCAGGTGTGTGAAGTAATAGAATGGAAGTGTGTGAAGTCAGAACGGAGGTGTGTGAACTCAAAGAATGGAGGTGTGTGATGTCACAATGGAAGTGTGTGAAGTCATAGAATAGAGGTGTGTGAAGTCACAGAATGGAGGTGGGTGAAGTCACAGAATGGAGGTTTGTGAAGTCAGCAATGGAGGTATGTGAAGTCAAATTGGAGGGGTGTGAAGTCGGAGAATGGAGGTGTGTGAAGTCACAGAATGGTGGTGGGTGAAGTCACAGAATGGAGGTGTGTGAAGTCATAGAATGGAGGTGTGTGAAGTCATAGAATGGAGGTGTGTGAAGTCATAGAATGGATGTTTCTGAAGTAAGAATGAAGGTATGTGAAGTCATAGAATGGAGGTGTGTGAAGTCAAAATGGTGGTGTGTGAACTGATAGAATGGAGGTGTGTGCAGTCACAGAATGGAGGTGTGTGAAGTCAGAATGGAGGTGTGAAGTCATAGAATGGGGGTGGGTGAAGTCATGGAAAGGAGGTGTGGGAAGTCATAGAATGGAGAAGTGTGAAGTCATAGAGTGGAGGTGAGTGAAGTCACATATTCAAAGTCTGTGAAGTCATAGAATGGAGGTTTGTGAAGTCAGAATGGAGGTGTGTGAACTCATAGAATGGAGGTGTGTGAAGTCACAATGGAGGTTTGTGAAGTCATAGAATGGAGGTATTTTAAGACAGAATGGAGGTGTGTGAAATCAAAATGGTCGTGTGTGAAGTCACAAATGGAGGTGTGTGAAATCACAGAATGTAGGTGTGTGAAGTCAAAATGGAGGTGTGTGAAGTCAAAGAATGGAGGTGTGTGAACTCATAGAATGGAGGTGTGTGAAGTCATGGAATGGAGGTTTGTGAAGTCAAACATTGGAAGTGTGGGAAGTTACAGAAAGAAGATGTGTGAAGTCCTAGAATGGAGGTGTGTGAAGTCAGAATGCAGGTGTGGGAAGTCATAGAATGGAGGTGTGTGAAGTCATAGAATGGAGCTGTGTGAAGTCATAGAATGGAAGTGTGTGAAGTCATAGAATGGAGGTGTGTGAAGTCCTGGAATGGAGGTGTGTGAAGTCAGAATGCAGGTGTGGGAAGTCCTAGATTGGAGGTGTGTGAAGTCATAGAATGGAGGTGGGTGAAGTCATAGAATGGAATTGTGTGAAGTCATAGAATGGAGGTGTGTGAAGTCACAGAATGGAGGTGTGGGAAGTCACAGAATGGAGGTGTGTGATGTCACAGAATGAAGGTGTGTGAACTCAGAATGGAGGTGTGTAAAGTCACAGAATGTAGGTGGGTGAAGTCATAGAATGGAAGTGTGTGAAGTCATAGAATGGAGGTGTGTGAGGTCACAGAATTGACGGTATGAAGTCATAGAATGGAGGTGTGTGAAGTTACAGAATTGAGGTGTGTGAAGTCATAGAATGGAGGTGTGTGACGTCAAAGAATGGAGGTGTGCAAATTCATAGAATGGAGCTGTGTGAAGTCAGAATGTAGGTGTGTGAAGTCACAGAATGGAGGTCTGTCAACTCAGAATTTAGGTGTGTGAAGTCAAAGAATGGAGGTGTGTGAAGTCATAAAATGGAGGTGTGTGAAGTCATGGAATGGAGGTGTGTGAAGTCACACAATGGAGGTGTGTGAAGTCACAGAATGGAGGTGTGTGAAGTCACAGAATGGAGGTATGTGACTCAGAATGGAGGTTTGTGAAGTCACAGAATGGAGGTGTGTGAAGTCATAGAATGGAAGTGTGTGAAGTCATAGAATGGAGGTGTGTGAAGTCAGAATGGAGATATGTGAAGTCACCGAATGGAGGTTTGTGAAGTCATAGAATGGAGGTATGTGAAGTCATAGAATGGATGTTTCTGAAGTAAAAATGAAGGTGTGTGAAGTCATAGAATGGAGGTGTGTGAAGTCACAGAATGGAGGTGTGTGAAGTCAGAATGGAGGTGTGTAGTCATAGATTGGAGGTGGGTGAATTCATAGAAAGAAGGTGTGGGAAGTCATAGAATGGAGGAGTATGAAGTCATAGAGTGCAGGTGAGTGAAGTCACAGATTCGAGGTCTGTGAAGTCATAGAATGGAGGTGTGTGAAGTCATAGATCGAGTTGTGTGAAGTCATAGTATGGAGGTGTGTGAAATCATAGAATGGAGTTTTGTGAAGTCACAGAATGGAGCTGTGTGAATTCAGAATGGAGGTGTTTGAACTCATAGAATGGAGGTGTGTGAAGTCACAGAATGGAAGTGTGTGAAGTCATAGAATGGAGGTGTGTGAAGTCACAGAATGGAGGTGTGTGAAATCATAGATTGGAGGTATGTGAAATCACAGAATGGAGGTGTGTAAAGTCATAGAATGAAGTTGTGTGAAGTTATAGAATGGATGTTTGTAATGTAATAATACAGGTGTGTGAAGTCATAGAATGGAGGTGTGTGACGTCAAAGAATGGAGGTGTGCAAATTCATAGAATGGAGCTGTGTGAAGTCAGAATGGAGGTGTGTGAAGTCACAGAATGGAGGTGTGTGAAGTCATAGAATGCAGGTGTGTGAAGTCATAGAATGGAGGTGTGTGAAGTCAGAATGGAGGTGTGTGAAGTCACAGAATTGAGGTGTGTGAACACAGAATGGAGGTGTGTGAAGTCAAAGAATGGAAGTGTGTGAAGTCATAGAATGGAGGTGTGTGAAGTCATAGAATTGATGTGTGTGAAGTCAGAATGGAGATGTGTGAAGTCACCGAATGGAGGTTTGTGAAGTCATAGAATGGAGGTGTGTGAAGTCATAGAATGTATGTTTGTGAAGTAAGAATGAAGGTGTGTGAAGTCATAGAATGGAGGTGTGTGAAGTCACAGAATGGAGGTATGTGAAGTCATAGAATGGAGGTGTGTGAATCATAGAATGGAGGTGTGTGAAGTCATATATTGGAGGTGTGTGAAGTCACAGAATGGAGGTGTGTGAAGTCAATATGGAAGTATGAAGTCATAGAATGGAGTTGGGTGAAGTCATAGAATGGAGGTGTGTGAAATCATAGAATGGAGTTGTGAAGTCACAGAATGGAGGTGTGTGACGTCACAGAATGGAGGTGTGTGAACTCAGAATGGAGGTGTGTAAAGTCACAGAATGGAGGTGTGTGAAGTCATAGAATGGAAGTGTGTGAAGTCATAGAATAGAGGTGTGTGGAGTCACAGAATGGAGGTTATGAAGTCATAGATTGGAGGTGTGTGAAGTCACAGAATTGAGGTGTTTGAAGTCATATATTGGAGGTGTGTGAAGTCAAAATGGATGTGTGAAGTAATAGAATGGAGGTGTGTGAAATCATAGAATGAGGGTGAGTTAGGTCATAGAATTGAGGTGTGTGAAGTCACAGAATGGAGGTGTGTGAACTCATAAAATAGAGGTGGGTGAAGTCATAGAAAGGAGGTGTGGGAAGTCATAGAATGGAGAAGTGTGAAGTCATGTAGTGGAGGTGATTGAAGTCACATATTCGAGGTCTGTGAAGTCATAGAATGGAGGTGTGTGAAGTCAGAATGGAGGTGTGTGAAATCATAGAATGGAGGTGTGTGAACTCATAGAATGGAGGTGTGTGACGTCACAATGGAAGTGTGTGAAGACATAGAATGTAGGTGTGTGAAGTCACAGAATGGAGGTGTGAGGAGTCAAAATGGAGGTGTGTGACGTCATAAAATGGAGGAGTGTGAAGTCATAGAATGGAGGTGTGTGAAATCATAGAATGGAGGTTTGTGAAGTCACAGAATGGAGGTCTGTGAACTCAGAATGGAGGTGTGTGAAGTCACAGAATGGAGGTGTGTGAAGTCATAGCATGCAGGTATGTGAAATCATAGAATCGAAGTGTGTGAAGTCATTGAATGGAGGTGTGTGAACTCACAGAATTGAGGTGTTTGAAGTCATATATTAGAGGTGTGTGAAGTCAAAATGGATGTGTGAATTCATAGAATGGAGGTGTGTGAAATCATTGAATGAGGGTGTGTGAGGTCATAGAATGGAGGTGTGTGAAGTCACAGAATGGAGGTGTGTGAACTCAGAATGGAGGTGTGTGAAGTCACAGAAGGGAGGTTTGTGAAGTCATAGAATGGAGGTGTGTGAGGTCATAGAATGGATGTTTCTGAAGGAAAAATGAAGGTGTGTGAAGTCATAGAATGGAGGTGTGTGAAGTTACAGAATGGATGTGTGTGAAGTGAGAATGGAGGTGTGTAGTCATACATTGCAGGTGGGTGAAGTCATAGAAAGGAGGTGTGGGAAGTTATAGAATGGAGGAGTGTGAAGTCATAGCGTGCAGGTGAGTGAAGTCACAGATTCGAGGTCTGTGAAGCCATAGAATGGAGGTGTGTTATGTCAGAATTGAGGTGTGCGAAGTCATAGATGGAGTTGTGTGAAGTCATAGTATGGAGGTGTGTGAAATCATAGAATGGAGTTTTGTGAAGTCACAGAATTGAGCTGTGTGAATTCAGAATGGAGGTGTGTGAAGTAATAGAATGGAGGTGTGTGAAGTCAGAACGGAGGTGTGTGAACTCATAGAATGGAGGTGTGTGACGTCACAATGGAAGTGTGTGAAGTCATAGAATAGAGGTGTGTGAAGTCACAGAATGGAGGTGGGTGAAGTCACAGAATGGAGGTTTGTGAAGTCAGAGAATGGAGGTATGTGAAGTCAAATTGGAGGGGTGTGAAGTCGAAGAATGGAGGTGTGTGAAGTCACAGAATGGTGGTGGGTGAAGTCACAGAATGGAGGTGTGTGAAGTCATAGAATGGAGGTTTGTGAAGTCATAGAATGGAGGTGTGTGAAGTCATAGAATGGATGTTTCTGAAGTAAGAATGAAGGTATGTGAAGTCATAGAATATAGGTGTGTGAAGTCAAAATGGTGGTGTGTGAACTCATAGAATGGAGGTGTGTGAAGTCACAGAGTGGAGGTGTGTGAAGTCAGAATGGAGGTGTGAATTCATAGAATGGGGGTGGGTGAAGTCATGGAAAGGAGGTGTGGGATGTCATAGAATGGAGAAATGTGAAGTCATAGAGTGGAGGTGAGTGAAGTCACATATTCAAATTCTGTGAAGTCATAGAATGGAGGTTTGTGAAGTCAGAATGGAGGTGTGTGAAGTTATCAAATGGAGGTGTTTGAAGTCAGAATGGAGGTGTGTGAAGTCACAGAATGGAGGTATTTGAAGACAGGATGTAGGTGTGTGAACTCATAGAATGGAGGTGTGTGAAGTCACAATGGAGGTGTGTGACGTCAGGGAATGGAGGTGAGTGAAGTCACAGAATGGAGGTGTGTGACGTCAAAGAATGGAGGTGTGTGAACTCAGAATGGAGGTGTGTAAAGTCACAGAATGGAGGTGTGTGAAGTCATAGAATGGAAGTGTGTGAAGTCATAGAGTAGAGGTGTGTGGAGTCACAGAATGGAGTGTATGAAGTCATATATTGGAGGTGTGTGAAGTCACAGAATTGAGTGTTTGAAGTCATATATTGGAGGTGTGTGAAATCAAAATGGATGTGTGAAGTCATAGAATGGAGGTGTGTGAAATCATAGAATGAGGGTGAGCGAGGTCATAGAATAGAGGTGTGTGAAGTCACAGAATGGAGGTGTGTGAACTCATAGAATGGATTTGTGTGAAGTCACAATGGAGGTGTGTGAAGTCACAGAATGGAGGTGTGTGAAGTCAGAGAATGGAGGTGTGTGAAGTCACAGAATTGAGGTGTGTGAAGTCACGGAATGGATGTGTGTGAAGTCACAGAATGGAGGTGTGTGAACTCAGAATGGAGGTGTGAGAAGTCACAGAATGGAGGTGGGTGAAGTCACAGAATGGAGGTTTGTGAAGTCAGAGAATGGAGGTATGTGAAGTCAAATTGGAGGGGTGTGAAGTCGGAGAATGGAGGTGTGTGAAGTCACAGAATGGTGGTGGGTGAAGTCACAGAATAGAGGTGTGTGAAGTCATAGAATGGAGGTGTGTGAAGTCATAGAATGGAGGTGTGTGAAGTCATAGAATGGATGTTTCTGAAGTAAGAATGAAGGTGTGTGATGTCAGAGAATGGAGGTATGTGAAGTCAAATTAGAGGGGTGTGAAGTCGGAGAATGGAGGTGTGTGAAGTCACAGAATGGTGGTGGGTGAAATCACAGAAATGAGCTGTGTGAATTCAGAATGGAGGTGTGTGAAGTAATAGAATGGAGGTGTGTGAAGTCAGAACGGAGGTGTGTGAACTCATAGAATGGAGGTGTGTGACGTCACAATAGAAGTGTGTGAAGTCATAGAATAGAGGTGTGTGAAGTCACAGAATGGAGGTGGGTGAAGTCACAGAATGGAGGTTTGTGAAGTCAGAGAATGCAGGTATGTGAAGTCAAATTGGAAGGGTTTGAAGTCGGAGAATGGAGGTGTGTGAAGTCACAGAATGGTGGTGGGTGAAGTCACAGGATGGAGGTGTGTGAAGTCATAGAATGGAGGTGTGTGAAGTCATAGAATGGATGTTTCTGAAGTCAGAATGAAGGTGTGTGAAGTCATAGAATGGAGGTGTGTGAAGTCAAAATGGTGGTGTGTGAACTCATAGAATGGAGGTGTGTCAAGTCACATTTTGGAGGTGTGTTAAATCAGAATGGAGGTGTGAATTCATAGAATGGGGGTGGGTGAAGTCATGGAAAGGAGGTGTGGGAAGTCATAGAATGGAGAAGTGTGAAGTCGTAGAGTGGAGGTGAGTGAAGTCACATATTCAAAGTCTGTGAAGTCATAGAATGGAGGTTTGTGAAGTCAGAATGGAGGTGTGTGAACTCATAGAATGGAGGTGTGTGAAGTCACAATGGAGGTGTGTGAAGTCATCGAATGGAGGTATTTGAAATCAGAATGGAGGTGTGTGAACTCTTAGAATGGAGGTGTGTGAAGTCACAATGGAGGTGTGTGAAGTCACAGAATGGAGGTGTGTGAAGTCACAGAATGGAGGTGTGTGAAGTCAGGGAATGGAGGTGTGTGAAGTCACAGAATGGAGGTGTGTGAAGTCACGGAATGGTGGTGGGTGAAGTCACAGGATGGAGGTCTGTGAAGTCATAGAATGGAGGTGTGTGAAGTCATAGAATGGATGTTTCTGAAGTCAGAATGAAGGTGTGTGAAGTCATAGAATGGAGGTGTGTGAAGTCAAAATGGTGGTGTGTGAACTCATAAAATGGAGGTGTGTGAAGTCACATTTTGGAGGTGTGTTAAGTCAGAATGGAGGTGTGAAGTCACAGAATGGAGGTGTGTGAACTCAGAATGGAGGTGTGAGAAGTCACAGAACGAAGGTGTGTGAAGTCATAGAATGGAAGTGTGTGAAGTCATAGAATGGAGGTTTGTGAAGTAAGAATGGAGGTGTGTGAAGTCACCGAATGGAGTTGTGTGAACTCAGAATGGAGGTGTGTGAATTCACAGAATGGATGTTTGTGAAGTCATAGAATGGAGTTGTGTGAGGTCATAAAATGGATGTTTCTGATGTAAGAATGAAGGTGTGTGGAGTCATAGAATGGAGGGGTGTGAAGTCATAGAATGGAGGTGTGTGAAGTCACAGAATGGAGGTATCTGAAGTCAGAATGGAGGTGTGAAGTCATCTAATAGAGGTGGGTGAAGTCATAGAAAGGTGGTGTGGGAAGTCATAGAATGGAGCAGTGTGAAGTCATAGAGTGGAGGTGAGTGAAGTCACAGATTCGAGGTCTGTGAAGTCATAGAATAGAGGTGTGTGAAGTCAGAATGGAGGTGTGTGAAGTCATAGAATGGAGGTATGTGAACTCATAGAATGGAGGTGTGTGATGTCACAATGGAAGTGTGTGAAGTCACAGAATGGAGGTGTGTGAAGACATACATTGGTCTGTGAAGTCAGAATGGAGGTGTGTGAAGTCATAGATGGAGGTGTGTGAAGTCATAATATGGAGTTGTGTGAAATCATAGAATGGAGTTTTATGAATTCACAGAATGGAGGAGTGTGAAGTCAGAATGGCGGAGTGTGAAGTGATAGAATAGAGGTGTGTGAACTCATAGAATGGAGGTGTGTGAAGTCATAATGGAGGTGTGAGAAGACTTAGAATGGAGGTGTGTGAAGTCACAGAATGGAGGTGTGTGAAGTCATAGAATGGAGGTGTGTGAAGTCATAGAATGGATGTTTGTGAAGTAAGAATGAAGGTGTGTGAAGTAATAGAATGGAAGTCTGTGAAGTCACAGAATGGAGGTGTGTGACGTCATAGAATGGAGCTGTGTGAATTCAGAATGGAGGTGTGTGAAGTCATAGAATGGAGTTGTGTGCAGTCATAGAATGGATGTTTCTGAAGTAGGAATGAAGGTGTGTGAAGTCATAGAATGGAGGTGTGTGAAGTCAAAATGGAGGTTTGTGAACTCAAAGAATGGAGGTGTGTGAAGTCATGGAATGGAGGTGTGTGAAGTCCAAGAATGGAGGTGTGTGAAGTCACAGAATGGAGGTGTATGAAGTCAAAATTTTGGTGTGTGAATTCACAAATGGAGGTGTGTGAAGTCAGAATGGAGCTGAGTGAACTCATAGAATGGAGGTGGTTGAAGGCAGAATGGAAGTGTGTGAACTCGTAGAATGGAGGTGTGTGAGGTCATAATGGAGGTGTGTGAAGTTATAGAATGGTGGTTTTTGATGTCAAAGAATGGAGGTGTGTGAAGTCATAGAATGGAGGTGTGTGAACTCAGATTGGAGGTGTGTGAAATCACAGAAGGGAGGTGTGTCAACTCAGAAACAAGGTGTGTGAAGTCAGAGAATGGAGGTGTGTGTAGTCACAGAATGAAGGTGTGTGAAGTCACAGAACGAGCTGTCTGAAGTCACAGAATGGAGGTGTGTGAAGACACAGAATGGAGGTGTGTGAACTCAGAGAGGAGGTGTGTGAAGTCACAGAATGGAGGTGTGTGAAGTCATAGAATGGAAGTGTGTGAAGTCATAGAATGGAGGTGTGTGAAGTCAGAATGGAGGTGTGTGAAGTCACAGAATGGAGGTGTGTGAACCCAGAATGGAGGTGTGTGAAGTCACAGAATGGAGGTTTGTGAAGTCATAGAATGGAGGTGTATGAAGTCATAGAATGGATGTTGCTGAAGTAAGAATGAAGGTGTGTGAAGTCATAGAATGCAGGTGTGTGAAGTCACATAATGGAGGTTTGTGAAGTCATAGAATGGAAGTGTGTGAAGTCTTAGAATGGAGGTGTGTGAAGTCATAGAATGGAAGTGTGTGAAGTCACAGAAGGGAGGTGTGTGAAGTCACAGAATGGAGGTGTGTAAAGTCACAGAGTGGAGGTGTTTCAAGGCACAGAATGGAGGGGTGTGAAGGCAAAGAATGGAGGAATGTGAAGTCACAGAATGGAGATGTGTGAAGTCAGAATAGAGGTGTGCGAAGTCATAGAATGGAGGTGTGTGAAGTCAGAATGGAGCTGTGTGAACTCATAGAATGAAGGTGTGTGAAGTCACAATGGAGATGTGTGAAGTCATAGAATGGTGGTTTTTGAAGTCACAGAATGGAAGTCTGTGAAGTCATAGAATGGAGGTGTGTGAAGTTAGATTAGAGGTATGTGAAGTCACAAAATGGAGGTGTGTCAACTCAGAAATGAGGTATGTGAAGTCATAGAATGAACGTGTGTGAAGTCACAGAATTGAGGTGTGTGAAGTCAGAATGGAGGTGTGTGAATTCAGAATGGAGGTGTGTGAAGTCAGAGAAGGGACGTGTGTGAAGTCACAATGCAGGTGTGTGAACTGATAGAACGTAGCTGTGTGAAGTCACAATGTAGGTGTGTGAAGTCATAGAATGGAGGTGTGTGAAGTCATAGAATGGAGGTGTGTGAAGTCACAATATGGAGGTGTGTGAAGTCATATAATGGAGGTGAGTGAAGTCACAGAATGGAGGTGTGTGAACTCAGAATACAGGTGTGTGAAGTCACAGAATGGAGGTGTGTGAAGTCATAAAATGGAGATGTGTTAAGTCACAGAATGGAGGTGTGTGAAATCGTAGAATGGAGGTGTGTGAAGTCAGAGATTCAAGGTGTGTGAAGTCACAGAATGGAGGTTTGTGACCTCACAATGGAGGTAGGTGAAGTCACAGAATGGAGGTGTGTGAGGTCATAGAATGGAAGTGTGTGAAGTCATAGAATGTAGGTGTGTGATGTCAGAATGGAGGTGTGTGAAGTCACAGAATGGAGGTGTGTGACGTCATAAATGTTGGTGTGTGAAGTCATAGAATGGAGGTGTGAAGTCATAGAATGGAGGTGTGAAGTCAAAGAATGGAGGTGTGTGAAGTCACAGAAGGCAGGTGAGTGAAGTCAGAGAATAGAGTTGTGTGAATTCACAATGGAGGTGTGTGAATTCATAGAATGGAGGTGTGTGAAGTCAAACAATGGAAGTGTGTGAAGTCATAGAATGGATGTGTTTGAAGTCAAAATGCAGGTGTGTGAAGTCAGAGAATGGCGGTGTGTGAAGTCAAAGAATGGACGTGTGTGAAGTCAAAATTGTGGTGTGTGAAATCACAAATGCAGGTGTGTGAAGTCACAATGGAGTTGTGTTAAGTCAAATAATGGATATGTGTGAAGTCATAGACTGGAGGTGTATGAAGTCATGGAATGGAGGTTTGTGAAGTCAAACATTGGAAGCGTGTGAAGTTACAGAATGGAGGTGTGTGAAGTCATAGAATGGAGGTGTGTGAAATCAGAGAATGGAGGTGTTTGAAGTCAGAATGCAGGTGTGTGAAGTCATAGAATGGAGGTGTGTGAAGTCATACATTGAAGGTGTGGGGAAGTCATAGTATGGAGGTGTGTGAAGTCACAGAATGGAGGTGTGTGAAGTCACAGAATGGAGGTGTGTGAAATCAAAATGGAGGTGTGTGAACTCATAGAAGTAGGTGTGTGAAGTCATAATGGAGTTGTGTGAAGTCACAATGGAGGTTTGTGAAGTCATAGGATGGAGGTGTGTGAAATCAAAGAATGGAGGTGTGTGAATTCACCGAATGGAGTTGTGTGAGCTCAGAATGGAGGTGTGCGAAGTCACAGAATGGAGGTATCTGAAGTCAGAATCGAGGTGTGAAGTCATAGAATAGAGGTGGGTGAAGTCATAGAAAGGAGGTGTGGGAAGTCATAGAATGGAGCAGTGTGAAGTCATAGAATGGAGGTGAGTGAAGTCACAGATTCGAGGTCTGTGAAGTCATAGAATGGAGGTGTGTGAAGTCAGAATGGAGGTGTGTGAAGTCATAGAATGGAGGTGTGTGAACTCATAGAATGGAGGTGTGTGTCGTCACAATGGAAGTGTGTGAAGTCACAGAATGGAGGTGTGTGAAGTCATACATTGGTGTGTGAAGTCAGAATGGAGGTGTGTGAAGTCACAGAATTGAGGTGTGTGAACTCAGAATGCAGGTGTGTGAAGTCATAGATGGAGGTGTGTGAAGTCATAGTATGGAGGTGTGTGAAATCATAGAATGGAGTTTTCTGAATTCACAGAATGGAGGAGTGTGAAGTCAGAATGGCGGAGTGTGAAGTCATAGAATGGAGGTGTGTGAAGTTAGAATGGAGGTGTGTGAACTCATAGAATGGAGGTGTGTGAAGTCACAATGGAGGTGTGTGAAGAAATAGAATGCAGGTGGGTGAAGTCACAGAATGGAGGTGTGTGAAGTCATAGAATGGAGGTGTGTGAAGTCATAGAATGGATGTTTGTGAAGTAAGAATGAAGATGTGTGAAGTCATAGAATGGAAGTGTGTGAAGTCACAGAATGGAGGTGTGTGACGTCATAGAATGGAGCTGTGTGAATACAGAATGGAGGTGTGTGAAGTGATCGAATGGAGATGTGTGCAGTCATAGAATGGATGTTTCTGAAGTAGGAATGAAGGTGTGTGAAGTCATAGAATGGAGGTGTGTGAAGTCAAAATGGAGGTGTGTGAACTCAAAGAATGGAGGTGTGTGAACTCATAGAATTGAGGTGTGTAAAGTCATGGAATGGAGGTGTGTGAAGTCCAAGAATGGAGTTGTGTGAAGTCAAACAATGGAGGTGTGTGAAGTCACAGAATGGAGGTGTGAGAAGTCACAGAATGGAGGTGTGTGAAGTCACAGAATGGAGGTGTGTGAAGTCACAGAATCGAGGTGTGTGAAGTCAAAATGGTGGTGTGTGAATTCACAAATGGAGGTGTGTGAAGTCAGAAGGCAGCTGAGTGAAGTCATAGAATGGAGGTAGGTGAAGGCAGAAAGGAAGTGTGTGAACTCAGCCAATGGAGGTGTGTGAAGTCAAAATGGAGGTGTGTGAAATCATACAATGGTGGTTTTTTATGTCAAAGAATGGAGGTGTGTGAAGTCATAGACTGGAGGTGTGTGAACTCACATTGGAGGTGTGTGAAATCAGAGAAAGCAGGTGTGTCAACTGAGAAACGAGGTGTGTGAAGTCATAGAATGGAGGTGTGTGAAGTCATAGAAACGAAGTGTGTGAAATCATAGAATGGAGGTGTGTGAAGTCAGAATGGAGATGTGTGAAGTCATAGAATGGAGGTGTGTGAAGTCACAATGCAGGTGTGTGAACTCATTTAATTGAGGTGGGTGAAGTCACAATGCAGGTGTGTGAAGTCATAGAATGGAGGTGTGTGATGTCATAAAATGGAGGTGGTGAAGTAACAGAATGGAGGTGTGTGAAGTCATAGAATGGAGGGGTGTGAAGTCACAGAATGGTGGTGTGTGAAGTCACAGAATGGTGGTGTGTGAAGTCATAGAATGGAGGGGTGTGAAGACATAGAATGGAGGTGTGTTAAGTCATAGAATGGAGGTGTGGAAGTCACAGAATGGAGGTGTGTGAAATCACAGAATGGAGGTGTGTGAACAGAGAATGGAGGTGTGTGAAGTCACAGAATGGAGGTGTGTGAAGTCATACAGTGGAGGTGTGTGAAGTCACAGAATGGAGGGGTGTGAATTCATAGAAGGGAGGTGTGTGAAGTCACAGAATGGAGGTTTGTGAAGTCACATAATGGAGGTGTGTGAAGTCACAGAATGGAGGTGTGTGAAGACACAGAATGGAAGTGGGTGAACTCACAATGGAGGTGTGTGAAGTCACAGAATGGAGGTTTGTGAATTCATAGAAGGGAGGTGTGTGAAGTCATAGAATGGAGGTGTGTGAAGTCACAGAATGGAAGTGTGTGAAGTCAAAATGGAGGTGTGTGAAGTCAGAGAATGGAGGTGTGTGAAGTCAATGAATGGACTTGTGTGAAGTCAAAATTGTGGTGTGTGAAGTCAAAGAATGGATGTGTGTGAAGTCAAAGAATGGAGGTGTGTGAAGTCAAAATGGAGGTGTGTGAAGTCAAAGAATGGATGTGATTGAAGTCATAGAATGGAGGTGTATGAAGTGATGGAATGGAGGTGTGTGAAGTCAAACATTGGAAGTGTGTGAAGTTACAGAATGGAGGTGTGTGAAGTCATAGAATGGAGGTGTATGAAGTCAGAGAATGGAGGTGTGTGAAGTCAGAATGCAGGTGTGTGAAGTCATAGAATGGAGGTGTGTGAAGACACAGAATGGAAGTGGGTGAACTCACAATGGAGGTGTGTGAAGTCACAGAATGGAGTTCTGTAAAGTCACAGTGGAGGTGTGTGAAGTCATAGAATGGAGGTGTGTGAAGTCAAAGAATGGAGGTGTGTGAAGTCATAGAATGGAGGTGTGTGAAGTCACAGCATGGAGGTGTGTGAAGTCAGAAGGGAGACGTGTGAAGTCATAGAATGGAAGTGTGTGAAGTCACAATGCAGGTGTGTGAACTCATAGAATGGAGGTGGCTGAAGTCACAATGCAGGTGTGTGAAGTCATAGAATGGAGTTGTGTGAACTCAGAAAGGAGGTGTGTGAAGTCACAGAATAAAGGTGTGTGAAGTCATACAATGGAGGTGTGTGAAGTCACAGAATGGAGGTGTGTGAATTCATAGAATGGAGGTGTGTGAAGTCATAGAATGCAGGTGTGTGAAGTCACAGAATGGAGGTGTGTGAAGTAACAGAATGGAGGTGTGTGAAGTCACAGAATGGAAGTGGGTGAACTCACAATGGAGGTGTGTGAAGTCACAGAAGGGAGGTGTGTGAAGTCAGAAGGGAGGTGTGTGAAGTCACAGAACGGAGATGTGTGAAGTCATAGAATGGAGGTGTGTGAGGTCATAGAATGGATGTTTCTGAAGTAAGAATGAAGGTGTGTGAAGTCATAGAATGGAGGTGTGAGAAGTCAAAGAATGGAGGTGTGTGAAGTCACAGAATGGAGGTTTGTGAAGTCAGAATGGAGGTGTGAAGTCATAGAATAGAGGTGGGTGAAGTCATAGAAAGGAGTTGTGGGAAGTCATAGAAGAGAGGTGAGTGAAGTCACAGATCCGAGGTCTGTGAAGTCATAGAATGGAGATGTGTGATGTCAGAATTGAGGAGTGTGAAGTCCTAGAATGGATGTGTGTGAACTCATAGAATGGAGGTGTGTGACGTCACAATGGAAGTGTGTGAAGTCTAGAATGGAGGTGTGTGAAGTCATATATTGGAGGTGTGTGAAGTCAGAATGGAGGTGTGTGAAGTCACAGAATGGAGGTGTGTGAACTCAGAATGGAGGTGTTTGAAGTCATAGATGGAGGTGTGTGAAGTCACAGTATGGAGGTGTGTGAAATCATAGAATGGAATTTTGTGAATTCACAGAATGGAGCTGTGTGAAGTCAGAATGGAGGAGTGTGAAGTCATAGAATGGAGGTGTGTGAAGTCAGAATGGAGGTGTGTGAACTCACAGAATGGACGTGTGTGAAGTCACAATGGAGGTGTGTGAAGACATAGAATGGAGGTGTGTGAAGTCACAGAATGGAGGTGTGTGAAGTCATAGAATGGAGCAGTGTGAAGTCATAGAATGGAGGTGAGTGAAGTCACAGATTCGAGGTCTGTGAAGTCATAGAATGGAGGTGTGTGAAGTCAGAATGGAGGTGTGTGAAGTCATAGAATGGAGGTGTGTGAACTCATAGAATGGAGGTGTGTGTCGTCACAATGGAAGTGTGTGAAGTCACAGAATGGAGGTGTGTGAAGTCATACATTGGTGTGTGAAGTCAGAATGGAGGTGTGTGAAGTCACAGAATTGAGGTGTGTGAACTCAGAATGGAGGTGTGTGAAGTCATAGATGGAGGTGTGTGAAGTCATAGTATGGAGGTGTGTGAAATCATAGAATGGAGTTTTGTGAATTCACAGAATGGAGGAGTGTGAAGTCAGAATGGCGGAGTGTGAAGTCATAGAATGGAGGTGTGTGAAGTTAGAATGGAGGTGTGTGAACTCATAGAATGGAGGTGTGTGAAGTCACAATGGAGGTGTGTGAAGAAATAGAATGCAGGTGTGTGAAGTCACAGAATGGAGGTGTGTGAAGTCATAGAATGGAGGTGTGTGAAGTCATAGAATGGATGTTTGTGAAGTAAGAATGAAGATGTGTGAAGTCATAGAATGGAAGTTTGTGAAGTCACAGAATGGAGGTGTGTGACGTCATAGAATGGAGCTGTGTGAATACAGAATGGAGGTGTGTGAAGTGATCGAATGGAGATGTGTGCAGTCATAGAATGGATGTTTCTGAAGTAGGAATGAAGGTGTGTGAAGTCATAGAATGGAGGTGTGTGAAGTCAAAATGGAGGTGTGTGAACTCAAAGAATGGAGGTGTGTGAACTCATAGAATGGAGGTGTGTAAAGTCATGGAATGGAGGTGTGTGAAGTCCAAGAATGGAGTTGTGTGAAGTCAAACAATGGAGGTGTGTGAAGTCACAGAATGGAGGTGTGTGAAGTCACAGAATGGAGGTGTGTGAAGTCACAGAATCGAGGTGTGTGAAGTCAAAATGGTTGTGTGTGAATTCACAAATGGAGGTGTGTGAAGTCAGAAGGCAGCTGAGTGAAGTCATAGAATGGAGGTAGGTGAAGGCAGAAAGGAAGTGTGTGAACTCAGCGAATGGAGGTGTGTGAAGTCAAAATGGAGGTGTGTGAAATCATAGAATGGTGGTTTTTTATGTCAAAGAATGGAGGTGTGTGAAGTCATAGACTGGAGGTGTGTGAACTCACATTGGAGGTGTGTGAAATCAGAGAAAGCAGGTGTGTCAACTCAGAAACGAGGTGTGTGAAGTCATAGAATGGAGGTGTGTGAAGTCATAGAAACGAAGTGTGTGAAATCATAGAATGGAGGTGTGTGAAGTCAGAATGGAGATGTGTGAAGTCATAGAATGGAGGTGTGTGAAGTCACAATGCAGGTGTGTGAACTCATTTAATTGAGGTGGGTGAAGTCACAATGCAGGTGCGTGAAGTCATAGAATGGAGGTGTGTGATGTCATAGAATGGAGGTGGTGAAGTAACAGAATGGAGGTGTGTGAAGTCATAGAATGGAGGGGTGTGAAGTCACAGAATGGTGGTGTGTGAAGTCATAGAATGGAGGGGTGTGAAGACATAGAATGGAGGTGTGTTAAGTCATAGAATGGAGGTGTGGAAATCACAGAATGGAGGTGTGTGAAATCACAGAATGGAGGTGTGTGAACAGAGAATGGAGGTGTGTGAAGTCACAGAATGGAGGTGTGTGAGGTCATACAATGGAGGTGTGTGAAGTCACAGAATGGAGGGGTGTGAATTCATAGAAGGGAGGTGTGTGAAGTCACAGAATGGAGGTTTGTGAAGTCACATAATGGAGGTGTGTGAAGTCACAGAATGGAGGTGTGTGAAGACACAGAATGGAAGTGGGTGAACTCACAATGGAGGTGTGTGAAGTCACAGAATGGAGGTGTGTGAATTCATAGAAGGGAGGTGTGTGAAGTCATAGAATGGAGGTGTGTGAAGTCACAGAATGGAAGTGTGTGAAGTCAAAATGGAGGTGTGTGAAGTCAGAGAATGGAGGTGTGTGAAGTCAATGAATGGACTTGTGTGAAGTCAAAATTGTGGTGTGTGAAGTCAAAGAATGGATGTGTGTGAAGTCACAGAATGGAGGTGTGTGAAGTCAAAATGGAGGTGTGTGAAGTCAAAGAATGGATGTGGTTGAAGTCATAGAATGGAGGTGTATGAAGTCATGGAATGGAGGTGTATGAAGTCAAACATTGGAAGTGTGTGAAGTTACAGAATGGAGGTGTGTGAAGTAATAGAATGGAGGTGTATGAAGTCAGAGAATGGAGGTGTGTGAAGACACAGAATGGAAGTTGGTGAACTCACAATGGAGGTGTGTGAAGTCACAGAATGGAGTTCTGTGAAGTCACAGTGGAGGTGTGTGAAGTCATAGAATGGAGGTGTGTGAAGTCAAAGAATGGAGGTGTGTGAAGTCATAGAATGGAGGTGTGTGAAGTCAAAGAATGGAGGTGTGTGAAGTCAGAAGGGAGACGTGTGAAGTCATAGAATGGAGGTGTGTGAAGTCACAATGCAGGTGTGTGAACTCATAGATTGGAGGTGGGTGAAGTCACAACGCAGGTGTGTGAAGTCATAGAATGGAGTTGTGTGAACTCAGAAAGGAGGTGTGTGAAGTCACAGAATAAAGGTGTGTGAAGTCATACAATGGAGGTGTGTGAAGTCACAGAATGGAGGTGTGTGAATTCATAGAATGGAGGTGTGTGAAGTCATAGAATGCAGGTGTGTGAAGTCACAAAATGGAGGTGTGTGAAGTAACAGAATGGTGGTGTGTGAAGTCACAGAATGGAAGTGGGTGAACTTACAATGGAGGTGTGTGAAGTCACAGAAGGGAGGTGTGTGAAGACAGAAGGGAGGTGTGTGAAGTCACAGAACGGAGATGTGTGAAGTCATAGAATGGAGGTGTGTGAGGTCATAGAATGGATGTTTCTGAAGTAAGAATGAAGGTGTGTGAAGTCATAGAATGGAGGTGTGAGAAGTCAAAGAATGGAGGTGTGTGAAGTCACAGAATGGAGGTTTGTGAAGTCAGAATGGAGGTGTGAAGTCATAGAATAGAGGTGGGTGAAGTCATAGAAAGGAGTTGTGGGAAGTCATAGAAGAGAGGTGAGTGAAGTCACAGATCCGAGGTCTGTGAAGTCATAGAATGGAGATGTGTGATGTCAGAATTGAGGAGTGTGAAGTCCTAGAATGGATGTGTGTGAACTCATAGAATGGAGGTGTGTGACGTCACAATGGAAGTGTGTGAAGTCTAGAATGGAGGTGTGTGAAGTCATATATTGGAGGTGTGTGAAGTCAGAATGGAGGTGTGTGAAGTCACAGAATGGAGGTGTGTGAACTCAGAATGGAGGTGTTTGAAGTCATAGATGGAGGTGTGTGAAGTCACAGTATGGAGGTGTGTGAAATCATAGAATGGAATTTTGTGAATTCACAGAATGGAGCTGTGTGAAGTCAGAATGGAGGAGTGTGAAGTCATAGAATGGAGGTGTGTGAAGTCAGAATGGAGGTGTGTGAACTCACAGAATGGACGTGTGTGAAGTCACAATGGAGGTGTGTGAAGACATAGAATGGAGGTGTGTGAAGTCACAGAATGGAGGTGTGTGAAGTCATAGAATGGAGCAGTGTGAAGTCATAGAATGGAGGTGAGTGAAGTCACAGATTCGAGGTCTGTGAAGTCATAGAATGGAGGTGTGTGAAGTCAGAATGGAGGTGTGTGAAGTCATAGAATGGAGGTGTGTGAACTCATAGAATTGAGGTGTGTGTCGTCACAATGGAAGTGTGTGAAGTCACAGAATGGAGGTGTGTGAAGTCATACATTGGTGTGTGAAGTCAGAATGGAGGTGTGTGAAGTCACAGAATTGAGGTGTGTGAACTCAGAATGGAGGTGTGTGAAGTCATAGATGGAGGTGTGTGAAGTCATAGTATGGAGGTGTGTGAAATCATAGAATGGAGTTTTGTGAATTCACAGAATGGAGGAGTGTGAAGTCAGAATGGCGGAGTGTGAAGTCATAGAATGGAGGTGTGTGAAGTTAGAATGGAGGTGTGTGAACTCATAGAATGGAGGTGTGTGAAGTCACAATGGAGGTGTGTGAAGAAATAGAATGCAGGTGTGTGAAGTCACAGAATGGAGGTGTGTGAAGTCATAGAATGGAGGTGTGTGAAGTCATAGAATGGATGTTTGTGAAGTAAGAATGAAGATGTGTGAAGTCATAGAATGGAAGTTTGTGAAGTCACAGAATGGAGGTGTGTGACGTCATAGAATGGAGCTGTGTGAATACAGAATGGAGGTGTGTGAAGTGATCGAATGGAGATGTGTGCAGTCATAGAATGGATGTTTCTGAAGTAGGAATGAAGGTGTGTGAAGTCATAGAATGGAGGTGTGTGAAGTCAAAATGGAGGTGTGTGAACTCAAAGAATGGAGGTGTGTGAACTCATAGAATGGAGGTGTGTAAAGTCATGGAATGGAGGTGTGTGAAGTCCAAGAATGGAGTTGTGTGAAGTCAAACAATGGAGGTGTGTGAAGTCACAGAATGGAGGTGTGTGAAGTCACAGAATGGAGGTGTGTGAAGTCACAGAATGGAGGTGTGTGAAGTCACAGAATCGAGGTGTGTGAAGTCAAAATGGTTGTGTGTGAATTCACAAATGGAGGTGTGTGAAGTCAGAAGGCAGCTGAGTGAAGTCATAGAATGGAGGTAGGTGAAGGCAGAAAGGAAGTGTGTGAACTCAGCGAATGGAGGTGTGTGAAGTCAAAATGGAGGTGTGTGAAATCATAGAATGGTGGTTTTTTATGTCAAAGAATGGAGGTGTGTGAAGTCATAGACTGGAGGTGTGTGAACTCACATTGGAGGTGTGTGAAATCAGAGAAAGCAGGTGTGTCAACTCAGAAACGAGGTGTGTGAAGTCATAGAATGGAGGTGTGTGAAGTCATAGAAACGAAGTGTGTGAAATCATAGAATGGAGGTGTGTGAAGTCAGAATGGAGATGTGTGAAGTCATAGAATGGAGGTGTGTGAAGTCACAATGCAGGTGTGTGAACTCATTTAATTGAGGTGGGTGAAGTCACAATGCAGGTGTGTGAAGTCATAGAATGGAGGTGTGTGATGTCATAGAATGGAGGTGGTGAAGTAACAGAATGGAGGTGTGTGAAGTCATAGAATGGAGGGGTGTGAAGTCACAGAATGGTGGTGTGTGAAGTCATAGAATGGAGGGGTGTGAAGACATAGAATGGAGGTGTGTTAAGTCATAGAATGGAGGTGTGGAAGTCACAGAATGGAGGTGTGTGAAATCACAGAATGGAGGTGTGTGAACAGAGAATGGAGGTGTGTGAAGTCACAGAATGGAGGTGTGTGAGGTCATACAATGGAGGTGTGTGAAGTCACAGAATGGAGGGGTGTGAATTCATAGAAGGGAGGTGTGTGAAGTCACAGAATGGAGGTTTGTGAAGTCACATAATGGAGGTGTGTGAAGTCACAGAATGGAGGTGTGTGAAGACACAGAATGGAAGTGGGTGAACTCACAATGGAGGTGTGTGAAGTCACAGAATGGAGGTGTGTGAATTCATAGAAGGGAGGTGTGTGAACTCATAGAATGGAGGTGTGTGAAGTCACAGAATGGAAGTGTGTGAAGTCAAAATGGAGGTGTGTGAAGTCAGAGAATGGAGGTGTGTGAAGTCAATGAATGGACTTGTGTGAAGTCAAAATTGTGGTGTGTGAAGTCAAAGAATGGATGTGTGTGAAGTCACAGAATGGAGGTGTGTGAAGTCAAAATGGAGGTGTGTGAAGTCAAAGAATGGATGTGGTTGAAGTCATAGAATGGAGGTGTATGAAGTCATGGAATGGAGGTGTATGAAGTCAAACATTGGAAGTGTGTGAAGTTACAGAATGGAGGTGTGTGAAGTCATAGAATGGAGGTGTATGAAGTCAGAGAATGGAGGTGTGTGAAGACACAGAATGGAAGTTGGTGAACTCACAATGGAGGTGTGTGAAGTCACAGAATGGAGTTCTGTGAAGTCACAGTGGAGGTGTGTGAAGTCATAGAATGGAGGTGTGTGAAGTCAAAGAATGGAGGTGTGTGAAGTCATAGAATGGAGGTGTGTGAAGTCAAAGAATGGAGGTGTGTGAAGTCAGAAGGGAGACGTGTGAAGTCATAGAATGGAAGTGTGTGAAGTCACAATGCAGGTGTGTGAACTCATAGATTGGAGGTGGGTGAAGTCACAATGCAGGTGTGTGAAGTCATAGAATGGAGTTGTGTGAACTCAGAAAGGAGGTGTGTGAAGTCACAGAATAAAGGTGTGTGAAGTCATACAATGGAGGTGTGTGAAGTCACAGAATGGAGGTGTGTGAATTCATAGAATGGAGGTGTGTGAAGTCATAGAATGCAGGTGTGTGAAGTCACAAAATGGAGGTGTGTGAAGTAACAGAATGGAGGTGTGTGAAGTCACAGAATGGAAGTGGGTGAACTTACAATGGAGGTGTGTGAAGTCACAGAAGGGAGGTGTGTGAAGTCAGAAGGGAGGTGTGTGAAGTCACAGAACGGAGATGTGTGAAGTCATAGAATGGAGGTGTGTGAGGTCATAGAATGGATGTTTCTGAAGTAAGAATGAAGGTGTGTGAAGTCATAGAATGGAGGTGTGAGAAGTCATAGAATGGAGGTGTGTGAAGTCACAGAATGGAGGTGTGTGAAGTCAGAATGGAGGTGTGAAGTCATAGAATAGAGGTGGGTGAAGTCATAGAAAGGAGTTGTGGGAAGTCATAGAAGAGAGGTGAGTGAAGTCACAGATCCGAGGTCTGTGAAGTCATAGAATGGAGCTGTGTGATGTCAGAATTGAGGAGTGTGAAGTCCTAGAATGGATGTGTGTGAACTCATAGAATGGAGGTGTGTGACGTCACAATGGAAGTGTGTGAAGTCTAGAATGGAGGTGTGTGAAGTCATATATTGGAGGTGTGTGAAGTCAGAATGGAGGTGTGTGAAGTCACAGAATGGAGGTGTGTGAACTCAGAATGGAGGTGTTTGAAGTCATAGATTGAGGTGTGTGAAGTCACAGTATAGAGGTGTGTGAAATCATAGAATGGAATTTTGTGAATTCACAGAATGGAGCTGTGTGAAGTCAGAATGGAGGAGTGTGAAGTCATAGAATGTAGGTGTGTGAAGTCAGAATGGAGGTGTGTGAACTCACAGAATGGACGTGTGTGAGGCACAATGGAGGTGTGTGAAGACAGAGAATGGAGGTGTGTGAAGTCACAGAATGGAGGTGTGTGAAGTCATAGAATGGAGGTGTGTGAAGTCATAGAATGGAGGTGTGTGAAGTCATAGAATGGATGTTTCTGAAGTAAGAATGAAGGTGTGTGAAATCATAGAATGGAGGTGTGTGAAGTCAAAATGGAGGTGTGTGAACTCATAGAATGGAGGTGTGTGAAGTCACAGAATGGAGGTGCGTGAAGTCAGAATGGAGGTGTGAAGTCATAGAATGGGGGTGGGTGAAGTCATGGAAAGGAGTTGTGGGAAGTCATAGAATGGAGAAGTGTGAAATCGTACAGTGGAGGTGAGTGAAGTCACATATTCAAAGTCTGTGAAGTCATAGAATGGAGGTTTGTGAAGTCAGAATGGAGGTGTATGAACTCATAGAATGGAGGTGTGTGAAGTCACAATTGAGGTGTGTGAAGTCATAGAATGGGGGTGTGTGAAATCAGAGAATGGAGGTGTGTGAAATCAGAATGCAGGTGTGTGAAGTCATAGAATGGAGGTGTGTGAAGTCATAGAATGGAGGTGTGTGAAGTCATAGATTGGAAGCGTGTGAAGTCATAGAATGGAGGTGTGTGAAGTCATAGATTGAAGGTGTGGGGAAGTCATCGTATGGAGGTGTGTGAAGTCACAGAAATGAAGGTGTGTGAAGTCACAGAATGGAGTTGTGTGAAGTCACAATGGAGGTGTGTGAAGTCATAGGATGGAATTGTGTGAAATCAAAGAATGGAGGTTTCTGAAGTCATAGAATGGATTGTGTGTGAAATCACAGAATGGAGGTGTGTGAAGTCACAGAATGGAGGTGTGTAAAGTCACAGAATGGAGGTGTGTGAAGTCACAGAATGGAGGTTTGTGAAGTCATTGAATGGAGGTGTGTGAAGTCACAGAATGCAGGTGTGTGAAGTGAGAATAGAGGTGTGCGAAGTCATAGGATGGAGGTGTGTGAAGTCAGAATGGAGCTGTGTGAAGTCATAGAATGGATGTGTGTGAACTCAGAATGGAGGTGTGTGAACTCATAGAATGGAGGTGTATGAAGTCACAATGGAGGTGTGTGAAGTCACAGAATGGCTGTGTGTGAACTCAGAAAGGAGGTGTGTGAAGTCATACAATGGAGGTCTGTGAAGTCATAGAATGGAGGTGTGTGAAATCATAGAATGGAGGTGTGTGATCTCACAGAATGGAGGTGTGTGAAGACAGAATGGAGGTGTATGAAGTCAGAATGGAGGTGTGTGAACTCAGATAATGGAGGTGTGTGAAGTCACAATGCAGGTGTGTGAAGTCATAGAATGGAGGTGTGTGAAGTCATAGAATGGAGGTGGTGAAGTGACAGAATGGAGGTGTGTGAAGTCATAGAATGGAGGTGTGTGAAGTCACAGAATGGTGGTGTTTGAAGTCATAGAATGGAGGGGTGTGAAGTCATAGAATGGAGGTGTGTTAAGTCATAGAATGGAGGTGTGGAAGTCACAGAATGGAGGTGTGTGAAGTCATAGAATGGATGTTTGTGAAGTAAGAATGAAGATGTGTGAAGTCATAGAATGGAAGTGTGTGAAGTCACAGAATGGAGGTGTGTGACGTCATAGAATGGAGCTGTGTGAATACAGAATGGAGGTGTGTGAAGTGATCGAATGGAGATGTGTGCAGTCATAGAATGGATGTTTCTGAAGTATGAATGAAGGTGTGTGAAGTCATAGAATGGAGGTGTGTGAAGTCAAAATGGAGGTGTGTGAACTCAAAGAATGGAGGTGTGTGAACTCATAGAATGGAGGTGTGTAAAGTCATGGAATGGAGGTGTGTGAAGTCCAAGAATGGAGTTGTGTGAAGTCAAACAATGGAGGTGTGTGAAGTCACAGAATGGAGGTGTGTGAAGTCACAGAATGGAGGTGTGTGAAGTCACAGAATGGAGGTGTGTGAAGTCACAGAATCGAGGTGTGTGAAGTCAAAATGGTGGTGTGTGAATTCACAAATGGAGGTGTGTGAAGTCAGAAGGCAGCTGAGTGAAGTCATAGAATGGAGGTAGGTGAAGGCAGAAAGGAAGTGTGTGAACTCAGCGAATGGAGGTGTGTGAAGTCAAAATGGAGGTGTGTGAAATCATAGAATGGTGGTTTTTTATGTCAAAGAATGGAGGTGTGTGAAGTCATAGACTGGAGGAGTGTGAACTCACATTGGAGGTGTGTGAAATCAGAGAAAGCAGGTGTGTCAACTCAGAAACGAGGTGTGTGAAGTCATAGAATGGAGGTGTGTGAAGTCATAGAAACGAAGTGTGTGAAATCATAGAATGGAGGTGTGTGAAGTCAGAATGGAGATGTGTGAAGTCATAGAATGGAGGTGTGTGAAGTCACAATGCAGGTGTGTGAACTCATTTAATTGAGGTGGGTGAAGTCACAATGCAGGTGTGTGAAGTCATAGAATGGAGGTGTGTGATGTCATAGAATGGAGGTGGTGAAGTAACAGAATGGAGGTGTGTGAAGTCATAGAATGGAGGGGTGTGAAGTCACAGAATGGTGGTGTGTGAAGTCATAGAATGGAGGGGTGTGAAGACATAGAATGGAGGTGTGTTAAGTCATAGAATGGAGGTGTGGAAGTCACAGAATGGAGGTGTGAGAAATCACAGAATGTAGGTGTGTGAACAGAGAATGGAGGTTTGTGAAGTCACATAATGGAGGTGTGTGAAGTCACAGAATGGAGGTGTGTGAAGACACAGAATGGAAGTGGGTGAACTCACAATGGAGGTGTGTGAAGTCACAGAATGGAGGTGTGTGAATTCATAGAAGGGAGGTGTGTGAAGTCATAGAATGGAGGTGTGTGAAGTCACAGAATGGAAGTGTGTGAAGTCAAAATGGAGGTGTGTGAAGTCAGAGAATGGAGGTGTGTGAAGTCAATGAATGGACTTGTGTGAAGTCAAAATTGTGGTGTGTGAAGTCAAAGAATGGATGTGTGTGAAGTCACAGAATGGAGGTGTGTGAAGTCAAAATGGAGGTGTGTGAAGTCAAAGAATGGATGTGGTTGAAGTCATAGAATGGAGGTGTATGAAGTCATGGAATGGAGGTGTATGAAGTCAAACATTGGAAGTGTGTGAAGTTACAGAATGGAGGTGTGTGAAGTCATAGAATGGAGGTGTATGAAGTCAGAGAATGGAGGTGTGTTAAGTCAGAATGCAGGTGTGTGAAGTCATAGAATGGAGGTGTGTGAAGACACAGAATGGAAGTGGGTGAACTCACAATGGAGGTGTGTGAAGTCACAGAATGGAGTTCTGTGAAGTCACAGTGGAGGTGTGTGAAGTCATAGAATGGAGGTGTGTGAAGTCAAAGAATGGAGGTGTGTGAAGTCATAGAATGGAGGTGTGTGAAGTCACAGCATGGAGGTGTGTGAAGTCAGAAGGGAGACGTGTGAAGTCATAGAATGGAGGTGTGTGAAGTCACAATGCAGGTGTGTGAACTCATAGATTGGAGGTGGGTGAAGTCACAATGCAGGTGTGTGAAGTCATAGAATGGAGTTGTGTGAACTCAGAAAGGAGGTGTGTGAAGTCACAGAATAAAGGTGTGTGAAGTCATACAATGGAGGTGTGTGAAGTCACAGAATGGAGGTGTGTGATTTCATAGAATGGAGGTGTGTGAAGTCATAGAATGCAGGTGTGTGAAGTCACAGAATGGAGGTGTGTGAAGTAACAGAATGGAGGTGTGTGAAGTCACAGAATGGAAGTGGGTGAACTCACAATGGAGGTGTGTGAAGTCACAGAAGGGAGGTGTGTGAAGTCAGAAGGGAGTTGTGTGAATTCACAGAACGGAGATGTGTGAAGTCATAGAATGGAGGTGTGTGAGGTCATAGAATGGATGTTTCTGAAGTAAGAATGAAGGTGTGTGAAGTCATAGAATGGAGGTGTGAGAAGTCATAGAATGGAGGTGTGTGAAGTCACAGAATGGAGGTTTGTGAAGTCAGAATGGAGGTGTGAAGTCATAGAATAGAGGTGGGTGAAGTCATAGAAAGGAGTTGTGGGAAGTCATAGAAGAGGGGTGAGTGAAGTCACAGATCCGAGGTCTGTGAAGTCATAGAATGGAGCTGTGTGATGTCAGAATTGAGGAGTGTGAAGTCCTAGAATGGATGTGTGTGAACTCATAGAATGGAGGTGTGTGACGTCACAATGGAAGTGTGTGAAGTCTAGAATGGAGGTGTGTGAAGTCATATATTGGAGGTGTGTGAAGTCAGAATGGTGGTGTGTGAAGTCACAGAATGGAGGTGTGTGAACTCAGAATGGAGGTGTTTGAAGTCATAGATGGAGGTGTGTTAAGTCACAGTATGGAGGTGTGTGAAATCATAGAATGGAATTTTGTGAATTCACAGAATGGAGCTGTGTGAAGTCAGAATGGAGGAGTGTGAAGTCATAGAATGGAGGTGTGTGAAGTCAGAATGGAGGTGTGTGAACTCACAGAATGGACGTGTGTGAAGTCACAATGGAGGTGTGTGAAGACAGAGAATGGAGGTGTGTGAAGTCACAGAATGGAGGTGTGTGAAGTCATAGAATGGAGGTGTGTGAAGTCACAGAATGGAGGTGCGTGAAGTCAGAATGGAGGTGTGAAGTCATAGAATGGGGGTGGGTGAAGTCATGGAAAGGAGTTGTGGGAAGTCATAGAATGGAGAAGTGTGAAATCGTACAGTGGAGGTGAGTGAAGTCACATATTCAAAGTCTGTGAAGTCATAGAATGGAGGTTTGTGAAGTCAGAATGGAGGTGTATGAACTCATAGAATGGAGGTGTATGAAGTCACAATGGAGGTGTGTGAAGTCATAGAATGGGGGTGTGTGAAATCAGAGAATGGAGGTGTGTGAAATCAGAATGCAGGTGTGTGAAGTCATAGAATGGAGGTGTGTGAAGTCATAGAATGGAGGTGTGTGAAGTCATAGATTGGAAGCGTGTGAAGTCATAGAATGGAGGTGTGTGAAGTCATAGATTGAAGGTGTGGGGAAGTCATCGTATGGAGGTGTGTGAAGTCACAGAAATGAAGGTGTGTGAAGTCACAGAATGGAGTTGTGTGAAGTCACAATGGAGGTGTGTGAAGTCATAGGATGGAATTGTGTGAAATCAAAGAATGGAGGTTTCTGAAGTCATAGAATGGATTGTGTGTGAAATCACAGAATGGAGGTGTGTGAAGTCACATAATGGAGGTGTGTAAAGTCACAGAGTGGACGTGTGTGAAGTCACAGAATGGAGGTTTGTGAAGTCATTGAATGGAGGTGTGTGAAGTCACAGAATGCAGGTGTGTGAAGTGAGAATAGAGGTGTGCGAAGTCATAGGATGGAGGTGTGTGAAGTCAGAATGGAGCTGTGTGAAGTCATAGAATGGATGTGTGTGAAGTCAGAATGGAGGTGTGTGAACTCATAGAATGGAGGTGTATGAAGTCACAATGGAGGTGTGTGAAGTCACAGAATGGCTGTGTGTGAACTCAGAAAGGAGGTGTGTGAAGTCATACAATGGAGGTCTGTGAAGTCATAGAATGGAGGTGTGTGAAATCATAGAATGGAGGTGTGTGATCTCACAGAATGGAGGTGTGTGAAGACAGAATGGAGGTGTATGAAGTCAGAATGGAGGTGTGTGAACTCAGATAATGGAGGTGTGTGAAGTCACAATGCAGGTGTGTGAAGTCATAGAATGGAGGTGTGTGAAGTCATAGAATGGAGGTGGTGAAGTGACAGAATGGAGGTGTGTGAAGTCATAGAATGGAGGTGTGTGAAGTCACAGAATGGTGGTGTTTGAAGTCATAGAATGGAGGGGTGTGAAGTCATAGAATGGAGGTGTGTTAAGTCATAGAATGGAGGTGTGGAAGTCACAGAATGGAGGTGTGTGAAGTGACAGAATGGAGGTGTGGGAACTGAGACTGGAGGTGTGTGAAGTCACAGAATGGAGGTGTGTGAAGTCATACAATGGAGGTGTGTGAAGTCACAGAATGGAGGGGTGTGATTTCATAGAATGGAGGTGTGTGAAGTCATAGAATGCAGGTGTGTGAAGTCACATAATGGAGGTGTGTGAAGTCACAGAATGGAGGTGTGTGAAGACACAGAATGGAAGTGGGTGAACTCAAAATGGAGGTGTGTGAAGTCAGAGAATGGAGGTGTCTAAAGTCAAAGAATGGAGGTGTGTGAAGTCATAGAATGGAGGTGTGTGAAGTCAGAGCATGGAGGTGTGTGAAGTCAGAATGGAGATGTGTGAAGTCATAGAATGAAGGTGTGTGAAGTCACAATGCTGGTGTTTGAACTCATAGAATGGAGGTGGGTGAAGTCACAATGCAGGTGTGTGAAGTCATAGAATGGAGTTTTGTTAACTCAGAAAGAAGGTGTGTGAAGTCACAGAATAGAGGTGTGTGAAGTCATACAATGGAGGTGTGTGAAGTCACAGAATGGAGGTGTGTGAAGTAACAGAATGGAGGTGTGTGAAGTCACAGAATGGAAGTGGGTAAACTCACAATGGAGGTGTGTGAAGTCACAGAAGGGAGTGTGTGAAGTCAGAAGGGAGGTGTGTGAAGTCACAGAATGGAGATGTGTGAACTCAGAATGGAGGTGTGGGAAGTCACAGAATGGAGATTTGTGAAGTCATAGAATGGAGGTGTGTGAGGTCATAGAATGGATGTTTGTGAAGTAAGAATGAAGGTGTGTGAAGTCATAGAATGGAGGTGTGTGAAGTCATAGAATGGAGGTGTGTGAAGTCAGAGAATGGAGGTGTGTGATGTCAGAATGGAGGTGTGAAGTCATAGAATAGAGGTGGGTGAAGTCACAGATCCGAGGTCTGTGAAGTCACAGAATGGAGGTTTGTGAAGTCAGAATGGAGGTGTATGAACTCATAGAATGGAGGTGTGTGAAGTCACAATGGAGGTGTGTGAAGTCATAGAATGGGGGTGTGTGAAATCAGAGAATGGAGGTGTGTGAAATCAGAATGCAGGTGTGTGAAGTCATAGAATGGAGGTGTGTGAAGTCATAGAATGGAGGTGTGTGAAGTCATAGATTGGAAGCGTGTGAAGTCATAGAATGGAGGTGTGTGAAGTCATAGATTGAAGGTGTGGGGAAGTCATAGTATGGAGGTGTGTGAAGTCACAGAAATGAAGGTGTGTGAAGTCACAGAATGGAGTTGTATGAAGTCACAATGGAGGTGTGTGAAGTCACAGAATGGCTGTGTGTGAACTCAGAAAGGAGGTGTGTGAAGTCATAGAATGGAGGTCTGTGAAGTCATAGAATGGAGGTGTGTGAAATCATAGAATGGAGGTGTGTGAACTCACAGAATGGAGGTGTGTGAAGTCAGAGAATGGAGGTGTGTGAAGTCAGAATGCAGGTGTGTGAAGGCATAGAATGGAGGTGTGTGAAGTCATAGATTGGAAGTGTGTGAAGTCATAGATTTAAGGTGTGTGAAGTCACAGAGGGAGGTGTGTGAAGTCACAGAATGGAGTTCTGTGAAGTCACAGTGGAGGTGTGTGAAGTCATAGAATGGAGGTGTGTAAAGTCAGAGAATGGAGGTGTGATAAGTCATAGAATGGAGGTGTGTGAAGTCACAGCATGGAGGTGTGTGAAGTCAGAATGGAGATGTGTGAAGTCATAGAATGAAGGTGTGTGAAGTCACAATGCTGGTGTGTGAACTCATAGAACGGAGGTGGGTGAAGTCACAATGCATGTGTGTGAAGTCATAGAATGGAGTTTTGTTAACTCAGAAAGGAGGTGTATGAAGTCACAGAATAGAGGTGTGTGAAGTCATACAATGGAGGTGTGTGAAGTCACAGAATGGAGGTGTCTGAATTCATAGAATGGAGGTGTGTGAAGTCATAGAATGGAGGTGTGTGAAGTCACAGAATGGAGGTGTGTGAAGTAACAGAATGGAGGTGTGTGAAGTCACAGAATGGAAGTGGGTAAACTCACAATGGAGGTGTGTGAAGTCACAGAAGGGAGTGTGTGAAGTCAGAAGGGAGGTGTGTGAAGTCACAGAGTGGAGATGTGTGAACTCAGAATGGAGGTGTGGGAAGTCACAGAATGGAGATTTGTGAAGTCATAGAATGGAGGTGTGTGAGGTCATAGAATGGATGTTTCTGAAGTAAGAATGAAGGTGTGTTAAGTCATAGAATGGAGGTGTGTGAAGTCATAGAATGGAGGTGTGTGAAGTCATAGAATGGAGGTGTGTGAAGTCAGAATGGAGGTGTGAAGTCATAGAATAGAGGTGGGTGAAGTCATAGAAAGGAGTTGTGGTAAGTCATAGAATAGAGGAGTGTGAAGTCATAGAATGGAGGTGAGTGAAGTCACAGATCCGAGGTCTGTGAAGTCATAGAATGGAGCTGTGTGATGTCAGAATTGAGGAGTGTGAAGTCCTAGAATGGATGTGTGTGAACTCATAGAATGGAGGTGTGTGACGTCACAATGGAAGTGTGCGAAGTCACAGAATGGACGTGTGTGAAGTCATATATGGGAGGTGTGTGAAGTCAGAATGGAGGTGTGTGAAGTCACACAATGGAGGTGTGTGAACTCAGAATGGAGGTGTTTGAAGTCATAGATGGAGGTGTGTGAAGTCACAGTATGGAGTTGTGTGAAATCTTAGAATGGAATTTTGTGAATTCACAGAATGGAGCCGTGTGAAGTCAGAATGGAGGAGTGTGAAGTCATAGAATGGAGGTGTGTGAAGTCAGAATGGAGTTGTGTGAACTCATAGAATGGAGGTGTGTGAAGTCACAATGGAGGTGTGTGAAGACATAGAATGGAGGTGTGTGAAGTCACAGAATGGAGGTGTGTGAAGTCATAGAATGGAGGTGTGTGAAGTCATAGAATGGAGGTGTGTGAAGTCAAAATTGAGGTGTGTGATCTCATAGAATGGAGGTGTGTGAAGTAACAGAATGGAGGTGTGTGAAGTCAGAATGGAGGTGTGAAGTCATAGAATCGGGGTGGGTGAAGTCATGGAAAGGAGGAATGGAAAGTCATAGAATGGAGAAGTGTGAATTCATAGAGTGGAGGTGAGTGAAGTCACATATTCAAAATCTGTGAAGTCATAGAATGGAGGTTTGTGAAGTCAGAATGGAGGTGTATGAACTGATAGAATGGAGGTGTGAGAAGTCACAATGGAGGTGTGTGAAGTCATAGAATGGGGGTGTGTGAAATCAGAGAATGGAGGTGTGTGAAGTCAGAATGCAGGTGTGAGAAGTCATAGAATGGAGGTGTGTGAAGTCATAGAATGGAGGTATGTGAAGTCATAGAGTGGAGGCGTGTGAAGTCATAGAATGGAGGTGTGTGAAGTCATAGATTGAAGCTGTGGGGAAGTCATAGTATGGAGGTGTGTGAAGTCACAGAATGGAGGTGTGTGAAGTCACAGAATGGAGTTGTGTGAAGTCACAATGGAGGTGTGTGAAGTCATAGGATGGAGGTGTGTGAAATCAAAGAATGGAGGTTTGTGAAGTCATAGAATTGATTGTGTGTGAAATCACAGAATGGAGGTGTGTGAAGTCACAGAATGGAGGTGTGTGAAGTAACAGAATGGAGGTGTGTGAAGTCACAGAATGGAAGTGGGTAAACTCACAATGGAGGTGTGTGAAGTCACAGAAGGGAGTGTGTGAAGTCAGAAGGGAGGTGTGTGAAGTCACAGAATGGAGATGTGTGAACTCAGAATGGAGGTGTGGGAAGTCACAGAATGGAGATTTGTGAAGTCATAGAATGGAGGTGTGTGAGGTCATAGAATGGATGTTTCTGAAGTAAGAATGAAGGTGTGTGAAGTCATAGAATGGAGGTGTGTGAAGTCATAGAATGGAGGTTTGTGACGTCAGAGAATGGAGGTGTGTGAAGTCAGAATGGAGGTGTGAAGTCATAGAATAGAGGTGGGTGAAGTCATAGAAAGGAGTTGTGGGAAGTCATAGAATAGAGGAGTGTGAAGTCATAGAATGGAGGTGAGTGAAGTCACAGATCCGAGGTCTGTGAAGTCACAGAATGGAGGTTTGTGAAGTCAGAATGGAGGTGTATGAACTCATAGAATGGAGGTGTGTGAAGTCACAATGGAGGTGTGTGAAGTCATAGAATGGGGGTGTGTGAAATCAGAGAATGAAGGTGTGTGAAATCAGAATGCAGGTGTGTGAAGTCATAGAATGGAGGTGTGTGAAGTCATAGAATGGAGGTGTGTGAAGTCATAGAATGGAGGTGTGTGAAGTCAGAATGGAGGTGTGAAGTCATAGAATAGAGGTGGGTGAAGTCATAGAAAGGAGTTGTGGTAAGTCATAGAATAGAGGAGTGTGAAGTCATAGAATGGAGGTGAGTGAAGTCACAGATCCGAGGTCTGTGAAGTCATAGAATGGAGCTGTGTGATGTCAGAATTGAGGAGTGTGAAGTCCTAGAATGGATGTGTGTGAACTCATAGAATGGAGGTGTGTGATGTCACAATGGAAGTGTGCGAAGTCACAGAATGGACGTGTGTGAAGTCATATATGGGAGGTGTGTGAAGTCAGAATGGAGGTGTGTGAAGTCACACAATGGAGGTGTGTGAACTCAGAATGGAGGTGTTTGAAGTCATAGATGGAGGTGTGTGAAGTCACAGTATGGAGTTGTGTGAAATCTTAGAATGGAATTTTGTGAATTCACAGAATGGAGCCGTGTGAAGTCAGAATGGAGGAGTGTGAAGTCATAGAATGGAGGTGTGTGAAGTCAGAATGGAGTTGTGTGAACTCATAGAATGGAGGTGTGTGAAGTCACAATGGAGGTGTGTGAAGACATAGAATGGAGGTGTGTGAAGTCACAGAATGGAGGTGTGTGAAGTCATAGAATGGAGGTGTGTGAAGTCATAGAATGGAGGTGTGTGAAGTCAAAATTGAGGTGTGTGATCTCATAGAATGGAGGTGTGTGAAGTAACAGAATGGAGGTGTGTGAAGTCAGAATGAAGGTGTGAAGTCATAGAATCGGGGTGGGTGAAGTCATGGAAAGGAGGAATGGAAAGTCATAGAATGGAGAAGTGTGAAGTCATAGAGTGGAGGTGAGTGAAGTCACATATTCAAAATCTGTGAAGTCATAGAATGGAGGTTTGTGAAGTCAGAATGGAGGTGTATGAACTGATAGAATGGAGGTGTGAGAAGTCACAATGGAGGTGTGTGAAGTCATAGAATGGGGGTGTGTGAAATCAGAGAATGGAGGTGTGTGAAGTCAGAATGCAGGTGTGAGAAGTCATAGAATGGAGGTGTGTGAAGTCATAGAATGGAGGTATGTGAAGTCATAGAGTGGAGGCGTGTGAAGTCATAGAATGGAGGTGTGTGAAGTCATAGATTGAAGCTGTGGGGAAGTCATAGTATGGAGGTGTGTGAAGTCACAGAATGGAGGTGTGTGAAGTCACAGAATGGAGTTGTGTGAAGTCACAATGGAGGTGTGTGAAGTCATAGGATGGAGGTGTGTGAAATCAAAGAATGGAGGTTTGTGAAGTCATAGAATTGATTGTGTGTGAAATCACAGAATGGAGGTGTGTGAAGTCACAGAATGGAGGTGTGTGAAGTAACAGAATGGAGGTGTGTGAAGTCACAGAATGGAAGTGGGTAAACTCACAATGGAGGTGTGTGAAGTCACAGAAGGGAGTGTGTGAAGTCAGAAGGGAGGTGTGTGAAGTCACAGAATGGAGATGTGTGAACTCAGAATGGAGGTGGGGGAAGTCACAGAATGGAGATTTGTGAAGTCATAGAATGGACGTGTGTGAGGTCATAGAATGGATGTTTCTGAAGTAAGAATGAAGGTGTGTGAAGTCATAGAATGGAGGTGTGTGAAGTCATAGAATGGAGGTGTGTGAAGTCAGAGAATGGAGGTGTGTGAAGTCAGAATGGAGGTGTGAAGTCATAGAATAGAGGTGGGTGAAGTCATAGAAAGGAGTTGTGGGAAGTCATAGAATAGAGGAGTGTGAAGTCATAGAATGGAGGTGAGTGAAGTCACAGATCCGAGGTCTGTGAAGTCACAGAATGTAGGTTTGTGAAGTCAGAATGGAGGTGTATGAACTCATAGAATGGAGGTGTGTGAAGTCACAATGGAGGTGTGTGAAGTCATAGAATGGGGGTGTGTGAAATCAGAGAATGGAGGTGTGTGAAATCAGAATGCAGGTGTGTGAAGTCATAGAATGGAGGTGTGTGAAGTCATAGAATGGAGGTGTGTGAAGTCATAGATTGGAAGCGTGTGAAGTCATAGAATGGAGGTGTGTGAAGTCATAGATTGAAGGTGTGGGGAAGTCATAGTATGGAGGTGTGTGAAGTCACAGAAATGAAGTTGTGTGAAGTCACAGAATGGAGTTGTGTGAAGTCACAATGGAGGTGTGTGAAGTCATAGGATGGAAGTGTGTGAAATCAAAGAATGGATGTTTCTGAAGTCCTAGAATCGATTGTGTGTGAAATCACAGAATGGAGGTATGTGAAGTCACAGAATGGAGGTGTGTAAAGTCACAGAGTGGAGGTGTGTGAAGTCACAGAATGGAGGTTTGTGAAGTCATTGAATGGAGGTGTGTGAAGTCACAGAATGCAGGTGTGTGAAGTGAGAATAGAGGTGTGCGAAGTCATAGAATGGAGGTGTGTGAAGTCAGAATGGAGCTGTGTGAAGTCATAGAATGGATGTGTGTGAAGTCAGAATGGAGGTGTGTGAACTCATAGAATGGAGGTGTATGAAGTCACAATGTAGGTGTGTGAAGTCACAGAATGGCTGTGTGTGAACTCAGAAAGGAGGTGTGTGAAGTCATAGAATGGAGGTCTGTGAAGTCATAGAATGGAGGTGTGTGAAATCATAGAATGGAGGTGTGTGAACTCACAGAATGGAGGTATGTGAAGTCAGAGAATGGAGGTGTGTGAAGTCAGAATGCAGGTGTGTGAAGGCATAGAATGGAGGTGTGTGAAGTCATAGATTGGAAGTGTGTGAAGTCATAGATTGAAGGTGTGTGAAGTCACAGAGGGAGGTGTGTGAAGTCACAGAATGGAGTTCTGTGAAGTCACAGTGGAGGTGTGTGAAGTCATAGAATGGAGGTGTGTAAAGTCAAAGAATGGAGGTGTGATAAGTCATAGAATGGAGGTGTGTGAAGTCACAGCATGGAGGTGTGTGAAGTCAGAATGGAGATGTGTGAAGTCATAGAATGAAGGTGTGTGAAGTCACAATGCTGGTGTGTGAACTCATAGAATGGAGGTGGGTGAAGTCACAATGCAGGTGTGTGAAGTCATAGAATGGAGTTGTGTGAACTCAGAAAGGAGGTGTGTGAAGTCACAGAATAGAGGTGTGTGAAGTCATACAATGGAGGTGTGTGAAGTCACAGAATGGAGGTGTCTGAATTCATAGAATGGAGGTGTGTGAAGTCATAGAATGGAGGTGTGTGAAGTCACAGAATGGAGGTGTGTGAAGTAACAGAATGGAGGTGTGTGAAGTCACAGAATGGAAGTGGGTAAACTCACAATGGAGGTGTGTGAAGTCACAGAAGGGAGTGTGTGAAGTCAGAAGGGAGGTGTGTGAAGTCACAGAATGGAGATGTGTGAACTCAGAATGGAGGTGTGGGAAGTCACAGAATGGAGATTTGTGAAGTCATAGAATGGAGGTGTGTGAGGTCATAGAATGGATGTTTCTGAAGTAAGAATGAAGGTGTGTTAAGTCATAGAATGGAGGTGTGTGAAGTCATAGAATGGAGGTGTGTGAAGTCAGAGAATGGAGGTGTGTGAAGTCAGAATGGAGGTGTGAAGTCATAGAATAGAGGTGGGTGAAGTCATAGAAAGGAGTTGTGGTAAGTCATAGAATAGAGGAGTGTGAAGTCATAGAATGGAGGTGAGTGAAGTCACAGATCCGAGGTCTGTGAAGTCATAGAATGGAGCTGTGTGATGTCAGAATTGAGGAGTGTGAAGTCCTAGAATGGATGTGTGTGAACTCATAGAATGGAGGTGTGTGACGTCACAATGGAAGTGTGCGAAGTCACAGAATGGACGTGTGTGAAGTCATATATGGGAGGTGTGTGAAGTCAGAATGGAGGTGTGTGAAGTCACACAATGGAGGTGTGTGAACTCAGAATGGAGGTGTTTGAAGTCATAGATGGAGGTGTGTGAAGTCACAGTATGGAGTTGTGTGAAATCTTAGAATGGAATTTTGTGAATTCACAGAATGGAGCCGTGTGAAGTCAGAATGGAGGAGTGTGAAGTCATAGAATGGAGGTGTGTGAAGTCAGAATGGAGGTGTGTGAACTCATAGAATGGAGGTGTGTGAAGTCACAATGGGGGTGTGTGAAGACATAGAATGGAGGTGTGTGAAGTCACAGAATGGAGGTGTGTGAAGTCATAGAATGGAGGTGTGTGAAGTCATAGAATGGAGGTGTTTGAAGTCAAAATTGAGGTGTGTGATCTCATAGAATGGAGGTGTGTGAAGTAACAGAATGGAAGTGTGTGAAGTCAGAATGGAGGTGTGAAGTCATAGAATCGGGGTGGGTGAAGTCATGGAAAGTAGGAATGGAAAGTCATAGAATGGAGAAGTGTGAAGTCATAGAGTGGAGGTGAGTGAAGTCACATATTCAAAATCTCTAAAGTCATAGAATGGAGGTTTGTGAAGTCAGAATGGAGGTGTATGAACTGATAGAATGGAGGTGTGAGAAGTCACAATGGAGGTGTGTGAAGTCATAGAATGGGGGTGTGTGAAATCAGAGAATGGAGGTGTGTGAAGTCAGAATGCAGGTGTGAGAAGTCATAGAATGGAGGTGTGTGAAGTCATAGATTGAAGCTGTGGGGAAGTCATAGTATGGAGGTGTGTGAAGTCACAGAATGGAGGTGTGTGAAGTCACAGAATGGAGTTGTGTGAAGTCACAATGGAGGTGTGTGAAGTCATAGGATGGAGGTGTGTGAAATCAAAGAATGGAGGTTTGTGAAGTCATAGAATGGATTGTGTGTGAAATCACAGAATGGAGGTGTGTGAAGTCACAGAATGGAGGTGTGTAAAGTCACAGAGTGGACGTGTGTGAAGTCACAGAATGGAGGTTTGTGAAGTCATAGAATGGAGGTGTGTGAAGTCACAGAATGCAGGTGTGTGAAGTCAGAATAGAGGTGTGCGAAGTCATAGAATGGACGTGTGTGAAGTCAGAATGGAGCTGTGTGAAGTCATAGATTGAATTTGTGTGAAGTCAGAATGGAGGTGTGTGGACTCATATAATGGAGGTTTATGAAGTCACAATGGAGGTGTGTGAAGTCACAGAATGGATGTGTGTGAACTCAGAAAGGAGCTGTGAGAAGTCATAGAATGGAGGTCTGTGAAGTCATAGAATGGAGGTGTGTGAAGTCACAGAATTGAGGTGTGTGATGACAGAATGGAGGTGTGTGAAGTCAGAATGGAGGTGTGTAAAGTGAGATAATGGAGGTGTGTGAAGTCACAATGCAGGTGTGTGAACTCATAGAATGGAGGTGTGTGAAGTAACAATGTATGTTTCTGAAGTCATAGAATTGAAGTTTGTGAAGTAATAGAATGGAGGTTTGTGAAGTAAGAATGGAGGTGTGTGAAGTCACCGAATGGAGTTGTGTGAGCTCAGAATGGAGGTGTGTGAAGTCAGAGAATGGAGGTGTTTGAAGTCATAGAATGGAGGTGTGTGAAGTCACAGAATGGAGGTATCTGAAGTCAGAATCGAGGTGTGAAGTCATAGAATAGAGGTGGATGAAGTCATAGAAAGGAGGTGTGGGAAGTCATAGAATGGAGCAGTGTGAAGTCATAGAATGGAGGTGAGTGAAGTCACAGTTTCGAGGTCTGTGCAGTCATAGAATGGAGGTGTGTGAACTCATAGAATGGAGGTGTGTGTCGTCACAATGGAAGTGTGTGAAGTCACAAAATGGAGGTATGTGAAGTCATATATTGGTGTGTGAAGTCAGAATGGAGGTGTGTGAAGTCACAGAATTGAGGTGTGTGAACTCAGAATGGAGGTGTGCGAAGTCATAGATGGAGGTGTGTGAAGTCGTAGTATGGAGGTGTGTGAAATCATAGAATGGAGTTTTGTGAATTCACAGAATGGAGGAGTGTGAAGTAGAATGGCGGAGTGTGAAGTCATAGAATGGAGGTGTGTGAGGTTAGAATGCAGGTGTGTGAACTCATAGAATGGAGGTGTGTGAAGTCACAATGGAGGTGTGTGAAGACATAGAATGGAGGTGTGTGAAGTCACAGAAAGGAGGTGTGAGAAGTCATAGAATGGAGGTGTGTGAAGTCATAGAATGGATGTTTGTGAAGTAAGAATGAAGGTGTGTGAAGTCATAGAATGGAAGTGTGTGAAGTCACAGAATGTAGGTGTGTGAAGTCATAGAATGGAGCTGTGTGAATTCAGAATGGAGGTGTGTGAAGTCATCGAATGGAGGTGTGTGCAGTCATAGAATGGATGTTTCTGAAGTAGGAATGAAGGTGTGTGAAGTCATAGAATGGAGGTGTGTGAAGTCAAAATGGAGGTGTGTGAACTCAAAGAATGGAGGTGTGTGAACTCATAGAATGGAGGTGTGTGAAGTCAAAATGGAGGTGTGTGAAGTCCAAGAATGGAGGTGTTTGAAGTCAAACAATGGAGGTGTGTGAAGTCACAGAATGGAGGTGTGTGAAGTCACAGAACGGAGGTGTGTGAAATCACAGAATGGAGGTGTGTGAAGTCAAAATGGTGGTGTGTGAATTCACAAATGGAGGTGTGTGAAGTCCGAAGGCAGCTGAGTGAAGTCATAGAATGTAGGTGGGTGACGGCAGAATGGAAGTGTGTGAACTCGTAGAATGGAGGTGTGTGAAGTCAAAATGGAGGTGTGTGAAGTCATAGAATGGTGGTTTTTGATGTCAAAGAAGGGAGGTATGTGAAGTCATAGAATGGAGGTGTGTGAAGTCAGATTGGAGGTGTGTGAAATCACAGAAAGCAGGTGTGTCAACTCAGAAACGAGGTGTGTGAAGTCATAGAATGGAGGTGTGTGAAGTCATAGAATCGAAGTGTATGAAATCATAGAATGGAGGTGTGTGAAGTCAGAATGGAGATGTGTGAAGTCATAGAATGGAGGTGTGAGAAGTCACAATGCAGGTGTGTGAACTCATAGAATTGAGGTGAGTGAAGTCACAATGCAGGTGTGTGAAGTCATAGAATGGAGGTGTGTGAAGTCATAGAATGGAGGTGGTGAAGTGACAGAATGGAGGTGTGTGAAGTCATAGAATGGAGGTGTGTGAAGTCACAGAATGGTGGTGTGTGAAGTCATAGAATGGAGGGCTGTGAAGTCATAGAATGGAGGTGTGTTAAGTCATAGAATGGAGCTGTGGAAGTCACAGAATGGAGATGTGTGAAGTCACAATGGAGGTGTGTGAAGTCATAAGATGGAGGTTTGTGAAATCAAAGAATGGAGGTTTGTGAAGTCATAGAATGGATTGTGTGTGAAATCACAGAATGGAGGTGTGTGAAGTCACAGAATGGAGTTGTGTAAAGTCACAGAGTGGAGGTGTGTGAAGTCATAGAATGGAGGTGTGTGAAGTCATAGAATGGAGGTGTGTGAAGTCAAAATGGTGGTGTGTGAATTCACAAATGGAGGTGTGTGAAGTCAGAAGGCAGCTGAGTGAAGTCATTGAATGGAGGTGGGTGACGGCAGAATGGAAGTGTGTGAACTCGTAGAATGGAGGTGTGTGAAGTCAAAATGGAGGTGTGTGAAGTCATAGAATGGTGGTTTTTGATGTCAAAGAAGGGAGGCGTGTGAAGTCATAGACTGGAGCTGTGTGAACTCAGATTGGAGGTGTGTGAAATCACAGAAAGCAGGTGTGTCAACTCAGAAACGAGGTGTGTGAAGTCATAGAATGGAGGTGTGTGAAGTCATAGAATCGAAGTGTGTGAAATCATAGAATGGAGGTGTGTGAAGTCAGAATGGAGATGTGGGAAGTCATAGAATGGAGTTGTGTGAACTCAGAAAGGAGGTGTGTGAAGTCACAGAATAGAGGTGTGTGAAGTCATACAATGGAGGTGTGTGAAGTCACAGAATGGAGGTGTCTGAATTCATAGAATGGAGGTGTGTGAAGTCATAGAATGGAGGTGTGTGAAGTCACAGAATGGAGGTGTGTGAAGTAACAGAATGGAGGTGTGTGAAGTCACAGAATGGAAGTGGGTAAACTCACAATGGAGGTGTGTGAAGTCACAGAAGGGAGTGTGTGAAGTCAGAAGGGAGGTGTGTGAAGTCACAGAATGGAGATGTGTGAACTCAGAATGGAGGTGTGGGAAGTCACAGAATGGAGATTTGTGAAGTCATAGAATGGAGGTGTGTGAGGTCATAGAATGGATGTTTCTGAAGTAAGAATGAAGGTGTGTTAAGTCATAGAATGGAGGTGTGTGAAGTCATAGAATGGAGGTGTGTGAAGTCAGAGAATGGAGGTGTGTGAAGTCAGAATGGAGGTGTGAAGTCATAGAATAGAGGTGGGTGAAGTCATAGAAAGGAGTTGTGGTAAGTCATAGAATAGAGGAGTGTGAAGTCATAGAATGGAGGTGAGTGAAGTCACAGATCCGAGGTCTGTGAAGTCATAGAATGGAGCTGTGTGATGTCAGAATTGAGGAGTGTGAAGTCCTAGAATGGATGTGTGTGAACTCATAGAATGGAGGTGTGTGACGTCACAATGGAAGTGTGCGAAGTCACAGAATGGACGTGTGTGAAGTCATATATGGGAGGTGTGTGAAGTCAGAATGGAGGTGTGTGAAGTCACACAATGGAGGTGTGTGAACTCAGAATGGAGGTGTTTGAAGTCATAGATGGAGGTGTGTGAAGTCACAGTATGGAGTTGTGTGAAATCTTAGAATGGAATTTTGTGAATTCACAGAATGGAGCCGTGTGAAGTCAGAATGGAGGAGTGTGAAGTCATAGAATGGAGGTGTGTGAAGTCAGAATGGAGGTGTGTGAACTCATAGAATGGAGGTGTGTGAAGTCACAATGGGGGTGTGTGAAGACATAGAATGGAGGTGTGTGAAGTCACAGAATGGAGGTGTGTGAAGTCATAGAATGGAGGTGTGTGAAGTCATAGAATGGAGGTGTTTGAAGTCAAAATTGAGGTGTGTGATCTCATAGAATGGAGGTGTGTGAAGTAACAGAATGGAAGTGTGTGAAGTCAGAATGGAGGTGTGAAGTCATAGAATCGGGGTGGGTGAAGTCATGGAAAGTAGGAATGGAAAGTCATAGAATGGAGAAGTGTGAAGTCATAGAGTGGAGGTGAGTGAAGTCACATATTCAAAATCTCTAAAGTCATAGAATGGAGGTTTGTGAAGTCAGAATGGAGGTGTATGAACTGATAGAATGGAGGTGTGAGAAGTCACAATGGAGGTGTGTGAAGTCATAGAATGGGGGTGTGTGAAATCAGAGAATGGAGGTGTGTGAAGTCAGAATGCAGGTGTGAGAAGTCATAGAATGGAGGTGTGTGAAGTCATAGATTGAAGCTGTGGGGAAGTCATAGTATGGAGGTGTGTGAAGTCACAGAATGGAGGTGTGTGAAGTCACAGAATGGAGTTGTGTGAAGTCACAATGGAGGTGTGTGAAGTCATAGGATGGAGGTGTGTGAAATCAAAGAATGGAGTTTTGTGAAGTCATAGAATGGATTGTGTGTGAAATCACAGAATGGAGGTGTGTGAAGTCACAGAATGGAGGTGTGTAAAGTCACAGAGTGGACGTGTGTGAAGTCACAGAATGGAGGTTTGTGAAGTCATAGAATGGAGGTGTGTGAAGTCACAGAATGCAGGTGTGTGAAGTCAGAATAGAGGTGTGCGAAGTCATAGAATGGACGTGTGTGAAGTCAGAATGGAGCTGTGTGAAGTCATAGATTGAATTTGTGTGAAGTCAGAATGGAGGTGTGTGGACTCATATAATGGAGGTTTATGAAGTCACAATGGAGGTGTGTGAAGTCACAGAATGGATGTGTGTGAACTCAGAAAGGAGCTGTGAGAAGTCATAGAATGGAGGTCTGTGAAGTCATAGAATGGAGGTGTGTGAAGTCACAGAATTGAGGTGTGTGATGACAGAATGGAGGTGTGTGAAGTCAGAATGGAGGTGTGTAAAGTGAGATAATGGAGGTGTGTGAAGTCACAATGCAGGTGTGTGAACTCATAGAATGGAGGTGTGTGAAGTAACAATGTATGTTTCTGAAGTCATAGAATTGAAGTTTGTGAAGTAATAGAATGGAGGTTTGTGAAGTAAGAATGGAGGTGTGTGAAGTCACCGAATGGAGTTGTGTGAGCTCAGAATGGAGGTGTGTGAAGTCAGAGAATGGAGGTGTTTGAAGTCATAGAATGGAGGTGTGTGAAGTCACAGAATGGAGGTATCTGAAGTCAGAATCGAGGTGTGAAGTCATAGAATAGAGGTGGATGAAGTCATAGAAAGGAGGTGTGGGAAGTCATAGAATGGAGCAGTGTGAAGTCATAGAATGGAGGTGAGTGAAGTCACAGTTTCGAGGTCTGTGCAGTCATAGAATGGAGGTGTGTGAACTCATAGAATGGAGGTGTGTGTCGTCACAATGGAAGTGTGTGAAGTCACAAAATGGAGGTATGTGAAGTCATATATTGGTGTGTGAAGTCAGAATGGAGGTGTGTGAAGTCACAGAATTGAGGTGTGTGAACTCAGAATGGAGGTGTGCGAAGTCATAGATGGAGGTGTGTGAAGTCGTAGTATGGAGGTGTGTGAAATCATAGAATGGAGTTTTGTGAATTCACAGAATGGAGGAGTGTGAAGTAGAATGGCGGAGTGTGAAGTCATAGAATGGAGGTGTGTGAGGTTAGAATGCAGGTGTGTGAACTCATAGAATGGAGGTGTGTGAAGTCACAATGGAGGTGTGTGAAGACATAGAATGGAGGTGTGTGAAGTCACAGAAAGGAGGTGTGAGAAGTCATAGAATGGAGGTGTGTGAAGTCATAGAATGGATGTTTGTGAAGTAAGAATGAAGGTGTGTGAAGTCATAGAATGGAAGTGTGTGAAGTCACAGAATGTAGGTGTGTGAAGTCATAGAATGGAGCTGTGTGAATTCAGAATGGAGGTGTGTGAAGTCATCGAATGGAGGTGTGTGCAGTCATAGAATGGATGTTTCTGAAGTAGGAATGAAGGTGTGTGAAGTCATAGAATGGAGGTGTGTGAAGTCAAAATGGAGGTGTGTGAACTCAAAGAATGGAGGTGTGTGAACTCATAGAATGGAGGTGTGTGAAGTCAAAATGGAGGTGTGTGAAGTCCAAGAATGGAGGTGTTTGAAGTCAAACAATGGAGGTGTGTGAAGTCACAGAATGGAGGTGTGTGAAGTCACAGAACGGAGGTGTGTGAAATCACAGAATGGAGGTGTGTGAAGTCAAAATGGTGGTGTGTGAATTCACAAATGGAGGTGTGTGAAGTCCGAAGGCAGCTGAGTGAAGTCATAGAATGTAGGTGGGTGACGGCAGAATGGAAGTGTGTGAACTCGTAGAATGGAGGTGTGTGAAGTCAAAATGGAGGTGTGTGAAGTCATAGAATGGTGGTTTTTGATGTCAAAGAAGGGAGGTATGTGAAGTCATAGAATGGAGGTGTGTGAAGTCAGATTGGAGGTGTGTGAAATCACAGAAAGCAGGTGTGTCAACTCAGAAACGAGGTGTGTGAAGTCATAGAATGGAGGTGTGTGAAGTCATAGAATCGAAGTGTATGAAATCATAGAATGGAGGTGTGTGAAGTCAGAATGGAGATGTGTGAAGTCATAGAATGGAGGTGTGAGAAGTCACAATGCAGGTGTGTGAACTCATAGAATTGAGGTGAGTGAAGTCACAATGCAGGTGTGTGAAGTCATAGAATGGAGGTGTGTGAAGTCATAGAATGGAGGTGGTGAAGTGACAGAATGGAGGTGTGTGAAGTCATAGAATGGAGGTGTGTGAAGTCACAGAATGGTGGTGTGTGAAGTCATAGAATGGAGGGCTGTGAAGTCATAGAATGGAGGTGTGTTAAGTCATAGAATGGAGCTGTGGAAGTCACAGAATGGAGATGTGTGAAGTCACAATGGAGGTGTGTGAAGTCATAAGATGGAGGTTTGTGAAATCAAAGAATGGAGGTTTGTGAAGTCATAGAATGGATTGTGTGTGAAATCACAGAATGGAGGTGTGTGAAGTCACAGAATGGAGTTGTGTAAAGTCACAGAGTGGAGGTGTGTGAAGTCATAGAATGGAGGTGTGTGAAGTCATAGAATGGAGGTGTGTGAAGTCAAAATGGTGGTGTGTGAATTCACAAATGGAGGTGTGTGAAGTCAGAAGGCAGCTGAGTGAAGTCATTGAATGGAGGTGGGTGACGGCAGAATGGAAGTGTGTGAACTCGTAGAATGGAGGTGTGTGAAGTCAAAATGGAGGTGTGTGAAGTCATAGAATGGTGGTTTTTGATGTCAAAGAAGGGAGGCGTGTGAAGTCATAGACTGGAGCTGTGTGAACTCAGATTGGAGGTGTGTGAAATCACAGAAAGCAGGTGTGTCAACTCAGAAACGAGGTGTGTGAAGTCATAGAATGGAGGTGTGTGAAGTCATAGAATCGAAGTGTGTGAAATCATAGAATGGAGGTGTGTGAAGTCAGAATGGAGATGTGGGAAGTCATAGAATGGAGGTGTGTGAAGTCACAATGCAGGTGTGTGAACTCATAGAATTGAGGTGGGTGAATTCACAATGCAGGTGTGTGAAGTCATAGAATGGAGGTGTGTGAAGTCATAGAATGGAGGTGGTGAAGTGACAGAATGGCGGTGTGTGAAGTCATAGAATGGAGGTGTGTGAAGTCACAGAATGGTGGTGTGTGAAGTCATAGAATGGAGGGCTGTGAAGTCATAGAATGGAGGTGTGTTAAGTCATAGAATGGAGGTGTGGAAGTCAGAGAATGGAGGTGTGTGAACTCATAGAATGGAGGTGTGTGAAGTCACAGAATGGAGGTGTGTGAAGTCAGAATGGAGGTGTGAAGTCATAGAATGGGGGTGGGTGAAGTCATGGAACGGAGGAATGGGAAGTCATAGAATGGAGAAGTGTGAAGTCATAGAGTGGAGGTGAGTGAAGTCACATATTCAAAGTCTGTGAAGTCATAGAATGGAGGTTTGTGAAGTCAGAATGGAGGTGTATGAACTGATAGAATGGAGGTGTGTGAAGTCACAATGGAGGTGTGTGAAGTCATAGAATGGGGGTGTGTGAAATCAGAGAATGGAGGTGTGTGAAGTCAGAATGCAGGTGTGTGAAGTCATAGAATGGAGGTGTGTGAAGTCATAGAATGGAGGTGTGGGAAGTCATAGATTGGAAGCGTGTGAAGTCATAGAATGGAGGTGTGTGAAGTCATAGATTGAAGGTGTGGGGAAGTCATAGTATGGAGGTGGGTGAAGTCACAGAATGGAGGTGTGTGAAGTCACAGAATGGAGTTGTGTGAAGTCACAATGGAGGTGTGTGAAGTCATAGGATGGAGGTGTGTGAAATCAAAGAATGGAGGTTTGTGAAGTCATAGAATCGATTGTGTGTGAAATCACAGAATGGAGGTGTGTGAAGTCAAAGAATGGAGGTGTGTAAAGTCACAGAGTGGACGTGTGTGAAGTCACAGAATGGAGGTTTGTGAAGTCATTGAATGGAGGTGTGTGAAGTCACAGAATGCAGGTGTGTGAAGTGAGAATAGATGTGTGCGAAGTCATAGGATGGAGGTGTGTGAAGTCAGAATGGAGCTGTGTGAAGTCATAGAATGGATTTGTGTGAAGTCAGAATGGAGGTGTGTGAACTCATATAATGTAGGTGTATGAAGTCACAATGGAGGTGTGTGAAGTCACAGAATGGATGTGTGTGAACTCAGAAAGGAGGTGTGAGAAGTCATAGAATGGAGGTATGTGAAGTCATAGAATGGAGGTGTGTGAAATCATAGAATGGAGGTGTGTGAAGTCACAGAATGGAGGTGTGTGAAGTCACAGAATGGAGGTGTGTGAAGTCACAGAATGGAGGTGTGTGAAGTCACAGAATGGAAGTGTGTGAAGTCAAAATTGTGGTGTGTGAATTCACAAATGGAGGTGTGTGAAGTCAGAAGGCAGCTGAGTGAAGTCATATAATGGAGGTGGGTGAAGGCAGAATGGAAGTGTGTGAATTCGTAGAATGGAGGTGTGTGAAGTCAAAATGGAGGTGTGTGAAGTCAGAAGGCAGCTGAGTGAAGTCATAGACTGGAGGTGTGTGAACTCAGATTGGAGGTGGGTGAAATCACAGAAAGCAGGTGTGTCAACTCAGAAACGAGGTTGTGAAGTTATAGAATGGAGGTGTGTGAAGTCATAGAATCGAAGTGTGTGAAATCATAGAATGGAGGTGTGTGAAGTCAGAATGGAGATGTGTGAAGTCATAGAATGGAGGTGTGTGAAGTCACAATGCAGGTGTGTGAGTCATAGAATGGAGTGTGTGAAGTCATAGAATGGAGGTGGTGAAGTGACAGTATGGAGGTGTGTGAAGTCATAGAATGGAGGTGTGTAAAGTCACAGAATGGTGGTTTGTGAAGTCATAGAATGGAGGGGTGTGAAGTCATAGAATAGAGGTGTGTTAAGTCATAAAATGGAGGTTTGGAAGTCACAGAATGGAGGTGTGTGAAGTCACAGAATGGAGGTGTGTGAAGTCATACAATGGAGGTGTGTGAAGTCACAGAATGGAGGTATCTGAAGTCAGAATCGAGGTGTGAAGTCATAGAATAGAGGTGGGTGAATTCATAGAAAGGAGGTGTGGGAAGTCATAGAATGGAGCAGTGTGAAGTCATAGAATGGAGGTGAGTGAAGTCACAGATTCGAGGTCTGTGAAGTCATAGAATGGAGGTGTGTGAAGTCAGAATGGAGGTGTGTGAAGTCATAGAATGGAGGTGTGTGAACTCATAGAATGGAGGTGTGTGTCGTCACAATGGAAGTGTGTGAAGTCACAGAATGGAGGTGTGTGAAGTCATACATTGGTGTGTGAAGTCAGAATGGAGGTGTGTGAAGTCACAGAATTGAGGTGTGTGAACTCAGAATGGAGGTGTGTGAAGTCATAGATGGAGGTGTGTGAAGTCATAGTATGGAGGTGTGTGAAATCATAGAATGGAGTTTTGTTAATTCACAGAATGGAGGAGTGTGAAGTCAGAATGGCGGAATGTGAAGTCATAGAATGGAGGTGTGTGAAGTTAGAATGGAGGTGTGTGAACTCATAGAATGGAGGTGTGTGAAGTCACAATGGAGGTGTGTGAAGACATAGAAAGCAGGTGTGTGAAGTCACAGAATGGAGGTGTGTGAAGTCATAGAATGGAGGTGTGTGAAGTCATAGAATGGAAGTTTGTGAAGTTAGAATGAAGGTGTGTGAAGTCATAGAATGGAAGTGTGTGAAGTCACAGAATGGAGGTGTGTGAAGTCATAGAATGGAGCTGTGTGAATTCAGAATGGAGGTGTGTGAAGTGATCGAATGGAGGTGTGTGCAGTCATAGAATGGATGTTTCTGAAGTAGGAATGAAGGTGTGTGAAGTCATAGAATGGAGGTGTGTGAAGTCAAAATGGAGGTGTGTGAACTCAAAGAATGGAGGTGTGTGAACTCATAGAATGGAGGTGTGTGAAGTCATGGAATGGAGGTGTGTGAAGTCGTAGAATGGAGTTGTGTGAAGTCAAACAATGGAGGTGTGTGAAGTCACAGAATGGAGGTGTGTGAAGTCACAGAATGGAAGTGTGTGAAGTCACAGAATGGAGGTGTGTGAAGTCACAGAATGGCGGTGTGTGAAGTCAAAATGGTGGTGTGTGAATTCACAAATGGAGGTGTGTGAAGTCAGAAGGCAGCTGAGTGAAGTCATAGAATGGAGGTGGGTGAAGGCAGAATGGAAGTGTGTGAACTCAGCGAATGGAGGTGTGTGAAGTCAAAATGGAGGTGTGTGAAGTCATAGAATGGTGGTTTTTTAAGTCAAAGAATGGAGGTGTGTGAAGTCATAGACTGGAGGTGTGTGAACTCAGATTGGAGGTGTGTGAAATCACAGAAAGCAGGTGTGTCAACTCAGAAACGAGGTGTGTGAAGTCATAGAATGGAGGTGTGTGAAGTCATAGAAACGAAGTGTGTGAAATCATAGAATGGAGGTGTGTGAAGTCAGAATGGAGATGTGTGAAGTCATAGAATGGAGGTGTGTGAAGTCACAATGCAGGTGTGTGAACTCATTTAATTGACGTGGGTGAAGTCACAATGCAGGTGTGTGAAGTCATAGAATGGAGGTGTGTGATGTCATAGAATGGAGGCGGTGAAGTAACAGAATGGAGGTGTGTGAAGTCACAGAATGGTGGTGTGTGAAGTCATAGAATGGAGTGGTGTGAAGACATAGAATGGAGGTGTGTTAAGTCATAGAATGGAGGTGTGGAAGTCACAGAATGGAGGTGTGTGAAATCACAAAATGGAGGTGTGTGAACAGAGAATGGAGGTGTGTGAAGTCACAGAATGGAGGTGTGTGAAGTCATACAATGGAGGTGTGTGAAGTCACAGAATGGAGGGGTGTGAATTCATACAAGGGAGGTGTGTGAAGTCATAGAATGGAGGTGTGTGAAGTCACATAATGGAGGTGTGTGAAGTCACAGAATGGAGGTGTGTGAAGACACAGAATGGAAGTGGGTGAACTCACAATGGAGGTGTGTGAAGTCACAGAATGGAGGTGTGTGAATTCATAGAAGGGAGGTGTGTGAAGTCATAGAATGGAGGTGTGTGAAGTCACAGAATGGAAGTGTGTGAAGTCAAAATGGAGGTGTGTGAAGTCAGAGAATGGAGGTGTGTGAAGTCAATGAATGGACTTGTGTGAAGTCAAAATTGTGGTGTGTGAAGTCAAAGAATGGATGTGTGTGAAGTCACAGAATGGAGGTGTGTGAAGTCAAAATGGAGGTGTGTGAAGTCAAAGAATGGATGTGTTTGAAGTCATAGAATGGAGGTGTATGAAGTCATGGAATGGAGGTGTGTGAAGTCAAACATTGGAAGTGTGTGAAGTTACAGAATGGAGGTGTGTCAAGTCATAGAATGGAGGTGTGTGAAGTCAGAGAATGGAGGTGTGTGAAGTCAGAATGCAGGTGTGTGAAGCCATAGAATGGAGGTGTGTGAAGACACAGAAGGGAAGTGGGTGAACTCACAATGGAGGTGTGTGAAGTCACAGAATGGAGTTCTGTGAAGTCACAGTGGAGGTGTGTGAAGTCATAGAATGGAGGTGTGTGAAGTCAAAGAATGGAGGTGTGTGAAGTCATAGAATGGAGGTGTGTGAAGTCACAGCATGGAGGTGTGTGAAGTCAGAAGGGAGACGTGTGAAGTCATAGAATGGAGGTGTGTGAAGTCACAATGCAGGTGTGTGAACTCATAGAATGGAGGTGGGTGAAGTCACAATGCAGGTGTGTGAAGTCATAGAATGGAGTTGTGTGAACTCAGAAAGGAGGTGTTTGAAGTCACAGAATAAAGGTGTGTGAAGTCATATAATGGAGGTGTGTGAAGTCACAGAATGGAGGTGTGTGAATTCATAGAATGGAGGTGTGTGAAGTCATAGAATGGAGGTGTGTGAAGTCACAGAATGGAGGTGTGTGAAGTAACAGAATGGAGGTGTGTGAAGTCAAAGAGTGGAAGTGGGTGAACTCACAATGGAGGTGTGTGAAGTCACAGAAGGGAGGTGTGTGAAGTCAGAGGGAGGTGTGTGAAGTCACAGAATGGAGATGTCTGAAGTCATAGAATGGAGGTGTGTGAGGTCACAGAATGGATGTTTCTGAAGTAAGAATGAAGGTGTGTGAAGTCATAGAATGGAGGTGTGAGAAGTCATAGAATGGAGGTGTGTGAAGTCATAGAATCGAAGTGTGTGAAATCATAGAATGGAGGTGTGTGAAGTCAGAATGGAGATGTGGGAAGTCATAGAATGGAGGTGTGTGAAGTCACAATGCAGGTGTGTGAACTCATAGAATTGAGGTGGGTGAAGTCACAATGCAGGTGTGTGAAGTCATAGAATGGAGGTGTGTGAAGTCATAGAATGGAGGTGGTGAAGTGACAGAATGGAGGTGTGTGAAGTCATAGAATGGAGGTGTGTGAAGTCACAGAATGGTGGTGTGTGAAGTCATAGAATGGAGGGCTGTGAAGTCATAGAATGGAGGTGTGTTAAGTCATAGAATGGAGGTGTGGAAGTCAGAGAATGGAGGTGTGTGAACTCATAGAATGGAGGTGTGTGAAGTCACAGAATGGAGGTGTGTGAAGTCAGAATGGAGGTGTGAAGTCATAGAATGGGGGTGGGTGAAGTCATGGAACGGAGGAATGGGAAGTCATAGAATGGAGAAGTGTGAAGTCATAGAGTGGAGGTGAGTGAAGTCACATATTCAAAGTCTGTGAAGTCATAGAATGGAGGTTTGTGAAGTCAGAATGGAGGTGTATGAACTGATAGAATGGAGGTGTGTGAAGTCACAATGGAGGTGTGTGAAGTCATAGAATGGGGGTGTGTGAAATCAGAGATTGGAGGTGTGTGAAGTCAGAATGCAGGTGTGTGAAGTCATAGAATGGAGGTGTGTGAAGTCATAGAATGGAGGTGTGGGAAGTCATAGATTGGAAGCGTGTGAAGTCATAGAATGGAGGTGTGTGAAGTCATAGATTGAAGGTGTGGGGAAGTCATAGTATGGAGGTGGGTGAAGTCACAGAATGGAGGTGTGTGAAGTCACAGAATGGAGTTGTGTGAAGTCACAATGGAGGTGTGTGAAGTCATAGGATGGAGGTGTGTGAAATCAAAGAATGGAGGTTTGTGAAGTCATAGAATCGATTGTGTGTGAAATCACAGAATGGAGGTGTGTGAAGTCAAAGAATGGAGGTGTGTAAAGTCACAGAGTGGACGTGTGTGAAGTCACAGAATGGAGGTTTGTGAAGTCATTGAATGGAGGTGTGTGAAGTCACAGAATGCAGGTGTGTGAAGTGAGAATAGATGTGTGCGAAGTCATAGGATGGAGGTGTGTGAAGTCAGAATGGAGCTGTGTGAAGTCATAGAATGGATTTGTGTGAAGTCAGAATGGAGGTGTGTGAACTCATATAATGTAGGTGTATGAAGTCACAATGGAGGTGTGTGAAGTCACAGAATGGATGTGTGTGAACTCAGAAAGGAGGTGTGAGAAGTCATAGAATGGAGGTATGTGAAGTCATAGAATGGAGGTGTGTGAAATCATAGAATGGAGGTGTGTGAAGTCACAGAATGGAGGTGTGTGAAGTCACAGAATGGAGGTGTGTGAAGTCACAGAATGGAGGTGTGTGAAGTCACAGAATGGAAGTGTGTGAAGTCAAAATTGTGGTGTGTGAATTCACAAATGGAGGTGTGTGAAGTCAGAAGGCAGCTGAGTGAAGTCATATAATGGAGGTGGGTGAAGGCAGAATGGAAGTGTGTGAATTCGTAGAATGGAGGTGTGTGAAGTCAAAATGGAGGTGTGTGAAGTCAGAAGGCAGCTGAGTGAAGTCATAGACTGGAGGTGTGTGAACTCAGATTGGAGGTGGGTGAAATCACAGAAAGCAGGTGTGTCAACTCAGAAACGAGGTTGTGAAGTTATAGAATGGAGGTGTGTGAAGTCATAGAATCGAAGTGTGTGAAATCATAGAATGGAGGTGTGTGAAGTCAGAATGGAGATGTGTGAAGTCATAGAATGGAGGTGTGTGAAGTCACAATGCAGGTGTGTGAGTCATAGAATGGAGTGTGTGAAGTCATAGAATGGAGGTGGTGAAGTGACAGTATGGAGGTGTGTGAAGTCATAGAATGGAGGTGTGTAAAGTCACAGAATGGTGGTTTGTGAAGTCATAGAATGGAGGGGTGTGAAGTCATAGAATAGAGGTGTGTTAAGTCATAAAATGGAGGTTTGGAAGTCACAGAATGGAGGTGTGTGAAGTCACAGAATGGAGGTGTGTGAAGTCATACAATGGAGGTGTGTGAAGTCACAGAATGGAGGTATCTGAAGTCAGAATCGAGGTGTGAAGTCATAGAATAGAGGTGGGTGAATTCATAGAAAGGAGGTGTGGGAAGTCATAGAATGGAGCAGTGTGAAGTCATAGAATGGAGGTGAGTGAAGTCACAGATTCGAGGTCTGTGAAGTCATAGAATGGAGGTGTGTGAAGTCAGAATGGAGGTGTGTGAAGTCATAGAATGGAGGTGTGTGAACTCATAGAATGGAGGTGTGTGTCGTCACAATGGAAGTGTGTGAAGTCACAGAATGGAGGTGTGTGAAGTCATACATTGGTGTGTGAAGTCAGAATGGAGGTGTGTGAAGTCACAGAATTGAGGTGTGTGAACTCAGAATGGAGGTGTGTGAAGTCATAGATGGAGGTGTGTGAAGTCATAGTATGGAGGTGTGTGAAATCATAGAATGGAGTTTTGTTAATTCACAGAATGGAGGAGTGTGAAGTCAGAATGGCGGAATGTGAAGTCATAGAATGGAGGTGTGTGAAGTTAGAATGGAGGTGTGTGAACTCATAGAATGGAGGTGTGTGAAGTCACAATGGAGGTGTGTGAAGACATAGAAAGCAGGTGTGTGAAGTCACAGAATGGAGGTGTGTGAAGTCATAGAATGGAGGTGTGTGAAGTCATAGAATGGAAGTTTGTGAAGTTAGAATGAAGGTGTGTGAAGTCATAGAATGGAAGTGTGTGAAGTCACAGAATGGAGGTGTGTGAAGTCATAGAATGGAGCTGTGTGAATTCAGAATGGAGGTGTGTGAAGTGATCGAATGGAGGTGTGTGCAGTCATAGAATGGATGTTTCTGAAGTAGGAATGAAGGTGTGTGAAGTCATAGAATGGAGGTGTGTGAAGTCAAAATGGAGGTGTGTGAACTCAAAGAATGGAGGTGTGTGAAGTCATAGAATGGAGGTGTGTGAAGTCATGGAATGGAGGTGTGTGAAGTCGTAGAATGGAGTTGTGTGAAGTCAAACAATGGAGGTGTGTGAAGTCACAGAATGGAGGTGTGTGAAGTCACAGAATGGAAGTGTGTGAAGTCACAGAATGGAGGTGTGTGAAGTCACAGAATGGCGGTGTGTGAAGTCAAAATGGTGGTGTGTGAATTCACAAATGGAGGTGTGTGAAGTCAGAAGGCAGCTGAGTGAAGTCATAGAATGGAGGTGGGTGAAGGCAGAATGGAAGTGTGTGAACTCAGCGAATGGAGGTGTGTGAAGTCAAAGAATGGAGGTTTGTGAAGTCATAGAATGGATTGTGTGTGAAATCACAGAATGGAGGTGTGTGAAGTCACAGAATGGAGGTGTGTAAAGTCACAGAGTGGACGTGTGTGAAGTCACAGAATGGAGGTTTGTGAAGTCATAGAATGGAGGTGTGTGAAGTCACAGAATGCAGGTGTGTGAAGTCAGAATAGAGGTGTGCGAAGTCATAGAATGGACGTGTGTGAAGTCAGAATGGAGCTGTGTGAAGTCATAGATTGGATTTGTGTGAAATCAGAATGGAGGTGTGTGGACTCATATAATGGAGGTTTATGAAGTCACAATGGAGGTGTGTGAAGTCACAGAATGGATGTGTGTGAACTGAGAAAGGAGCTGTGAGAAGTCATAGAATGGAGGTCTGTGAAGTCATAGAATGGAGGTGTGTGAAGTCACAGAATTGAGGTGTGTGATGACAGAATGGAGGTGTGTGAAGTCAGAATGGAGGTGTGTGAAGTCAGATAATGGAGGTGTGTGAAGTCACAATGCAGGTGTGTGAACTCATAGAATGGAGGTGTGTGAAGTAACAATGTATGTTTCTGAAGTCATAGAATTGAAGTGTGTGAAGTCATAGAATGGAGGTTTGTGAAGTAAGAATGGAGGTGTGTGAAGTCACCGAATGGAGTTGTGTGAGCTCAGAATGGAGGTGTGTGAAGTCAGAGAATGGAGGTGTTTGAAGTCATAGAATGGAGGTGTGTGAAGTCACAGAATGGAGGTATCTGAAGTCAGAATCGAGGTGTGAAGTCATAGAATAGAGGTGGATGAAGTCATAGAAAGGAGGTGTGGGAAGTCATAGAATGGAGCAGTGTGAAGTCATAGAATGGAGGTGAGTGAAGTCACAGTTTCGAGGTCTGTGCAGTCATAGAATGGAGGTGTGTGAAGTCAGAATGGATGTATGTGAAGTCATAGAATGGAGGTGTGTGAACTCATAGAATGGAGGTGTGTGTCGTCACAATGGAAGTGTGTGAAGTCACAAAATGGAGGTATGTGAAGTCATATATTGGTGTGTGAAGTCAGAATGGAGGTGTGTGAAGTCACAGAATTGAGGTGTGTGAACTCAGAATGGAGGTGTGCGAAGTCATAGATGGAGGTGTGTGAAGTCGTAGTATGGAGGTGTGTGAAATCATAGAATGGAGTTTTGTGAATTCACAGAATGGAGGAGTGTGAAGTAGAATGGCGGAATGTGAAGTCATAGAATGGAGGTATGTGAAGTTAGAATGGAGGTGTGTGAACTCATAGAATGGAGGTGTGTGAAGTCACAATGGAGGTGTGTGAAGACATAGAAAGCAGGTGTGTGAAGTCACAGAATGGAGGTGTGTGAAGTCATAGAATGGAGGTGTGTGAAGTCATAGAATGGATGTTTGTGAAGTAAGAATGAAGGTGTGTGAAGTCATAGAATGGAAGTGTGTGAAGTCACAGAATGGAGGTGTATGAAGTCATAGAATGGAGTTGTGTGAATTCAGAATGGAGGTGTGTGAAGTGATCGAATGGAGGTGTGTGCAGTCATAGAATGGATGTTTCTGAAGTAGGAATGAAGGTGTGTGAAGTCATGGAATGGAGGTGTGTGAAGTCACAATGGAGGTGTGTGAAGTCATAGGATGGAGGTGTGTGAAATCAAAGAATGGAGGTTTGTGAAGTCATAGAATGGATTGTGTGTGAAATCACAGAATGGAGGTGTGTGAAGTCACAGAATGGAGGTGTGTAAAGTCACAGAGTGGACGTGTGTGAAGTCACAGAATGGAGGTTTGTGAAGTCATAGAATGGAGGTGTGTGAAGTCACAGAATGCAGGTGTGTGAAGTCAGAATAGAGGTGTGCGAAGTCATAGAATGGACGTGTGTGAAGTCAGAATGGAGCTGTGTGAAGTCATAGATTGGATTTGTGTGAAATCAGAATGGAGGTGTGTGGACTCATATAATGGAGGTTTATGAAGTCACAATGGAGGTGTGTGAAGTCACAGAATGGAAGTGTGTGAACTGAGAAAGGAGCTGTGAGAAGTCATAGAATGGAGGTCTGTGAAGTCATAGAATGGAGGTGTGTGAAGTCACAGAATTGAGGTGTGTGATGACAGAATGGAGGTGTGTGAAGTCAGAATGGAGGTGTGTGAAGTCAGATAATGGAGGTGTGTGAAGTCACAATGCAGGTGTGTGAACTCATAGAATGGAGGTGTGTGAAGTAACAATGTATGTTTCTGAAGTCATAGAATTGAAGTGTGTGAAGTCATAGAATGGAGGTTTGTGAAGTAAGAATGGAGGTGTGTGAAGTCACCGAATGGAGTTGTGTGAGCTCAGAATGGAGGTGTGTGAAGTCAGAGAATGGAGGTGTTTGAAGTCATAGAATGGAGGTGTGTGAAGTCACAGAATGGAGGTATCTGAAGTCAGAATCGAGGTGTGAAGTCATAGAATAGAGGTGGATGAAGTCATAGAAAGGAGGTGTGGGAAGTCATAGAATGGAGCAGTGTGAAGTCATAGAATGGAGGTGAGTGAAGTCACAGTTTCGAGGTCTGTGCAGTCATAGAATGGAGGTGTGTGAAGTCAGAATGGATGTATGTGAAGTCATAGAATGGAGGTGTGTGAACTCATAGAATGGAGGTGTGTGTCGTCACAATGGAAGTGTGTGAAGTCACAAAATGGAGGTATGTGAAGTCATATATTGGTGTGTGAAGTCAGAATGGAGGTGTGTGAAGTCACAGAATTGAGGTGTGTGAACTCAGAATGGAGGTGTGCGAAGTCATAGATGGAGGTGTGTGAAGTCGTAGTATGGAGGTGTGTGAAATCATAGAATGGAGTTTTGTGAATTCACAGAATGGAGGAGTGTGAAGTAGAATGGCGGAATGTGAAGTCATAGAATGGAGGTGTGTGAGGTTAGAATGCAGGTGTGTGAACTCATAGAATGGAGGTGTGTGAAGTCACAATGGAGGTGTGTGAAGACATAGAATGGAGGTGTGTGAAGTCACAGAAAGGAGGTGTGAGAAGTCATAGAATGGAGGTGTGTGAAGTCATAGAATGGATGTTTGTGAAGTAAGAATGAAGGTGTGTGAAGTCATAGAATGGAAGTGTGTGAAGTCAAAGAATGTAGGTGTGTGAAGTCATAGAATGGAGCTGTGTGAATTCAGAATGGAGATGTGTGAAGTGATCGAATGGAGGTGTGTGCAGTCATAGAATGGATGTTTCTGAAGTAGGAATGAAGGTGTGTGAAGTCATAGAATGGAGGTGTGTGAAGTCAAAATGGAGGTGTGTGAACTCAAAGAATGGAGGTGTGTGAACTCATAGAATGGAGGTGTGTGAAGTCAAAATGGAGGTGTGTGAAGTCCAAGAATGGAGGTGTGTGAAGTCAAACAATGGAGGTGTGTGAAGTCACAGAATGGAGGTGTGTGAAGTCACAGAACGGAGGTGTGTGAAATCACAGAATGGAGGTGTGTGAAGTCAAAATGGTGGTGTGTGAATTCACAAATGGAGGTGTGTGAAGTCCGAAGGCAGCTGAGTGAAGTCATAGAATGGAGGTGGGTGACGGCAGAATGGAAGTGTGTGAACTCGTAGAATGGAGGTGTGTGAAGTCAAAATGGAGGTGTGTGAAGTCATAGAATGGTGGTTTTTGATGTCAAAGAAGGGAGGTATGTGAAGTCATAGAATGGAGGTGTGTGAAGTCAGATTGGAGGTGTGTGAAATCACAGAAAGCAGGTGTGTCAACTCAGAAACGAGGTGTGTGAAGTCATAGAATGGAGGTGTGTGAAGTCATAGAATCGAAGTGTATGAAATCATAGAATGGAGGTGTGTGAAGTCAGAATGGAGATGTGTGAAGTCATAGAATGGAGGTGTGAGAAGTCACAATGCAGGTGTGTGAACTCATAGAATTGAGGTGAGTGAAGTCACAATGCAGATGTGTGAAGTCATAGAATGGAGGTGTGTGAAGTCATAGAATGGAGGTGGTGAAGTGACAGAATGGAGGTGTGTGAAGTCAAAGAATGGAGGTGTGTGAAGTCACAGAATGTTGGTGTGTGAAGTCATAGAATGGAGGGCTGTGAAGTCATAGAATGGAGGTGTGTTAAGTCATAGAATGGAGCTGTGGAAGTCACAGAATGGAGGTGTGTGAAGTCACAATGGAGGTGTGTGAAGTCATAAGATGGAGGTTTGTGAAATCAAAGAATGGAGGTTTGTGAAGTCATAGAATGGATTGTGTGTGAAATCACAGAATGGAGGTGTGTGAAGTCACAGAATGGAGTTGTGTAAAGTCACAGAGTGGAGGTGTGTGAAGTCATAGAATGGAGGTGTGTGAAGTCATAGAATGGAGGTGTGTGAAGTCAAAATGGTGGTGTGTGAATTCACAAATGGAGGTGTGTGAAGTCAGAAGGCAGCTGAGTGAAGTCATTGAATGGAGGTGGGTGACGGCAGAATGGAAGTGTGTGAACTCGTAGAATGGAGGTGTGTGAAGTCAAAATGGAGGTGTGTGAAGTCATAGAATGGTGGTTTTTGATGTCAAAGAAGGGAGGCGTGTGAAGTCATAGACTGGAGCTGTGTGAACTCAGATTGGAGGTGTGTGAAATCACAGAAAGCAGGTGTGTCAACTCAGAAACGAGGTGTGTGAAGTCATAGAATGGAGGTGTGTGAAGTCATAGAATCGAAGTGTGTGAAATCATAGAATGGAGGTGTGTGAAGTCAGAATGGAGATGTGGGAAGTCATAGAATGGAGGTGAGTGAAGTCACAATGCAGGTGTGTGAACTCATAGAATTGAGGTGGGTGAAGTCACAATGCAGGTGTGTGAAGTCATAGAATGGAGGTGTGTGAAGTCATAGAATGGAGGTGGTGAAGTGACAGAATGGCGGTGTGTGAAGTCATAGAATGGAGGTGTGTGAAGTCACAGAATGGTGGTGTGTGAAGTCATAGAATGGAGGGCTGTGAAGTCATAGAATGGAGGTGTGTTAAGTCATAGAATGGAGGTGTGGAAGTCAGAGAATGGAGGTGTGTGAACTCATAGAATGGAGGTGTGTGAAGTCACAGAATGGAGGTGTGTGAAGTCAGAATGGAGGTGTGAAGTCATAGAATGGGGGTGGGTGAAGTCATGGAAAGGAGGAATGGGAAGTCATAGAATGGAGAAGTGTGAAGTCATAGAGTGGAGGTGAGTGAAGTCACATATTCAAAGTCTGTGAAGTCATAGAATGGAGGTTTGTGAAGTCAGAATGGAGGTGTATGAACTGATAGAATGGAGGTGTGTGAAGTCACAATGGAGGTGTGTGAAGTCATAGAATGGGGGTGTGTGAAATCAGAGAATGGAGGTGTGTGAAGTCAGAATGCAGGTGTGTGAAGTCATAGAATGGAGGTGTGTGAAGTCATAGAATGGAGGTGTGGGAAGTCATAGATTGGAAGCGTGTGAAGTCATAGGATGGAGGTGTGTGAAGTCATAGATTGAAGGTGTGGGGAAGTCATAGTATGGAGGTGGGTGAAGTCACAGAATGGAGGTGTGTGAAGTCACAGAATGGAGTTGTGTGAAGTCACAATGGAGGTGTGTGAAGTCATAGGATGGAGGTGTGTGAAATCAAAGAATGGAGGTTTGTGAAGTCATAGAATCGATTGTGTGTGAAATCACAGAATGGAGGTGTGTGAAGTCAAAGAATGGAGGTGTGTAAAGTCACAGAGTGGACGTGTGTGAAGTCACAGAATGGAGGTTTGTGAAGTCATTGAATGGAGGTGTGTGAAGTCACAGAATGCAGGTGTGTGAAGTGAGAATAGATGTGTGCGAAGTCATAGGATGGAGGTGTGTGAAGTCAGAATGGAGCTGTGTGAAGTCATAGAATGGATTTGTGTGAAGTCAGAATGGAGGTGTGTGAACTCATATAATGTAGGTGTATGAAGTCACAATGGAGGTGTGTGAAGTCACAGAATGGATGTGTGTGAACTCAGAAAGGAGGTGTGAGAAGTCATAGAATGGAGGTATGTGAAGTCATAGAATGGAGGTGTGTGAAATCATAGAATGGAGGTGTGTGAAGTCACAGAATGGAGGTGTGTGAAGTCACAGAATGGAGGTGTGTGAAGTCACAGAATGGAGGTGTGTGAAGTCACAGAATGGAAGTGTGTGAAGTCAAAATTGTGGTGTGTGAATTCACAAATGGAGCTGTGTGAAGTCAGAAGGCAGCTGAGTGAAGTCATATAATGGAGGTGGGTGAAGGCAGAATGGAAGTGTGTGAATTCGTAGAATGGAGGTGTGTGAAGTCAAAATGGAGGTGTGTGAAGTCAGAAGGCAGCTGAGTGAAGTCATAGACTGGAGGTGTGTGAACTCAGATTGGAGGTGGGTGAAATCACAGAAAGCAGGTGTGTCAACTCAGAAACGAGGTTGTGAAGTTACAGAATGGAGGTGTGTGAAGTCATAGAATCGAAGTGTGTGAAATCATAGAATGGAGGTGTGTGAAGTCAGAATGGAGATGTGTGAAGTCATAGAATGGAGGTGTGTGAAGTCACAATGCAGGTGTGTGAAGTCATAGAATGGAGTGTGTGAAGTCATAGAATGGAGGTGGTGAAGTGACAGAATGGAGGTGTGTGAAGTCATAGAATGGAGGTGTGTGAAGTCACAGAATGGTGGTTTGTGAAGTCATAGAATGGAGGGGTGTGAAGTCATAGAATAGAGGTGTGTTAAGTCATAAAATGGAGGTTTGGAAGTCACAGAATGGAGGTGTGTGAAGTCACAGAATGGAGGTGTGTGAAGTCATACAATGGAGGTGTGTGAAGTCACAGAATGGAGGTATCTGAAGTCAGAATCGAGGTGTGAAGTCATAGAATAGAGGTGGGTGAATTCATAGAAAGGAGGTGTGGGACGTCATAGAATGGAGAAGTGTGAAGTCATAGAATGGAGGTGAGTGAAGTCACAGATTCGAGGTCTGTGAAGTCATAGAATGGAGGTGTGTGAAGTCAGAATGGAGGTGTGTGAAGTCATAGAATGGAGGTGTGTGAACTCATAGAATGGAGGTGTGTGTCGTCACAATGGAAGTGTGTGAAGTCACAGAATGGAGGTGTGTGAAGTCATACATTGGTGTGTGAAGTCAGAATGGAGGTGTGTGAAGTCACAGAATTGAGGTGTGTGAACTCAGAATGGAGGTGTGTGAAGTCATAGATGGAGGTGTGTGAAGTCATAGTATGGAGGTGTGTGAAATCATAGAATGGAATTTTGTTAATTCACAGAATGGAGGAGTGTGAAGTCAGAATGGCGGAATGTGAAGTCATAGAACGGAGGTGTGTGAAGTTAGAATGGAGGTGTGTGAACTCATAGAATGGAGGTGTGTGAAGTCACAATGGAGGTGTGTGAAGACATAGAAAGCAGGTGTGTGAAGTCACAGAATGGAGGTGTGTGAAGTCATAGAATGGAGGTGTGTGAAGTCATAGAATGGATGTTTGTGAAGTAAGAATGAAGGTGTGTGAAGTCATAGAATGGAAGTGTGTGAAGTCACAGAATGGAGGTGTGTGAAGTCATAGAATGGAGCTGTGTGAATTCAGAATGGAGGTGTGTGAAGTGATCGAATGGAGGTGTGTGCAGTCATAGAATGGATGTTTCTGAAGTAGGAATGAAGGTGTGTGAAGTCATAGAATGGAGGTGTGTGAAGTCAAAATGGAGGTGTGTGAACTCAAAGAATGGAGGTGTGTGAACTCATAGAATGGAGGTGTGTGAAGTCATGGAATGGAGGTGTGTGAAGTCCTAGAATGGAGTTGTGTGAAGTCAAACAATGGAGGTGTGTGAAGTCACAGAATGGAGGTGTGTGAAGTCACAGAATGGAAGTGTGTGAAGTCACAGAATGGAGGTGTGTGAAGTCACAGAATGGCGGTGTGTGAAGTCAAAATGGTGGTGTGTGAATTCACAAATGGAGGTGTGTGAAGTCAGAAGGCAGCTGAGTGAAGTCATAGAATGGAGGTGGGTGAAGGCAGAATGGAAGTGTGTGAACTCAGCGAATGGAGGTGTGTGAAGTCAAAATGGAGGTGTGTGAAGTCATAGAATGGTGGTTTTTTATGTCAAAGAATGGAGGTGTGTGAAGTCATAGACTGGAGGTGTGTGACTCAGATTGGAGGTGTGTGAAATCACAGAAAGCAGGTGTGTCAACTCAGAAACGAGGTGTGTGAAGTCATAGAATGGAGGTGTGTGAAGTCATAGAAACGAAGTGTGTGAAATCATAGAATAGAGGTGTGTGAAGTCAGAATGGAGATGTGTGAAGTCATAGAATGGAGGTGTGTGAAGTCACAATGCAGGTGTGTGAACTCATTTAATTGACGTGGGTGAAGTCACAATGCAGGTGTGTGAAGTCATAGAATGGAGGTGTGTGATGTCATAGAATGGAGGCGGTGAAGTAACAGAATGGAGGTGTGTGAAGTCATAGAATGGAGGTGTGTGAAGTCACAGAATGGTGGTGTGTGAAGTCATAGAATGGAGGGGTGTGAAGACATAGAATGGAGGTGTGTTAAGTCATAGAATGGAGGTGTGGAAGTCACAGAATGGAGGTGTGTGAAATCACAGAATGGAGGTGTGTGAACAGAGAATGGAGGTGTGTGAAGTCACAGAATGGAGGTGTGTGAAGTCATACAATGTAGGTGTGTGAAGTCACAGAATGGAGGGGTGTGAATTCATACAAGGGAGGTGTGTGAAGTCATAGAATGGAGGTGTGTGAAGTCACATAATGGAGGTGTGTGAAGTCACAGAATGGAGGTGTGTGAAGACACAGAATGGAAGTGGGTGAACAAACAATGGAGGTGTGTGAAGTCACAGAATGGAGGTGTGTGAATTCATAGAAGGGAGGTGTGTGAAGGCATAGAATGGAGGTGTGTGAAGTCACAGAATGGAAGTGTGTGAAGTCAAAATGGAGGTGTGTGAAGTCAGAGAATGGAGGTGTGTGAAGTCAATGAATGGACTTGTGTGAAGTCAAAATTGTGGTGTGTGAAGTCAAAGAATGGATGTGTGTGAAGTCACAGAATGGAGGTGTGTGAAGTCAAAATGGAGGTGTGTGAAGTCAAAGAATGGATGTGTTTGAAGTCATAGAATGGAGGTGTATGAAGTCATGGAATGGAGGTGTGTGAAGTCAAACACTGGAAGTGTGTGAAGTTACAGAATGGAGGTGTGTCAAGTCATAGAATGGAGGTGTGTGAAGTCAGAGAATGGAGGTGTGTGAAGTCAGAATGCAGGTGTGTGAAGTCATAGAATGGAGGTGTGTGAAGTCATAGAATGGAGGTGTGGGAAGTCATAGATTGAAGGTGTGGGGAAGTCATAGTATGGAGGTGGGTGAAGTCACAGAATGGAGGTGTGTGAAGTCACAGAATGGAGTTGTGTGAAGTCACAATGGAGGTGTGTGAAGTCATAGGATGGAGGTGTGTGAAATCAAAGAATGGAGGTTTGTGAAGTCATAGAATTGATTGTGTGTGAAATCACAGAATGGAGGTGTGTGAAGTCAAAGAATGGAGGTGTGTAAAGTCACAGAGTGGACGTGTGTGAAGTCACAGAATGGAGGTTTGTGAAGTCATTGAATGGAGGTGTGTGAAGTCACAGAATGCAGGTGTGTGAAGTGAGAATAGATGTGTGCGAAGTCATAGGATGGAGGTGTGTGAAGTCAGAATGGAGCTGTGTGAAGTCATAGAATGGATTTGTGTGAAGTCAGAATGGAGGTGTGTGAACTCATATAATGTAGGTGTATGAAGTCACAATGGAGGTGTGTGAAGTCACAGAATGGATGTGTGTGAACTCAGAAAGGAGGTGTGAGAAGTCATAGAATGGAGGTATGTGAAGTCATAGAATGGAGGTGTGTGAAATCATAGAATGGAGGTGTGTGAAGTCACAGAATGGAGGTGTGTGAAGTCACAGAATGGAGGTGTGTGAAGTCACAGAATGGAGGTGTGTGAAGTCACAGAATGGAAGTGTGTGAAGTCAAAATTATGGTGTGTGAATTCACAAATGGAGGTGTGTGAAGTCAGAAGGCAGCTGAGTGAAGTCATATAATGGAGGTGGGTGAAGGCAGAATGGAAGTGTGTGAATTCGTAGAATGGAGGTGTGTGAAGTCAAAATGGAGGTGTGTGAAGTCAGAAGGCAGCTGAGTGAAGTCATAGACTGGAGGTGTGTGAACTCAGATTGGAGGTGGGTGAAATCACAGAAAGCAGGTGTGTCAACTCAGAAACGAGGTTGTGAAGTTATAGAATGGAGGTGTGTGAAGTCATAGAATCGAAGTGTGTGAAATCATAGAATGGAGGTGTGTGAAGTCAGAATGGAGATGTGTGAAGTCATAGAATGGAGGTGTGTGAAGTCACAATGCAGGTGTGTGAGTCATAGAATGGAGTGTGTGAAGTCATAGAATGGAGGTGGTGAAGTGACAGTATGGAGGTGTGTGAAGTCATAGAATGGAGGTGTGTAAAGTCACAGAATGGTGGTTTGTGAAGTCATAGAATGGAGGGGTGTGAAGTCATAGAATAGAGGTGTGTTAAGTCATAAAATGGAGGTTTGGAAGTCACAGAATGGAGGTGTGTGAAGTCACAGAATGGAGGTGTGTGAAGTCATACAATGGAGGTGTGTGAAGTCACAGAATGGAGGTATCTGAAGTCAGAATCGAGGTGTGAAGTCATAGAATAGAGGTGGGTGAATTCATAGAAAGGAGGTGTGGGAAGTCATAGAATGGAGCAGTGTGAAGTCATAGAATGGAGGTGAGTGAAGTCACAGATTCGAGGTCTGTGAAGTCATAGAATGGAGGTGTGTGAAGTCAGAATGGAGGTGTGTGAAGTCATAGAATGGAGGTGTGTGAACTCATAGAATGGAGGTGTGTGTCGTCACAATGGAAGTGTGTGAAGTCACAGAATGGAGGTGTGTGAAGTCATACATTGGTGTGTGAAGTCAGAATGGAGGTGTGTGAAGTCACAGAATTGAGGTGTGTGAACTCAGAATGGAGGTGTGTGAAGTCATAGATGGAGGTGTGTGAAGTCATAGTATGGAGGTGTGTGAAATCATAGAATGGAGTTTTGTTAATTCACAGAATGGAGGAGTGTGAAGTCAGAATGGCGGAATGTGAAGTCATAGAATGGAGGTGTGTGAAGTTAGAATGGAGGTGTGTGAACTCATAGAATGGAGGTGTGTGAAGTCACAATGGAGGTGTGTGAAGACATAGAAAGCAGGTGTGTGAAGTCACAGAATGGAGGTGTGTGAAGTCATAGAATGGAGGTGTGTGAAGTCATAGAATGGAAGTTTGTGAAGTTAGAATGAAGGTGTGTGAAGTCATAGAATGGAAGTGTGTGAAGTCACAGAATGGAGGTGTGTGAAGTCCTAGAATGGAGCTGTGTGAATTCAGAATGGAGGTGTGTGAAGTGATCGAATGGAGGTGTGTGCAGTCATAGAATGGATGTTTCTGAAGTAGGAATGAAGGTGTGTGAAGTCATAGAATGGAGGTGTGTGAAGTCAAAATGGAGGTGTGTGAACTCAAAGAATGGAGGTGTGTGAACTCATAGAATGGAGGTGTGTGAAGTCATGGAATGGAGGTGTGTGAAGTCGTAGAATGGAGTTGTGTGAAGTCAAACAATGGAGGTGTGTGAAGTCACAGAATGGAGGTGTGTGAAGTCACAGAATGGAAGTGTGTGAAGTCACAGAATGGAGGTGTGTGAAGTCACAGAATGGCGGTGTGTGAAGTCAAAATGGTGGTGTGTGAATTCACAAATGGAGGTGTGTGAAGTCAGAAGGCAGCTGAGTGAAGTCATAGAATGGAGGTGGGTGAAGGCAGAATGGAAGTGTGTGAACTCAGCGAATGGAGGTGTGTGACGTCAAAATGGAGGTGTGTGAAGTCATAGAATGGTGGTTTTTTAAGTCAAAGAATGGAGGTGTGTGAAGTCATAGACTGGAGGTGTGTGAACTCAGATTGGAGGTGTGTGAAATCACAGAAAGCAGGTGTGTCAACTCAGAAACGAGGTGTGTGAAGTCATAGAATGGAGGTGTGTGAAGTCATAGAAACGAAGTGTGTGAAATCATAGAATGGAGGTGTGTGAAGTCAGAATGGAGATGTGTGAAGTCATAGAATGGAGGTGTGTGAAGTCACAATGCAGGTGTGTGAACTCATTTAATTGACGTGGGTGAAGTCACAATGCAGGTGTGTGAAGTCATAGAATGGAGGTGTGTGATGTCATAGAATGGAGGCGGTGAAGTAACAGAATGGAGGTGTGTGAAGTCACAGAATGGTGGTGTGTGAAGTCATAGAATGGAGGGGTGTGAAGACATAGAATGGAGGTGTGTTAAGTCATAGAATGGAGGTGTGGAAGTCACAGAATGGAGGTGTGTGAAATCACAGAATGGAGGTGTGTGAACAGAGAATGGAGGTGTGTGAAGTCACAGAATGGAGGTGTGTGAAGTCATACAATGGAGGTGTGTGAAGTCACAGAATGGAGGGGTGTGAATTCATACAAGGGAGGTGTGTGAAGTCATAGAATGGAGGTGTGTGAAGTCACATAATGGAGGTGTGTGAAGTCACAGAATGGAGGTGTGTGAAGACACAGAATGGAAGTGGGTGAACTCACAATGGAGGTGTGTGAAGTCACAGAATGGAGGTGTGTGAATTCATAGAAGGGAGGTGTGTGAAGTCATAGAATGGAGGTGTGTGAAGTCACAGAATGGAAGTGTGTGAAGTCAAAATGGAGGTGTGTGAAGTCAGAGAATGGAGGTGTGTGAAGTCAATGAATGGACTTGTGTGAAGTCAAAATTGTGGTGTGTGAAGTCAAAGAATGGATGTGTGTGAAGTCACAGAATGGAGGTGTGTGAAGTCAAAATGGAGGTGTGTGAAGTCAAAGAATGGATGTGTTTGAAGTCATAGAATGGAGGTGTATGAAGTCATGGAATGGAGGTGTGTGAAGTCAAACATTGGAAGTGTGTGAAGTTACAGAATGGAGGTGTGTCAAGTCATAGAATGGAGGTGTGTGAAGTCAGAGAATGGAGGTGTGTGAAGTCAGAATGCAGGTGTGTGAAGCCATAGAATGGAGGTGTGTGAAGACACAGAAGGGAAGTGGGTGAACTCACAATGGAGGTGTGTGAAGTCACAGAATGGAGTTCTGTGAAGTCACAGTGGAGGTGTGTGAAGTCATAGAATGGAGGTGTGTGAAGTCAAAGAATGGAGGTGTGTGAAGTCATAGAATGGAGGTGTGTGAAGTCACAGCATGGAGGTGTGTGAAGTCAGAAGGGAGACGTGTGAAGTCATAGAATGGAGGTGTGTGAAGTCACAATGCAGGTGTGTGAACTCATAGAATGGAGGTGGGTGAAGTCACAATGCAGGTGTGTGAAGTCATAGAATGGAGTTGTGTGAACTCAGAAAGGAGGTGTTTGAAGTCACAGAATAAAGGTGTGTGAAGTCATATAATGGAGGTGTGTGAAGTCACAGAATGGAGGTGTGTGAATTCATAGAATGGAGGTGTGTGAAGTCATAGAATGGAGGTGTGTGAAGTCACAGAATGGAGGTGTGTGAAGTAACAGAATGGAGGTGTGTGAAGTCAAAGAGTGGAAGTGGGTGAACTCACAATGGAGGTGTGTGAAGTCACAGAAGGGAGGTGTGTGAAGTCAGAGGGAGGTGTGTGAAGTCACAGAATGGAGATGTCTGAAGTCATAGAATGGAGGTGTGTGAGGTCACAGAATGGATGTTTCTGAAGTAAGAATGAAGGTGTGTGAAGTCATAGAATGGAGGTGTGAGAAGTCATAGAATGGAGGTGTGTGAAGTCATAGAATCGAAGTGTGTGAAATCATAGAATGGAGGTGTGTGAAGTCAGAATGGAGATGTGGGAAGTCATAGAATGGAGGTGTGTGAAGTCACAATGCAGGTGTGTGAACTCATAGAATTGAGGTGGGTGAAGTCACAATGCAGGTGTGTGAAGTCATAGAATGGAGGTGTGTGAAGTCATAGAATGGAGGTGGTGAAGTGACAGAATGGAGGTGTGTGAAGTCATAAAATGGAGGTGTGTGAAGTCACAGAATGGTGGTGTGTGAAGTCATAGAATGGAGGGCTGTGAAGTCATAGAATGGAGGTGTGTTAAGTCATAGAATGGAGGTGTGGAAGTCAGAGAATGGAGGTGTGTGAACTCATAGAATGGAGGTGTGTGAAGTCACAGAATGGAGGTGTGTGAAGTCAGAATGGAGGTGTGAAGTCATAGAATGGGGGTGGGTGAAGTCATGGAAAGGAGGAATGGGAAGTCATAGAATGGAGAAGTGTGAAGTCATAGAGTGGAGGTGAGTGAAGTCACATATTCAAAGTCTGTGAAGTCATAGAATGGAGGTTTGTGAAGTCAGAATGGAGGTGTATGAACTGATAGAATGGAGGTGTGTGAAGTCACAATGGAGGTGTGTGAAGTCATAGAATGGGGGTGTGTGAAATCAGAGAATGGAGGTGTGTGAAGTCAGAATGCAGGTGTGTGAAGTCATAGAATGGAGGTGTGTGAAGTCATAGAATGGAGGTGTGGGAAGTCATAGATTGGAAGCGTGTGAAGTCATAGAATGGAGGTGTGTGAAGTCATAGATTGAAGGTGTGGGGAAGTCATAGTATGGAGGTGGGTGAAGTCACAGAATGGAGGTGTGTGAAGTCACAGAATGGAGTTGTGTGAAGTCACAATGGAGGTGTGTGAAGTCATAGGATGGAGGTGTGTGAAATCAAAGAATGGAGGTTTGTGAAGTCATAGAATCGATTGTGTGTGAAATCACAGAATGGAGGTGTGTGAAGTCACAGATTGGAGGTGTGTAAAGTCACAGAGTGGACGTGTGTGAAGTCACAGAATGGAGGTTTGTGAAGTCATAGAATCGAGGTGTGTGAAGTCATAGAATGCAGGTGTGTGAAGTCAGAATAGAGGTGTGCGAAGTCATAGAATGGAGGTGTGTGAAGTCAGAATGGAGCTGTGTGAAGTCATAGAATGGATTTGTGTGAAGTCAGAATGGAGGTGTGTGAACTCATATAATGTAGGTGTATGAAGTCACAATGGAGGTGTGTGAAGTCACAGAATGGATGTCTGTGAACTCAGAAAGGAGGCGTGAGAAGTCATAGAATGGAGGTTTGTGAAGTCAGAATGGAGGTGTATGAACTGATAGAATGGAGGTGTGTGAAGTCACAATGGAGGTGTGTGAAGTCATAGAATGGGGGTGTGTGAAATCAGAGAATGGAGGTGTGTGAAGTCAGAATGCAGGTGTGTGAAGTCATAGAATGGAGGTGTGTGAAGTCATAGAATGGAGGTGTGGGAAGTCATAGATTGGAAGCGTGTGAAGTCATAGAATGGAGGTGTGTGAAGTCATAGATTGAAGGTGTGGGGAAGTCATAGTATGGAGGTGGGTGAAGTCACAGAATGGAGGTGTGTGAAGTCACAGAATGGAGTTGTGTGAAGTCACAATGGAGGTGTGTGAAGTCATAGGATGGAGGTGTGTGAAATCAAAGAATGGAGGTTTGTGAAGTCATAGAATCGATTGTGTGTGAAATCACAGAATGGAGGTGTGTGAAGTCACAGATTGGAGGTGTGTAAAGTCACAGAGTGGACGTGTGTGAAGTCACAGAATGGAGGTTTGTGAAGTCATAGAATCGAGGTGTGTGAAGTCATAGAATGCAGGTGTGTGAAGTCAGAATAGAGGTGTGCGAAGTCATAGAATGGAGGTGTGTGAAGTCAGAATGGAGCTGTGTGAAGTCATAGAATGGATTTGTGTGAAGTCAGAATGGAGGTGTGTGAACTCATATAATGTAGGTGTATGAAGTCACAATGGAGGTGTGTGAAGTCACAGAATGGATGTCTGTGAACTCAGAAAGGAGGCGTGAGAAGTCAAAGAATGGAGGTATGTGAAGTCATAGAATGGAGGTGTGTGAAATCATAGAATGGAGGTGTGTGAAGTCACAGAATGGAGGTGTGTGAAGTCACAGAATGGAGGTGTGTGAAGTCACAGAATGGAGGTGTGTGAAGTCACAGAATGGAAGTGTGTGAAGTCAAAATTGTGGTGTGTGAATTCACAAATGGAGGTGTGTGAAGTCAGAAGGCAGCTGAGTGAAGTCATATAATGGAGGTGGGTGAAGGCAGAATGGAAGTGTGTGAATTCGTAGAATGGAGGTGTGTGAAGTCAAAATGGAGGTGTGTGAATTCAAAAGGCAGCTGAGTGAAGTCATAGACTGGAGGTGTGTGAACTCAGATTGGAGGTGTGTGAAATCACAGAAAGCAGGTGTGTCAACTCAGAAACGAGGTGTGTGAAGTCATAGAATGGAGGTGTGTGAAGTCATAGAATCGAAGTGTGTGAAATCATAGAATGGAGGTGTGTGAAGTCAGAATGGAGATGTGTGAAGTCATAGAATGGAGGTGTGTGAAGTCACAATGCAGGTGTGTGAAGTCATAGAATGGAGTGTGTGAAGTCATAGAATGGAGGTGGTGAAGTGACAGAATGGAGGTGTGTGAAGTCATAGAATGGAGGTGTGTGAAGTCACAGAATGGTGGTTTGTGAAGTCGTAGAATGGAGGGGTGTGAAGTCATAGAATAGAGGTGTGTTAAGTCATAAAATGGAGGTTTGGAAGTCACAGAATGGAGGTGTGTGAAGTCACAGAATGGAGGTGTGTGAAGTCATACAATGGAGGTGTGTGAAGTCACAGAATGGAGGTATCTGAAGTCAGAATCGAGGTGTGAAGTCATAGAATAGAGATGGGTGAATTCATAGAAAGGAGGTGTGGGACGTCATAGAATGGAGAAGTGTGAAGTCATAGAATGGAGGTGAGTGAAGTCACAGATTCGAGGTCTGTGAAGTCATAGAATGGAGGTGTGTGAAGTCAGAATGGAGGTGTGTGAAGTCATAGAATGGAGGTGTGTGAACTCATAGAATGGAGGTGTGTGTCGTCACAATGGAAGTGTGTGAAGTCACAGAATGGAGGTGTGTGAAGTCATACATTGGTGTGTGAAGTCAGAATGGAGGTGTGTGAAGTCACAGAATTGAGGTGTGTGAACTCAGAATGGAGGTGTGTGAAGTCATAGATGGAGGTGTGTGAAGTCATAGTATGGAGGTGTGTGAAATCATAGAATGGAGTTTTGTTAATTCACAGAATGGAGGAGTGTGAAGTCAGAACGGCGGAATGTGAAGTCATAGAATGGAGGTATGTGAAGTTAGAATGGAGGTGTGTGAACTCATAGAATGGAGGTGTGTGAAGTCACAATGGAGGTGTGTGAAGACATAGAAAGCAGGTGTGTGAAGTCACAGAATGGAGGTGTGTGAAGTCATAGAATGGAGGTGTGTGAAGTCATAGAATGGATGTTTGTGAAGTAAGAATGAAGGTGTGTGAAGTCATAGAATGGAAGTGTGTGAAGTCACAGAATGGAGGTGTATGAAGTCATAGAATGGAGTTGTGTGAATTCAGAATGGAGGTGTGTGAAGTGATCGAATGGAGGTGTGTGCAGTCATAGAATGGATGTTTCTGAAGTAGGAATGAAGGTGTGTGAAGTCATGGAATGGAGGTGTGTGAAGTCACAATGGAGGTGTGTGAAGTCATAGGATGGAGGTGTGTGAAATCAAAGAATGGAGGTTTGTGAAGTCATAGAATGGATTGTGTGTGAAATCACAGAATGGAGGTGTGTGAAGTCACAGAATGGAGGTGTGTAAAGTCACAGAGTGGACGTGTGTGAAGTCACAGAATGGAGGTTTGTGAAGTCATAGAATGGAGGTGTGTGAAGTCACAGAATGCAGGTGTGTGAAGTCAGAATAGAGGTGTGCGAAGTCATAGAATGGACGTGTGTGAAGTCAGAATGGAGCTGTGTGAAGTCATAGATTGGATTTGTGTGAAATCAGAATGGAGGTGTGTGGACTCATATAATGGAGGTTTATGAAGTCACAATGGAGGTGTGTGAAGTCACAGAATGGATGTGTGTGAACTGAGAAAGGAGCTGTGAGAAGTCATAGAATGGAGGTCTGTGAAGTCATAGAATGGAGGTGTGTGAAGTCACAGAATTGAGGTGTGTGATGACAGAATGGAGGTGTGTGAAGTCAGAATGGAGGTGTGTGAAGTCAGATAATGGAGGTGTGTGAAGTCACAATGCAGGTGTGTGAACTCATAGAATGGAGGTGTGTGAAGTAACAATGTATGTTTCTGAAGTCATAGAATTGAAGTGTGTGAAGTCATAGAATGGAGGTTTGTGAAGTAAGAATGGAGGTGTGTGAAGTCACCGAATGGAGTTGTGTGAGCTCAGAATGGAGGTGTGTGAAGTCAGAGAATGGAGGTGTTTGAAGTCATAGAATGGAGGTGTGTGAAGTCACAGAATGGAGGTATGTGAAGTCAGAATCGAGGTGTGAAGTCATAGAATAGAGGTGGATGAAGTCATAGAAAGGAGGTGTGGGAAGTCATAGAATGGAGCAGTGTGAAGTCATAGAATGGAGGTGAGTGAAGTCACAGTTTCGAGGTCTGTGCAGTCATAGAATGGAGGTGTGTGAAGTCAGAATGGATGTATGTGAAGTCATAGAATGGAGGTGTGTGAACTCATAGAATGGAGGTGTGTGTCGTCACAATGGAAGTGTGTGAAGTCACAAAATGGAGGTATGTGAAGTCATATATTGGTGTGTGAAGTCAGAATGGAGGTGTGTGAAGTCACAGAATTGAGGTGTGTGAACTCAGAATGGAGGTGTGCGAAGTCATAGATGGAGGTGTGTGAAGTCATAGAATGGAGGTGTGTGAACTCATAGAATGGAGGTGTGTGTCGTCACAATGGAAGTGTGTGAAGTCACAGAATGGAGGTGTGTGAAGTCATACATTGGTGTGTGAAGTCAGAATGGAGGTGTGTGAAGTCACAGAATTGAGGTGTGTGAACTCAGAATGGAGGTGTGTGAAGTCATAGATGGAGGTGTGTGAAGTCATAGTATGGAGGTGTGTGAAATCATAGAATGGAGTTTTGTTAATTCACAGAATGGAGGAGTGTGAAGTCAGAACGGCGGAATGTGAAGTCATAGAATGGAGGTATGTGAAGTTAGAATGGAGGTGTGTGAACTCATAGAATGGAGGTGTGTGAAGTCACAATGGAGGTGTGTGAAGACATAGAAAGCAGGTGTGTGAAGTCACAGAATGGAGGTGTGTGAAGTCATAGAATGGAGGTGTGTGAAGTCATAGAATGGATGTTTGTGAAGTAAGAATGAAGGTGTGTGAAGTCATAGAATGGAAGTGTGTGAAGTCACAGAATGGAGGTGTATGAAGTCATAGAATGGAGTTGTGTGAATTCAGAATGGAGGTGTGTGAAGTGATCGAATGGAGGTGTGTGCAGTCATAGAATGGATGTTTCTGAAGTAGGAATGAAGGTGTGTGAAGTCATGGAATGGAGGTGTGTGAAGTCACAATGGAGGTGTGTGAAGTCATAGGATGGAGGTGTGTGAAATCAAAGAATGGAGGTTTGTGAAGTCATAGAATGGATTGTGTGTGAAATCACAGAATGGAGGTGTGTGAAGTCACAGAATGGAGGTGTGTAAAGTCACAGAGTGGACGTGTGTGAAGTCACAGAATGGAGGTTTGTGAAGTCATAGAATGGAGGTGTGTGAAGTCACAGAATGCAGGTGTGTGAAGTCAGAATAGAGGTGTGCGAAGTCATAGAATGGACGTGTGTGAAGTCAGAATGGAGCTGTGTGAAGTCATAGATTGGATTTGTGTGAAATCAGAATGGAGGTGTGTGGACTCATATAATGGAGGTTTATGAAGTCACAATGGAGGTGTGTGAAGTCACAGAATGGATGTGTGTGAACTGAGAAAGGAGCTGTGAGAAGTCATAGAATGGAGGTCTGTGAAGTCATAGAATGGAGGTGTGTGAAGTCACAGAATTGAGGTGTGTGATGACAGAATGGAGGTGTGTGAAGTCAGAATGGAGGTGTGTGAAGTCAGATAATGGAGGTGTGTGAAGTCACAATGCAGGTGTGTGAACTCATAGAATGGAGGTGTGTGAAGTAACAATGTATGTTTCTGAAGTCATAGAATTGAAGTGTGTGAAGTCATAGAATGGAGGTTTGTGAAGTAAGAATGGAGGTGTGTGAAGTCACCGAATGGAGTTGTGTGAGCTCAGAATGGAGGTGTGTGAAGTCAGAGAATGGAGGTGTTTGAAGTCATAGAATGGAGGTGTGTGAAGTCACAGAATGGAGGTATGTGAAGTCAGAATCGAGGTGTGAAGTCATAGAATAGAGGTGGATGAAGTCATAGAAAGGAGGTGTGGGAAGTCATAGAATGGAGCAGTGTGAAGTCATAGAATGGAGGTGAGTGAAGTCACAGTTTCGAGGTCTGTGCAGTCATAGAATGGAGGTGTGTGAAGTCAGAATGGATGTATGTGAAGTCATAGAATGGAGGTGTGTGAACTCATAGAATGGAGGTGTGTGTCGTCACAATGGAAGTGTGTGAAGTCACAAAATGGAGGTATGTGAAGTCATATATTGGTGTGTGAAGTCAGAATGGAGGTGTGTGAAGTCACAGAATTGAGGTGTGTGAACTCAGAATGGAGGTGTGCGAAGTCATAGATGGAGGTGTGTGAAGTCGTAGTATGGAGGTGTGTGAAATCATAGAATGGAGTTTTGTGAATTCACAGAATGGAGGAGTGTGAAGTAGAATGGCGGAATGTGAAGTCATAGAATGGAGGTATGTGAAGTTAGAATGGAGGTGTGTGAACTCATAGAATGGAGGTGTGTGAAGTCACAATGGAGGTGTGTGAAGACATAGAAAGCAGGTGTGTGAAGTCACAGAATGGAGGTGTGTGAAGTCATAGAATGGAGGTGTGTGAAGTCATAGAATGGATGTTTGTGAAGTAAGAATGAAGGTGTGTGAAGTCATAGAATGGAAGTGTGTGAAGTCACAGAATGGAGGTGTATGAAGTCATAGAATGGAGTTGTGTGAATTCAGAATGGAGGTGTGTGAAGTGATCGAATGGAGGTGTGTGCAGTCATAGAATGGATGTTTCTGAAGTAGGAATGAAGGTGTGTGAAGTCATGGAATGGAGGTGTGTGAAGTCACAATGGAGGTGTGTGAAGTCATAGGATGGAGGTGTGTGAAATCAAAGAATGGAGGTTTGTGAAGTCATAGAATGGATTGTGTGTGAAATCACAGAATGGAGGTGTGTGAAGTCACAGAATGGAGGTGTGTAAAGTCACAGAGTGGACGTGTGTGAAGTCACAGAATGGAGGTTTGTGAAGTCATAGAATGGAGGTGTGTGAAGTCACAGAATGCAGGTGTGTGAAGTCAGAATAGAGGTGTGCGAAGTCATAGAATGGACGTGTGTGAAGTCAGAATGGAGCTGTGTGAAGTCATAGATTGGATTTGTGTGAAATCAGAATGGAGGTGTGTGGACTTATATAATGGAGGTTTATGAAGTCACAATGGAGGTGTGTGAAGTCACAGAATGGATGTGTGTGAACTGAGAAAGGAGCTGTGAGAAGTCATAGAATGGAGGTCTGTGAAGTCATAGAATGGAGGTGTGTGAAGTCACAGAATTGAGGTGTGTGATGACAGAATGGAGGTGTGTGAAGTCAGAATGGAGGTGTGTGAAGTCAGATAATGGAGGTGTGTGAAGTCACAATGCAGGTGTGTGAACTCATAGAATGGAGGTGTGTGAAGTAACAATGTATGTTTCTGAAGTCATAGAATTGAAGTGTGTGAAGTCATAGAATGGAGGTTTGTGAAGTAAGAATGGAGGTGTGTGAAGTCACCGAATGGAGTTGTGTGAGCTCAGAATGGAGGTGTGTGAAGTCAGAGAATGGAGGTGTTTGAAGTCATAGAATGGAGGTGTGTGAAGTCACAGAATGGAGGTATCTGAAGTCAGAATCGAGGTGTGAAGTCATAGAATAGAGGTGGATGAAGTCATAGAAAGGAGGTGTGGGAAGTCATAGAATGGAGCAGTGTGAAGTCATAGAATGGAGGTGAGTGAAGTCACAGTTTCGAGGTCTGTGCAGTCATAGAATGGAGGTGTGTGAAGTCAGAATGGATGTATGTGAAGTCATAGAATGGAGGTGTGTGAACTCATAGAATGGAGGTGTGTGTCGTCACAATGGAAGTGTGTGAAGTCACAAAATGGAGGTATGTGAAGTCATATATTGGTGTGTGAAGTCAGAATGGAGGTGTGTGAAGTCACAGAATTGAGGTGTGTGAACTCAGAATGGAGGTGTGCGAAGTCATAGATGGAGGTGTGTGAAGTCGTAGTATGGAGGTGTGTGAAATCATAGAATGGAGTTTTGTGAATTCACAGAATGGAGGAGTGTGAAGTAGAATGGCGGAATGTGAAGTCATAGAATGGAGGTGTGTGAGGTTAGAATGCAGGTGTGTGAACTCATAGAATGGAGGTGTGTGAAGTCACAATGGAGGTGTGTGAAGACATAGAATGGAGGTGTGTGAAGTCACAGAAAGGAGGTGTGAGAAGTCATAGAATGGAGGTGTGTGAAGTCATAGAATGGATGTTTGTGAAGTAAGAATGAAGGTGTGTGAAGTCATAGAATGGAAGTGTGTGAAGTCAAAGAATGTAGGTGTGTGAAGTCATAGAATGGAGCTGTGTGAATTCAGAATGGAGATGTGTGAAGTGATCGAATGGAGGTGTGTGCAGTCATAGAATGGATGTTTCTGAAGTAGGAATGAAGGTGTGTGAAGTCGTAGAATGGAGGTGTGTGAAGTCAAAATGGAGGTGTGTGAACTCAAAGAATGGAGGTGTGTGAACTCATAGAATGGAGGTGTGTGAAGTCAAAATGGAGGTGTGTGAAGTCCAAGAATGGAGGTGTGTGAAGTCAAACAATGGAGGTGTGTGAAGTCACAGAATGGAGGTGTGTGAAGTCACAGAACGGAGGTGTGTGAAATCACAGAATGGAGGTGTGTGAAGTCAAAATGGTGGTGTGTGAATTCACAAATGGAGGTGTGTGAAGTCCGAAGGCAGCTGAGTGAAGTCATAGAATGGAGGTGGGTGACGGCAGAATGGAAGTGTGTGAACTCGTAGAATGGAGGTGTGTGAAGTCAAAATGGAGGTGTGTGAAGTCATAGAATGGTGGTTTTTGATGTCAAAGAAGGGAGGTATGTGAAGTCATAGAATGGAGGTGTGTGAAGTCAGATTGGAGGTGTGTGAAATCACAGAAAGCAGGTGTGTCAACTCAGAAACGAGGTGTGTGAAGTCATAGAATGGAGGTGTGTGAAGTCATAGAATCGAAGTGTATGAAATCATAGAATGGAGGTGTGTGAAGTCAGAATGGAGATGTGTGAAGTCATAGAATGGAGGTGTGAGAAGTCACAATGCAGGTGTGTGAACTCATAGAATTGAGGTGAGTGAAGTCACAATGCAGGTGTGTGAAGTCATAGAATGGAGGTGTGTGAAGTCATAGAATGGAGGTGGTGAAGTGACAGAATGGAGGTGTGTGAAGTCAAAGAATGGAGGTGTGTGAAGTCACAGAATGGTGGTGTGTGAAGTCATAGAATGGAGGGCTGTGAAGTCATAGAATGGAGGTGTGTTAAGTCATAGAATGGAGCTGTGGAAGTCACAGAATGGAGGTGTGTGAAGTCACAATGGAGGTGTGTGAAGTCATAAGATGGAGGTTTGTGAAATCAAAGAATGGAGGTTTGTGAAGTCATAGAATGGATTGTGTGTGAAATCACAGAATGGAGGTGTGTGAAGTCACAGAATGGAGTTGTGTAAAGTCACAGAGTGGAGGTGTGTGAAGTCATAGAATGGAGGTGTGTGAAGTCATAGAATGGAGGTGTGTGAAGTCAAAATGGTGGTGTGTGAATTCACAAATGGAGGTGTGTGAAGTCAGAAGGCAGCTGAGTGAAGTCATTGAATGGAGGTGGGTGACGGCAGAATGGAAGTGTGTGAACTCGTAGAATGGAGGTGTGTGAAGTCAAAATGGAGGTGTGTGAAGTCATAGAATGGTGGTTTTTGATGTCAAAGAAGGGAGGCGTGTGAAGTCATAGACTGGAGCTGTGTGAACTCAGATTGGAGGTGTGTGAAATCACAGAAAGCAGGTGTGTCAACTCAGAAACGAGGTGTGTGAAGTCATAGAATGGAGGTGTGTGAAGTCATAGAATCGAAGTGTGTGAAATCATAGAATGGAGGTGTGTGAAGTCAGAATGGAGATGTGGGAAGTCATAGAATGGAGGTGTGTGAAGTCACAATGCAGGTGTGTGAACTCATAGAATTGAGGTGGGTGAAGTCACAATGCAGGTGTGTGAAGTCATAGAATGGAGGTGTGTGAAGTCATAGAATGGAGGTGGTGAAGTGACAGAATGGCGGTGTGTGAAGTCATAGAATGGAGGTGTGTGAAGTCACAGAATGGTGGTGTGTGAAGTCATAGAATGGAGGGCTGTGAAGTCATAGAATGGAGGTGTGTTAAGTCATAGAATGGAGGTGTGGAAGTCAGAGAATGGAGGTGTGTGAACTCATAGAATGGAGGTGTGTGAAGTCACAGAATGGAGGTGTGTGAAGTCAGAATGGAGGTGTGAAGTCATAGAATGGGGGTGGGTGAAGTCATGGAAAGGAGGAATGGGAAGTCATAGAATGGAGAAGTGTGAAGTCATAGAGTGGAGGTGAGTGAAGTCACATATTCAAAGTCTGTGAAGTCATAGAATGGAGGTTTGTGAAGTCAGAATGGAGGTGTATGAACTGATAGAATGGAGGTGTGTGAAGTCACAATGGAGGTGTGTGAAGTCATAGAATGGGGGTGTGTGAAATCAGAGAATGGAGGTGTGTGAAGTCAGAATGCAGGTGTGTGAAGTCATAGAATGGAGGTGTGTGAAGTCATAGAATGGAGGTGTGGGAAGTCATAGATTGGAAGCGTGTGAAGTCATAGAATGGAGGTGTGTGAAGTCATAGATTGAAGGTGTGGGGAAGTCATAGTATGGAGGTGGTTGAAGTCACAGAATGGAGGTGTGTGAAGTCACAGAATGGAGTTGTGTGAAGTCACAATGGAGGTGTGTGAAGTCATAGGATGGAGGTGTGTGAAATCAAAGAATGGAGGTTTGTGAAGTCATAGAATCGATTGTGTGTGAAATCACAGAATGGAGGTGTGTGAAGTCAAAGAATGGAGGTGTGTAAAGTCACAGAGTGGACGTGTGTGAAGTCACAGAATGGAGGTTTGTGAAGTCATTGAATGGAGGTGTGTGAAGTCACAGAATGCAGGTGTGTGAAGTGAGAATAGATGTGTGCGAAGTCATAGGATGGAGGTGTGTGAAGTCAGAATGGAGCTGTGTGAAGTCATAGAATGGATTTGTGTGAAGTCAGAATGGAGGTGTGTGAACTCATATAATGTAGGTGTATGAAGTCACAATGGAGGTGTGTGAAGTCACAGAATGGATGTGTGTGAACTCAGAAAGGAGGTGTGAGAAGTCATAGAATGGAGGTATGTGAAGTCATAGAATGGAGGTGTGTGAAATCATAGAATGGAGGTGTGTGAAGTCACAGAATGGAGGTGTGTGAAGTCACAGAATGGAGGTGTGTGAAGTCACAGAATGGAGGTGTGTGAAGTCACAGAATGGAAGTGTGTGAAGTCAAAATTGTGGTGTGTGAATTCACAAATGGAGCTGTGTGAAGTCAGAAGGCAGCTGAGTGAAGTCATATAATGGAGGTGGGTGAAGGCAGAATGGAAGTGTGTGAATTCGTAGAATGGAGGTGTGTGAAGTCAAAATGGAGGTGTGTGAAGTCAGAAGGCAGCTGAGTGAAGTCATAGACTGGAGGTGTGTGAACTCAGATTGGAGGTGGGTGAAATCACAGAAAGCAGGTGTGTCAACTCAGAAACGAGGTTGTGAAGTTACAGAATGGAGGTGTGTGAAGTCATAGAATCAAAGTGTGTGAAATCATAGAATGGAGGTGTGTGAAGTCAGAATGGAGATGTGTGAAGTCATAGAATGGAGGTGGTGAAGTGACAGAATGGAGGTGTGTGAAGTCATAGAATGGAGGTGTGTGAAGTCACAGAATGGTGGTTTGTGAAGTCATAGAATGGAGGGGTGTGAAGTCATAGAATAGAGGTGTGTTAAGTCATAAAATGGAGGTTTGGAAGTCACAGAATGGAGGTGTGTGAAGTCACAGAATGGAGGTGTGTGAAGTCATACAATGGAGGTGTGTGAAGTCACAGAATGGAGGTATCTGAAGTCAGAATCGAGGTGTGAAGTCATAGAATAGAGGTGGGTGAATTCATAGAAAGGAGGTGTGGGACGTCATAGAATGGAGAAGTGTGAAGTCATAGAATGGAGGTGAGTGAAGTCACAGATTCGAGGTCTGTGAAGTCATAGAATGGAGGTGTGTGAAGTCAGAATGGAGGTGTGTGAAGTCATAGAATGGAGGTGTGTGAACTCATAGAATGGAGGTGTGTGTCGTCACAATGGAAGTGTGTGAAGTCACAGAATGGAGGTGTGTGAAGTCATACATTGGTGTGTGAAGTCAGAATGGAGGTGTGTGAAGTCACAGAATTGAGGTGTGTGAACTCAGAATGGAGGTGTGTGAAGTCATAGATGGAGGTGTGTGAAGTCATAGTATGGAGGTGTGTGAAATCATAGAATGGAGTTTTGTTAATTCACAGAATGGAGGAGTGTGAAGTCAGAATGGCGGAATGTGAAGTCATAGAACGGAGGTGTGTGAAGTTAGAATGGAGGTGTGTGAACTCATAGAATGGAGGTGTGTGAAGTCACAATGGAGGTGTGTGAAGACATAGAAAGCAGGTGTGTGAAGTCACAGAATGGAGGTGTGTGAAGTCATAGAATGGAGGTGTGTGAAGTCATAGAATGGATGTTTGTGAAGTAAGAATGAAGGTGTGTGAAGTCATAGAATGGAAGTGTGTGAAGTCACAGAATGGAGGTGTGTGAAGTCATAGAATGGAGCTGTGTGAATTCAGAATGGAGGTGTGTGAAGTGATCGAATGGAGGTGTGTGCAGTCATAGAATGGATGTTTCTGAAGTAGGAATGAAGGTGTGTGAAGTCACAGAATGGAGGTGTGTGAAGTCAAAATGGAGGTGTGTGAACTCAAAGAATGGAGGTGTGTGAACTCATAGAATGGAGGTGTGTGAAGTCATGGAATGGAGGTGTGTGAAGTCCTAGAATGGAGTTGTGTGAAGTCAAACAATGGAGGTGTGTGAAGTCACAGAATGGAGGTGTGTGAAGTCACAGAATGGAAGTGTGTGAAGTCACAGAATGGAGGTGTGTGAAGTCACAGAATGGCGGTGTGTGAAGTCAAAATGGTGGTGTGTGAATTCACAAATGGAGGTGTGTGAAGTCAGAAGGCAGCTGAGTGAAGTCATAGAATGGAGGTGGGTGAAGGCAGAATGGAAGTGTGTGAACTCAGCGAATGGAGGTGTGTGAAGTCAAAATGGAGGTGTGTGAAGTCATAGAATGGTGGTTTTTTATGTCAAAGAATGGAGGTGTGTGAAGTCATAGACTGGAGGTGTGTGACTCAGATTGGAGGTGTGTGACATCACAGAAAGCAGGTGTGTCAACTCAGAAACGAGGTGTGTGAAGTCATAGAATGGAGGTGTGTGAAGTCATAGAAACGAAGTGTGTGAAATCATAGAATAGAGGTGTGTGAAGTCAGAATGGAGATGTGTGAAGTCATAGAATGGAGGTGTGTGAAGTCACAATGCAGGTGTGTGAACTCATTTAATTGACGTGGGTGAAGTCACAATGCAGGTGTGTGAAGTCATAGAATGGAGGTGTGTGATGTCATAGAATGGAGGCGGTGAAGTAACAGAATGGAGGTGTGTGAAGTCATAGAATGGAGGTGTGTGAAGTCACAGAATGGTGGTGTGTGAAGTCATAGAATGGAGGGGTGTGAAGACATAGAATGGAGGTGTGTTAAGTCATAGAATGGAGGTGTGGAAGTCACAGAATGGAGGTGTGTGAAATCACAGAATGGAGGTGTGTGAACAGAGAATGGAGGTGTGTGAAGTCACAGAATGGAGGTGTGTGAAGTCATACAATGTAGGTGTGTGAAGTCACAGAATGGAGGGGTGTGAATTCATACAAGGGAGGTGTGTGAAGTCATAGAATGGAGGTGTGTGAAGTCACATAATGGAGGTGTGTGAAGTCACAGAATGGAGGTGTGTGAAGACACAGAATGGAAGTGGGTGAACAAACAATGGAGGTGTGTGAAGTCACAGAATGGAGGTGTGTGAATTCATAGAAGGGAGGTGTGTGAAGGCATAGAATGGAGGTGTGTGAAGTCACAGAATGGAAGTGTGTGAAGTCAAAATGGAGGTGTGTGAAGTCAGAGAATGGAGGTGTGTGAAGTCAATGAATGGACTTGTGTGAAGTCAAAATTGTGGTGTGTGAAGTCAAAGAATGGATGTGTGTGAAGTCACAGAATGGAGGTGTGTGAAGTCAAAATGGAGGTGTGTGAAGTCAAAGAATGGATGTGTTTGAAGTCATAGAATGGAGGTGTATGAAGTCATGGAATGGAGGTGTGTGAAGTCAAACATTGGAAGTGTGTGAAGTTACAGAATGGAGGTGTGTCAAGTCATAGAATGGAGGTGTGTGAAGTCAGAGAATGGAGGTGTGTGAAGTCAGAATGCAGGTGTGTGAAGTCATAGAATGGAGGTGTGTGAAGACACAGAATGGAAGTGGGTGAACTCACAATGGAGGTGTGTGAAGTCACAGAATGGAGTTCTGTGAAGTCACAGTGGAGGTGTGTGAAGTCATAGAATGGAGGTGTGTGAAGTCAAAGAATGGAGGTGTGTGAAGTCATAGAATGGAGGTGTGTGAAGTCACAGCATGGAGGTGTGTGAAGTCAGAAGGGAGACGTGTGAAGTCATAGAATGGAGGTTTGTGAAGTCATAGAATGGAGGTGGGTGAATTCATACAATGGATGTTCCTGAAGTAAGAATGTAGGTGTGTGAAGACATAGAATGGAGGTGTGTGAAGTCAAAATGCAGGTGTGTGAACTCATAGAATGGAGGTGGGTGAAGTCACAATGCAGGTGTGTGAAGTCATAGAATGGAGTTGTGTGAACTCAGAAAGGAGGTGTGTGAAGTCACAGAATAAAGGTGTGTGAAGTCATATAATGGAGGTGTGTGAAGTCACAGAATGGAGGTGTGTGAATTCATAGAATGGAGGTGTGTGAAGTCATAGAATGGAGGTGTGTGAAGTCACAGAATGGAGGTGTGTGAAGTAACAGAATGGAGGTGTGTGAAGTCACAGAATGGAAGTGGGTGAACTCACAATGGAGGTGTGTGAAGTCACAGAAGGGAGGTGTGTGAAGTCAGAAGGGAGGTGTGTGAAGTCACAGAATGGAGATGTCTGAAGTCATAGAATGGAGGTGTGTGAGGTCACAGAATGGATGTTTCTGAAGTAAGAATGAAGGTGTGTGAAGTCATAGAATGGAGGTGTGAGAAGTCATAGAATGGAGGTGTGTGAAGTCATAGAATCGAAGTGTGTGAAATCATAGAATGGAGGTGTGTGAAGTCAGAATGGAGATGTGGGAAGTCATAGAATGGAGGTGTGTGAAGTCACAATGCAGGTGTGTGAACTCATAGAATTGAGGTGGGTGAAGTCACAATGCAGGTGTGTGAAGTCATAGAATGGAGGTGTGTGAAGTCATAGAATGGAGGTGGTGAAGTGACAGAATGGAGGTGTGTGAAGTCATAGAATGGAGGTGTGTGAAGTCACAGAATGGTGGTGTGTGAAGTCATAGAATGGAGGGCTGTGAAGTCATAGAATGGAGGTGTGTTAAGTCATAGAATGGAGGTGTGGAAGTCAGAGAATGGAGGTGTGTGAACTCATAGAATGGAGGTGTGTGAAGTCACAGAATGGAGGTGTGTGAAGTCAGAATGGAGGTGTGAAGTCATAGAATGGGGGTGGGTGAAGTCATGGAAAGGAGGAATGGGAAGTCATAGAATGGAGAAGTGTGAAGTCATAGAGTGGAGGTGAGTGAAGTCACATGTTCAAAGTCTGTGAAGTCATAGAATGGAGGTTTGTGAAGTCAGAATTGAGGTGTATGAACTGAGAGAATGGAGGTGTGTGAAGTCACAATGGAGGTGTGTGAAGTCATAGAATGGGTGTGTGAAATCAGAGAATGGAGGTGTGTGAAGTCAGAATGCAGGTGTGAGAAGTCATAGAATGGAGGTGTGTGAAGTCATAGAATGGAGGTGTGGGAAGTCATAGATTGGAAGCGTGTGAAGTCATAGAATGGAGGTGTGTGAAGTCATAGATTGAAGGTGTGGGGAAGTCATAGTATGAAGGTGGGTGAAGTCACAGAATGGAGGTGTGTGAAGTCACAGAATGGAGTTGTGTGAAGTCACAATGGAGGTGTGTGAAGTCATAGGATGGAGGTGTGTGAAATCAAAGAATGGAGGTTTGTGAAGTCATAGAATCGATTGTGTGTGAAATCACAGAATGGAGGTGTGTAAAGTCACAGAATGGAGGTGTGTAAAGTCACAGAGTGGACGTGTGTGAAGTCACAGAATGGAGGTTTGTGAAGTCATAGAATCGAGGTGTGTGAAGTCATAGAATGCAGGTGTGTGAAGTCAGAATAGAGGTGTGCGAAGTCATAGAATGGAGGTGTGTGAAGTCAGAATGGAGCTGTGTGAAGTCATAGAATGGATTTGTGTGAAGTCAGAATGGAGGTGTGTGAACTCATATAATGTAGGTGTATGAAGTCACAATGGAGGTGTGTGAAGTCACAGAATGGATGTCTGTGAACTCAGAAAGGAGGTGTGAGAAGTCATAGAATGGAGGTATGTGAAGTCATAGAATGGAGGTGTGTGAAATCATAGAATGGAGGTGTGTGAAGTCACAGAATGGAGGTGTGTGAAGTCACAGAATGGAGGTGTGTGAAGTCACAGAATGGAGGTGTGTGAAGTCACAGAATGGAAGTGTGTGAAGTCAAAATTGTGGTGTGTGAATTCACAAATGGAGGTGTGTGAAGTCAGAAGGCAGCTGAGTGAAGTCATATAATGGAGGTGGGTGAAGGCAGAATGGAAGTGTGTGAATTCGTAGAATGGAGGTGTGTGAAGTCAAAATGGAGGTGTGTGAAGTCAAAAGGCAGCTGAGTGAAGTCATAGACTGGAGGTGTGTGAACTCAGATTGGAGGTGTGTGAAATCACAGAAAGCAGGTGTGTCAACTCAGAAACGAGGTGTGTGAAGTCATAGAATGGAGGTGTGTGAAGTCATAGAATCGAAGTGTGTGAAATCATAGAATGGAGGTGTGTGAAGTCAGAATGGAGATGTGTGAAGTCATAGAATGGAGGTGTGTGAAGTCACAATGCAGGTGTGTGAAGTCATAGAATGGAGTGTGTGAAGTCATAGAATGGAGGTGGTGAAGTGACAGAATGGAGGTGTGTGAAGTCATAGAATGGAGGTGTGTGAAGTCACAGAATGGTGGTTTGTGAAGTCATAGAATGGAGGGGTGTGAAGTCATAGAATAGAGGTGTGTTAAGTCATAAAATGGAGGTTTGGAAGTCACAGAATGGAGGTGTGTGAAGTCACAGAATGGAGGTGTGTGAAGTCATACAATGGAGGTGTGTGAAGTCACAGAATGGAGATATCTGAAGTCAGAATCGAGGTGTGAAGTCATAGAATAGAGGTGGGTGAATTCATAGAAAGGAGGTGTGGGACGTCATAGAATGGAGAAGTGTGAAGTCATAGAATGGAGGTGAGTGAAGTCACAGATTCGAGGTCTGTGAAGTCATAGAATGGAGGTGTGTGAAGTCAGAATGGAGGTGTGTGAAGTCATAGAATGGAGGTGTGTGAACTCATAGAATGGAGGTGTGTGTCGTCACAATGGAAGTGTGTGAAGTCACAGAATGGAGGTGTGTGAAGTCATACATTGGTGTGTGAAGTCAGAATGGAGGTGTGTGAAGTCACAGAATTGAGGTGTGTGAACTCAGAATGGAGGTGTTTGAAGTCATAGATGGAGGTGTGTGAAGTCATAGTATGGAGGTGTGTGAAATCATAGAATGGAGTTTTGTTAATTCACAGAATGGAGGAGTGTGAAGTCAGAATGGCGGAATGTGAAGTCATAGAATGGAGGTGTGTGAAGTTAGAATGGAGGTGTGTGAACTCATAGAATGGAGGTGTGTGAAGTCACAATGGAGGTGTGTGAAGACATAGAAAGCAGGTGTGTGAAGTCACAGAATGGAGGTGTGTGAAGTCATAGAATGGAGGTGTGTGAAGTAAGAATGAAGGTGTGTGAAGTCATAGAATGGAAGTGTGTGAAGTCACAGAATGGAGGTGTGTGAAGTCATAGAATGGAGCTGTGTGAATTCAGAATGGAGGTGTGTGAAGTGATCGAATGGAGGTGTGTGCAGTCATAGAATGGATGTTTCTGAAGTAGTAATGAAGGTGTGTGAAGTCATAGAATGGAGGTGTGTGAAGTCAAAATGGAGGTGTGTGAACTCAAAGAATGGAGGTGTGTGAACTCATAGAATGGAGGTGTGTGAAGTCATGGAATGGAGGTGTGTGAAGTCCTAGAATGGAGTTGTGTGAAGTCAAACAATGGAGGTGTGTGAAGTCACAGAATGGAGGTGTGTGAAGTCACAGAATGGAAGTGTGTGAAGTCACAGAATGGAGGTGTGTGAAGTCACAGAATGGCGGTGTGTGAAGTCAAAATGGTGGTGTGTGAATTCACAAATGGAGGTGTGTGAAGTCAGAAGGCAGCTGAGTGAAGTCATAGAATGGAGGTGGGTGAAGGCAGAATGGAAGTGTGTGAACTCAGCGAATGGAGGTGTGTGAAGTCAAAATGGAGGTGTGTGAAGTCATAGAATGGTGGTTTTTTATGTCAAAGAATGGAGGTGTGTGAAGTCATAGAGTGGAGGTGTGTGAACTCAGATTGGAGGTGTGTGAAATCACAGAAAGCAGGTGTGTCAACTCAGAAACGAGGTGTGTGAAGTCATAGAATGGAGGTGTGTGAAGTCATAGAAACGAAGTGTGTGAAATCATAGAATGGAGGTGTGTGAAGTCAGAATGGAGATGTGTGAAGTCATAGAATGGAGGTGTGTGAAGTCACAATGCAGGTGTGTGAACTCATTTAATTGACGTGGGTGAAGTCACAATGCAGGTGTGTGAAGTCATAGAATGGAGGTGTGTGATGTCATAGAATGGAGGCGGTGAAGTAACAGAATGGAGGTGTGTGAAGTCATAGAATGGAGGTGTGTGAAGTCACAGAATGGTGGTGTGTGAAGTCATAGAATGGAGGGGTGTGAAGACATAGAATGGAGGTGTGTTAAGTCATAGAATGGAGGTGTGGAAGTCACAGAATGGAGGTGTGTGAAATCACAGAATGGAGGTGTGTGAACAGAGAATGGAGGTGTGTGAAGTCACAGAATGGAGGTGTTTGAAGTCATACAATGGAGGTGTGTGAAGTCACAGAATGGAGGGGTGTGAATTCATACAAGGGAGGTGTGTGAAGTCATAGAATGGAGGTGTGTGAAGTCACATAATGGAGGTGTGTGAAGTCAAAGAATGGAGGTGTGTGAAGACACAGAATGGAAGTGGGTGAACTCACAATGGAGGTGTGTGAAGTCACAGAATGGAGGTGTGTGAATTCATAGAAGGGAGGTGTGTGAAGTCATAGAATGGAGGTGTGTGAAGTCACAGAATGGAAGTGTGTGAAGTCAAAATGGAGGTGTGTGAAGTCAGAGAATGGAGGTGTGTGAAGTCGATGAATGGACTTGTGTGAAGTCAAAATTGTGGTGTGTGAAGTCAAAGATTGGATGTGTGTGAAGTCACAGAATGGAGGTGTGTGAAGTCAAAATGGAGGTGTGTGAAGTCAAAGAATGGATGTGTTTGAAGTCATAGAATGGAGGTGTATGAAGTCATGGAATGGAGGTGTGTGAAGTCAAACATTGGAAGTGTGTGAAGTTACAGAATGGAGGTGTGTCAAGTCATAGAATGGAGGTGTGTGAAGTCAGAGAATGGAGGTGTGTGAAGTCAGAATGCAGGTGTGTGAAGTCATAGAATGGAGGTGTGTGAAGACACAGAATGGAAGTGGGTGAACTCACAATGGAGGTGTGTGAAGTCACAGAATGGAGTTCTGTGAAGTCACAGTGGAGGTGTGTGAAGTCATAGAATGGAGGTGTGTGAAGTCAAAGAATGGAGGTGTGTGAAGTCATAGAATGGAGGTGTGTGAAGTCACAGCATGGATGTGTGTGAAGTCAGAAGGGAGACGTGTGAAGTCATAGAATGGAGGTGTGTGAAGTCACAATGCAGGTGTGTGAACTCATAGAATGGAGGTGGGTGAAGTCACAATGCAGGTGTGTGAAGTCATAGAATGGAGTTGTGTGAACTCAGAAAGGAGGTGTGTGAAGTCACAGAATAAAGGTGTGTGAAGTCATATAATGGAGGTGTGTGAAGTCACAGAATGGAGGTGTGTGAATTCATAGAATGGAGGTGTGTGAAGTCATAGAAGGGAGGTGTGTGAAGTCACAGAATGGAGGTGTGTGAAGTAACAGAATGGAGGTGTGTGAAGTCACAGAATGGAAGTGGGTGAACTCACAATGGAGGTGTGTGAAGTCACAGAAGGGAGGTGTGTGAAGTCAGAAGGGAGGTGTGTGAAGTCACAGAATGGAGATGTCTGAAGTCATAGAATGGAGGTGTGTGAGGTCACAGAATGGATGTTTCTGAAGTAAGAATGAAGGTGTGTGAAGTCATAGAATGGAGGTGTGAGAAGTCATAGAATGGAGGTGTGTGAAGTCACAGAATGGAGGTGTGTGAAGTCAGAATGGAGGTGTGAAGTCATAGAATAGAGTTGGGTGAAGTCATAGAAAGGAGTTGAGGGAAGTCATAGAATAGAGGTGAGTGAAGTCACAGATCCGAGGTCTGTGAAGTCATAGAATGGAGCTGTGTGATGTCAGAATTGAGGAGTGTGAAGTCCTAGAATGGATGTGTGTGAACTCATAGAATGGAGGTGTGTGACGTCACAATGGAAGTGTGTGAAGTCACAGAATGGAGGTGTGTGAAGTCATATATTGGAGGTGTGTGAAGTCAGAATGGAGGTGTGTGAAGTCACAGAATGGAGGTGTGTGAACTCAGAATGGAGGTGTTTGAAGTCATAGATGGATGTGTGTGAAGTCACAGTATGGAGGTGTGTGAAATCATAGAATGGAATTTTGTGAATTCACAGAATGGAGCTGTGTGAACTCAGAATGGAGGAGTGTGAAGTCATAGAATGGAGGTGTGTGAAGTCAGAATGGAGGTGTGTGAACTCATAGAATGGACGTGTGTGAAGTCACAATGGAGGTGTGTGAAGACAGAGAATGGAGGTGTGTGAAGTCACAGAATGGAGGTGTGTGAAGTCATAGAATGGAGGTGTGTGAAGTCATAGAATGGAGGTGTGTGAAGTCATAGAATGGATGTTTCTGAAGTAAGAATGAAGGTGTGTGAAGTCATAGAATGGAGGTGTGTGAAGTCAAAATGAAGGTGTGTGAACTCATAGAATGGAGGTGTGTGAAGTCACAGAATGGAGGTGCGTGAAGTCAGAATGGAGGTGTGAAGTCATAGAATGGGGAGGGTGAAGTCATGGAAAGGAGGTGTGGGAAGTCATAGAATGGAGAAGTGTGAAATCATAGAGTGGAGGTGAGTGAAGTCACATATTCAAAGTCTGTGAAGTCATAGAATGGAGGTTTGTGAAGTCAGAATGGAGGTGTATGAACTCATAGAATGGAGGTGTGTGAAGTCACAATGGAGGTGTGTGAAGTCATAGAATGGAGGTGTGTGAAGTCATAGAATGGAGGTGTGTGAAGTCATAGATTAGAAGCGTGTGAAGTCATAGAATGGAGGTGTGTGAAGTCATAGATTCAAGGTGTGGGGAAGTCATAGTATGGAGGTGTGTGAAGTCACAGAAATGAAGGTGTGTGAAGTCACAGAATGGAGTTGTGTGAAGTCACAATGGAGGTGTGTGAATTCATAGGATGGAAGTGTGTGAAATCAAAGAATGGAGGTTTCTGAAGTCATAGAATGGATTGTGTGTGAAATCACAGAATGGAGGTGTGTGAAGTCACAGAATGGAGGTGTGTAAAGTCACAGAGTGGAGGTGTGTGAAGTCACAGAATGGAGGTTTGTGAAGTCATTGAATGGAGGTGTGTGAAGTCACAGAATGCAGGTGTGTGAAGTGAGAATAGAGGTGTGCGAAGTCATAGAATGGAGGTGTGTGAAGTCAGAATGGAGCTGTGTGAAGTCATAGAATGGATGTGTGTGAAGTCAGAATGGAGGTGTGTGACCTCATAGAATGGAGGTGTATGAAGTCACAATGGAGGTGTGTGAAGTCACAGAATGGCTGTGTGTGAACTCAGAAAGGAGGTGTGTGAAGTCATAGAATGGAGGTCTGTGAAGTCATAGAATGGAGGTGTGTGAAATCATAGAATGGAGGTGTGTGAACTCACAGAATTGAGGTGTGTGAAGACAGAATGGAGGTGTGTGAAGTCAGAATGGAGTTGTGTGAAGTCAGATAATGGAGGTGTGTGAAGTCACAATGCAGGTGTGTGAAGTCATAGAATGGAGGTGTGTGAAGTCATAGAATGGAGGTGGTGAAGTGACAGAATGGAGGTGTGTGAAGTCATAGAATGGAGGTGTGTGAAGTCACAGAATGGTGGTGTGTGAAGTAATAGAATGGAGGGGTGTGAAGTCATAGAATGGAGGTGTGTTAAGTCGTAGAATGGAGGTGTGTGAAGTCACAGAATGGAGGGGTGTGAATTCCTAGAAGGGAGGTGTGTGAAGTCATAGAATGGAGGTGTGTGAAGTCACATAATGGAGGTGGGTGAAGTCACAGAATGGAGGTGTGTGAAGACACAGAATGGAAGTGGGTGAACTCAAACTGGAGGTGTGTGAAGTCACAGAATGGAGGTGTGTGAATTCATAGAAGGGAGGTGTGTGAAGTCATAGAATGGAGGTGTGTGAAGTCAAAGAATGGAAGTGTGTGAAGTCAAAATGGAGGTGTGTGAAGTCAGAGAATGGAGGTGTGTGAAGTCAATGAATGGACTTGTGTGAAGTCAAAATTGTGGTGTGTGAAGTCAAAGAATGGATGTGTGTGAAGTCACAGAATGGAGGTGTGTGAAGTCACAATGGAGGTGTGTGAACTCATAGAATGGGGGTGTGTGAAATCAGAGAATGGAGGTGTGTGAAGTCACAATGGAGGTGTGTGAAGTCATAGAATGGGGGTGTGTGAAATCAGAGAATGGAGGTGTGTGAAGTCAGAATGCAGGTGTGTGAAGTCATAGAATGGAGGTGTGTGAAGTCATAGAATGGAGTTGTGTGAAGTCATAGATTGGAATCATGTGAAGTCATAGAATGGAGGTGTATGAAGTCATAGATTGAAGGTGTGGGGAAGTCATAGTGTGGAGGTGTGTGAAGTCACAGAAATGGAGATGTGTGAAGTCACAGAATGGAGTTGTATGAAGTCAAAATGGAGGTGTGTGAAGTCAGAGGATGGAGGTGTGTGAAATCACAGAGTGGAGGTTTGTGAAGTCACAGAATGGAAGTGTGTGAAGTCAAAATGGAGGGTTGTGAAGTCAAAGCATGGATGTGTTTGAAGTCATAGAATGGAGGTGTATGAAGTCATGGAATGGAGGTGTGTGAAGTCAATGAATGGACTTGTGTGAAGTCAAAATTGTGGTGTGTGAAGTCAAAGAATGGATGTGTGTGAAGTCACAGAATGGAGGTGTGTGAAGTCAAAATGGAGGTGTGTGAAGTCAAAGAATGGATGTGTTTGAAGTCATAGAATGGAGGTGTATGAAGTCATGGAATGGAGGTGTGTGAAGTCAAACATTGGAAGTGTGTGAAGTTACAGAATGGAGGTGTGTGAAGTCATAGAATGGAGGTGTGTGAAGTCAGAGAATGGAGGTGTGTGAAGTCAGAATGCAGGTGTGTGAAGGCATAGAATGGAGGTGTGTGAAGTCATAGATTGGAAGTGTGTGAAGTCATAGATTGAAGGTGTGTGAAGTCACAGAGGGAGGTTTGTGAAGTCACAGAATGGAGTTCTGTGAAGTCACAGTGGAGGTGTGTGAAGTCATAGAATGGAGGTGTGTGAAGTCAAAGAATGGAGGTGTGTGAAGTCATAGAATGGAGGTGTGTGAAGTCACAGCATGGAGGTGTGTGAAGTCAGAATGGAGATGTGTGAAGTCATAGAATGAAGGTGTGTGAAGTCACAATGCTGGTGTGTGAACTCATAGAATGTAGGTGGGTGAAGTCACAATGAAGGTGTGTGAAGTCATAGAATGGAGTTTTGTGAACTCAGAAAGGAGGTGTGTGAAGTCACAGAATAGAGGTGTGTGAAGTCATACAATGGAGGTGTGTGAAGTCACAGAATGGAGGTGTCTGAATTCATAGAATGGAGGTGTGTGAAGTCATAGAATGGAGGTGTGTGAAGTCACAGAATGGAGGTGTGTGAAGTAACAGAATGGAGGTGTGTGAAGTCACAGAATGGAAGTGGGTAAACTCACAATGGAGGTGTGTGAAGTCACAGAAGGGAGGTGTGTGAAGTCAGAAGGGAGGTGTGTGAAGTCACAGAATGGAGATGTGTGAACTCAGAATGGAGGTGTGGGAAGTCACAGAATGGAGATTTGTGAAGTCATAGAAGGGAGGTGTGTAAGGTCATAGAATGGATGTTTCTGAAGTAAGAATGAAGGTGTGTGAAGTCATAGAATGGAGGTGTGTGAAGTCATAGAATGGAGGTGTGTGAAGTCACAGAATGGAGGTGTGTGAAGTCAGAATGGAGGTGTGAAGTCATAGAATAGAGGTGGGTGATGTCATAGAAAGGAGTTGTGGGAAGTCATAGAATAGAGGAGTGTGAAGTCATAGAATGGAGGTGAGTGAAGTCACAGATCCGAGGTCTGTGAAGTCATAGAATGGAGCTGTGTGATGTCAGAATTGAGGAGTGTGAAGTCCTAGAATGGATGTGTGTGAACTCATAGAATGGAGGTGTGTGACGTCACAATGGAAGTGTGCGAAGTCACGGAATGGACGTGTGTGAAGTCATATATGGGAGGTGTGTGAAGTCAGAATGGAGGTGTGTGAAGTCACACAATGGAGGTGTGTGAACTCAGAATGGAGGTGTTTGAAGTCATAGATGGAGGTGTGTGAAGTCACAGTATGGAGTTGTGTGAAAACTTAGAATGGAATTTTGTGAATTCACAGAATGGAGCTGTGTGAAGTCAGAATGGAGGAGTGTGAAGTCATAGAATGGAGGTGTGTGAAGTCAGAATGGAGGTGTGTGAACTCATAGAATGGACGTGTGTGAAGTCACAATGGAGGTGTGTGAAGACATAGAATGGAGGTGTGTGAAGTCACAGAATGGAGGTGTGTGAAGTCATAGAATGGAGGTGTGTGAAGTCATAGAATGGAGGTGTGTGAAGTCAAAATTGAGGTGTGTGATCTCATAGAATGGAGGTGTGTGAAGTAACAGAATGGAGGTGTGTGAAGTCAGAATGGAGGTGTAGAGTCATAGAATCGGGTGGGTGAAGTCATGGAAAGGAGGAATGGGAAGTCATAGAATGGAGAAGTGTGAAGTCATAGAGTGGAGGTGAGTGAAGTCACATATTCAAAATCTGTGAAGTCATAGAATGGAGGTTTGTGAAGTCAGAATGGAGGTGTATGAACTGATAGAATGGAGGTGTGAGAAGTCACAATGGAGGTGTGTGAAGTCATAGAATGGGGGTGTGTGAAATCAGAGAATGGAGGTGTGTGAAGTCAGAATGCAGGTGTGAGAAGTCATAGAATGGAGGTGTGTGAAGTCATAGAATGGAGGTGTGTGAAGTCATAGATTGGAAGCGTGTGAAGTCATAGAATGGAGGTGTGTGAAGTCATAGATTGAAGGTGTGGGGAAGTCATAGTATGGAGGTGTGTGAAGTCACAGAATGGAGGTATGTGAAGTCACAGAATGGAGTTGTGTGAAGTCAAAATGGAGGTGTGTGAAGTCATAGGATGGGGGTGTGTGAAATCAAAGAATGGAGGTTTGTGAAGTCATAGAATGGATTGTGTGTGAAATCACAGAATGGAGGTGTGTGAAGTCACAGAATGGAGGTGTGTAAAGTCACAGAGTGGACGTGTGTGAAGTCACAGAATGGAGGTTTGTGAAGTCATAGAATGGAGGTGTGTGAAGTCACAGAATGCAGGTGTGTGAAGTCAGAATAGAGGTGTGCGAAGTCATAGAATGGAGGTGTGTGAAGTCAGAATGGAGCTGTGTGAAGTCATAGAATGGATTTGTGTGAAGGCAGATTGGAGGTGTGTGAACTCATATAATGTAGGTGTATGAAGTCACAATGGAGGTGTGTGAAGTCACAGAATGGATGTGTGTGAACTCAGAAAGGAGGTGTGAGAAGTCATAGAATGGAGGACTGTGAAGTCATAGAATGGAGGTGTGTGAAATCATAGAATGGAGGTGTGTGAAGTCACAGAATGGAGGTGTGTGAAGTCACAGAATGGACGTGTGTGAAGTCAAAATGGTGGTGTGTAAATTCACAAATGGGGGTGTGTGAAGTCAGAAGGCAGCTGAGTGAAGTCATAGAATGGAGGTGGGTGAAGGCAGAATGGAAGTGTGTGAATTCGTAGAATGGAGGTGTGTGAAGTCAAAATGGAGGTGTGTGAAGTCATAGAACGGTGGTTTTTGATGTCAAACAATGGAGGTGTGTGAAGTCATAGACTGGAGGTGTGTGAACTCAGACTGGAGGTGTGTGAAATCACAGAAAGCAGGTGTGTCAACTCAGAAACGAGGTGTGTGAAGTTATAGAATGGAGGTGTGTGAAGTCATAGAATCGAAGTGTGTGAAATCATAGAATGGAGGTGTGTGAACTCAGAATTGAGATGTGTGAAGTCATAGAATGGAGGTGTGTGAAGTCACAATGCAGGTGTGTGATGTCATAGAATGGAGTGTGTGAAGTCATAGAATGGAGGTGGTGAAGTGACAGAATGGAGGTGTGTGAAGTCATAGAATGGAGGTGTGTTAAGTCACAGAATGGTGGTGTGTGAAATCATAGAATGGAGGGGTGTGAAGTCATAGAATAGAGGTGTGTTAAGTCATAGAATGGAGGTTTGGAAGTCACAGAATAGAGGTGTGTGAAGTCACAGAATGGAGGTGTGTGAAGTCATACAATGGAGGTGTGTGAAGTCACAGAATGGAGGGGTGTGAATTCATAGAAGGGATTTGTGTGAAATCATAGAATTGAGGTGTGTGAAGTCACTTAATGGAGGTGTGTGAAGTCACACAATGGAGGTGTGTGAAGACACAGAATGGAAGTGGGTGAACTCACAATGGAGGTGTGTGAAGTCACAGAATGGAGGTGTGTTCATTCATAGAAGGGAGGTGTGTGAAGTCATAGAATGGAGGTGTGTGAAGTCATAGAATGGAAGTGTGTGAAGTCAAAATGGAGGTGTGTGAAGTCAGAGAATGGAGGTGTGTGAAGTCACAGAATGGAGGTGTGTGAAGTAAAAATGGAGGTGTGAGAAGTCAAAGAATGGATGTATTTGAAGTCATAGAATGGAGGTGTATGAAGTCATGGAATGGAGGTGTGTGAAGTCACAGAGGGAGGTGTGTGATGTCACAGAATGGAGATGTGTGAACTCAGAATGGAGGTGTGGGAAGTCACAGAATGGAGGTTTGTGAAGTCATAGAATGGAGGTGTGTGAGGTCATAGAATGGATGTTTCTGAAGTAAGAATGAAGGTGTGTGAAGTCATCGAATGGAGGTGTGTGCAGTCATAGAATGGATATTTCTGAAGTAGGAATGAAGGTGTGTGAACTCATAGAATAGAGGTGTGTGACGTCACAATGGAAGTGTGTGAAGTCACAGAATGGAGGTGTGTGAAGTCATATATTGGAGGTGTGTGAAGTCAGAATGGAGGTGTGTGAAGTCACAGAATGGAGGTGTGTGAACTCAGAATGGAGGTGTTTGAAGTCATAGATGGAGGTGTGTGAAGTCACAGTATGGAGGTGTGTGAAATCATAGAATGGAATTTTGTGAATTCACAGAATGGAGCTGTGTGAAGGCAGAATGGAGGAGTGTGAAGTCATAGAATGGAGGTGTGTGAAGTCAGAATGGAGGTGTGTTAACTCATAGAATGGACGTGTGTGAAGTCACAATGGAGGTGTGTGAAGACATAGAATGGAGGTGTGTGAAGTCACAGAATGGAGGTGTGTGAAGTCATAGAATGGAGGTGTGTGAAGTCATAGAATGGAGGTGTGTGAAGTCAAAATGGAGGTGTGTGAACTCATAGAAGGAGGTGTGTGAAGTCACAGAATGGAGGTGTGTGAAGTCAAAATGGAGGTGTGTGAACTCATAGAATGGAGGTGTGTGAAGTCACAGAATGGAGGTGTGTGAAGTCAGAATGCAGGTGTGAAGTCATAGATTGGGGGTGGGTGAAGTCATAGAAGGGAGGAATGGGAAGTCATAGAATGTAGAAGTGTGAAGTCATAGAGTGGAGGTGAGTGAAGTCAAATATTCAAAGTCTGTGAAGTCATAGAATGGAGGTTTGTGAAGGCATAGAATGGAGGTGTGTGAAGTCACAGAATGCAGGTGTGTGAAGTCAGAATAGAGGTGTGCGAAGTCATAGAATGGAGGTGTGTGAAGTCAGAATGGAGCTGTGTGAAGTCATAGAATGGATTTGTGTGAAGTCAGAATGGAGGTGTGTGAACTCATATAATGTAGGTGTATGAAGTCACAATGGAGGTGTGTGAAGTCACAGAATGGATGTGTGTGAACTCAGAAAGGAGGTGTGAGAAGTCATAGAATGGAGGACTGTGAAGTCATAGAATGGAGGTGTGTGAAATCATAGAATGGAGGTGTGTGAAGTCACAGAATTGGGGTGTGTAAAGACAGAATGGAGGTGTGTGAAGTCAGATAATGGAGGTGTGTGAAGTCACAATGCAGGTGTGTGAACTCATAGAATGGAGGTGTGTGAAGTAACAATGTATGTTTCTGAAGTCATAGAATGGAGGTGTGTGAAGTCATAGAATGGAGGTGTGTGAAGTCATAGAATTGAAGTGTGTGAAGTCATAGAATGGAGGATTGTGAAGTAAGAATGGAGGTGTGTGAAGTCACCGAATGGAGTTGTGTGAGCTCAGAATGGAGGTGTGTGAAGTCAGAGAATGGAGGTGTTTGAAGTCATAGAATGGAGGTGTGTGAAGTCACAGAATGGAGGTATCTAAAGTCAGAATTGAGGTGTGAAGTCATAGAATAGAGGTGGGTGAAGTCATAGAAAGGAGGTGTGGGAAGTCATAGAATGGAGCAGTGTGAAGTCATAGAATGGAGGTGAGTGAACTCACAGTTTCGAGGTCTGTGAAGTCATAGAATGGAGGTGTGTGAAGTCAGAATGCAGGTATATGAAGTCATAGAATGGAGGTGAGTGAACTCACAGTTTCGAGGTCTGTGAACTCATAGAATGGAGGTGTGTGTCGTCACAATGGAATTGTGTGAAGTCACAGAATGGAGGTATGTGAAGTCATATATTGGTGTGTGAAGTCAGAATGGAGGTGTGTGAAGTCACAGAATTGAGGTGTGTGAACTCAGAATGGAGGTGTGCGAAGTCATAGATGGAGGTGTGTGAAGTCATAGTGTGGAGGTGTGTGAAATCATTGAATGGAGTTTTGTGAATTCACAGAATGGAGGAGTGTGAACTCAGAAAGGCGGAGTGTGAAGTCATAGAATGGAGGTGTGTGAGGTTAGAATGGAGGTGTGTGAACTCATAGAATGGAGGTGTGTGAAGTCACAATGGAGGTGTGTGAAGACATAGAATGGAGGTGTGTGAAGTCACAGAATGGATGTGTGAAGTCATAGAATGGAGGTGTGTGAAGTCATAGAATGGATGTTTGTGAAGTAAGAATGAAGGTGTGTGAAGTCATAGAATGGAAGTGTGTGAAGTCACAGAATGGAGGTGTGTGAAGTCATAGAATGGAGCTGTGTGAATTCAGAATGGAGGTGTGTGAAGTCATCGAATGGAGGTCTGTGCAGTCATAGAATGGATGTTTCTGAAGTAGGAATGAAGGTGTGTGAAGTCATAGAATGGAGGTGTGTGAAGTCAAAATGGAGGTGTGTGAACTCAAAGAATGGAGGTGTGTGAACTCATAGAATGGAGGTGTGTGAAGTCATGGAATGGAGGTGTGTGAAGTCCAAGAATGGAGGTGTGTGAAGTCAAACAATGGAGGTGTGTGAAGTCACAGAATGGAGGTGTGTGAAGTCACAGAATGGAGGTGTGTGAAGTCACAGAATGGAGGTGTGTGAAGTCAAAATGGTGGTGTGTAAATTCACAAATGGAGGTGTGTGAAGTCAGAAGGCAGCTGAGTGAAGTCATAGAATGGAGGTGGGTGAAGGCAGAATGGAAGTGTGTGAACTCGTAGAATGGAGGTGTGTGAAGTCAAAATGGAGGTGTGTGAAGTCATAGAATGGTGGTTTTTGATGTCAAAGAAGGGAGGTGTGTGAAGTCATAGACTGGAGGTGTGTGAACTCAGATTGGAGGTGTGTGAAATCACAGAAAGCAGGTGTGTCAACTCAGAAACGAGGTGTGTGAAGTCATAGAATGGAGGTGTGTGAAGTCATAGAATCGAAGTGTGTGAAATCATAGAATGGAGGTGTGTGAAGTCAGAATGGAGATGTGTGAAGTCATAGAATGGAGGTGTGTGAAGTCACAATGCAGGTGTGTGAAGTCATAGAATAGAGGTGTGTGAAGTCATAGAATGGAGGTGGTGAAGTGACAGAATGGAGGTGTGTGAAGTCATAGAATGGAGGTGTGTGAAGTCACAGAATGGTGGTGTGTGAAGTCATAGAATGGAGGGCTGTGAAGTCATAGAATGGAGGTGTGGAAGTCAGAGAATGGAGGTGTGTGAACTCATAGAATGGAGGTGTGTGAAGTCACAGAATGGAGGTGTGTGAAGTCAGAATGGAGGTGTGAAGACATAGAATGGGGGTGGGTGAAGTCATGGAAAGGAGGAATGGGAAGTCATAGAATGGAGAAGTGTGAAGTCATAGAGTGGAGGTGAGTGCAGTCATAGAATGGATGTTTCTGAAGTAGGAATGAAGGTGTGTGAAGTCATAGAATGGAGGTGTGTGAAGTCAAAATGGAGATGTGTGAACTCAAAGAATGGAGGTGTGTGAACTCATAGAATGGAGGTGTGTGAAGTCATGGAATGGAGGTGTGTGAAGTCCAAGAATGGTGGTGTGTGAAGTCAAACAATGGAGGTGTGTGAAGTCACAGAATGGAGGTGTGTGAAGTCACAGAATGGAGGTGTGTGAAGTCACAGAATGGAGGTGTGTGAAGTCAAAATGGTGGTGTGTAAATTCACAAATGGAGGTGTGTGAAGTCAGAAGGCAGCTGAGTAAAGTGATAGAATGGAGGTGGATGAAGGCAGAATGGAAGTGTGTGAACTCGTAGAATGGAGGTGTGTGAAGTCAAAATGGAGGTGTGTGAAGTCATAGAATGGTGGTTTTTGATGTCAAAGAAGGGAGGTGTGTGAAGACATAGACTGTAGGTGTGTGAACTCAGATTGGAGGTGTGTGAAATCAGAGGAAGCAGGTGTGTCAACTCAGAAACGAGGTGTGTGAAGTCATAGAATGGAGGTGTGTGAAGTCAGAATGGAGATGTGTGAAGTCATAGAATGGAGGTGTGTGAAGTCAAAATGGAGGTGTGTGAACTCATAGAATGGAGGTGTGTGAAGTCACAGAATGGAGGTGTGTGAAGTCAGAATGGAGGTGTGAAGTCAAAGATTGGGGGTGGGTGAAGTCATGGAAAGGAGGAATGGGAAGTCATAGAATGGAGGTGTGTGAAGTCATAGAATGGATGTTTGTGAAGTAAGAATGAAGGTGTGTGAAGTCATAGAATGGAAGTGTGTGAAGTCACAGAATGGAGGTGTGTGAAGTCATAGAATGGAGCTGTGTGAATTCAGAATGGAGGTGTGTGAAGTCATCGAATGGAGGTCTGTGCAGTCATAGAATGGATGTTTCTGAAGTAGGAATGAAGGTGTGTGAAGTCATAGAATGGAGGTGTGTGAAGTCAAAATGGAGGTGTGTGAACTCAAAGAATGGAGGTGTGTGAAGTCATGGAATGGAGGTGTGTGAAGTCCAAGAATGGAGGTGTGTGAAGTCAAACAATGGAGGTGTGTGAAGTCACAGAATGGAGGTGTGTGAAGTCACAGAATGGAGGTGTGTGAAGTCACAGAATCGAGGTGTGTGAAGTCAAAATGATGGTGTGTAAATTCACAAATGGAGGTGTGTGAAGTCAGAAGGCAGCTGAGTGAAGTCATAGAATGGAGGTGGGTGAAGGCAGAATGGAAGTGTGTGAACTCGCAGAATGGAGGTGTGTGAAGTCAAAATGGAGGTGTGTGAAGTCATAGAATGGTGGTTTTTGATGTCAAAGAAGGAAGGCGTGTGAAGTCATAGACTGGAGGTGTGTGAACTCAGATTGGAGGTGTGTGAAATCACAGAAAGCAGGTATGTCAACTCAGAAACGAGGTGTGTGAAGTCATAGAATGGAGGTGTGTGAAGTCATAGAATCGAAGTGTGTGAAATCTTAGAATGGAGGTGTGTGAAGTCAGAATGGAGATGTGTGAAGTCATAGAATGGAGGTGTGTGAAGTCACAATGCAGGTGTGTGAACTCATAGAATTGAGGTGGGTGAAGTCACAATGCAGGTGTGTGAAGTCATAGAATGGAGGTGTGTGAAGTCATAGAATGGAGGTGGTGAAGTGACAGAATGGAGGTGTGTGAAGTCATAGAATGGAGGTGTGTGAAGTCACAGAATGGTGGTGTGTGAAGTCATAGAATGGAGGGCTGTGAAGTCATAGAATGGAGGTGTGTTAAGTCATAGAATGGAGGTGTGGAAGTCAGAGAATGGAGGTGTGTGAACTCATAGAATGGAGGTGTGTGAAGTCACAGAATGGAGGTTTGTGAAGTCAGAATGGAGGTGTGAAGTCATAGAATGGGGGTGGGTGAAGTCATGGAAAGGAGGAATGGGAAGTCATAGAATGGAGAAGTGTGAAGTCATAGAGTGGAGGTGAGTGAAGTCAAACATTCAAAGTCTGTGAAGTCATAGAATGGAGGTTTGTGAAGTCAGAATGGAGGTGTATGAACTGATAGAATGGAGGTGTGTGAAGTCACAATGGAGGTGTGTGAAGTCATAGAATGGAGGTGTGTGAAGTCATAGAATGGAGGTGTGTGAAGTCATAGATTGGAAGCGTGTGAAGTCATAGAATGGAGGTGTGTGAAGTCATAGATTGAAGGTCTGGGGAAGTCATAGTATGGAGATGTGTGAAGTCAGAGAATGGAGGTGTGTGAAGTCACAGAATGGAGTTGTGTGAAGTCACAATGGAGGTGTGTGAAGTCATAGGATTGAGGTGTGTGAAATCAAAGAATGGAGGTTTGTGAAGTCATAGAATGGATTGTGTGTGAAATCACAGAATGGAGTTGTGTGAAGTCACAGAATGGAGGTGTGTAAAGTCACAGAGTGGACGTGTGTGAAGTCACAGAATGGAGGTTTGTGAAGTCATAGAATGGAGGTGTGTGAAGTCACAGAATACAGGTGTGTGAAGTCAGAATAGAGGTGTGCGAAGTCATAGAATGGAGGTGTGTGAAGTCAGAATGGAGCTGTGTGAAGTCATAGAATGGATTTGTGTGAAGTCAGAATGGAGGTGTGTGAACTCATATAATGTAGGTGTATGAAGTCACAATGGGGGTGTGTGAAGTCACAGAATGGATGTGTGTGAACTCAGAAAGGAGGTGTGAGAAGTCATAGAATGGAGGTCTGTGAAGTCACAGAGTGGAGGTGTGTGAAATCATAGAATGGAGGTGTGTGAAGTCACAGATTGAGGTGTGAGAAGACAGAATGGAGGTGTGTGAAGTCAGAATGGAGGTGTGTGAAGTCAGATAATGGAGGTGTCTGAAGTCACAATGCAGGTGTGTGAACTCATAGAATGGAGGTGTGTGAAGTAACAATGTATGTTTCTGAAATCATAGAATGGAGGTGTGTGAATTCATAGAATGGACGTGTATGAAGTCAAACAATGGAACTGTGTGAAGTCATAGAATGGAGGTGTATGAAATCACAAAATGGAGGTGTGTGTAGTCACAGAGTGGAGGTGTGTAAAGTCACAGAGTGGAGGTGTGTGAAGTCTCAGAATGGAGGAGTGTGAAGTCATAGAATGGAGGTGTTTGAAGTCATAGAATGTTGGTTTTTGAAGTCACAGCATGGAGGTGTGTGAAGTCATAGAATGGAGGTGTATGAATTCATAGAATGGAGGTGTGTGAAGTCACAGAATGGAGGTGTGTGAACACATAGAATGGAGGAGTGTGAAGTCATAGAATGGAGGTGTGTGAAGTCACAGATGGAGGTGTGTGAAGTCACAGAATGGAGGTGTGTGAAGTCACAGAATGGAGGTGTGTGAACCCAGAATGGAGCTGTGTGCATTCAGAGAAGGGAGGTTTGTGAAGTCATAGAATGGATATATCTGAAGTAAGAATGAAGGTGTGTGAAGTCATAGAATGGAGGTATGTGAAGTCAAAATGGAGGTGTGTGAAGTCAAACAATGGAGGTGTGTGAAGTCACAGAATGGAGGTGAGTGAAGTCACAGAATGGAAGTGTGTGAAGTCAAAATGGAGGTGTGTGAAGTCAAAGAATGGACGTGTGTGAAGTCAAAATTGTGGTATGTGAAATCACAAATGCAGGTGTGTGAAGTCACAGAATGGAGGTGTGTGAAGTCACAATGGAGGTGTGTGAAGTCAAAGAATGGATGTGTGTGAAATCATAGAATGGAGGTGTGAAGTCATGGAATGGAGGTTTGTGAAGTCCAATATTGGAAGTGTGTGAAGTTACAGAATTGAGGTGTGTGAAGTCACAGTATGTAGGTGTGTGAAATCAGAGAATGGTGGTGTGTGAAGTCAGAATGCAGGTGTGTGAAGTCATAGAATGGAGGTGTGTGAAGTCATAGAATGGAAGTGTGTGAAGTCATAGATTGGAAGCTTGTGAAGTCATAGAATGGAGGTGTGTGAAGTCATAGATTGAAGGTGTGGGGAGGTGATAGAATGGAGGTGTGTGAAGTCGTAGAATGGAGGTCTGTGAAGTCACAGATTGGAAGCGTGTGAAGTCACAGAAAGGAGGTGTGTTAAGTCACAGAATGGAGTTGTGTGAAGTCACAATGGAGGTGTGTGAAGTCATAGAATGGATTGTGTGTGAAATCACAGAAAGGAGATGTGTGACGTCACAGTATGGAGGTGTGTAAAGTCACAGAGTGGAGGTGTGTGAAGTCACAGAATGGAGGTTTGTGAAGTCATAGATTGGAGGTGTGTGAAGTCACAGAATGTAGGTGTGTGAAGTCAGAATAGAGGTGTGCGAAGTCATAGAATGGAGGTGTGTGAAGTCAGAATGGAGCTGTGTGAAGTCATAGAATGTATGTGTGTGAAGTCAGAATGGAGGTGTTTGAACTCATAGAATGGAGGTGTATGAAGTCAATGGAGGTGTGTGAAGTCACAGAATGGATGTGTGTGAACTCAGAAAGGAGGTGTGTGAAGTCATAGAATGGAGGTGTGTGAAGTCATAGAATGGAGGTGTGTGAAATCATAGAATGGAGGTGTGTGAAGTCACAGAATTGAGGTGTGTGATGTCAGAATGGAGGTGTGTTAAGTCAGAATGGAGGTGTGTGAAGTCAGATAATGGAGGTGTGTGAAGTCACAATGAAGGTGTGTGAACTCATAGAATGGAGGTGTGTGAAGTAACAATGTAGGTTTCTGAAGTCATAGAATGGAGGTGTGTGAAGTCATACAATGGAGGTGTGTGAAGTCACAGAATGGAGGTGTGTGATGTCATAGAATGGAGGTGTGTGCAGTCACAGAATGGTTGTGTGTGAAGGCATAGAAAGGAGGTGTGTGAAGTCATAGAATGGAGGTGTGTGAAGTCACAGAATGGACGTGTGTGAAGTCACAGTATGGAGGTGTGTGAACTCAGATTTGAGGTGTGTGAAATCACAGAATGGAGGTGTGTGAAGTCATAGAAGGAGGTGTGTGAAGTCACAGAATGGAGGTGTGTGAAGACAGAGAATGGAGGTGTATGAACTCAGAGTGGAGGTGTGTGATGTCACAGAATGGAGGTGTGTGAAGTCGTAGAATGGAAGTGTGTGAAGTAATAGAATGGAGGTGTGTGAAGTCATAGAATGGATGTTGCTGAAGTAAGAATGAAGGTGTGTGAAGTCATAGAATGGAGGTGTCTGAAGTCATAGAATGGATGTTGCTGAAGTAAGAATGAAGGTGTGTGAACTCATAGAATGGAGGTGTATGAACTCATAGAATGGAGGTGTGTGAATTCATGGAACGGAGGTGTGTGAAGTCAAAGAATGCAGGGGTATGATGTCAAACAATGGAAGTGTGTGAAGTCATAGAATGGAGGTGTGTGAAGTCTTAGAATGGAGGTGTGTGAAGTCATAGAATGGAGGTGTGTGAAGTCACAGAAGGGAGGTGTTTGAAGTCAAAGAATGGAGGTCTGTAAAGTCACAGAGTGGAGGTGTGTGAAGGCACAGAATGGAGGGGTGTGAAGTCAAAGAATGGAGGAATGTGAAGTCACAGAATGGAGATGTGTGAAGTCAGAATAGAGGTGTGCGAAGTCATAGAATGGAGGTGTGTGAAGTCAGAACGGAGCTGTGTGAACTCATAGAATGTAGGTGTGTGAAGTCACAATGGAGATGTGTGAAGTCATAGAATGGTGGTTTTTGAAGTCACAGAATGGAGGTGTGTGAAGTCATAGAATGGAGGTGTGTGAAGTCAGATTGTAGGTATGTGAAGTCACAGAATGGAGGTGTGTCAACTCAGAAATCAGGTATGTAAAGTCATAGAATGGAGGTGTGTGAAGTCACAGAATTGAGGTGTGTGAAGTCAGAATGGAGTTGTGTGAATTTAGAATGTAGGTGTGTGAAGTCATAGAATGGAGGTGTGTGAAGTCATAGAATGGAGGTGTGTGAAGTCACAATGGAGGTGAGTGAATTCACAGAATGGAGGTGTGTGAAGTCCTAGAATGGAGGTGTGTGACGTCATAAATGTTGGTGTGTGAAGTCACAGAAGGCAGGTGTGTGAAGTTACAGAATAGAGTTGTGTGAAGTCAAAATGTAGGTGTGTGAATTCATAGAATGGACGTGTATGAAGTCAAACAATGGAACTGTGTGAAGTCATAGAATGGAGGTGTGTGAAATCACAAAATGGAGGTGTGTGTAGTCACAGAGTGGAGGTGTGTAAAGTCACAGAGTGGAGGTGTGTGAAGTCTCAGAATGGAGGAGTGTGAAGTCATAGAATGGAGGTGTTTGAAGTCATAGAATGTTGGTTTTTGAAGTCACAGCATGGAGGTGTGTGAACTCATAGAATGGAGGTGTGTGAAGTCATAGAATGGAGGTGTGTGAAGTCACAGAATGGAGGTGTGTGATCTCATAGAATGGAGGAGTGTGAAGTCATAGAATGGAGGTGTGTGAAGTCACAGATGGAGGTGTGTGAAGTCACAGAATGGAGGTGTGTGAAGTCACAGAATGGAGGTGTGTGAACCCAGAATGGAGGTGTGTGCATTCAGAGAAGGGAGGTTTGTGAAGTCATAGAATGGATATATGTGAAGTAAGAATGAAGGTGTGTGAAGTCATAGAATGGAGGTATGTGAAGGCAAAATGGAGGTGTGTGAAGTCAAACAATGGAGGTGTGTGAAGTCACAGAATGGAGGTGACTGAAGCCACAGAATGGAAGTGTGTGAAGTCAAAATGGAGGTGTGTGAAGTCAGAGAATGGAGGTGTGTGAAGTCAAAGAATGGACGTGTGTGAAGTCAAAATTGTGGTATGTGAAATCACAAATGCAGGTGTGTGAAGTCACAGGATGGAGGTGTGTGAAGTCACAATGGAGGTGTGTGAAGTCAAAGAATGGATGTGTGTGAAGTCATAGAATGGAGGTGTATGAAGTCATGGAATGGAGGTGTGTGAAGTCAATTATTGGAAGCGTGTGAAGTTACAGAATTGAGGTGTGTGAAGTCATAGTATGTAGGTGTGTGAAATCAGAGAATGGAGGTGTGTGAAGTCAGAATGCAGGTGTGTGAAGTCATAGAATGGAGGTGTGTGAAGTCATAGAATGGAGGTGTGTGAAGTCATAGATTGGAAGCTTGTGAAGTCATAGAATGGAGGTGTGTGAAGTCATAGATTGAAGGTGTGGGGAGGTCATAGAATGGAGCTGTGTGAAGTCGTAGAATGGAGGTCTGTGAAGTCACAGATTGGAAGCGTGCGAACTCACAGAAAGGAGGTGTGTGAAGTCACAGAATGGAGTTGTGTGAAGTCACAATGGAGGTGTGTGAAGTCATTGAATGGATTTTGTGTGAAATCACAGAATGGAGATGTGTGAAGTCAGAATAGAGGTGTGCGAAGTCATAGAATGGAGGTGTGTGAAGTCAGAATGGAGGTGTTTGAACTCATAGAATGGAGGTGTATGAAGTCACAATGGAGGTGTGTGAAGTCACAGAATGGATGTGTGTGATGTCAGAATGGAGGTGTGTGAAGTCAGAATGGAGGTGTGTGAAGTCAGATAATGGAGGTGTGTGAAGTCACAATGTAGGTTTCTGAAGTCATAGAATGGAGGTGTGTGAAGTCACAGAATGGAGGTGTGTGATGTCATAGAATGGAGGTGTGTGAAGTCAGAATGGAGCTGTGTGAAGTCATAGAATGGATGTGTGTGAAGTCAGAATGGAGGTGTGTGAACTCATAGAATGGAGGTGTATGAAGTCACAATGGAGGTGTGTGAAGTCACAGAATGGATGTGTGTGAACTCAGAAAGGAGGTGTGTGAAGTCATAGAATGGAGGTCTGTGAAGTCATAGAATGGAGGTGTGTGAAATCATAGAATGGAGGTGTGTGAAGACACAGAATTGAGGTGTGTGATGTCAGAATGGAGGTGTGTGAAGTCAGAATGGAGGTGTGTGAAGTCAGATAATGGAGGTGTGTGAAGTCACAATGAAGGTGTGTGAACTCATAGAATGGAGTTGTGTGAAGTAACAATGTAGGTTTCTGAAGTCATAGAATGGAGGTGTGTGAAGTCATAGAATGGAGGTGTGTGAAGTCACAGAATGGAGGTGTGTGATGTCATAGAATGGAGGTGTGTGCAGTCACAGAATGGAGGTGTGTGAAGGCATAGAAAGGAGGTGTGTGAAGTCGTAGAATGGAGGTGTGTGAAGTCACAGAATGGAGGTGTGTGAAGTCACAGTATGGAGGTGTGTGAACTCAGATTTGATGTGTGTGAAATCACAGAATGGAGGTGTGTGAAGTCATAGAAGGAGGTGTGTGAAGTCACAGAATGGAGGTGTGTGAAGACACAGAATGTAGGTGTATGAACTCAGAGTAGAGGTGTGTGAAGTCACAGAATGGAGGTGTGTGAAGTCATAGAATGGAAATGTGTGAAGTCATAGAATGGAGTTGTGTGAAGTCATAGAATAGATGTTGCTGAAGTAAGAATGAAGGTGTGTGAAGTCATACAATGGAGGTGTCTGAAGTCATAGAATGGATGTTGCTGAAGTAAGAATGAAGGTGTGTGAACTCATAGAATGGAGGTGTATGAACTCATAGAATGGAGGTGTGTGAATTCATGGAACGGAGGTGTGTGAAGTCAAAGAATGGAGGTGTATGATGTCAAACAATGGAAGTGTGTGAAGTCATAGAATGGAGGTGTGTGAAGTCTTAGAATGGAGGTGTGTGAAGTCATAGAATGGAGTTTTGTGAATTCACAGAATGGAGGAGTGTGAAGTCAGAATGGTGGAGTGTGGAGTCTTAGAATGGAGGTCTGTGAGGTTAGAATGGAGGTGTGTGAACTCATAGAATGGAGGTGTGTGAATTCACAATGGAGGTGTGTGAAGATATAGAATGGAGGTGTGTGAAGTCACAGAATGGAGGTGTGTGAAGTCATAGAATGGAAGTGTGTGAAGTCATAGAATGGATGTTTGTGAAGTAAGAATAAAGGTGTGTGAAGTCATAGAATGGAAGTGTATGAATTCACAGAATGGAGGTGTGTAGTCATAGAATGGAGGTGTGTTAAGTCACAGAATGGAGGTATGTGAAGTCAGAGAATGGAGGTGTGTGAACTCAGAATGGAGGTGTGTGAAGTCACAGAACGGAGATTTGTGAAGTCATAGAATGGAGGTGCGTGAAGTCATAGAATGGATGTTCCTGAAGTAAGAATGAAGGTGTGTGAAGTCACAGAATGGAGGTGTGTGAAGTCATACAATGGAGGTGTGTGAAGTCACAGAATGGAGGGGTGTGAATTCATAGAAGGGATTTGTGTGAAATCATAGAATTGAGGTGTGTGAAGTCACATAATGGAGGTGTGTGAAGTCACACAATGGAGGTGTGTGAAGACACAGAATGGAAGTGGGTGAACTCACAATGGAGGTGTGTGAAGTCACAGAATGGAGGTGTGTTCATTCATAGAAGGGAGGTGTGTGAAGTCATAGAATGGAGGTGTGTGAAGTCATAGAATGGAAGTGTGTGAAGTCAAAATGGAGGTGTGTGAAGTCAGAGAATGGAGGTGTGTGAAGTCACAGAATGGAGGTGTGTGAAGTAAAAATGGAGGTGTGAGAAGTCAAAGAATGGATGTATTTGAAGTCATAGAATGGAGGTGTATGAAGTCATGGAATGGAGGTGTGTGAAGTCACAGAGGGAGGTGTGTGATGTCACAGAATGGAGATGTGTGAACTCAGAATGGAGGTGTGGGAAGTCACAGAATGGAGGTTTGTGAAGTCATAGAATGGAGGTATGTGAGGTCATAGAATGGATGTTTCTGAAGTAAGAATGAAGGTGTGTGAAGTCATCGAATGGAGGTGTGTGCAGTCATAGAATGGATATTTCTGAAGTAGGAATGAAGGTGTGTGAACTCATAGAATAGAGGTGTGTGACGTCACAATGGAAGTGTGTGAAGTCACAGAATGGAGGTGTGTGAAGTCATATATTGGAGGTGTGTGAAGTCAGAATGGAGGTGTGTGAAGTCACAGAATGGAGGTGTGTGAACTCAGAATGGAGGTGTTTGAAGTCATAGATGGAGGTGTGTGAAGTCACAGTATGGAGGTGTGTGAAATCATAGAATGGAATTTTGTGAATTCACAGAATGGAGCTGTGTGAAGGCAGAATGGAGGAGTGTGAAGTCATAGAATGGAGGTGTGTGAAGTCAGAATGGAGGTGTGTTAACTCATAGAATGGACGTGTGTGAAGTCACAATGGAGGTGTGTGAAGACATAGAATGGAGGTGTGTGAAGTCACAGAATGGAGGTGTGTGAAGTCATAGAATGGAGGTGTGTGAAGTCATAGAATGGAGGTGTGTGAAGTCAAAATGGAGGTGTGTGAACTCATAGAAGGAGGTGTGTGAAGTCACAGAATGGAGGTGTGTGAAGTCAAAATGGAGGTGTGTGAACTCATAGAATGGAGGTGTGTGAAGTCACAGAATGGAGGTGTGTGAAGTCAGAATGCAGGTGTGAAGTCATAGATTGGGGGTGGGTGAAGTCATAGAAGGGAGGAATGGGAAGTCATAGAATGTAGAAGTGTGAAGTCATAGAGTGGAGGTGAGTGAAGTCAAATATTCAAAGTCTGTGAAGTCATAGAATGGAGGTTTGTGAAGGCATAGAATGGAGGTGTGTGAAGTCACAGAATGCAGGTGTGTGAAGTCAGAATAGAGGTGTGCGAAGTCATAGAATGGAGGTGTGTGAAGTCAGAATGGAGCTGTGTGAAGTCATAGAATGGATTTGTGTGAAGTCAGAATGGAGGTGTGTGAACTCATATAATGTAGGTGTATGAAGTCACAATGGAGGTGTGTGAAGTCACAGAATGGATGTGTGTGAACTCAGAAAGGAGGTGTGAGAAGTCATAGAATGGAGGACTGTGAAGTCATAGAATGGAGGTGTGTGAAATCATAGAATGGAGGTGTGTGAAGTCACAGAATTGGGGTGTGTAAAGACAGAATGGAGGTGTGTGAAGTCAGATAATGGAGGTGTGTGAAGTCACAATGCAGGTGTGTGAACTCATAGAATGGAGGTGTGTGAAGTAACAATGTATGTTTCTGAAGTCATAGAATGGAGGTGTGTGAAGTCATAGAATGGAGGTGTGTGAAGTCATAGAATTGAAGTGTGTGAAGTCATAGAATGGAGGATTGTGAAGTAAGAATGGAGGTGTGTGAAGTCACCGAATGGAGTTGTGTGAGCTCAGAATGGAGGTGTGTGAAGTCAGAGAATGGAGGTGTTTGAAGTCATAGAATGAAGGTGTGTGAAGTCACAGAATGGAGGTATCTAAAGTCAGAATTGAGGTGTGAAGTCATAGAATAGAGGTGGGTGAAGTCATAGAAAGGAGGTGTGGGAAGTCATAGAATGGAGCAGTGTGAAGTCATAGAATGGAGGTGAGTGAACTCACAGTTTCGAGGTCTGTGAAGTCATAGAATGGAGGTGTGTGAAGTCAGAATGGAGGTATATGAAGTCATAGAATGGAGGTGTGTGAACTCATAGAATGGAGGTGTGTGTCGTCACAATGGAATTGTGTGAAGTCACAGAATGGAGGTATGTGAAGTCATATATTGGTGTGTGAAGTCAGAATGGAGGTGTGTGAAGTCACAGAATTGAGGTGTGTGAACTCAGAATGGAGGTGTGCGAAGTCATAGATGGAGGTGTGTGAAGTCATAGTGTGGAGGTGTGTGAAATCATTGAATGGAGTTTTGTGAATTCACAGAATGGAGGAGTGTGAACTCAGAAAGGCGGAGTGTGAAGTCATAGAATGGAGGTGTGTGAGGTTAGAATGGAGGTGTGTGAACTCATAGAATGGAGGTGTGTGAAGTCACAATGGAGGTGTGTGAAGACATAGAATGGAGGTGTGTGAAGTCACAGAATGGATGTGTGAAGTCATAGAATGGAGGTGTGTGAAGTCATAGAATGGATGTTTGTGAAGTAAGAATGAAGGTGTGTGAAGTCATAGAATGGAAGTGTGTGAAGTCACAGAATGGAGGTGTGTGAAGTCATAGAATGGAGCTGTGTGAATTCAGAATGGAGGTGTGTGAAGTCATCGAATGGAGGTCTGTGCAGTCATAGAATGGATGTTTCTGAAGTAGGAATGAAGGTGTGTGAAGTCATAGAATGGAGGTGTGTGAAGTCAAAATGGAGGTGTGTGAACTCAAAGAATGGAGGTGTGTGAACTCATAGAATGGAGGTGTGTGAAGTCATGGAATGGAGGTGTGTGAAGTCCAAGAATGGAGGTGTGTGAAGTCAAACAATGGAGGTGTGTGAAGTCACAGAATGGAGGTGTGTGAAGTCACAGAATGGAGGTGTGTGAAGTCACAGAATGGAGGTGTGTGAAGTCAAAATGGTGGTGTGTAAATTCACAAATGGAGGTGTGTGAAGTCAGAAGGCAGCTGAGTGAAGTCATAGAATGGAGGTGGGTGAAGGCAGAATGGAAGTGTGTGAACTCGTAGAATGGAGGTGTGTGAAGTCAAAATGGAGGTGTGTGAAGTCATAGAATGGTGGTTTTTGATGTCAAAGAAGGGAGGTGTGTGAAGTCATAGACTGGAGGTGTGTGAACTCAGATTGGAGGTGTGTGAAATCACAGAAAGCAGGTGTGTCAACTCAGAAACGAGGTGTGTGAAGTCATAGAATGGAGGTGTGTGAAGTCATAGAATCGAAGTGTGTGAAATCATAGAATGGAGGTGTGTGAAGTCAGAATGGAGATGTGTGAAGTCATAGAATGGAGGTGTGTGAAGTCACAATGCAGGTGTGTGAAGTCATAGAATAGAGGTGTGTGAAGTCATAGAATGGAGGTGGTGAAGTGACAGAATGGAGGTGTGTGAAGTCATAGAATGGAGGTGTGTGAAGTCACAGAATGGTGGTGTGTGAAGTCATAGAATGGAGGGCTGTGAAGTCATAGAATGGAGGTGTGGAAGTCAGAGAATGGAGGTGTGTGAACTCATAGAATGGAGGTGTGTGAAGTCACAGAATGGAGGTGTGTGAAGTCAGAATGGAGGTGTGAAGACATAGAATGGGGGTGGGTGAAGTCATGGAAAGGAGGAATGGGAAGTCATAGAATGGAGAAGTGTGAAGTCATAGAGTGGAGGTGAGTGCAGTCATAGAATGGATGTTTCTGAAGTAGGAATGAAGGTGTGTGAAGTCATAGAATGGAGGTGTGTGAAGTCAAAATGGAGATGTGTGAACTCAAAGAATGGAGGTGTGTGAACTCATAGAATGGAGGTGTGTGAAGTCATGGAATGGAGGTGTGTGAAGTCCAAGAATGGTGGTGTGTGAAGTCAAACAATGGAGGTGTGTGAAGTCACAGAATGGAGGTGTGTGAAGTCACAGAATGGAGGTGTGTGAAGTCACAGAATGGAGGTGTGTGAAGTCAAAATGGTGGTGTGTAAATTCACAAATGGAGGTGTGTGAAGTCAGAAGGCAGCTGAGTAAAGTGATAGAATGGAGGTGGATGAAGGCAGAATGGAAGTGTGTGAACTCGTAGAATGGAGGTGTGTGAAGTCAAAATGGAGGTGTGTGAAGTCATAGAATGGTGGTTTTTGATGTCAAAGAAGGGAGGTGTGTGAAGACATAGACTGTAGGTGTGTGAACTCAGATTGGAGGTGTGTGAAATCAGAGGAAGCAGGTGTGTCAACTCAGAAACGAGGTGTGTGAAGTCATAGAATGGAGGTGTGTGAAGTCAGAATGGAGATGTGTGAAGTCATAGAATGGAGGTGTGTGAAGTCAAAATGGAGGTGTGTGAACTCATAGAATGGAGGTGTGTGAAGTCACAGAATGGAGGTGTGTGAAGTCAGAATGGAGGTGTGAAGTCAAAGATTGGGGGTGGGTGAAGTCATGGAAAGGAGGAATGGGAAGTCATAGAATGGAGGTGTGTGAAGTCATAGAATGGATGTTTGTGAAGTAAGAATGAAGGTGTGTGAAGTCATAGAATGGAAGTGTGTGAAGTCACAGAATGGAGGTGTGTGAAGTCATAGAATGGAGCTGTGTGAATTCAGAATGGAGGTGTGTGAAGTCATCGAATGGAGGTCTGTGCAGTCATAGAATGGATGTTTCTGAAGTAGGAATGAAGGTGTGTGAAGTCATAGAATGGAGGTGTGTGAAGTCCAAGAATGGAGGTGTGTGAAGTCAAACAATGGAGGTGTGTGAAGTCACAGAATGGAGGTGTGTGAAGTCACAGAATGGAGGTGTGTGAAGTCACAGAATCGAGGTGTGTGAAGTCAAAATGATGGTGTGTAAATTCACAAATGGAGGTGTGTGAAGTCAGAAGGCAGCTGAGTGAAGTCATAGAATGGAGGTGGGTGAAGGCAGAATGGAAGTGTGTGAACTCGCAGAATGGAGGTGTGTGAAGTCAAAATGGAGGTGTGTGAAGTCATAGAATGGTGGTTTTTGATGTCAAAGAAGGAAGGCGTGTGAAGTCATAGACTGGAGGTGTGTGAACTCAGATTGGAGGTGTGTGAAATCACAGAAAGCAGGTATGTCAACTCAGAAACGAGGTGTGTGAAGTCATAGAATGGAGGTGTGTGAAGTCATAGAATCGAAGTGTGTGAAATCTTAGAATGGAGGTGTGTGAAGTCAGAATGGAGATGTGTGAAGTCATAGAATGGAGGTGTGTGAAGTCACAATGCAGGTGTGTGAACTCATAGAATTGAGGTGGGTGAAGTCACAATGCAGGTGTGTGAAGTCATAGAATGGAGGTGTGTGAAGTCATAGAATGGAGGTGGTGAAGTGACAGAATGGAGGTGTGTGAAGTCATAGAATGGAGGTGTGTGAAGTCACAGAATGGTGGTGTGTGAAGTCATAGAATGGAGGGCTGTGAAGTCATAGAATGGAGGTGTGTTAAGTCATAGAATGGAGGTGTGGAAGTCAGAGAATGGAGGTGTGTGAACTCATAGAATGGAGGTGTGTGAAGTCACAGAATGGAGGTTTGTGAAGTCAGAATGGAGGTGTGAAGTCATAGAATGGGGGTGGGTGAAGTCATGGAAAGGAGGAATGGGAAGTCATAGAATGGAGAAGTGTGAAGTCATAGAGTGGAGGTGAGTGAAGTCAAACATTCAAAGTCTGTGAAGTCATAGAATGGAGGTTTGTGAAGTCAGAATGGAGGTGTATGAACTGATAGAATGGAGGTGTGTGAAGTCACAATGGAGGTGTGTGAAGTCATAGAATGGAGGTGTGTGAAGTCATAGAATGGAGGTGTGTGAAGTCATAGATTGGAAGCGTGTGAAGTCATAGAATGGAGGTGTGTGAAGTCATAGATTGAAGGTCTGGGGAAGTCATAGTATGGAGATGTGTGAAGTCAGAGAATGGAGGTGTGTGAAGTCACAGAATGGAGTTGTGTGAAGTCACAATGGAGGTGTGTGAAGTCATAGGATTGAGGTGTGTGAAATCAAAGAATGGAGGTTTGTGAAGTCATAGAATGGATTGTGTGTGAAATCACAGAATGGAGTTGTGTGAAGTCACAGAATGGAGGTGTGTAAAGTCACAGAGTGGACGTGTGTGAAGTCACAGAATGGAGGTTTGTGAAGTCATAGAATGGAGGTGTGTGAAGTCACAGAATACAGGTGTGTGAAGTCAGAATAGAGGTGTGCGAAGTCATAGAATGGAGGTGTGTGAAGTCAGAATGGAGCTGTGTGAAGTCATAGAATGGATTTGTGTGAAGTCAGAATGGAGGTGTGTGAACTCATATAATGTAGGTGTATGAAGTCACAATGGGGGTGTGTGAAGTCACAGAATGGATGTGTGTGAACTCAGAAAGGAGGTGTGAGAAGTCATAGAATGGAGGTCTGTGAAGTCACAGAGTGGAGGTGTGTGAAATCATAGAATGGAGGTGTGTGAAGTCACAGATTGAGGTGTGAGAAGACAGAATGGAGGTGTGTGAAGTCAGAATGGAGGTGTGTGAAGTCAGATAATGGAGGTGTCTGAAGTCACAATGCAGGTGTGTGAACTCATAGAATGGAGGTGTGTGAAGTAACAATGTATGTTTCTGAAATCATAGAATGGAGGTGTGTGAATTCATAGAATGGACGTGTATGAAGTCAAACAATGGAACTGTGTGAAGTCATAGAATGGAGGTGTATGAAATCACAAAATGGAGGTGTGTGTAGTCACAGAGTGGAGGTGTGTAAAGTCACAGAGTGGAGGTGTGTGAAGTCTCAGAATGGAGGAGTGTGAAGTCATAGAATGGAGGTGTTTGAAGTCATAGAATGTTGGTTTTTGAAGTCACAGCATGGAGGTGTGTGAAGTCATAGAATGGAGGTGTATGAATTCATAGAATGGAGGTGTGTGAAGTCACAGAATGGAGGTGTGTGAACACATAGAATGGAGGAGTGTGAAGTCATAGAATGGAGGTGTGTGAAGTCACAGATGGAGGTGTGTGAAGTCACAGAATGGAGGTGTGTGAAGTCACAGAATGGAGGTGTGTGAACCCAGAATGGAGCTGTGTGCATTCAGAGAAGGGAGGTTTGTGAAGTCATAGAATGGATATATCTGAAGTAAGAATGAAGGTGTGTGAAGTCATAGAATGGAGGTATGTGAAGTCAAAATGGAGGTGTGTGAAGTCAAACAATGGAGGTGTGTGAAGTCACAGAATGGAGGTGAGTGAAGTCACAGAATGGAAGTGTGTGAAGTCAAAATGGAGGTGTGTGAAGTCAAAGAATGGACGTGTGTGAAGTCAAAATTGTGGTATGTGAAATCACAAATGCAGGTGTGTGAAGTCACAGAATGGAGGTGTGTGAAGTCACAATGGAGGTGTGTGAAGTCAAAGAATGGATGTGTGTGAAATCATAGAATGGAGGTGTGAAGTCATGGAATGGAGGTTTGTGAAGTCCAATATTGGAAGTGTGTGAAGTTACAGAATTGAGGTGTGTGAAGTCACAGTATGTAGGTGTGTGAAATCAGAGAATGGTGGTGTGTGAAGTCAGAATGCAGGTGTGTGAAGTCATAGAATGGAGGTGTGTGAAGTCATAGAATGGAAGTGTGTGAAGTCATAGATTGGAAGCTTGTGAAGTCATAGAATGGAGGTGTGTGAAGTCATAGATTGAAGGTGTGGGGAGGTGATAGAATGGAGGTGTGTGAAGTCGTAGAATGGAGGTCTGTGAAGTCACAGATTGGAAGCGTGTGAAGTCACAGAAAGGAGGTGTGTTAAGTCACAGAATGGAGTTGTGTGAAGTCACAATGGAGGTGTGTGAAGTCATAGAATGGATTGTGTGTGAAATCACAGAAAGGAGATGTGTGACGTCACAGTATGGAGGTGTGTAAAGTCACAGAGTGGAGGTGTGTGAAGTCACAGAATGGAGGTTTGTGAAGTCATAGATTGGAGGTGTGTGAAGTCACAGAATGTAGGTGTGTGAAGTCAGAATAGAGGTGTGCGAAGTCATAGAATGGAGGTGTGTGAAGTCAGAATGGAGCTGTGTGAAGTCATAGAATGTATGTGTGTGAAGTCAGAATGGAGGTGTTTGAACTCATAGAATGGAGGTGTATGAAGTCAATGGAGGTGTGTGAAGTCACAGAATGGATGTGTGTGAACTCAGAAAGGAGGTGTGTGAAGTCATAGAATGGAGGTGTGTGAAGTCATAGAATGGAGGTGTGTGAAATCATAGAATGGAGGTGTGTGAAGTCACAGAATTGAGGTGTGTGATGTCAGAATGGAGGTGTGTTAAGTCAGAATGGAGGTGTGTGAAGTCAGATAATGGAGGTGTGTGAAGTCACAATGAAGGTGTGTGAACTCATAGAATGGAGGTGTGTGAAGTAACAATGTAGGTTTCTGAAGTCATAGAATGGAGGTGTGTGAAGTCATACAATGGAGGTGTGTGAAGTCACAGAATGGAGGTGTGTGATGTCATAGAATGGAGGTGTGTGCAGTCACAGAATGGTTGTGTGTGAAGGCATAGAAAGGAGGTGTGTGAAGTCATAGAATGGAGGTGTGTGAAGTCACAGAATGGACGTGTGTGAAGTCACAGTATGGAGGTGTGTGAACTCAGATTTGAGGTGTGTGAAATCACAGAATGGAGGTGTGTGAAGTCATAGAAGGAGGTGTGTGAAGTCACAGAATGGAGGTGTGTGAAGACAGAGAATGGAGGTGTATGAACTCAGAGTGGAGGTGTGTGATGTCACAGAATGGAGGTGTGTGAAGTCGTAGAATGGAAGTGTGTGAAGTAATAGAATGGAGGTGTGTGAAGTCATAGAATGGATGTTGCTGAAGTAAGAATGAAGGTGTGTGAAGTCATAGAATGGAGGTGTCTGAAGTCATAGAATGGATGTTGCTGAAGTAAGAATGAAGGTGTGTGAACTCATAGAATGGAGGTGTATGAACTCATAGAATGGAGGTGTGTGAATTCATGGAACGGAGGTGTGTGAAGTCAAAGAATGCAGGGGTATGATGTCAAACAATGGAAGTGTGTGAAGTCATAGAATGGAGGTGTGTGAAGTCTTAGAATGGAGGTGTGTGAAGTCATAGAATGGAGGTGTGTGAAGTCACAGAAGGGAGGTGTTTGAAGTCAAAGAATGGAGGTCTGTAAAGTCACAGAGTGGAGGTGTGTGAAGGCACAGAATGGAGGGGTGTGAAGTCAAAGAATGGAGGAATGTGAAGTCACAGAATGGAGATGTGTGAAGTCAGAATAGAGGTGTGCGAAGTCATAGAATGGAGGTGTGTGAAGTCAGAACGGAGCTGTGTGAACTCATAGAATGTAGGTGTGTGAAGTCACAATGGAGATGTGTGAAGTCATAGAATGGTGGTTTTTGAAGTCACAGAATGGAGGTGTGTGAAGTCATAGAATGGAGGTGTGTGAAGTCAGATTGTAGGTATGTGAAGTCACAGAATGGAGGTGTGTCAACTCAGAAATCAGGTATGTAAAGTCATAGAATGGAGGTGTGTGAAGTCACAGAATTGAGGTGTGTGAAGTCAGAATGGAGTTGTGTGAATTTAGAATGTAGGTGTGTGAAGTCATAGAATGGAGGTGTGTGAAGTCATAGAATGGAGGTGTGTGAAGTCACAATGGAGGTGAGTGAATTCACAGAATGGAGGTGTGTGAAGTCCTAGAATGGAGGTGTGTGACGTCATAAATGTTGGTGTGTGAAGTCACAGAAGGCAGGTGTGTGAAGTTACAGAATAGAGTTGTGTGAAGTCAAAATGTAGGTGTGTGAATTCATAGAATGGACGTGTATGAAGTCAAACAATGGAACTGTGTGAAGTCATAGAATGGAGGTGTGTGAAATCACAAAATGGAGGTGTGTGTAGTCACAGAGTGGAGGTGTGTAAAGTCACAGAGTGGAGGTGTGTGAAGTCTCAGAATGGAGGAGTGTGAAGTCATAGAATGGAGGTGTTTGAAGTCATAGAATGTTGGTTTTTGAAGTCACAGCATGGAGGTGTGTGAACTCATAGAATGGAGGTGTGTGAAGTCATAGAATGGAGGTGTGTGAAGTCACAGAATGGAGGTGTGTGATCTCATAGAATGGAGGAGTGTGAAGTCATAGAATGGAGGTGTGTGAAGTCACAGATGGAGGTGTGTGAAGTCACAGAATGGAGGTGTGTGAAGTCACAGAATGGAGGTGTGTGAACCCAGAATGGAGGTGTGTGCATTCAGAGAAGGGAGGTTTGTGAAGTCATAGAATGGATATATGTGAAGTAAGAATGAAGGTGTGTGAAGTCATAGAATGGAGGTATGTGAAGGCAAAATGGAGGTGTGTGAAGTCAAACAATGGAGGTGTGTGAAGTCACAGAATGGAGGTGACTGAAGCCACAGAATGGAAGTGTGTGAAGTCAAAATGGAGGTGTGTGAAGTCAGAGAATGGAGGTGTGTGAAGTCAAAGAATGGACGTGTGTGAAGTCAAAATTGTGGTATGTGAAATCACAAATGCAGGTGTGTGAAGTCACAGGATGGAGGTGTGTGAAGTCACAATGGAGGTGTGTGAAGTCAAAGAATGGATGTGTGTGAAGTCATAGAATGGAGGTGTATGAAGTCATGGAATGGAGGTGTGTGAAGTCAATTATTGGAAGCGTGTGAAGTTACAGAATTGAGGTGTGTGAAGTCATAGTATGTAGGTGTGTGAAATCAGAGAATGGAGGTGTGTGAAGTCAGAATGCAGGTGTGTGAAGTCATAGAATGGAGGTGTGTGAAGTCATAGAATGGAGGTGTGTGAAGTCATAGATTGGAAGCTTGTGAAGTCATAGAATGGAGGTGTGTGAAGTCATAGATTGAAGGTGTGGGGAGGTCATAGAATGGAGCTGTGTGAAGTCGTAGAATGGAGGTCTGTGAAGTCACAGATTGGAAGCGTGCGAACTCACAGAAAGGAGGTGTGTGAAGTCACAGAATGGAGTTGTGTGAAGTCACAATGGAGGTGTGTGAAGTCATTGAATGGATTTTGTGTGAAATCACAGAATGGAGATGTGTGAAGTCAGAATAGAGGTGTGCGAAGTCATAGAATGGAGGTGTGTGAAGTCAGAATGGAGGTGTTTGAACTCATAGAATGGAGGTGTATGAAGTCACAATGGAGGTGTGTGAAGTCACAGAATGGATGTGTGTGATGTCAGAATGGAGGTGTGTGAAGTCAGAATGGAGGTGTGTGAAGTCAGATAATGGAGGTGTGTGAAGTCACAATGTAGGTTTCTGAAGTCATAGAATGGAGGTGTGTGAAGTCACAGAATGGAGGTGTGTGATGTCATAGAATGGAGGTGTGTGAAGTCAGAATGGAGCTGTGTGAAGTCATAGAATGGATGTGTGTGAAGTCAGAATGGAGGTGTGTGAACTCATAGAATGGAGGTGTATGAAGTCACAATGGAGGTGTGTGAAGTCACAGAATGGATGTGTGTGAACTCAGAAAGGAGGTGTGTGAAGTCATAGAATGGAGGTCTGTGAAGTCATAGAATGGAGGTGTGTGAAATCATAGAATGGAGGTGTGTGAAGACACAGAATTGAGGTGTGTGATGTCAGAATGGAGGTGTGTGAAGTCAGAATGGAGGTGTGTGAAGTCAGATAATGGAGGTGTGTGAAGTCACAATGAAGGTGTGTGAACTCATAGAATGGAGTTGTGTGAAGTAACAATGTAGGTTTCTGAAGTCATAGAATGGAGGTGTGTGAAGTCATAGAATGGAGGTGTGTGAAGTCACAGAATGGAGGTGTGTGATGTCATAGAATGGAGGTGTGTGCAGTCACAGAATGGAGGTGTGTGAAGGCATAGAAAGGAGGTGTGTGAAGTCGTAGAATGGAGGTGTGTGAAGTCACAGAATGGAGGTGTGTGAAGTCACAGTATGGAGGTGTGTGAACTCAGATTTGATGTGTGTGAAATCACAGAATGGAGGTGTGTGAAGTCATAGAAGGAGGTGTGTGAAGTCACAGAATGGAGGTGTGTGAAGACACAGAATGTAGGTGTATGAACTCAGAGTAGAGGTGTGTGAAGTCACAGAATGGAGGTGTGTGAAGTCATAGAATGGAAATGTGTGAAGTCATAGAATGGAGTTGTGTGAAGTCATAGAATAGATGTTGCTGAAGTAAGAATGAAGGTGTGTGAAGTCATACAATGGAGGTGTCTGAAGTCATAGAATGGATGTTGCTGAAGTAAGAATGAAGGTGTGTGAACTCATAGAATGGAGGTGTATGAACTCATAGAATGGAGGTGTGTGAATTCATGGAACGGAGGTGTGTGAAGTCAAAGAATGGAGGTGTATGATGTCAAACAATGGAAGTGTGTGAAGTCATAGAATGGAGGTGTGTGAAGTCTTAGAATGGAGGTGTGTGAAGTCATAGAATGGAGTTTTGTGAATTCACAGAATGGAGGAGTGTGAAGTCAGAATGGTGGAGTGTGGAGTCTTAGAATGGAGGTCTGTGAGGTTAGAATGGAGGTGTGTGAACTCATAGAATGGAGGTGTGTGAATTCACAATGGAGGTGTGTGAAGATATAGAATGGAGGTGTGTGAAGTCACAGAATGGAGGTGTGTGAAGTCATAGAATGGAAGTGTGTGAAGTCATAGAATGGATGTTTGTGAAGTAAGAATAAAGGTGTGTGAAGTCATAGAATGGAAGTGTATGAATTCACAGAATGGAGGTGTGTAGTCATAGAATGGAGGTGTGTTAAGTCACAGAATGGAGGTATGTGAAGTCAGAGAATGGAGGTGTGTGAACTCAGAATGGAGGTGTGTGAAGTCACAGAACGGAGATTTGTGAAGTCATAGAATGGAGGTGCGTGAAGTCATAGAATGGATGTTCCTGAAGTAAGAATGAAGGTGTGTGAAGTCACAGAATGGAGGTGTGTGAAGTCATACAATGGAGGTGTGTGAAGTCACAGAATGGAGGGGTGTGAATTCATAGAAGGGATTTGTGTGAAATCATAGAATTGAGGTGTGTGAAGTCACATAATGGAGGTGTGTGAAGTCACACAATGGAGGTGTGTGAAGACACAGAATGGAAGTGGGTGAACTCACAATGGAGGTGTGTGAAGTCACAGAATGGAGGTGTGTTCATTCATAGAAGGGAGGTGTGTGAAGTCATAGAATGGAGGTGTGTGAAGTCATAGAATGGAAGTGTGTGAAGTCAAAATGGAGGTGTGTGAAGTCAGAGAATGGAGGTGTGTGAAGTCACAGAATGGAGGTGTGTGAAGTAAAAATGGAGGTGTGAGAAGTCAAAGAATGGATGTATTTGAAGTCATAGAATGGAGGTGTATGAAGTCATGGAATGGAGGTGTGTGAAGTCACAGAGGGAGGTGTGTGATGTCACAGAATGGAGATGTGTGAACTCAGAATGGAGGTGTGGGAAGTCACAGAATGGAGGTTTGTGAAGTCATAGAATGGAGGTGTGTGAGGTCATAGAATGGATGTTTCTGAAGTAAGAATGAAGGTGTGTGAAGTCATCGAATGGAGGTGTGTGCAGTCATAGAATGGATATTTCTGAAGTAGGAATGAAGGTGTGTGAACTCATAGAATAGAGGTGTGTGACGTCACAATGGAAGTGTGTGAAGTCACAGAATGGAGGTGTGTGAAGTCATATATTGGAGGTGTGTGAAGTCAGAATGGAGGTGTGTGAAGTCACAGAATGGAGGTGTGTGAACTCAGAATGGAGGTGTTTGAAGTCATAGATGGAGGTGTGTGAAGTCACAGTATGGAGGTGTGTGAAATCATAGAATGGAATTTTGTGAATTCACAGAATGGAGCTGTGTGAAGGCAGAATGGAGGAGTGTGAAGTCATAGAATGGAGGTGTGTGAAGTCAGAATGGAGGTGTGTTAACTCATAGAATGGACGTGTGTGAAGTCACAATGGAGGTGTGTGAAGACATAGAATGGAGGTGTGTGAAGTCACAGAATGGAGGTGTGTGAAGTCATAGAATGGAGGTGTGTGAAGTCATAGAATGGAGGTGTGTGAAGTCAAAATGGAGGTGTGTGAACTCATAGAAGGAGGTGTGTGAAGTCACAGAATGGAGGTGTGTGAAGTCAAAATGGAGGTGTGTGAACTCATAGAATGGAGGTGTGTGAAGTCACAGAATGGAGGTGTGTGAAGTCAGAATGCAGGTGTGAAGTCATAGATTGGGGGTGGGTGAAGTCATAGAAGGGAGGAATGGGAAGTCATAGAATGTAGAAGTGTGAAGTCATAGAGTGGAGGTGAGTGAAGTCAAATATTCAAAGTCTGTGAAGTCATAGAATGGAGGTTTGTGAAGGCATAGAATGGAGGTGTGTGAAGTCACAGAATGCAGGTGTGTGAAGTCAGAATAGAGGTGTGCGAAGTCATAGAATGGAGGTGTGTGAAGTCAGAATGGAGCTGTGTGAAGTCATAGAATGGATTTGTGTGAAGTCAGAATGGAGGTGTGTGAACTCATATAATGTAGGTGTATGAAGTCACAATGGAGGTGTGTGAAGTCACAGAATGGATGTGTGTGAACTCAGAAAGGAGGTGTGAGAAGTCATAGAATGGAGGACTGTGAAGTCATAGAATGGAGGTGTGTGAAATCATAGAATGGAGGTGTGTGAAGTCACAGAATTGGGGTGTGTAAAGACAGAATGGAGGTGTGTGAAGTCAGATAATGGAGGTGTGTGAAGTCACAATGCAGGTGTGTGAACTCATAGAATGGAGGTGTGTGAAGTAACAATGTATGTTTCTGAAGTCATAGAATGGAGGTGTGTGAAGTCATAGAATGGAGGTGTGTGAAGTCATAGAATTGAAGTGTGTGAAGTCATAGAATGGAGGATTGTGAAGTAAGAATGGAGGTGTGTGAAGTCACCGAATGGAGTTGTGTGAGCTCAGAATGGAGGTGTGTGAAGTCAGAGAATGGAGGTGTTTGAAGTCATAGAATGAAGGTGTGTGAAGTCACAGAATGGAGGTATCTAAAGTCAGAATTGAGGTGTGAAGTCATAGAATAGAGGTGGGTGAAGTCATAGAAAGGAGGTGTGGGAAGTCATAGAATGGAGCAGTGTGAAGTCATAGAATGGAGGTGAGTGAACTCACAGTTTCGAGGTCTGTGAAGTCATAGAATGGAGGTGTGTGAAGTCAGAATGGAGGTATATGAAGTCATAGAATGGAGGTGTGTGAACTCATAGAATGGAGGTGTGTGTCGTCACAATGGAATTGTGTGAAGTCACAGAATGGAGGTATGTGAAGTCATATATTGGTGTGTGAAGTCAGAATGGAGGTGTGTGAAGTCACAGAATTGAGGTGTGTGAACTCAGAATGGAGGTGTGCGAAGTCATAGATGGAGGTGTGTGAAGTCATAGTGTGGAGGTGTGTGAAATCATTGAATGGAGTTTTGTGAATTCACAGAATGGAGGAGTGTGAACTCAGAAAGGCGGAGTGTGAAGTCATAGAATGGAGGTGTGTGAGGTTAGAATGGAGGTGTGTGAACTCATAGAATGGAGGTGTGTGAAGTCACAATGGAGGTGTGTGAAGACATAGAATGGAGGTGTGTGAAGTCACAGAATGGATGTGTGAAGTCATAGAATGGAGGTGTGTGAAGTCATAGAATGGATGTTTGTGAAGTAAGAATGAAGGTGTGTGAAGTCATAGAATGGAAGTGTGTGAAGTCACAGAATGGAGGTGTGTGAAGTCATAGAATGGAGCTGTGTGAATTCAGAATGGAGGTGTGTGAAGTCATCGAATGGAGGTCTGTGCAGTCATAGAATGGATGTTTCTGAAGTAGGAATGAAGGTGTGTGAAGTCATAGACTGGAGGTGTGTGAACTCAGATTGGAGGTGTGTGAAATCACAGAAAGCAGGTGTGTCAACTCAGAAACGAGGTGTGTGAAGTCATAGAATGGAGGTGTGTGAAGTCATAGAATCGAAGTGTGTGAAATCATAGAATGGAGGTGTGTGAAGTCAGAATGGAGATGTGTGAAGTCATAGAATGGAGGTGTGTGAAGTCACAATGCAGGTGTGTGAAGTCATAGAATAGAGGTGTGTGAAGTCATAGAATGGAGGTGGTGAAGTGACAGAATGGAGGTGTGTGAAGTCATAGAATGGAGGTGTGTGAAGTCACAGAATGGTGGTGTGTGAAGTCATAGAATGGAGGGCTGTGAAGTCATAGAATGGAGGTGTGGAAGTCAGAGAATGGAGGTGTGTGAACTCATAGAATGGAGGTGTGTGAAGTCACAGAATGGAGGTGTGTGAAGTCAGAATGGAGGTGTGAAGACATAGAATGGGGGTGGGTGAAGTCATGGAAAGGAGGAATGGGAAGTCATAGAATGGAGAAGTGTGAAGTCATAGAGTGGAGGTGAGTGCAGTCATAGAATGGATGTTTCTGAAGTAGGAATGAAGGTGTGTGAAGTCATAGAATGGAGGTGTGTGAAGTCAAAATGGAGATGTGTGAACTCAAAGAATGGAGGTGTGTGAACTCATAGAATGGAGGTGTGTGAAGTCATGGAATGGAGGTGTGTGAAGTCCAAGAATGGTGGTGTGTGAAGTCAAACAATGGAGGTGTGTGAAGTCACAGAATGGAGGTGTGTGAAGTCACAGAATGGAGGTGTGTGAAGTCACAGAATGGAGGTGTGTGAAGTCAAAATGGTGGTGTGTAAATTCACAAATGGAGGTGTGTGAAGTCAGAAGGCAGCTGAGTAAAGTGATAGAATGGAGGTGGATGAAGGCAGAATGGAAGTGTGTGAACTCGTAGAATGGAGGTGTGTGAAGTCAAAATGGAGGTGTGTGAAGTCATAGAATGGTGGTTTTTGATGTCAAAGAAGGGAGGTGTGTGAAGACATAGACTGTAGGTGTGTGAACTCAGATTGGAGGTGTGTGAAATCAGAGGAAGCAGGTGTGTCAACTCAGAAACGAGGTGTGTGAAGTCATAGAATGGAGGTGTGTGAAGTCAGAATGGAGATGTGTGAAGTCATAGAATGGAGGTGTGTGAAGTCAAAATGGAGGTGTGTGAACTCATAGAATGGAGGTGTGTGAAGTCACAGAATGGAGGTGTGTGAAGTCAGAATGGAGGTGTGAAGTCAAAGATTGGGGGTGGGTGAAGTCATGGAAAGGAGGAATGGGAAGTCATAGAATGGAGGTGTGTGAAGTCATAGAATGGATGTTTGTGAAGTAAGAATGAAGGTGTGTGAAGTCATAGAATGGAAGTGTGTGAAGTCACAGAATGGAGGTGTGTGAAGTCATAGAATGGAGCTGTGTGAATTCAGAATGGAGGTGTGTGAAGTCATCGAATGGAGGTCCGTGCAGTCATAGAATGGATGTTTCTGAAGTAGGAATGAAGGTGTGTGAAGTCATAGAATGGAGGTGTGTGAAGTCAAAATGGAGGTGTGTGAACTCAAAGAATGGAGGTGTGTGAAGTCATGGAATGGAGGTGTGTGAAGTCCAAGAATGGAGGTGTGTGAAGTCAAACAATGGAGGTGTGTGAAGTCACAGAATGGAGGTGTGTGAAGTCACAGAATGGAGGTGTGTGAAGTCACAGAATCGAGGTGTGTGAAGTCAAAATGATGGTGTGTAAATTCACAAATGGAGGTGTGTGAAGTCAGAAGGCAGCTGAGTGAAGTCATAGAATGGAGGTGGGTGAAGGCAGAATGGAAGTGTGTGAACTCGCAGAATGGAGGTGTGTGAAGTCAAAATGGAGGTGTGTGAAGTCATAGAATGGTGGTTTTTGATGTCAAAGAAGGAAGGCGTGTGAAGTCATAGACTGGAGGTGTGTGAACTCAGATTGGAGGTGTGTGAAATCACAGAAAGCAGGTATGTCAACTCAGAAACGAGGTGTGTGAAGTCATAGAATGGAGGTGTGTGAAGTCATAGAATCGAAGTGTGTGAAATCTTAGAATGGAGGTGTGTGAAGTCAGAATGGAGATGTGTGAAGTCATAGAATGGAGGTGTGTGAAGTCACAATGCAGGTGTGTGAACTCATAGAATTGAGGTGGGTGAAGTCACAATGCAGGTGTGTGAAGTCATAGAATGGAGGTGTGTGAAGTCATAGAATGGAGGTGGTGAAGTGACAGAATGGAGGTGTGTGAAGTCATAGAATGGAGGTGTGTGAAGTCACAGAATGGTGGTGTGTGAAGTCATAGAATGGAGGGCTGTGAAGTCATAGAATGGAGGTGTGTTAAGTCATAGAATGGAGGTGTGGAAGTCAGAGAATGGAGGTGTGTGAACTCATAGAATGGAGGTGTGTGAAGTCACAGAATGGAGGTTTGTGAAGTCAGAATGGAGGTGTGAAGTCATAGAATGGGGGTGGGTGAAGTCATGGAAAGGAGGAATGGGAAGTCATAGAATGGAGAAGTGTGAAGTCATAGAGTGGAGGTGAGTGAAGTCAAACATTCAAAGTCTGTGAAGTCATAGAATGGAGGTTTGTGAAGTCAGAATGGAGGTGTATGAACTGATAGAATGGAGGTGTGTGAAGTCACAATGGAGGTGTGTGAAGTCATAGAATGGAGGTGTGTGAAGTCATAGAATGGAGGTGTGTGAAGTCATAGATTGGAAGCGTGTGAAGTCATAGAATGGAGGTGTGTGAAGTCATAGATTGAAGGTCTGGGGAAGTCATAGTATGGAGATGTGTGAAGTCAGAGAATGGAGGTGTGTGAAGTCACAGAATGGAGTTGTGTGAAGTCACAATGGAGGTGTGTGAAGTCATAGGATTGAGGTGTGTGAAATCAAAGAATGGAGGTTTGTGAAGTCATAGAATGGATTGTGTGTGAAATCACAGAATGGAGTTGTGTGAAGTCACAGAATGGAGGTGTGTAAAGTCACAGAGTGGACGTGTGTGAAGTCACAGAATGGAGGTTTGTGAAGTCATAGAATGGAGGTGTGTGAAGTCACAGAATACAGGTGTGTGAAGTCAGAATAGAGGTGTGCGAAGTCATAGAATGGAGGTGTGTGAAGTCAGAATGGAGCTGTGTGAAGTCATAGAATGGATTTGTGTGAAGTCAGAATGGAGGTGTGTGAACTCATATAATGTAGGTGTATGAAGTCACAATGGGGGTGTGTGAAGTCACAGAATGGATGTGTGTGAACTCAGAAAGGAGGTGTGAGAAGTCATAGAATGGAGGTCTGTGAAGTCACAGAGTGGAGGTGTGTGAAATCATAGAATGGAGGTGTGTGAAGTCACAGATTGAGGTGTGAGAAGACAGAATGGAGGTGTGTGAAGTCAGAATGGAGGTGTGTGAAGTCAGATAATGGAGGTGTCTGAAGTCACAATGCAGGTGTGTGAACTCATAGAATGGAGGTGTGTGAAGTAACAATGTATGTTTCTGAAATCATAGAATGGAGGTGTGTGAATTCATAGAATGGACGTGTATGAAGTCAAACAATGGAACTGTGTGAAGTCATAGAATGGAGGTGTATGAAATCACAAAATGGAGGTGTGTGTAGTCACAGAGTGGAGGTGTGTAAAGTCACAGAGTGGAGGTGTGTGAAGTCTCAGAATGGAGGAGTGTGAAGTCATAGAATGGAGGTGTTTGAAGTCATAGAATGTTGGTTTTTGAAGTCACAGCATGGAGGTGTGTGAAGTCATAGAATGGAGGTGTATGAATTCATAGAATGGAGGTGTGTGAAGTCACAGAATGGAGGTGTGTGAACACATAGAATGGAGGAGTGTGAAGTCATAGAATGGAGGTGTGTGAAGTCACAGATGGAGGTGTGTGAAGTCACAGAATGGAGGTGTGTGAAGTCACAGAATGGAGGTGTGTGAACCCAGAATGGAGCTGTGTGCATTCAGAGAAGGGAGGTTTGTGAAGTCATAGAATGGATATATCTGAAGTAAGAATGAAGGTGTGTGAAGTCATAGAATGGAGGTATGTGAAGTCAAAATGGAGGTGTGTGAAGTCAAACAATGGAGGTGTGTGAAGTCACAGAATGGAGGTGAGTGAAGTCACAGAATGGAAGTGTGTGAAGTCAAAATGGAGGTGTGTGAAGTCAAAGAATGGACGTGTGTGAAGTCAAAATTGTGGTATGTGAAATCACAAATGCAGGTGTGTGAAGTCACAGAATGGAGGTGTGTGAAGTCACAATGGAGGTGTGTGAAGTCAAAGAATGGATGTGTGTGAAATCATAGAATGGAGGTGTGAAGTCATGGAATGGAGGTTTGTGAAGTCCAATATTGGAAGTGTGTGAAGTTACAGAATTGAGGTGTGTGAAGTCACAGTATGTAGGTGTGTGAAATCAGAGAATGGTGGTGTGTGAAGTCAGAATGCAGGTGTGTGAAGTCATAGAATGGAGGTGTGTGAAGTCATAGAATGGAAGTGTGTGAAGTCATAGATTGGAAGCTTGTGAAGTCATAGAATGGAGGTGTGTGAAGTCATAGATTGAAGGTGTGGGGAGGTGATAGAATGGAGGTGTGTGAAGTCGTAGAATGGAGGTCTGTGAAGTCACAGATTGGAAGCGTGTGAAGTCACAGAAAGGAGGTGTGTTAAGTCACAGAATGGAGTTGTGTGAAGTCACAATGGAGGTGTGTGAAGTCATAGAATGGATTGTGTGTGAAATCACAGAAAGGAGATGTGTGACGTCACAGTATGGAGGTGTGTAAAGTCACAGAGTGGAGGTGTGTGAAGTCACAGAATGGAGGTTTGTGAAGTCATAGATTGGAGGTGTGTGAAGTCACAGAATGTAGGTGTGTGAAGTCAGAATAGAGGTGTGCGAAGTCATAGAATGGAGGTGTGTGAAGTCAGAATGGAGCTGTGTGAAGTCATAGAATGTATGTGTGTGAAGTCAGAATGGAGGTGTTTGAACTCATAGAATGGAGGTGTATGAAGTCAATGGAGGTGTGTGAAGTCACAGAATGGATGTGTGTGAACTCAGAAAGGAGGTGTGTGAAGTCATAGAATGGAGGTGTGTGAAGTCATAGAATGGAGGTGTGTGAAATCATAGAATGGAGGTGTGTGAAGTCACAGAATTGAGGTGTGTGATGTCAGAATGGAGGTGTGTTAAGTCAGAATGGAGGTGTGTGAAGTCAGATAATGGAGGTGTGTGAAGTCACAATGAAGGTGTGTGAACTCATAGAATGGAGGTGTGTGAAGTAACAATGTAGGTTTCTGAAGTCATAGAATGGAGGTGTGTGAAGTCATACAATGGAGGTGTGTGAAGTCACAGAATGGAGGTGTGTGATGTCATAGAATGGAGGTGTGTGCAGTCACAGAATGGTTGTGTGTGAAGGCATAGAAAGGAGGTGTGTGAAGTCATAGAATGGAGGTGTGTGAAGTCACAGAATGGACGTGTGTGAAGTCACAGTATGGAGGTGTGTGAACTCAGATTTGAGGTGTGTGAAATCACAGAATGGAGGTGTGTGAAGTCATAGAAGGAGGTGTGTGAAGTCACAGAATGGAGGTGTGTGAAGACAGAGAATGGAGGTGTATGAACTCAGAGTGGAGGTGTGTGATGTCACAGAATGGAGGTGTGTGAAGTCGTAGAATGGAAGTGTGTGAAGTAATAGAATGGAGGTGTGTGAAGTCATAGAATGGATGTTGCTGAAGTAAGAATGAAGGTGTGTGAAGTCATAGAATGGAGGTGTCTGAAGTCATAGAATGGATGTTGCTGAAGTAAGAATGAAGGTGTGTGAACTCATAGAATGGAGGTGTATGAACTCATAGAATGGAGGTGTGTGAATTCATGGAACGGAGGTGTGTGAAGTCAAAGAATGCAGGGGTATGATGTCAAACAATGGAAGTGTGTGAAGTCATAGAATGGAGGTGTGTGAAGTCTTAGAATGGAGGTGTGTGAAGTCATAGAATGGAGGTGTGTGAAGTCACAGAAGGGAGGTGTTTGAAGTCAAAGAATGGAGGTCTGTAAAGTCACAGAGTGGAGGTGTGTGAAGGCACAGAATGGAGGGGTGTGAAGTCAAAGAATGGAGGAATGTGAAGTCACAGAATGGAGATGTGTGAAGTCAGAATAGAGGTGTGCGAAGTCATAGAATGGAGGTGTGTGAAGTCAGAACGGAGCTGTGTGAACTCATAGAATGTAGGTGTGTGAAGTCACAATGGAGATGTGTGAAGTCATAGAATGGTGGTTTTTGAAGTCACAGAATGGAGGTGTGTGAAGTCATAGAATGGAGGTGTGTGAAGTCAGATTGTAGGTATGTGAAGTCACAGAATGGAGGTGTGTCAACTCAGAAATCAGGTATGTAAAGTCATAGAATGGAGGTGTGTGAAGTCACAGAATTGAGGTGTGTGAAGTCAGAATGGAGTTGTGTGAATTTAGAATGTAGGTGTGTGAAGTCATAGAATGGAGGTGTGTGAAGTCATAGAATGGAGGTGTGTGAAGTCACAATGGAGGTGAGTGAATTCACAGAATGGAGGTGTGTGAAGTCCTAGAATGGAGGTGTGTGACGTCATAAATGTTGGTGTGTGAAGTCACAGAAGGCAGGTGTGTGAAGTTACAGAATAGAGTTGTGTGAAGTCAAAATGTAGGTGTGTGAATTCATAGAATGGACGTGTATGAAGTCAAACAATGGAACTGTGTGAAGTCATAGAATGGAGGTGTGTGAAATCACAAAATGGAGGTGTGTGTAGTCACAGAGTGGAGGTGTGTAAAGTCACAGAGTGGAGGTGTGTGAAGTCTCAGAATGGAGGAGTGTGAAGTCATAGAATGGAGGTGTTTGAAGTCATAGAATGTTGGTTTTTGAAGTCACAGCATGGAGGTGTGTGAACTCATAGAATGGAGGTGTGTGAAGTCATAGAATGGAGGTGTGTGAAGTCACAGAATGGAGGTGTGTGATCTCATAGAATGGAGGAGTGTGAAGTCATAGAATGGAGGTGTGTGAAGTCACAGATGGAGGTGTGTGAAGTCACAGAATGGAGGTGTGTGAAGTCACAGAATGGAGGTGTGTGAACCCAGAATGGAGGTGTGTGCATTCAGAGAAGGGAGGTTTGTGAAGTCATAGAATGGATATATGTGAAGTAAGAATGAAGGTGTGTGAAGTCATAGAATGGAGGTATGTGAAGGCAAAATGGAGGTGTGTGAAGTCAAACAATGGAGGTGTGTGAAGTCACAGAATGGAGGTGACTGAAGCCACAGAATGGAAGTGTGTGAAGTCAAAATGGAGGTGTGTGAAGTCAGAGAATGGAGGTGTGTGAAGTCAAAGAATGGACGTGTGTGAAGTCAAAATTGTGGTATGTGAAATCACAAATGCAGGTGTGTGAAGTCACAGGATGGAGGTGTGTGAAGTCACAATGGAGGTGTGTGAAGTCAAAGAATGGATGTGTGTGAAGTCATAGAATGGAGGTGTAAGAAGTCATGGAATGGAGGTGTGTGAAGTCAATTATTGGAAGCGTGTGAAGTTACAGAATTGAGGTGTGTGAAGTCATAGTATGTAGGTGTGTGAAATCAGAGAATGGAGGTGTGTGAAGTCAGAATGCAGGTGTGTGAAGTCATAGAATGGAGGTGTGTGAAGTCATAGAATGGAGGTGTGTGAAGTCATAGATTGGAAGCTTGTGAAGTCATAGAATGGAGGTGTGTGAAGTCATAGATTGAAGGTGTGGGGAGGTCATAGAATGGAGCTGTGTGAAGTCGTAGAATGGAGGTCTGTGAAGTCACAGATTGGAAGCGTGCGAACTCACAGAAAGGAGGTGTGTGAAGTCACAGAATGGAGTTGTGTGAAGTCACAATGGAGGTGTGTGAAGTCATTGAATGGATTTTGTGTGAAATCACAGAATGGAGATGTGTGAAGTCAGAATAGAGGTGTGCGAAGTCATAGAATGGAGGTGTGTGAAGTCAGAATGGAGGTGTTTGAACTCATAGAATGGAGGTGTATGAAGTCACAATGGAGGTGTGTGAAGTCACAGAATGGATGTGTGTGATGTCAGAATGGAGGTGTGTGAAGTCAGAATGGAGGTGTGTGAAGTCAGATAATGGAGGTGTGTGAAGTCACAATGTAGGTTTCTGAAGTCATAGAATGGAGGTGTGTGAAGTCACAGAATGGAGGTGTGTGATGTCATAGAATGGAGGTGTGTGAAGTCAGAATGGAGCTGTGTGAAGTCATAGAATGGATGTGTGTGAAGTCAGAATGGAGGTGTGTGAACTCATAGAATGGAGGTGTATGAAGTCACAATGGAGGTGTGTGAAGTCACAGAATGGATGTGTGTGAACTCAGAAAGGAGGTGTGTGAAGTCATAGAATGGAGGTCTGTGAAGTCATAGAATGGAGGTGTGTGAAATCATAGAATGGAGGTGTGTGAAGACACAGAATTGAGGTGTGTGATGTCAGAATGGAGGTGTGTGAAGTCAGAATGGAGGTGTGTGAAGTCAGATAATGGAGGTGTGTGAAGTCACAATGAAGGTGTGTGAACTCATAGAATGGAGTTGTGTGAAGTAACAATGTAGGTTTCTGAAGTCATAGAATGGAGGTGTGTGAAGTCATAGAATGGAGGTGTGTGAAGTCACAGAATGGAGGTGTGTGATGTCATAGAATGGAGGTGTGTGCAGTCACAGAATGGAGGTGTGTGAAGGCATAGAAAGGAGGTGTGTGAAGTCGTAGAATGGAGGTGTGTGAAGTCACAGAATGGAGGTGTGTGAAGTCACAGTATGGAGGTGTGTGAACTCAGATTTGATGTGTGTGAAATCACAGAATGGAGGTGTGTGAAGTCATAGAAGGAGGTGTGTGAAGTCACAGAATGGAGGTGTGTGAAGACACAGAATGTAGGTGTATGAACTCAGAGTAGAGGTGTGTGAAGTCACAGAATGGAGGTGTGTGAAGTCATAGAATGGAAATGTGTGAAGTCATAGAATGGAGTTGTGTGAAGTCATAGAATAGATGTTGCTGAAGTAAGAATGAAGGTGTGTGAAGTCATACAATGGAGGTGTCTGAAGTCATAGAATGGATGTTGCTGAAGTAAGAATGAAGGTGTGTGAACTCATAGAATGGAGGTGTATGAACTCATAGAATGGAGGTGTGTGAATTCATGGAACGGAGGTGTGTGAAGTCAAAGAATGGAGGTGTATGATGTCAAACAATGGAAGTGTGTGAAGTCATAGAATGGAGGTGTGTGAAGTCTTAGAATGGAGGTGTGTGAAGTCATAGAATGGAGTTTTGTGAATTCACAGAATGGAGGAGTGTGAAGTCAGAATGGTGGAGTGTGGAGTCTTAGAATGGAGGTCTGTGAGGTTAGAATGGAGGTGTGTGAACTCATAGAATGGAGGTGTGTGAATTCACAATGGAGGTGTGTGAAGATATAGAATGGAGGTGTGTGAAGTCACAGAATGGAGGTGTGTGAAGTCATAGAATGGAAGTGTGTGAAGTCATAGAATGGATGTTTGTGAAGTAAGAATAAAGGTGTGTGAAGTCATAGAATGGAAGTGTATGAATTCACAGAATGGAGGTGTGTAGTCATAGAATGGAGGTGTGTTAAGTCACAGAATGGAGGTATGTGAAGTCAGAGAATGGAGGTGTGTGAACTCAGAATGGAGGTGTGTGAAGTCACAGAACGGAGATTTGTGAAGTCATAGAATGGAGGTGCGTGAAGTCATAGAATGGATGTTCCTGAAGTAAGAATGAAGGTGTGTGAAGTCACAGAATGGAGGTGTGTGAAGTCATACAATGGAGGTGTGTGAAGTCACAGAATGGAGGGGTGTGAATTCATAGAAGGGATTTGTGTGAAATCATAGAATTGAGGTGTGTGAAGTCACATAATGGAGGTGTGTGAAGTCACACAATGGAGGTGTGTGAAGACACAGAATGGAAGTGGGTGAACTCACAATGGAGGTGTGTGAAGTCACAGAATGGAGGTGTGTTCATTCATAGAAGGGAGGTGTGTGAAGTCATAGAATGGAGGTGTGTGAAGTCATAGAATGGAAGTGTGTGAAGTCAAAATGGAGGTGTGTGAAGTCAGAGAATGGAGGTGTGTGAAGTCACAGAATGGAGGTGTGTGAAGTAAAAATGGAGGTGTGAGAAGTCAAAGAATGGATGTATTTGAAGTCATAGAATGGAGGTGTATGAAGTCATGGAATGGAGGTGTGTAAAGTCACAGAGGGAGGTGTGTGATGTCACAGAATGGAGATGTGTGAACTCAGAATGGAGGTGTGGGAAGTCACAGAATGGAGGTTTGTGAAGTCATAGAATGGAGGTGTGTGAGGTCATAGAATGGATGTTTCTGAAGTAAGAATGAAGGTGTGTGAAGTCATCGAATGGAGGTGTGTGCAGTCATAGAATGGATATTTCTGAAGTAGGAATGAAGGTGTGTGAACTCATAGAATAGAGGTGTGTGACGTCACAATGGAAGTGTGTGAAGTCACAGAATGGAGGTGTGTGAAGTCATATATTGGAGGTGTGTGAAGTCAGAATGGAGGTGTGTGAAGTCACAGAATGGAGGTGTGTGAACTCAGAATGGAGGTGTTTGAAGTCATAGATGGAGGTGTGTGAAGTCACAGTATGGAGGTGTGTGAAATCATAGAATGGAATTTTGTGAATTCACAGAATGGAGCTGTGTGAAGGCAGAATGGAGGAGTGTGAAGTCATAGAATGGAGGTGTGTGAAGTCAGAATGGAGGTGTGTTAACTCATAGAATGGACGTGTGTGAAGTCACAATGGAGGTGTGTGAAGACATAGAATGGAGGTGTGTGAAGTCACAGAATGGAGGTGTGTGAAGTCATAGAATGGAGGTGTGTGAAGTCATAGAATGGAGGTGTGTGAAGTCAAAATGGAGGTGTGTGAACACATAGAATGGAGGTGTGTGAAGTCACAGAATGGAGGTGTGTGAAGTCAAAATGGAGGTGTGTGAACTCATAGAATGGAGGTGTGTGAAGTCACAGAATGGAGGTGTGTGAAGTCAGAATGCAGGTGTGAAGTCATAGATTGGGGGTGGGTGAAGTCATAGAAGGGAGGAATGGGAAGTCATAGAATGTAGAAGTGTGAAGTCATAGAGTGGAGGTGAGTGAAGTCAAATATTCAAAGTCTGTGAAGTCATAGAATGGAGGAGTGTGAAGTTACAATGCAGGTGTGTGAACTCATAGAATGGAGATGTGTGAAGTCACAGAATGGAGGTGTGTGAAGTCATAGAATGGAGCTGTGTGAAGTCCTAGAATGGAGGTGTGTGAAGTCATAGAATGGAGGTGTGTGAAGTCATAGAATGGACGTTTGTGAACTCATAGAATGGAGGTCTGTAAAGTCATAGAATGGATGTTTTTGAAGTAAGAATGTAGGGGTGTGAAGTCATAGAATGGAGGTGTGTGCAATCAAAATGGTGGTATGTGAACTCATAGAATGGATGTGTGTGAACTGATAGAGTGGAGGTGTGTGAAGTCATGGAATGGAGGTGTGTGAAATCAAAGAATGGAGGTGTGTGAAGTCAAACAATGGAGGTGTGCGAAGTCACAGAATGGAGGTGTGTTAAGTCACAGAACGGAGGTGTGTGAACTCAGAATGGAGGTGTGTGAAGTCCCAGAATGGAGGTGTGGGAAGTCATAGAATGGAGTTGTGTGAAGTCACAGAATGGAGATGTGTGAATTCATAGAATCGAGGTGTTGAAGTCATAGAATGGAGGTGTGTGAAGTCACATAATGGAGGTGTGTGAAGTCACAGAATGGAGATGTGTGAAGTCACAGAATGGAGGTGTGTGAACTCACAATGGAGGTGTGTGAAGTCAAAGAATGGAGGTGTGTGAAGTCATAGAATTGAAGTGTGTGAAGTCATAGAATGAAGGTGTGTGAAGCCAGAATTTAGGTGTGTGAAGACACAGAATTGAGGTGTGTGAACTCAGAATGAAGGTGTGTGAAGTCAAAGAATGGAGGTTTGTGAAGTCATAGAATGGAGGTGTATGAAGTCATAGAATGGAGGTTTCTGAAGAAGAATGGAGGTGTGTGAAGTCATAGAATGGAGGTGTGTGAAGTGAAAATGGAGGTGTGTGAACTCATAAAAAGGAGATGAGTAAAGTCATGGAAAGGAGGTGTGTGAAGTCCAAAAATGGAGGTGTGTGAAGTCAAACAATGGTGGTGTGTGAAGTCACAGAATGAAGGTGTGTGAAGTCAAAGAATGGAAGTGTGTGAAGTAAAAATGGAGGTGTGTGAAGTCATAGAATGGAGGTGTGTGAAGTCACAGAATGGAGGTGTGGGAAGTCATCGAAAGGAGGTGTGTGAAGTGATGGAATGGAGGTGTGTGATGTCAGAGAATGGCGGTGTGTGAAGTCAGAATGTAGTTGTGTGAAGTCATAGAATGTAGGTGTGTGAAGTCAGAATGGAGGTGCGAAGTCATAGAATGGAGGTGTGTGAAGTCAGAATGGAGGTGTGTGAAGTCATAGAATGAAGGTGTGTGAACTCACAATGGAGATGTGTGAAGTCAAAGAATGGAGGTGTGTGAAGTCAAAGAATGGAAGTGGGTGAAGTCATAGAATGGAGGTGTGTGAAGTCATAGAATGGAGGTGTGTGAAGTCATAGAATGGAGGTGTGTGAAGTCACAGAATTGATGTTTGTGAAGTCAGAATGGAGGTGTGTGAAGTGAAAATGGAGGTTTGTGAAGTCATAGAATGGAGGTGTGTGAAGTCGTAGAATGGATGTGTGTGAAGTCACAGAATTGATGTTTGTGAAGTCAGAATGGAGGTGTGTGAACTCACAATGGAGGTGTGTGAAGTCAAAGAATGGAGGTGTGTGAAGTCACAGAATTGATGTTTGTGAAGTCAGAATGGAGGTGTGTGAAGTCAGAATGGAGGGGTGTGAAGTCATAGAATGGAGGTGTGTGAAGTCACAATGCAGGTGTGTGAACTCATAGAATGGAGGTGTGTGAAGTCACAGAATGGAGGTGTGTGAAGTCATAGAATGGAGGTGTGTGAAGTCATAGAATGGAGGTGTGTGAAGTCATAGAATGGAGGTGTGTGAAGTCATAGAATGGAGGTTTGTGAAGTCATAGAATGGAGGTGGGTGAATTCATACAATGGATGTTCCTGAAGTAAGAATGTAGGTGTGTGAAGACATAGAATGGAGGTGTGTGAAGTCAAAATTGTGGTGTGTGAACTCATAGAATGGATGTGTGTGAACTGATAGAGTAGAGGTGTGTGAAGTCATGGAATGGAGGTGTGTGAAGTCAAAGAATGGAGGTGTGTGAAGTCAAACAATGGAGGTGTGCGAAGTCACAGAATGGAGGTGTGTGAAGTCACAGAATGGAAGTGTGTGAAGTCAAAATGGAAGAGTGTGAAGTCACAGAATGGAGGTGTGTGAAGTCACAGAATGGAGATGTGTGAAGTCAAAATGGTGGTGTGTAACGTCACAAATGGAGGTGTGTGAAGTCACAGAATGTATGTGTGTGAACTCAAAATGGAGGTGTGTGAAGTCAAAGAATGGAGGTGTGCGAAGTCAAAGAATATAGGTGTGTGAAGTCATACAATGGAGGTGTGTGAAGTCATAGAATGGAGGTGAGTGAAATCATAGAATGAAGGTGTGTGAAGTCACGGAATGAAGGTGTGTTAAGTCACAGAACGGAGGTGTGGGAAGTCATAGAATGGAGTTGTGTGAAGTCACAGAATGGAGATGTGTGAATTTTTAGAATGGAGGTGTGTGAAGTCATAGAATGGAGGTGTGTGAAGTCACAGAATGGAGGTGTGTGAAGTCAAAGAATGGAGGTTTGTGAAGTCACAGAATGGAGGTGTGTGAACTCACAATGGAGGTGTGTGAAGTCAAAGAATGGAGGTGTGTGAAGTCATAGAATGGAAGTGTGTGAACTCATAGAATGGAGGTGTGTGAAGCCAGAATTGAGGTGTGTGAAGTCACAGAATTGAGGTGTGTGAACTCAGAATGGAGGTGTGTGAAGTCACAGAATGAAGGTTTGTGAAATCATAGAATGGAGGTGTGTGAAGTCATAGAACGGATGTTTCTGAAGTAGAATAAAGGTGTGTGAAGTCATAGAATGGAGGTGCGTGAAGTCATACAATGGATGTTTGTGAAGTAAGAATGAAGGTGTGTTAAGTCATAGAATGGAGGTGTGTGAAGGCACAGAATTGAGCTGTGTGAAGTCATGGAATGGAGCAGTGTGAAGTCAGAATGGAGGTGTGTGAAGTCATAGAATGGAGGTGTGTGAACTCACAATGGGGTTGTGTGAAGTCGAAGAATGGTGGTGTGTGAAGTCAAAGAATGGAAGTGTGTGAAGTCATAGAATGGAGGTGTGTGAAGTCATAGAATGGAGGTGTGTGAAGTCCTAGAATGGAGATGTGTGAAGTCACAGAATTGATGTTTGTGAGGTCAGAATGGAGGTGTGTGAAGTCAGAATGGAGGTTTGTGAAGTCAGAGAATGGATGTGTGTGAAGTCATAGAATGGAGGTGTGTGAAGTCATAGAATGGAGGGGTGTGAAGTCACAGAATTGATGTTTGTGAAGTCAGAATGGAGGTGTGTGAACTCACAATGGAGGTGTGTGAAGTCAAAGAATGGAGGTGTGTGAAGTCACATAATTGATGTTTGTGAAGTCAGAATGGAGGTGTGTGAAGTCAGAATGGAGGTGTGTGAAGTCATAGAATGGAGGAGTGTGAAGTCACAATGCAGGTGTGTGAACTCATAGAATGGAGATGTGTGAAGTCACAGAATGGAGGTGTGTGAAGTCATAGAATGGAGGTGTGTGAAGTCCTAGAATGGAGGTGTGTGAAGTCATAGAATGGAGGTGTGTGAAGTCATAGAATGGACGTTTGTGAACTCATAGAATGGAGGTCTGTAAAGTCATAGAATGGATGTTTGTGAAGTCAGAATGGAGGTGTGTGAACTCATAGAATGGAGGTGTATGAAGTCACAATGGAGGTGTGTGAAGTCACAGAATGGATGTGTGTGAACTCAGAAAGGTGGTGTGTGAAGTCATAGAATGGAGGTCTGTGAAGTCATAGAATGGAGGTGTGTGAAATCATAGAATGGAGGTGTGTGAAGTCACAGAATTGAGGTGTGTGAAGTCAGAATGGAGGTGTGTGAAGTCAGAATGGAGGTGTGTGAAGTCAGAATGGAGGTGTGTGAAGTCAGATAATGGAGGTGTGTGAAGTCACAGTGAACGTGTGTGAACTCATAGAATGGAGGTGTGTGAAGTAACAATGTAGGTTTCTGAAGTCATAGAATGGAGGTGTGTGAAGTCATAGAATGGAGGTGTGTGAAGTCAAAGAATGGAGGTGTGTGATGTCATAGAATGGAGGTGTGTGCAGTCACAGAATGGAGGTGTGTGAAGGCATAGAAAGGAGGTGTGTGAAGTCATAGAATGGAGGTGTGTGAAGTCACAGAATGGAGGTGTGTGAAGTCACAGTATGGAGGTGTGTGAACTCAGATTTGAGGTGTGTGAAATCACAGAATGGAGGTGTGTGAAGTCATAGAAGGAGGTGTGTGAAGTCACAGAATGGAGGTGTGTGAAGACACAGAATGGAGGTGTGTGAATTCAGAGTGGAGGTGTGTGAAGTCACAGAATGGAGGTGTGTGAAGTCATAGAATGGAAGTGTGTGAAGTCATAGAATGGAGGTGTGTGAAGTCATAGAATGGATGTTGCTGAAGTAAGAATGAAGGTGTGTGAAGTCATAGAATGGAGGTGTCTGAATTCATAGAATTGATGTTGCTGAAGTAAGAATGAAGGTTTGTGAACTCATAGAATGGAGGTATGTGAACTCATAGAATGGAGGTGTGTGAATTCATGGAACGGAGGTTGGTGATGTCAAGGAATGGAGGTGTATGATGTCAAACAATGGAAGTGTGTGAAGTCATAGAATTGAGGTTTGTGAAGTCTTAGAATGGAGGTGTGTGAAGTCATAGAATGGAGGTGTGTAAAGTCACAGAGTGGAGGTGTGTGAAGGCACAGAATGGAGGGGTGTGAAGTCAAAGAATGGAGGTATGTGAAGTCACAGAATGGAGGGGTGTGAAGTCAGAATAGAGGTGTACGAACTCATAGAATGGAGGTGTGTGAAGTCAGAATGGAGCTGTGTGAACTCATAGAATGGAGGTGTGTGAAGTCACAATGGAGATGTGTGAATTCATAGAATGGTGGTTTTTGAAGTCACAGAATGGATGTGTGTGAAGTCATAGAGTGGAGGTGTATGAAGTCAGATTGGAGGTATGTGAAGTCAAAGAATGCAGGTGTGTCAACTCAGAAATGAGGTATGTAAAGTCATAGAGTGGAGGTGTGTGAAGTCAAAGAATGGAGGTGTGTGAAGTCACAGAATGGAGCTGTGTGAAGTCAGAATGGAGGAGTGTGAAGTCATAGAATAGAAGTGTATGAAGTCAGAATGGAGGTGTGTGAACTCATAGAATGGACGTGTGTGAAGTCACAATGGAGGTGTGTGAAGACATAGAATGGAGGTGTGTGAAGACATAGAATGGAGGTGTGTGAAGTCATAGAATGGAGGTGTGTGAAGTCATAGAATGGAGGTTTCTGAAGTAAGAATGGAGGTGTGTGAAGTCATAGAACGGAGGTGTGTGAAGTCAAAATGGAGGTGTGTGAACTCATAGAATGGAGGTGTGTGAAGTCACAGAATGGAGGTGTGTGAAGTCAGAATGGAGGTGTGAAGTCAGAGAATGGGGGTGGGTGAAGTCATAGAAAGGAGGTGTGGGAAGTCATAGAATGGAGAAGTGTGAAGTCATAGAGTGGATGTGAGTGAAGTCACAGATTCGAAGTCTGTGAAGTCATAGAATGGAGGTTTTTGAAGTCAGAATGGAGGTGTGTGAACTCATAGAATGGAGATGTGTGAAGTCACAGAATGGAGGTGTGTGAAGTCATAGAATTGAGGTGTGTGAAGTCATAGAATGGAGGTGTGTGAAGTCACAGAATGGAGGTGTGTGAAGTCACGGAATGGAGGTGTGTGAAGTCCCAGAATGGAGGTGTGTGAACTCAGAATGGAGGTGTGACAAGTCACAGAATGGAGGTGTGTGAAGTCATAGAATGGAAGTGTGTGAAGTCATAGAATGGAGGTTTGTGAAGTAAGAATGGAGGTGTGTGAAGTCACGGAATGGAGGTGTGTGAAGTCCCAGAATGGAGGTGTGTGAACTCAGAATGGAGGTGTGTGAATTCACAGAATGGAGGTTTGTGAAGTCATAGAATGGAGTTGTGTGAGGTCATAGAATGGATGTTTCTGAAGTAAGAATGAAGGTGTGTGAAGTCATAGAATGGAGGTGTGTGAAGTCATAGAATGGAGGTGTGTGAAGTCACAGAATGGAGGTATCTGAAGTCAGAATGGAGGTGTGAAGTCATAGAATAGAGGTGGGTGAAGTCATAGAAAGGAGGTGTGGGAAGTCATAGAATGGAGCAGTGTGAAGTCATAGAGTGGAGGTGAGTGAAGTCACAGATTCGAGGTCTGTGAAGTCATAGAATGGAGGTGTGTGAAGTCAGAATGGAGGTGTGTGAAGTCACAAAAGGGAGGTTTGTGAACTCATAGAATGGAGGTGTGTGACGTAACAATGGAAGTGTGTGAAGTTACAGAATGGAGGTGTGTGAAGTTATACATTGGTGTGTGAAGTCAGAATGGAGGTATGTGAAATCAAAGAATGGAGGTGTGTGAACTCAGAATGGAGTTGTGTGAAGTCATAGATGGTGGTGTGTGAAGTCATAGTATGGAGGTGTGTGAAATCATAGAATGGAGTTTTGTGAATTCACAGAATGGAGGAGTGTGAAGTCAGGATGGCGTAGTGTGAAGTCTTAGAATGGAGGTCTGTGAGGTTAGAATGGAGGTGTGTGGACTCATAGAATATAGGTGTGTGAATTCACAATGGAGGTGTGTGAAGATATAGAATGGAGGTGTGTGAAGTCACAGAATGGAGGTGTGTGAAGTCATAGAATGGAAGTGTGTGAAGTCATAGAATGGATGTTTGTGAAGTAAGAAGGAAGGTGTGTGAAGTCATAGAATGGAAGTGTATGAAGTCACAGAATGGAGGTGTGTGAAGTCATAGAATGGAGGTGTGTTAAGTCACAGAATGGAGGTGTGTGAAGTCAGAGAATGGAGGTGTGTGAACTCAGAATGGAGGTGTGTGAAGTCACAGAACGGAGATTTGTGAAGTCATAGAATGGAGGTGCGTGAAGTCATAGAATGCATGTTTCTGAAGTAAGAATGAAGGTGTGTGAAGTCATAGAATGGAGGTGTGTGAAGTCAAAATGGAGGTGTGTGAAGTCATAGAATGGAGGTTTGTGAAGTCAAAAAGGTGGTGTGTAGAGTCACAAATGGAGGTTTGTGAACTCATAGAATGGAGGTGTGTGAAGTCTAAGAATGGAGGTGTGTGAAGTCATCGAATGGAGGTGTGCGAAGGCATGGAAGGGAGGTGTGTGAAGTCACAGAATGGACGTGTGTGAAGTCAGAATGGAGTTGTGAGAAGTCATAGAATGGAGGTGTGTGAGGTCAGAATGGAGGTGTGTGAAGTCATAGAATGGAGGTGTGTGACGTCAGAATGGAGGTGTGTGAACTCATAGAATGGAGGTGTGTGAAGTCACAATGGAGGTGTGTGAAGTCAGAGAATGGAGGTGTGTGAAGTCACAATATGGAGATGTGTGAAGTCATAGGATGGAGCTGTGTGAAGACAGATTGGAGGTGTGTGAAGTCACAGAATGGAGGTGTGTGAACTCAGAATGGAGGTGTGTGAAGTCAGAGAATGGAGGTATGTGAAGTCATAGAATGGAGGTGTGTGAAGTCAGAATGGAGTTGAATGAAGTCATAGAATGGAGGTGTGTGATGTCAGAATGGAGGTGTGTGAAGTCATAGAATGGAGGTGTGTGAAGTCAGAATGGAGGTGTGTGAACTCATAGAATGGAGGTGTGTGAAGTCACAATGAAGGTGTGTGAAGTCATAGGATGGAGGTGTGTGAAGTCACAGAATGGAGGTGTATGAAGTCATAGAATGGAGCTGTGTGAAGTCAGATTGGAGGTGTGTGAAGTCACAGAATGGAGGTGTGTGAACTCAGAATGGAGGTGTGTGAAGTCACAGAATGGAGGTGTGTGAAGTCATAGAATGGAGGTGTGTAAAGTCATACAATGGAGTTGTGTGAAGGCATAATATAGGTGTGTGAAGTCACAGAATTGTGGTGTGTGAAGTCACAGAATGGAGGTATGTGAAGTCATAGATTGGAGGTGTGTGAAGTCATAGAATGGAGGTGCGTGAAGTCATAGAATGGATGTTTGTGAAGTAAGAATGAAGGTGTGTTAAGTCATAGAATGGAGGTGTGTGAAGGCACAGAATGGAGCTGTGTGAAGTCATGGAATGGAGCTGTGTGAAGTCAGAATGTAGGTGTGTGAAGTCATAGAATGGAGGTGTGTGAACTCACAATGGAGTTGTGTGAAGTCGAAGAATGCTGGTGTGTGAAGTCAAAGAATGGAAGTGTGTGAAGTCATAGAATGGAGGTGTGTGAAGTCATAGAATGGAGGTGTGTGAAGTCCTAGAATGGAGATGTGTGAAGTCACAGAATTGATGTTTGTGAAGTCAGAATGGAGGTGTGTGAAGTCAGAATGGGGGTTTGTGAAGTCAGAGAATGGAGGTGTGTGAAGTCATAGAATGGAGGTGTGTGAAGTAATAGAATGGAGGTGTGTGAAGTCACAGAATTGATGTTTGTGTAGTCAGAATGGAGGTGTGTGAACTCACAATGGAGGTGTGTGAAGTCAAACAATGGAGGTGTGTGAAGTCACATAATTGATGTTTGTGAAGTCAGAATCGAGGTGTGTGAAGTCAGAATGGAGGTGTGTGAAGTCATAGAATGGAGGAGTGTGAAGTCACAATGCAGGTGTGTGAACTCATAGAATGGTGATGTGTGAAGTCACAGAATGGAGGTGTGTGAAGTCATAGAATGGAGGTGTGTGAAGTCCTAGAATGGAGGTGTGTGAAGTCATAGAATGGAGGTGTGTGAAGTCATAGAATGGACGTTTGTGAACTCATAGAATGGAGGTCTGTAAAGTCATAGAATGGATGTTTTTGAAGTAAGAATGTAGGGGTGTGAAGTCATAGAATGGAGGTGTGTGCAATCAAAATGGTGGTATGTGAACTCATAGAATGAATGTGTGTGAACTGATACAGTGGAGGTGTGTGAAGTCATGGAATGGAGGTGTGTGAAGTCAAAGAATGGAGGTGTGTGAAGTCAAACAATGGAGGTGTGCGAAGTCACAGAATGGAGGTTTGTGAAATCACAGAATGGAGGTTTGTGAAGTAAAAATGGTGGTGAGTAAAGTCACAAATGGAGGTGTGTGAAGTCACAGAATGTAGGTGTGTGAACTCAAAATGGAGGTGTGTGAAGTGAAAGAATGGAGGTGTGTGAAGTCATAGAATGAAGGTGTGTGAAGTCACAGAATGAAGGTGTGTTAAGTCACAGAACGGAGGTGTGTGAACTCAGAATGGAGGTGTGTGAAGTCCCAGAATGGAGGTGTGGGAAGTCATAGAATGGAGTTGTGTGAAGTCACAGAATGGAGATGTGTGAATTCATAGAATCGAGGTGTTGAAGTCATAGAATGGAGGTGTGTGAAGTCACATAATGGAGGTGTGTGAAGTCACAGAATGGAGGTGTGTGAAGTCACAGAATGGAGGTGTGTGAACTCACAATGGAGGTGTGTGAAGTCAAAGAATGAAGGTGTGTGAAGTCATAGAATTGAAGTGTGTGAAGTCATAGAATGAAGGTGTGTGAAGCCAGAATTGAGGTGTGTGAAGACACAGAATTGAGGTGTGTGAACTCAGAATGAAGGTGTGTGAAGTCAAAGAATGGAGGTTTGTGAAGTCATAGAATGGAGGTGTATGAAGTCATAGAATGGATGTTTCTGAAGTAGAATGGAGGTGTTTGAAGTCATAGAATGGAGGTGTGTGAAGTGAAAATGGAGGTGTGTGAACTCATAAAAAGGAGATGAGTGAAGTCATGGAAAGGAGGTGTGTGAAGTCCAAAAATGGAGGTGTGTGAAGTCAAACAATGGTGGTGTGTGAAGTCACAGAATGGAGGTGTGTGAAGTCAAAGAATGGAAGTGTGTGAAGTAAAAATGGAGGTGTGTGAAGTCACAGAATAGAGGTGTGTGAAGTCACAGAATGGAGGTGTGTGAAGTCATCGAAAGGAGGTGTGTGAAGCCATGGAAGGGAGGTGTGTGATGTCAGAGAATGGCGATGTGTGAAGTCAGAATGTAGTTGTGTGAAGTCATAGAATGTAGGTGTGTGAAGTCAGAATGGAGGTGTGCGAAGTCATAGAACGGAGGTGTGTGAAGTCAGAATGGAGGTGTGTGAAGTCATAGAATGGAGGTGTGTGAACTCTCAATGGAGGTGTGTGAAGTCAAAGAATGGAGGTGTGTGAAGTCAAAGAATGGAAGTGGGTGAAGTCATAGAATGGAGGTGTGTGAAGTCATAGAATGGAGGTGTGTGAAGTCATAGAATGGAGGTGTGTGAAGTCACAGAATTGATGTTTGTGAAGTCAGAATGGAGGTGTGTGAAGTGAAAATGGAGGTTGGTGAAGTCATAGAATGGAGGTGTGTGAAGTCGTAGAATGGATGTGTGTGAAGTCACAGAGTTGATGTTTGTGAAGTCAGAATGGAGGTGTGTGAACTCACAATGTAGGTGTGTGAAGTCAAAGAATGGAGGTGTGTGAAGTCACAGAATTGATGTTTGTGAAGTCAGAATGGAGGTGTGTGAAGTCAGAATGGAGGTGTGTGAAGTCATAGAATGGAGGTGTGTGAAGTCACAATGCAGGTGTGTGAACTCATAGAATGGAGGTGTGTGAAGTCACAGAATGGAGGTGTGTGAAGTCATAGAATGGAGGTGTGTGAAGTCATAGAATGGAGGTGTGTGAAGTCATAGAATGGAGGTGTGTGAAGTCATAGAATGGAGGTTTGTGAAGTCATAGAATGGAGGTGGGTGAATTCATACAATGGATGTTCCTGAAGTAAGAATGTAGGTGTGTGAAGACATAGAATGGAGGTGTGTGAAGTCAAAATGGTGGTGTGTGAACTCATAGAATGGATGTGTGTGAACTGATAGAGTAGAGGTGTGTGAAGTCATGGAATGGAGGTGTGTGAAGTCAAAGAATGGAGGTGTGTGAAGTCAAACAATGGAGGTGTGCGAAGTCACAGAATGGAGGTGTGTGAAGTCACAGAATGGAAGTGTGTGAAGTCAAAATGGAGGAGTGTGAAGTCACAGAATGGAGGTGTGTGAAGTCACAGAATGGAGGTGTGTGAAGTCAAAATGGTGGTGTGTAACGTCACAAATGGAGGTGTGTGAAGTCACAGAATGTATGTGTGTGAACTCAAAATGGAGGTGTGTGAAGTCAAAGAATGGATGTGTGCGAAGTCAAAGAATATAGGTGTGTGAAGTCATATAATGGAGGTGTGTGAAGTCATAGAATGGAGGTGAGTGAAATCATAGAATGAAGGTGTGTGAAGTCACAGAATGAAGGTGTGTTAAGTCACAGAACGGAGGTGTGGGAAGTCATAGAATGGAGTTGTGTGAAGTCACAGAATGGAGGTGTGTGAAGTCAAAGAATGGAGGTGTGTGAAGTCACAGAATGGAGGTGTGTGAACTCACAATGGAGGTGTGTGAAGTCAAAGAATGGAGGTGTGTGAAGTTGTAGAATGGAAGTGTGTGAACTCATAGAATGGAGGTGTGTGAAGCCAGAATTGAGGTGTGTGAAGTCACAGAATTGAGGTGTGTGAACTCAGAATGGAGGTGTGTGAAGTCACAGAATGAAGGTTTGTGAAATCATAGAATGGAGGTGTGTGAAGTCATAGAACGGATGTTTCTGAAGTAGAATAAAGGTGTGTGAAGTCATAGAATGGAGGTGTGTGAAGTCAAAATGTAGGTGTGCGAACTCATAAAATGGAGATGTGTGAAGTCATGGAATGGAGGTGTGTGAAGTCAAAGAATGGAAGTGTGTGAAGTCAAAATGGAGGTGTGTGAAGTAACAGAATGGAGGTGTGTGAAGTCACAAAATGTAGGTGTGTGAAGTCATAGAATGGAGGTGTGTGAAGTCACAGAATGGAGGTGTGTGAAGTCACAGAATGGAGGTGTGTGAAGTCAAAATGGAGGTGTGTGAACTCATAGAATGGAGGTTTGTGAAGTCAAAAATATGGTGTGTAGAGTCACAAATGGAGGTGTGTGAACTCATAGAATGGAGGTGTGTGAAGTCAAAGAATGGAGGTGTGTGATGTCATGGAATGGAGGTGTGTGAAGTCACAGATTGGAGGTGTGTGATGTCATAGAATGGAGTTGTGTGAAGTCATAGAATGGATGTTTCTGAATAAGAATGAATGTATTTGAAGTCATAGAATGGAGGTGTATGAAGTCAAAATGGAGGTGTGTGAACTCATAGAATGGAGGTCTGAGAACTCATAGAATGGAGGTGTGTGAAGTCAAGGAATAAAGCTGTGTGAAGTCAAAGAATGCATTGTGTGAAGTCAATCAATAAAGGTGTGTGAAGTCACAGAATGGAGGTGTGTGAAATCACAGAATGGAGGTGTGTGAAGTCATGGAAAGGAGGTGTGTGAAGTCACAGAATAGAGGTGTATGAAGTCCGAATGGAGTTGTGTGAAGTCATAGAATGGAGATGTGTGAAGTCACAAGGGAGGTGTGTGAAATCATAGAATGGAGGTGTGAGAAGTCATCGAATGGAGGTGTGTGAAGTCATGGAATGGATTAGTGTGACGTCATGGAATAGAGGTGTGTGAAGTCAGAGAATGGAGGTGTGTGAAGTAAGAATGGAGTTGTGTGAAGTCATAGAATGGAGGTGTGTGAAGTCACAAGGGAGGTGTGTGAAATCATAGAATGGAGGTGTGTGAAGTCACAGTATGCAGGTGTGTGAAGTCATAGAATGGAGCTGTGTGAAGTCAGATTGGAGGTGTGTGAAGTCACAGAATGGAGGTGTGTGAACTCAGAATGGAGGTGTGTGAAATCACAGAATGGAGGTGTGAAGTCACAGAATTGAGGTGTGTGAAGTCACAGACTGGAGGTGTGTGAAGTCATAGAATGGAGGTGTGTGAAGTCATAGAATGGAGGTGTGTGATCATAGAATGGATGTTTGTGAAGTAAGAATGAAGGTGTGTTAAGTCAGAGAATGGAGGTGTGTGAAGGCACAGAATGGAGGTGTGTGACGTCATAGAATGGAGCTATATGAAGTCATAATGGAGGTGTGTGAAGTCATAGAATGGAGGTGTGTGAAATCACAATGGAGGTGTGTGAAGTCAAAGAATGGAGGTGTGTAAAGTCATAGAAAGGAATTGTGTGAAGTCATAGAATGGAGGTGTGTGAAGCCAGAATTGAGGTGTGTGAAATCACAGAATTGAGGTGTATGAACTCAGAATGGAGGTGTGTGAAGTCACAGAATGGAGGTTTGTAAAGTCATAGAATGGAGGTGTGTGAAGTCATATAATGGATGTTTCTGAAGTAGAATGAAGGTGTGTGAAGTCATAGAATGTAGGTGTGTGAAGTCAAAATGGAGGTGTGCGAACTCATAAAATGGAGATGCGTGAAGTCATGGAATGGAGGTGTGTGAAGTCCAAAAATGGAGGTGTGTGAAGTCACACAATGGTGGTGTGTGAAGTCACAGAATGGAGGTGTGTGAAGTCAAAGAATGGAAGTGTGTGAAGTCAAAATTGAGGTGTGTGAAGTCACAGAATGGAGGTGTGTGAAGTCACAGAATGGAGGTGTGAGAAGTCATAGAATGGAGGTGTGTGAAGTCACAGAATTGAGATGTGTGTAGTCACAGAAAGGAGGTGTGTGAAGTCACAGAATGGAGGTGTGTGAAGTCACAGAATGGAGGTGTGTGAACTCACAATGGAGGTGTGTGAACTCATAGAATGGAGGTATATGAAGTCATGGAAAGGAGGTATGTGAAGTAAAAGAATGGAGGTGTGTGAAGTCAAACAATAAAGGTGTGTGAAGTCACAGAATGGAGGTGTGTTAAATCACGGAATGGAGGTGTGTGAAGTCAAAAAGGTGGTGTGTAGAGTCACAAATGGAGGTGTGTGAACTCATAGAATGGAGGTGTGTGAAGTCAAAGAATGGAGGTGTGTGAAGGCATCGAATGGGGGTGTGTGAAGTCATGGAATGGAGGTGTGTGAAGTCACAGAATGGAGGTGTGTGAAGTCAGAATGGAGGTGTGTGATGTCATAGAATGGAGGTGTGTGAAGACAGAATGGAGGTGTGGAAACTCATAGAATGGAGGTGTGTGAAGTAAGATTGGAGGTGTGTGAAGTCATAGAATGGAGGTTTGTGAAGTCATAATGTAGGTGTGTGAAGTCACAGAATTGAGGTGTGTGAAGTCACAGAATGGAGGTGTGTAAAGTCATAGAATGGAGGTGTGTGAAGTCATAGAATGGAGGTGTGTGAAATCATAGAATGAATGTTTGTGAAGTAAGAATGAAAGTGTGTTAAGTCATATAATGGAGATGTGTGAAGGCACAGAATGGAGGTGTGTGAAGTCATAGAATGGAGCTGTGTGAAGTCAGAATGGAGGTGTGTGAAGTCATAGAATGGAGGTGTGTGAAGTCAAAGAATGGAGGTGTGTGAAGTCATAGAATCAGGTGTGTGAACTCACAATGGAGATGTGTGAACTCAAAAAATGGAGGTGTGTGAAGTCAAAGAATGGAAGTGTGTGAAGTCATAGAATGGAGGTGTGTGAAGTCATAGAATGGAGGTGTGTGAAGTCATAGAATGGAGGTGTGTGAAGTCACAGAATTGATGTTTGTGAAGTCAGAATGGAGGTGTGTGAAGTCAGAATGGAGGTTTGTGAAGTCATAGAATGGAGGTGTGTGAAGTCATAGAATGGAGGTGTGTGAAGCCATAGAATGGAGGTGTGTGAAGTCAGAATGGAGGTGTGTGATGTCATAGAATGGAGGTGTGTGAAGTCAGAATGGAGGTGTGGGAACTCATAGAATGGAGGTGTGTGAAGTCACAATGGAGGTATGTGAAGTCATAGAATGGAGGTGTGGAAGTCATAGAATGGAGGTGTGTGAAGTCAGAATGGAGGTGTGTGAAGTCATAGAATGGAGGTTTGTGAAGTCATAATGTAGGTGTGTGAAGTCACAGAATTGAGGTGTGTGAAGTCACAGAATGGAGGTGTGTAAAGTCATAGAATGGAGGTGTGTGAAGTCATAGAATGGAGGTGTGTGAAGTCATAGAATGAATGTTTGTGAAGTAAGAATGAAGGTGTGTTAAGTCATATAATGGAGATGTGTGAAGGCACAGAATGGAGGTGTGTGAAGTCAAAGAATGGAGCTGTGTGAAGTCAGAATGGAGGTGTGTGAAGTCATAGAATGGATGTGTGTGACGTCAAAGAATGGAGGTGTGTGAAGTCATAGAATCAGGTGTGTGAACTCACAATGGAGATGTGTGAACTCAAAAAATGGAGGTGTGTGAAGTCAAAGAATGGAAGTGTGTGAAGTCATAGAATGGAGTTGTGTGAAGTCATAGAATGGAGGTGTGTGAAGTCACAAGGGAGGTGTGTGAAATCATAGAATGGAGGTGTGTGAAGTCACAGTATGGAGGTGTGTGAAGTCATAGAATGGAGCTGTGTGAAGTCAGATTGGAGGTGTGTGAAGTCACAGAACGGAGGTGTGTGAACTCAGAATGGAGGTGTGTGAAATCACAGAATGGAGGTGTGAAGACATAGAATGGAGGTGTGTGAAGTCATAGAATGGAGGTGTGTAAAGTCATAATGGAGGTTTGTGAAGTCACAGAATTGAGGTGTGTGAAGTCACAGAATGGAGGTGTGTGAAGTCATAGAATGGAGGTGTGTGAAGTCATAGAATGGAGGTGTGTGATCATAGAATGGATGTTTGTGAAGTAAGAATGAAGGTGTGTTAAGTCAGAGAATGGAGGTGTGTGAAGGCACAGAATGGAGGTGTGTGACGTCATAGAATGGAGCTATATGAAGTCATAATGGAGGTGTGTGAAGTCATAGAATGGAGGTGTGTGAAATCACAATGGAGGTGTGTGAAGTCAAAGAATGGAGGTGTGTAAAGTCATAGAAAGGAATTGTGTGAAGTCATAGAATGGAGGTGTGTGAAGCCAGAATTCAGGTGTGTGAAATCACAGAATTGAGGTGTATGAACTCAGAATGGAGGTGTGTGAAGTCACAGAATGGAGGTTTGTAAAGTCATAGAATGGAGGTGTGTGAAGTCATATAATGGATGCTTCTGAAGTAGAATGAAGGTGTGTGAAGTCATAGAGTGTAGGTGTGTGAAGTCAAAATGGAGGTGTGCGAACTCATAAAATGGAGATGCGTGAAGTCATGGAATGGAGGTGTGTGAAGTCCAAAAATGGAGGTGTGTGAAGTCACACAATGGTGGTGTGTGAAGTCACAGAATGGAGGTGTGTGAAGTCAAAGAATGGAAGTGTGTGAAGTCAAAATTGAGGTGTGTGAAGTCACAGAATGGAGGTGTGTGAAGTCACAGAATGGAGGTGTGTGAAGTCATAGAATGGAGGTGTGTGAAGTCACAGAATTGAGATGTGTGTAGTCACAGAAAGGAGGTGTGTGAAGTCACAGAATGGAGGTGTGTGAAGTCACAGAATGGAGGTGTGTGAACTCACAATGGAGGTGTGTGAACTCATACAATGGAGGTATATGAAGTCATGGAAAGGAGGTGTGTGAAGTCAAAGAGTGGAGGTGTGTGAAGTCAAACAATAAAGGTGTGTGAAGTCACAGAATGGAGGTGTGTTAAATCACAGAATGGAGGTGTGTGAAGTCAAAAAGGTGGTGTGTAGAGTCACAAATGGAGGTGTGTGAACTCATAGAATGGAGGTGTGTGAAGTCAAAGAATGGAGGTGTGTGAAGGCATCGAATGGGGGTGTGTGAAGTCATGGAATGGAGGTGTGTGAAGTCACAGAATGGAGGTGTGTGAAGTCAGAATGGTGTTGTGTGAAGTCATAGAATGGAGGTGTGAGAAGTCAGAATGGAGGTGTGTGATGTCATAGAATGGAGGTGTGTGAAGACAGAATGGAGGTGTGGAAACTCATAGAATGGAGGTGTGTGAAGTCAGAATGGAGGTGTGTGAAGTCATAGAATGGAGGTTTGTGAAGTCATAATGTAGGTGTGTGAAGTCACAGAATTGAGGTGTGTGAAGTCACAGAATGGAGGTGTGTAAAGTCATAGAATGGAGGTGTGTGAAGTCATAGAATGGAGGTGTGTGAAATCATAGAATGAATGTTTGTGAAGTAAGAATGAAGGTGTGTTAAGTCATATAATGGAGATGTGTGAAGGCACAGAATGCAGGTGTGTGAAGTCATAGAATGGAGCTGTGTGAAGTCAGAATGGAGGTGTGTGAAGTCATAGAATGGAGGTGTGTGAAGTCATAGAATGGAGGTGTGTGAAGTCACAGAATTGATGTTTGTGAAGTCAGAATGGAGGTGTGTGAAGTCAGAATGGAGGTTTATGAAGTCATAGAATGGAGGTGTGTGAAGTCATAGAATGGAGGTGTGTGAAGCCATAGAATGGAGGTGTGTGAAGTCAGAATGGAGGTGGGTGAAGTCATAGATGGTGGAGTGTGAAGTCATATTATGGAGGTGTGTGAAATCATAGAATGGAGTTTTGTGAATTCACAGAATGGAGGAGTGTGAAGTCAGAATGGCGGAGTGTGAAGTCTTAGAATGGAGGTCTGTGAGGTTAGAATGGAGGTGTGTGGACTCATAGAATATAGGTGTGTGAATTCACAATGGAGGTGTGTGAAGATATAGAATGGAGGTGTGTGAAGTCACAGAATGGAGGTGTGTGAAGTCATAGAATGGAAGTGTGTGAAGTCATAGAATGGATGCTTGTGAAGTAAGAAGGAAGGTGTGTGAAGTCATAGAATGGAAGTGTATGAAGTCACAGAATGGAGGTGTGTGAAGTCATAGAATGGAGGTGTGTTAAGTCACAGAATGGAGGTGTGTGAAGTCAGAGAATGGAGGTGTGTGAACTCAGAATGGAGGTGTGTGAAGTCACAGAACGGAGATTTGTGAAGTCATAGAATGGAGGTGCGTGAAGTCATAAAATGGATGTTTCTGAAGTAAGAATGAAGGTGTGTGAAGTCATAGAATGGAGGTGTGTGAAGTCAAAATGGAGGTGTGTGAAGTCATAGAATGGAGGTTTGTGAAGTCAAAAAGGTGGTGTGTAGAGTCACAAATGGAGGTTTGTGAACTCACAGAATGGAGGTGGGTGAAGTCTAAGAATGGAGGTGTGTGAAGTCAGAATGGAGGTATGTGAAGTCATAGAATGGAGGTTTGTGAAGTCATAATGTAGGTGTGTGAAGTCACAGAATTAAGGTGTGTGAAGTCACAGAATGGAGGTGTGTAAAGTCATAGAATGGAGGTGTGTGAAGTCATAGAATGGAGGTGTGTGAAGTCATAGAATGAATGTTCGTGAAGTAAGAATGAAGGTGTGTTAAGTCATATAATGGAGATGTGTGAAGGCACAGAATGGAGGTGTGTGAAGTCATAGAATGGAGCTGTGTGAAGTCAGAATGGAGGTGTGTGAAATCATAGAATGGAGGTGAGTGACGTCAAAGAATGGAGGTGTGTGAAGTCATAGAATCAGGTGTGTGAACTCACAATGGAGATGTGTGAACTCAAAAAATGGAGGTGTGTGAAGTCAAAGAATGGAAGTGTGTGAAGTCATAGAATGGAGGTGTGTGAAGTCATAGAATGGAGGTGTGTGAAGTCATAGAATGGAGGTGTGTGAAGTCACAGAATTGATGTTTGTGAATTCAGAATGGAGGAGTGTGAACTCACAATGGAGGTGTGTGAAGTCAAAGAATGGAGGTGTGTGAAGTCAGAATTGATGTTTGTGAAGTCAGAATGGAGGTGTGTGAAGTCAGAATGTAGGTGTATGAAGTCATAGAATGGAGGTGTGTGAAGTCACAATGCACGTGTGTGAAGTCATAGAATGGAGGTGTGTGAAGTCAGAATGGAGTTGTGTGAAGTCATAGAATGGAGGTGTGTGAAGTCAGAATGGAGGTGTGTGAAGTCATAGAATGGAGGTGTGTGAAGTCATAGAATGAATGTTTGTGACGTAAGAATGAAGGTGTGTTAAGTCATATAATGGAGATGTGTGAAGGCACAGAATGGAGGTGTGTGAAGTCATAGAATGGAGGTGTGTGACGTCAAAGAATGGAGGTGTGTGAAGTCATAGAATCAGGTGTGTGAACTCACAATGGAGATGTGTGAACTCAAAAAATGGAGGTTTGTGAAGTCAAAGAATGGAAGTGTGTGAAGTCATAGAATGGAGTTGTGTGAAGTCATAGAATGGAGGTGTGTGAAGTCACAAGGGAGGTGTGTGAAATCATAGAATGGAGGTGTGTGAAGTCACAGTATGGAGGTGTGTGAAGTCATAGAATGGAGCTGTGTGAAGTCAGATTGGAGGTGTGTGAAGTCACAGAATGGAGGTGTGTGAACTCAGAATGGAGGTGTGTGAAATCACAGAATGGAGGTGTGAAGACATAGAATGGAGGTGTGTGAAGTCATAGAATGGAGGTGTGTAAAGTCATAATGGAGGTTTGTGAAGTCACAGAATTGAGGTGTGTGAAGTCACAGAATGGAGGTGTGTGAAGTCATAGAATGGAGGTGTGTGAAGTCATAGAATGGAGGTGTGTGATCATAGAATGGATGTTTGTGAAGTAAGAATGAAGGTGTGTTAAGTCAGAGAATGGAGGTGTGTGAAGGCACAGAATGGAGGTGTGTGACGTCATAGAATGGAGCTATATGAAGTCATAATGGAGGTGTGTGAAGTCATAGAATGGAGGTGTGTGAAATCACAATGGAGGTGTGTGAAGTCAAAGAATGGAGGTGTGTAAAGTCAAAGAAAGGAATTGTGTGAAGTCATAGAATGGAGGTGTGTGAAGCCAGAATTCAGGTGTGTGAAATCACAGAATTGAGGTGTATGAACTCAGAATGGAGGTGTGTGAAGTTACAGAATGGAGGTTTGTAAAGTCATAGAATGGAGGTGTGTGAAGTCATATAATGGATGTATCTGAAGTAGAATTAAGGTGTGTGAAGTCATAGAATGTAGGTGTGTGAAGTCAAAATGGAGGTGTGCGAACTCATAAAATGGAGATGCGTGAAGTCATGGAATGGAGGTGTATGAAGTCCAAAAATGGAGGTGTGTGAAGTCACACAATGGTGGTGTGTGAAGTCACAGAATGGAGGTGTGTGAAGTCAAAGAATGGAAGTGTGTGAAGTCAAAATTGAGGTGTGTGAAGTCACAGAATGGAGGTGTGTGAAGTCACAGAATGGAGGTGTGTGAAGTCATAGAATGGAGGTGTGTGAAGTCACAGAATTGAGATGTGTGTAGTCACAGAAAGGAGGTGTGTGAAGTCACAGAATGGAGGTGTGTGAAGTCACAGAATGGAGGTGTGTGAACTCACAATGGAGGTGTGTGAACTCATAGAATGGAGGTATATGAAGTCATGGAAAGGAGGTGTGTGAAGTCAAAGAATGGTGGTGTGTGAAGTCAAACAATAAAGGTGTGTGAAGTCACAGAATGGAGGTGTGTTAAATCACAGAATGGAGGTGTGTGAAGTCAAAAAGGTGGTGTGTAGAGTCACAAATGGAGGTGTGTGAACTCATAGAATGGAGGTGTGTGAAGTCAAAGAATGGAGGTGTGTGAAGGCATCGAATGGGGGTGTGTGAAGTCATAGAATGGAGGTGTGTGAAGTCATAGAATGGAGGTGTGTGAAGTCATAGAATGGAGGTGTGTGAAGCCATAGAATGGAGGTGTGTGAAGTCAGAATGGAGGTGTGTGATGTCATAGAACGGAGGTGTGTGAAGTCAGAATGGAGGTGTGGGAACTCATAGAATGGAGGTGTGTGAAGTCACAATGGAGGTATGTGAAGTCATACAATGGAGGTGTGGAAGTCATAGAATGGAGGTGTGTGAAATCAGAATGGAGGTGTGTGAAGTCATAGAATGGAGGTTTGTGAAGTCATAATGTAGGTGTGTGAAGTCACAGAATTGAGGTGTGTGAAGTCACAGAATGGAGGTGTGTAAAGTCATAGAATGGAGGTGTGTGAAGTCATAGAATGGAGGTGTGTGAAGTCATAGAATGAATGTTTGTGAAGTAAGAATGAAGGTGTGTAAAGTCATATAATGGAGATGTGTGATGGCACAGAATGGAGGTGTGTGAAGTCATAGAATGGAGCTGTGTGAAGTCAGAATGGAGGTGTGTGAAGTCATAGAATGGAGGTGTGTGACGTCAAAGAATGGAGGTGTGTGAAGTCATAGAATCAGGTGTGTGAACTCACAATGGAGATGTGTGAACTCAAAAAATGGAGGTGTGTGAAGTCAAAGAATGGAAGTGTGTGAAGTCATAGAATGGAGGTGTGTGAAGTCATAGAATGGAGGTGTGTGAAGTCATAGAATGGAGGTGTGCGAAGTCACAGAATTGATGTTTGTGAAGTCAGAATGGAGGTGTGTGAAATCAGAATGGAGGTTTGTGAAGTCATAGAATGGAGGTGTGTGAAGTCATAGAATGGAGGTGTGTGAAGTCATAGAACGGAGGTGTGTGAAGTCACAGAATTGATGTTTGTGAATTCAGAATGGAGGTGTGTGAACTCACAATGGAGGTGTGTGAAGTCAAAGAATGGAGGTGTGTGAAGTCAGAATTGATGTTTGTGAAGTCAGAATGGAGGTGTGTGAAGTCAGAATGGAGGTGTATGAAGTCATAGAATGGAGGTGTGTGAAGTCACAATGCACGTGTGTGAAGTCATAGAATGGAGGTGTGTGAAGTCAGAATGGAGTTGTGTGAAGTCATAGAATGGAGGTGTGTGAAGTCAGAATGGAGGTGTGTGAAGTCATAGAATGGAGGTGTGTGAAGTCATAGAATGGAGGTGTGTGAAGTCACAGAATTGATGTTTGTGAAGTCAGAATGGAGGTGTGTGAAGTCAGAATGGAGGTTTGTGAAGTCATAGATTGGAGGTGTGTGAAGTCATAGAATGGAGGTGTGTGAAGTCATAGAATGGAGGTGTGTGAAGTCACAGAATTGATGTTTGTGATTTCAGAATGGAGGTGTGTGAACTCACAATGGAGGTGTGTGAAGTCAAAGAATGGAGGTGTGTGAAGTCACAGAATTGATGTTTGTGAAGTCAGAATGGAGGTGTGTGAAGTCAGAATGGAGGTGTGTGAAGTCATAGAATGGAGGTGTGTGAAGTCACAGAATGGAGGTGTGTGAAGTCAGAATCGACTTGTGGGAAGTCATAGAATGGAGGTGTGTGAAGTCAGAATGGAGGTGTGTGATGTCATAGAATGGAGGTGTGTCAAGACAGAATGGAGGTGTGGAAACTCATAGAATGGAGGTGTGTGAAGTCACAATGGAGGTATGTGAAGTCATAGAATGGAGGTGTGGAAGTCATAGAATGGAGGTGTGTGAAGTCAGAATGGAGGTGTGTGAAGTCATAGAATGGAGCTGTGTGAAGTCAGAATGGAGGTGTGTGAAGTCATAGATTGGAGGTGTGTGAAGTCAAAGAATGGAGGTGTGTGAAGTCATAGAATCAGGTGTGTGAACTCACAATGCAGATGTGTGAACTCAAAAAATGGAGGTGTGTGAAGTCAAAGAATGGAAGTGTGTGAAGTCATAGAATGGAGGTGTGTGAAGTCACAGAATGGAGGTGTGTGAAGTCATAGAATGGAGGTGTGTGAAGTCACAGAATTGATGTGTGTGAAGTCAGAATGGAGGTGTGTGAAGTCAGAATGGAGGTTTGTGAAGTCACAGATTCGAGGTCTGTGAAGTCATAGAATGGAAGTGTGTGAAGTCAGAATGGAGGTGTGTGAAGTCACAAAAGGGAGGTTTGTGAACTCGTAGAATGGAGGTGTGTGACGTAACAATGGAAGTGTGTGAAGTTACAGAATGGAGGTGTGTGAAGTTATACATTGGTGTGTGAAGTCAGAATGGAGGTAGGTGAAGTCAAAGAATGGAGGTGTGTGAACTCAGAATGGAGGTGGGTGAAGTCATAGATGGTGGAGTGTGAAGTCATATTATGGAGGTGTGTGAAATCATAGAATGGAGTTTTGTGAATTCACAGAATGGAGGAGTGTGAAGTCAGAATGGCGGAGTGTGAAGTCTTAGAATGGAGGTCTGTGAGGTTAGAATGGAGGTGTGTGGACTCATAGAATATAGGTGTGTGAATTCACAATGGAGGTGTGTGAAGATATAGAATGGAGGTGTGTGAAGTCACAGAATGGAGGTGTGTGAAGTCATAGAATGGAAGTGTGTGAAGTCATAGAATGGATGCTTGTGAAGTAAGAAGGAAGGTGTGTGAAGTCATAGAATGGAAGTGTATGAAGTCACAGAATGGAGGTGTGTGAAGTCATAGAATGGAGGTGTGTTAAGTCACAGAATGGAGGTGTGTGAAGTCAGAGAATGGAGGTGTGTGAACTCAGAATGGAGGTGTGTGAAGTCACAGAACGGAGATTTGTGAAGTCATAGAATGGAGGTGCGTGAAGTCATAGAATGGATGTTTCTGAAGTAAGAATGAAGGTGTGTGAAGTCATAGAATGGAGGTGTGTGAAGTCAAAATGGAGGTGTGTGAAGTCATAGAATGGAGGTTTGTGAAGTCAAAAAGGTGGTGTGTAGAGTCACAAATGGAGGTTTGTGAACTCACAGAATGGAGGTGGGTGAAGTCTAAGAATGGAGGTGTGTGAAATCATCGAATGGAGGTGTGCGAAGGCATGGAATGGAGGTGTGTGAAGTCACAGAATGGACGTGTGTGAAGTCAGAATGGAGTTGTGTGAAGTCATAGAATGGAGGTGTGTGAGGTCAGAATGGAGGTGTGTGAAGTCATAGACTGGAGGTGTGTGACGTCAGAATTGAGGTGTGTGAACTCATAGAATGGAGGTGTGTGAAGACACAATGGAGGTGTGTGAAGTCAGAGAATGGAGGTGTGTGAAGTCACAGAATGGAGATGTGTGAAGTCATAGGATGGAGCTGTGTGAAGACAGATTGGAGGTGTGTGAAGTCACAGAATGGAGGTGTGTGAACTCAGAATGGAGGTGTGTGAAGTCAGAGAATGGAGGTGTGTGAAGTCATAGAATGGAGGTGTGTGAAGTCAGAATGGAGTTGAATGAAGTCATAGAATGGAGGTGTGTGATGTCAGAATGGAGGTGTGTGAAGTCATAGAATGGAGGTGTGTGAAGTCAGAATGGAGGTGTGTGAACTCATAGAATGGAGGTGTGTGAAGTCACAATGAAGGTGTGTGAAGTCATAGAATGGAGGTGTGTGAAGTCACAGAATGGAGGTGTATGAAGTCATAGAATGGAGCTGTGTGAAGTCAGATTGGAGGTGTGTGAAGTCACAGAATGGAGGTGTGTGAACTCAGAATGGAGGTGTGTGAAGTCACAGAATGGAGGTGTGTGAAGTCATAGAATGGAGGTGTGTAAAGTCATAGAATGGAGGTGTGTGAAGGCATAATGTAGGTGTGTGAAGTCACAGAATTGTGGTGTGTGAAGTCACAGAATTGAGGTATGTGAAGTCATAGATTGGAGGTGTGTGAAGTCACAGAATGGAGGTGCGTGAAGTCATAGAATGGATGTTTGTGATGTAAGAATGAAGGTGTGTTAAGTCATAGAATGGAGGTGTGTGAAGGCACAGAATGGAGCTGTGTGAAGCCATGGAATGGAGCTGTGTGAAGTCAAAATGGAGGTGTGTGAAGTCATAGAATGGAGGTGTGTGAACTCACAATGGAGTTGTGTGAAGTCGAAGAATGGTGGTGTGTGAAGTCTAAGAATGGAAGTGTGTGAAGTCATAGAATGGAGGTGTGTGAAGTCATAGAATGGAGGTGTGTGAAGTCCTAGAATGGAGATGTGTGAAGTCACAGAATTGATGTTTGTGAGGTCAGAATGGAGGTGTGTGAAGTCAGAATGGGGGTTTGTGAAGTCAGAGAATGGATGTGTGTGAAGTCATAGAATGGAGGTGTGTGAAGTCATAGAATGGAGGTGTGTGAAGTCACAGAATTGATGTTTGTGAAGTCAGAATGGAGGTGTGTGAACTCACAATGGAGGTGTGTGAAGTCAAAGAATGGAGGTGTGTGAAGTCACATAATTGATGTTTGTGAAGTCAGAATTTAGGTGTGTGAAGTCAGAATGGAGGTGTTTGAAGTCATAGAATGGAGGAGTGTGAAGTCACAATGCAGGTGTGTGAACTCATAGAATGGAGATGTGTGAAGTCACAGAATGGAGGTGTGTGAAATCATAGAATGGAGGTGTGTGAAGTCCTAGAATGGAGGTGTGTGAAATCATAGAATGGAGGTGTGTGAAGTCATAGAATGGACGTTTGTGAACTCATAGAATGGAGGTCTGTAAAGTCATAGAATGGATGTTTTTGAAGTAAGAATGTAGGGGTGTGAAGTCATAGAATGGAGGTGTGTGCAATCAAAATGGTGGTATGTGAACTCATAGAATGGATGTGTGTGAACTGATAGAGTGGAGGTGTGTGAAGTCATGGAATGGAGGTGTGTGAAGTCAAAGAATGGAGGTGTTTGAAGTCAAACAATGGAGGTGTGCGAAGTCACAGAATGGAGGTGTATGAAGTCAAAGAATGGAAGTGTGTGAAGTCAAAATGGAGGTGTGTGAAGTCACAGAATGGAGGTTTGTGAAATCACAGAATGGAGGTTTGTGAAGTCAAAATGGTGGTGAGTAAAGTCACAAATGGAGGTGTGTGAAGTCACAGAATGTAGGTGTGTGAACTCAAAATGGAGGTGTGTGAAGTGAAAGAATGGAGGTGTGTGAAGTCATAGAATGAAGGTGTGTGAAGTCACAGAATGAAGGTGTGTTAAGTCACAGAACGGAGGTGTGTAAACTCAGAATTGAGGTGTGTGAAGTCCCAGAATGGAGGTGTGGGAAGTCATAGAATGGAGTTGTGTGAAGTCACAGAATGGAGATGTGTGAATTCATAGAATCGAGGTGTTGAAGTCATAGAATGGAGGTGTGTGAAGTCACAGAATGGAGGTGTGTGAAGTCACAGAATGGAGGTGTGTGAACTCACAGAATGGAGGTGTGTGAACTCACAATGGAGGTGTGTGAAGTCAAAGAATGGAGGTGTGTGAAGTCATAGAATTGAAGTGTGTGAAGTCATAGAATGAAGGTGTGTGAAGCCAGAATTGAGGTGTGTGAAGACACAGAATTGAGGTGTGTGAACTCAGAATGAAGGTGTGTGAAGTCAAAGAATGGAGGTTTGTGAAGTCATAGAATGGAGGTGTATGAAGTCATAGAATGGATGTTTCTGAAGTAGAATGGAGGTGTGTGAAGTCATAGAATGGAGGTGTGTGAAGTGAAAATGGAGGTGTGTGAACTCATAAAAAGGAGATGAGTGAAGTCATGGAAAGGAGGTGTGTGAAGTCCAAAAATGGAGGTGTGTGAAGTCAAACAATGGTGGTGTGTGAAGTCACAGAATGGAGGTGTGTGAAGTCAAAGAATGGAAGTGTGTGAAGTAAAAATGGAGGTGTGTGAAGTCACAGAATGGAGGTGTGTGAAGTCACAAAATGGAGGTGTGTGAAGTCATCGAAAGGAGGTGTGTGAAGTCATGGAATGGAGGTGTGTGATGTCAGAGAATGGCGGTGTGTGAAGTCAGAATGTAGTTGTGTGAAGTCATAGAATGTAGGTGTGTGAAGTCAGAATGGAGGTGTGCGAAGTCATAGAACGGAGGTGTGTGAAGTCAGAATGGAGGTGTGTGAAGTCATAGAATGAAGGTGTGTGAACTCACAATGGAGATGTGTGAAGTCAAAGAATGGAGGTGTGTGAAGTCAAAGAATGGAAGTGGGTGAAGTCATAGAATGGAGGTGTGTGAAGTCATAGAATGGAGGTGTGTGAAGTCATAGAATGGAGGTGTGTGAAGTCACAGAATTGATGTTTGTGAAGTCAGAATGGAGGTGTGTGAAGTGAAAATGGAGGTTTGTGAAGTCATAGAATGGAGGTGTGTGAAGTCGTAGAATGGATGTGTGTGAAGTCACAGAATTGATGTTTGTGAAGTCAGAATGGAGGTGTGTGAACTCACAATGGAGGTGTGTGAAGTCAAAGAATGGAGGTGTGTGAAGTCACAGAATTGATGTTTGTGAAGTCAGAATGGAGGTGTGTGAAGTCAGAATGGAGGGGTGTGAAGTCATAGAATGGAGGTGTGTCAAGTCACAATGCAGGTGTGTGAACTCATAGAATGGAGGTGTGTGAAGTCACAGAATGGAGGTGTGTGAAGTCATAGAATGGAGGTTTGTGAAGTCATAGAATGGAGGTGTGTGAAGTCATAGAATGGAGGTGTGTGAAGTCATAGAATGGAGGTTTGTGAAGTCATAGAATGGAGGTGGGTGAATTCATACAATGGATGTTCCTGAAGTAAGAATGTAGGTATGTGAAGACATAGAATGGAGGTGTGTGAAGTCAAATTGGTGGTGTGTGAACTCATAGAATGGATGTGTGTGAACTGATAGAGTAGAGGTGTGTGAAGTCATGGAATGGAGGTGTGTGAAGTCAAAGAATGGAGGTGTGTGAAGTCGAACAATGGAGGTGTGCGAAGTCACAGAATGGAGGTGTGTGAAGTCACAGAATGGAAGTGTGTGAAGTCAAAATGGAGGAGTGTGAAGTCACAGAATGGAGGTGTGTGAAGTCACAGAATGGAGGTGTGTGAATTCAAAATGGTGGTGTGTAACGTCACAAATGGAGGTGTGTGAAGTCACAGAATGTATGTGTGTGAACTCAAAATGGAGGTGTGTGAAGTCAAAGAATGGAGGTGTGCGAAGTCAAAGAATAAAGGTGTGTGAAGTCATACAATGGAGGTTTCTGAAGTCATAGAATGGAAGTGAGTGAAATTATAGAATGAAGGCGTGTGAAGTCACGGAATGAAGGTGTGTTAAGTCACAGAACGGAGGTGTGGGAAGTCATAGAATGGAGTTGTGTGAAGTCACAGAATGGAGATGTGTGAATTTTTAGAATGGAGGTGTGTGAAGTCATAGAATGGAGGTTTGTGAAGTCACAGAATGGAGGTGTGTGAAGTCAAAGAATGGAGGTGTGTGAAGTCACAGAATGGAGGTGTGAGAACCCACAATGGAGGTGTGTGAAGTCAAAGAATGGAGGTGTGTGAAGTCATAGAATGGAAGTGTGTGAACTCATAGAATGGAGGTGTGTGAAGCCAGAATTGAGGTGTGTGAAGTCACAGAATTGAGGTGTATGAACTCAGAATGGAGGTGTGTGAAGTCACAGAATGAAGGTTTGTGAAATCATAGAATGGAGGTGTGTGAAGTCATAGAACGGATGTTTCTGAAGTAGAATGAAGGTGTGTGAAGTCATAGAATGGAGGTGCGTGAAGTCATAGAATGGATGTTTGTGAAGTAAGAATGAAGGTGTGTTAAGTCATAGAATGGAGGTGTGTGAAGGCACAGAATGAAGCTGTGTGAAATCATGGAATGGAGCTGTGTGAAGTCAGAATGGAGGTGTGTGAAGTCATAGAATGGAGGTGTGTGAACTCACAATTGAGTTGTGTGAAGTCGAAGAATGGTGGTGTGTGAAGGCAAAGAATGGAAGTGTGTGAAGTCATAGAATGGAGGTGTGTGAAGTCATAGAATGGAGGTGTGTGAAGTCCTAGAATGGAGATGTGTGAAGTCACAGAATTGATGTTTGTAAGGTCAGAATGGAGGTGTGTGAAGTCAGAATGGAGGTTTGTGAATTCACAGAATTGATGTTTGTGAAGTCAGAATGGAGGTGTGTGAACTCACAATGGAGGTGTGTGAAGTCAAAGAATGGAGGTGTGTGAAGTCACATAATTGATGTTTGTGAAGTCAGAATGGAGGTGTGTGAAATCAAAATGGAGGTGTGTGAAGTCATAGGATGGAGGAGTGTGAAGTCACAATGCAGGTGTGTGAACTCATAGAATGGAGATGTGTGAAGTCACAGAATGGAGGTGTGTGAAGTCATAGAATGGAGGTGTGTGAAGTCCTAGAATGGAGGTGTGTGAAGTCATAGAATGGAGGTGTGTGATGTCATAGAATGGATGTTTGTGAACTCATAGAATGGAGGTCTGTAAAGTCATAGAATGGATGTTTTTGAAGTAAGAATGTAGGGGTGTGAAGTCATAGAATGGAGGTGTGTGCAATCAAAATGGTGGTATGTGAACTCATAGAATGGATGTGTGTGAACTGACAGAGTGGAGGTGTGTGAAGTCATGGAATGGAGGTGTGTGAAGTCAAAGAATGGAGGTGTGTGAAGTCAAACAATGGAGGTGTGCGAAGTCACAGAATGGAGGTGTATGAAGTCAAAGAATGGAAGTGTGTGAAGTCAAAATGGAGGTGTGTGAAGTCACAGAATGGAGGTTTGTGAAGTCACAGAATGGAGGTTTGTGAAGTCAAAATGGTGGTGAGTAAAGTCACAAATGGAGGTGTGTGAAGTCACAGAATGTAGGTGTGTCAACTCAAAATGGAGGTGTGTGAAGTGAAAGAATGGAGGTGTGTGAAGTCATAGAATGAAGGTGTGTGAAGTCACAGAATGAAGGTGTGTTAAGTCACAGAACGGAGGTGTGTGAACTCAGAATGGAGGTGTGTGAAGTCCCAGAATGGAGGTGTGGGAAGTCATAGAATGGAGTTGTGTGAAGTCACAGAATGGAGATGTGTGAATTCATAGAATCGAGGTGTGTGAAGTCACATAATGGAGGTGTGTGAAGTGAAAGAATGGAGGTGTGTGAAGTCATAGAATGAAGGTGTGTGAAGTCACAGAATGAAGGTGTGTTAAGTCATAGAATGGAGGTGTGTGAAATCACATAATGGAGGTGTGTGAAGTCACAGAATGGAGGTGGGTGAAGTCACAGAATGAAGGTGTGTGAACTCACAATGGAGGTGTGTGAAGTCAAAGAATGGAGGTGTGTGAAGTCATAGAATTGAAGTGTGTGAAGTCATAGAATGAAGGTGTGTGAAGCCAGAATTGAGGTGTGTGAAGACACAGAATTGAGGTGTGTGAACTCAGAATGAAGGTGTGTGAAGTCAAAGAATGGAGGTTTGTGAAGTCATAGAATGGAGGTGTATGAAGTCATAGAATGGATGTTTCTGAAGTAGAATGGAGGTGTGTGAAGTCATAGAATGGAGGTGTGTGAAGTCAAACAATGGTGGTGTGTGAAGTCACAGAATGGAGGTGTGTGAAGTCAAAGAATGGAAGTGTGTGAAGTAAAAATGGAGGTGTGTGAAGTCACAGAATGGAGGTGTGTGAAGTCACAGAATGGAGGTGTGTGAAGTCATCGAAAGGAGGTGTGTGAAGTCATGGAATGGAGGTGTGTGATGTCAGAGAATGGCGGTGTGTGAAGTCAGAATGTAGTTGTGTGAAGTCATAGAATGTAGGTGTGTGAAGTCAGAATGGAGGTGTGCGAAGTCATAGAACGGAGGTGTGTGAAGTCAGAATGGAGGTGTGTGAAGTCAAAGAATGGAAGTGGGTGAAGTCATAGAATGGAGGTGTGTGAAGTCATAGAATGGAGGTGTGTGAAGTCATAGAATGGAGGTGTGTGAAATCACAGAATTGATGTTTGTGAAGTCAGAATGGAGGTGTGTGAAGTGAAAATGGAGGTTTGTGAAGTCATAGAATGGAGGTGTGTGAAGTCACAGAATTGATGTTTGTGAAGTCAGAATGGCGGTGTGTGAAGTGAAAATGGAGGTTTGTGAAGTCATAGAATGGAGGTGTGTGAAGTCGTAGAATGGATGTGTGTGAAGTCACAGAATTGATGTTTGTGAAGTCAGAATGGAGGTGTGTGAACTCACAATGGAGGTGTGTGAAGTCAAAGAATGGAGGTGTGTGAAGTCACAGAATTGATGTTTGTGAAGTCAGAATGGAGGTGTGTGAAGTCAGAATGGAGGGGTGTGAAGTCATAGAATGGAGGTGTGTCAAGTCACAATGCAGGTGTGTGAACTCATAGAATGGAGGTGTGTGAAGTCACAGAATGGAGGTGTGTGAAGTCATAGAATGGAGGTTTGTGAAGTCATAGAATGGAGGTGTGTGAAGTCATAGAATGGAGGTGTGTGAAGTCATAGAATGGAGGTTTGTGAAGTCATAGAATGGAGGTGGGTGAATTCATACAATGGATGTTCCTGAAGTAAGAATGTAGGTATGTGAAGACATAGAATGGAGGTGTGTGAAGTCAAATTGGTGGTGTGTGAACTCATAGAATGGATGTGTGTGAACTGATAGAGTAGAGGTGTGTGAAGTCATGGAATGGAGGTGTGTGAAGTCAAAGAATGGAGGTGTGTGAAGTCGAACAATGGAGGTGTGCGAAGTCACAGAATGGAGGTGTGTGAAGTCACAGAATGGAAGTGTGTGAAGTCAAAATGGAGGAGTGTGAAGTCACAGAATGGAGGTGTGTGAAGTCACAGAATGGAGGTGTGTGAAGTCAAAATGGTGGTGTGTAACGTCACAAATGGAGGTGTGTGAAGTCACAGAATGTATGTGTGTGAACTCAAAATGGAGGTGTGTGAAGTCAAAGAATGGAGGTGTGCGAAGTCAAAGAATAAAGATGTGTGAAGTCATACAATGGAGGTGTCTGAAGTCATAGAATGGAAGTGAGTGAAATTATAGAATGAAGGTGTGTGAAGTCACGGAATGAAGGTGTGTTAAGTCACAGAACGGAGGTGTGGGAAGTCATAGAATGGAGTTGTGTGAAGTCACAGAATGGAGATGTGTGAATTTTTAGAATGGAGGTGTGTGAAGTCATAGAATGGAGGTGTGTGAAGTCACAGAATGGAGGTGTGTGAAGTCAAAGAATGGAGGTGTGTGAAGTCACAGAATGGAGGTGTGAGAACTCACAATGGAGGTGTGTGAAGTCAAAGAATGGAGGTGTGTGAAGTCATAGAATGGAAGTGTGTGAACTCATAGAATGGAGGTGTGTGAAGCCAGAATTGAGGTGTGTGAAGTCACAGAATTGAGGTGTATGAACTCAGAATGGAGGTGTGTGAAGTCACAGAATGAAGGTTTGTGAAATCATAGAATGGAGGTGTGTGAAGTCATAGAACGGATGTTTCTGAAGTAGAATGAAGGTGTGTGAAGTCATAGAATGGAGGTGCGTGAAGTCATAGAATGGATGTTTGTGAAGTAAGAATGAAGGTGTGTTAAGTCATAGAATGGAGGTGTGTGAAGGCACAGAATGAAGCTGTGTGAAATCATGGAATGGAGCTGTGTGAAGTCAGAATGGAGGTGTGTGAAGTCATAGAATGGAGGTGTGTGAACTCACAATTGAGTTGTGTGAAGTCGAAGAATGGTGGTGTGTGAAGGCAAAGAATGGAAGTGTGTGAAGTCATAGAATGGAGGTGTGTGAAGTCATAGAATGGAGGTGTGTGAAGTCCTAGAATGGAGATGTGTGAAGTCACAGAATTGATGTTTGTAAGGTCAGAATGGAGGTGTGTGAAGTCAGAATGGAGGTTTGTGAAGTCAGAGAATGGAGGTGTGTGAAGTCATAGAATGGAGGTGTGTGATGTCATAGAATGGAGGTGTGTGAATTCACAGAATTGATGTTTGTGAAGTCAGAATGGAGGTGTGTGAACTCACAATGGAGGTGTGTGAAGTCAAAGAATGGAGGTGTGTGAAGTCACATAATTGATGTTTGTGAAGTCAGAATGGAGGTGTGTGAAATCAAAATGGAGGTGTGTGAAGTCATAGAATGGAGGAGTGTGAAGTCACAATGCAGGTGTGTGAACTCATAGAATGGAGATGTGTGAAGTCACAGAATGGAGGTGTGTGAAGTCATAGAATGGAGGTGTGTGAAGTCCTAGAATGGAGGTGTGTGAAGTCATAGAATGGAGGTGTGTGATGTCATAGAATGGATGTTTGTGAACTCATAGAATGGAGGTCTGTAAAGTCATAGAATGGATGTTTTTGAAGTAAGAATGTAGGGGTGTGAAGTCATAGAATGGAGGTGTGTGCAATCAAAATGGTGGTATGTGAACTCATAGAATGGATGTGTGTGAACTGACAGAGTGGAGGTGTGTGAAGTCATGGAATGGAGGTGTGTGAAGTCAAAGAATGGAGGTGTGTGAAGTCAAACAATGGAGGTGTGCGAAGTCACAGAATGGAGGTGTATGAAGTCAAAGAATGGAAGTGTGTGAAGTCAAAATGGAGGTGTGTGAAGTCACAGAATGGAGGTTTGTGAAGTCACAGAATGGAGGTTTGTGAAGTCAAAATGGTGGTGAGTAAAGTCACAAATGGAGGTGTGTGAAGTCACAGAATGTAGGTGTGTGAACTCAAAATGGAGGTGTGTGAAGTGAAAGAATGGAGGTGTGTGAAGTCATAGAATGAAGGTGTGTGAAGTCACAGAATGAAGGTGTGTTAAGTCACAGAACGGAGGTGTGTGAACTCAGAATGGAGGTGTGTGAAGTCCCAGAATGGAGGTGTGGGAAGTCATAGAATGGAGTTGTGTGAAGTCACAGAATGGAGATGTGTGAATTCATAGAATCGAGGTGTGTGAAGTCACATAATGGAGGTGTGTGAAGTGAAAGAATGGAGGTGTGTGAAGTCATAGAATGAAGGTGTGTGAAGTCACAGAATGAAGGTGTGTTAAGTCATAGAATGGAGGTGTGTGAAGTCACATAATGGAGGTGTGTGAAGTCACAGAATGGAGGTGGGTGAAGTCACAGAATGGAGGTGTGTGAACTCACAATGGAGGTGTGTGAAGTCAAAGAATGGAGGTGTGTGAAGTCATAGAATTGAAGTGTGTGAAGTCATAGAATGAAGGTGTGTGAAGCCAGAATTGAGGTGTGTGAAGACACAGAATTGAGGTGTGTGAACTCAGAATGAAGGTGTGTGAAGTCAAAGAATGGAGGTTTGTGAAGTCATAAATGGAGGTGTATGAAGTCATAGAATGGATGTTTCTGAAGTAGAATGGAGGTGTGTGAAGTCATAGAATGGAGGTGGGTGAATTCATACAATGGATGTTCCTGAAGTAAGAATGTAGGTATGTGAAGACATAGAATGGAGGTGTGTGAAGTCAAATTGGTGGTGTGTGAACTCATAGAATGGATGTGTGTGAACTGATAGAGTAGAGGTGTGTGAAGTCATGGAATGGAGGTGTGTGAAGTCAAAGAATGGAGGTGTTTGAAGTCGAACAATGGAGGTGTGCGAAGTCACAGAATGGAGGTGTGTGAAGTCACAGAATGGAAGTGTGTGAAGTCAAAATGGAGGAGTGTGAAGTCACAGAATGGAGGTGTGTGAAGTCACAGAATGGAGGTGTGTGAAGTCAAAATGGTGGTGTGTAACGTCACAAATGGAGGTGTGTGAAGTCACAGAATGTATGTGTGTGAACTCAAAATGGAGGTGTGTGAAGTCAAAGAATGGAGGTGTGCGAAGTCAAAGAATAAAGGTGTGTGAAGTCATACAATGGAGGTGTCTGAAGTCATAGAATGGAAGTGAGTGAAATTATAGAATGAAGGTGTGTGAAGTCACGGAATGAAGGTGTGTTAAGTCACAGAACGGAGGTGTGGGAAGTCATAGAATGGAGTTGTGTGAAGTCACAGAATGGAGATGTGTGAATTTTTAGAATGGAGGTGTGTGAAGTCATAGAATGGAGGTGTGTGAAGTCACAGAATGGAGGTGTGTGAAGTCAAAGAATGGAGGTGTGTGAAGTCACAGAATGGAGGTGTGAGAACTCACAATGGAGGTGTGTGAAGTCAAAGAATGGAGGTGTGTGAAGTCATAGAATGGAAGTGTGTGAACTCATAGAATGGAGGTGTGTGAAGCCAGAATTGAGGTGTGTGAAGTCACAGAATTGAGGTGTATGAACTCAGAATGGAGGTGTGTGAAGTCACAGAATGAAGGTTTGTGAAATCATAGAATGGAGGTGTGTGAAGTCATAGAACGGATGTTTCTGAAGTAGAATGAAGGTGTGTGAAGTCATAGAATGGAGGTGCGTGAAGTCATAGAATGGATGTTTGTGAAGTAAGAATGAAGGTGTGTTAAGTCATAGAATGGAGGTGTGTGAAGGCACAGAATGAAGCTGTGTGAAATCATGGAATGGAGCTGTGTGAAGTCAGAATGGAGGTGTGTGAAGTCATAGAATGGAGGTGTGTGAACTCACAATTGAGTTGTGTGAAGTCGAAGAATGGTGGTGTGTGAAGGCAAAGAATGGAAGTGTGTGAAGTCATAGAATGGAGGTGTGTGAAGTCATAGAATGGAGGTGTGTGAAGTCCTAGAATGGAGATGTGTGAAGTCACAGAATTGATGTTTGTAAGGTCAGAATGGAGGTGTGTGAAGTCAGAATGGAGGTTTGTGAAGTCAGAGAATGGAGGTGTGTGAAGTCATAGAATGGAGGTGTGTGATGTCATAGAATGGAGGTGTGTGAATTCACAGAATTGATGTTTGTGAAGTCAGAATGGAGGTGTGTGAACTCACAATGGAGGTGTGTGAAGTCAAAGAATGGAGGTGTGTGAAGTCACATAATTGATGTTTGTGAAGTCAGAATGGAGGTGTGTGAAATCAAAATGGAGGTGTGTGAAGTCATAGAATGGAGGTGTGTGAAGTCATAGAATGGAGGTGTGTGAAGTCACAGAATGGAGGTGTGTGAAGTCATAGAATGGAGGTGTGTGAAGTCCTAGAATGGAGGTGTGTGAAGTCATAGAATGGAGGTGTGTGATGTCATAGAATGGATGTTTGTGAACTCATAGAATGGAGGTCTGTAAAGTCATAGAATGGATGTTTTTGAAGTAAGAATGTAGGGGTGTGAAGTCATAGAATGGAGGTGTGTGCAATCAAAATGGTGGTATGTGAACTCATAGAATGGATGTGTGTGAACTGACAGAGTGGAGGTGTGTGAAGTCATGGAATGGAGGTGTGTGAAGTCAAAGAATGGAGGTGTGTGAAGTCAAACAATGGAGGTGTGCGAAGTCACAGAATGGAGGTGTATGAAGTCAAAGAATGGAAGTGTGTGAAGTCAAAATGGAGGTGTGTGAAGTCACAGAATGGAGGTTTGTGAAGTCACAGAATGGAGGTCTGTGAAGTCAAAATGGTGGTGAGTAAAGTCACAAATGGAGGTGTGTGAAGTCACAGAATGTAGGTGTGTGAACTCAAAATGGAGGTGTGTGAAGTGAAAGAATGGAGGTGTGTGAAGTCATAGAATGAAGGTGTGTGAAGTCACAGAATGAAGGTGTGTTAAGTCACAGAACGGAGGTGTGTGAACTCAGAATGGAGGTGTGTGAAGTCCCAGAATGGAGGTGTGGGAAGTCATAGAATGGAGTTGTGTGAAGTCACAGAATGGAGATGTGTGAATTCATAGAATCGAGGTGTGTGAAGTCACATAATGGAGGTGTGTGAAGTGAAAGAATGGAGGTGTGTGAAGTCATAGAATGAAGGTGTGTGAAGTCACAGAATGAAGGTGTGTTAAGTCATAGAATGGAGGTGTGTGAAGTCACATAATGGAGGTGTGTGAAGTCACAGAATGGAGGTGGGTGAAGTCACAGAATGGAGGTGTGTGAACTCACAATGGAGGTGTGTGAAGTCAAAGAATGGAGGTGTGTGAAGTCATAGAATTGAAGTGTGTGAAGTCATAGAATGAAGGTGTGTGAAGCCAGAATTGAGGTGTGTGAAGACACAGAATTGAGGTGTGTGAACTCAGAATGAAGGTGTGTGAAGTCAAAGAATGGAGGTTTGTGAAGTCATAGAATGGAGGTGTATGAAGTCATAGAATGGATGTTTCTGAAGTAGAATGGAGGTGTGTGAAGTCATAGAATGGAGGTGTGTGAAGTCAAACAATGGTGGTGTGTGAAGTCACAGAATGGAGGTGTGTGAAGTCAAAGAATGGAAGTGTGTGAAGTAAAAATGGAGGTGTGTGAAGTCACAGAATGGAGGTGTGTGAAGTCACAGAATGGAGGTGTGTGAAGTCATCGAAAGGAGGTGTGTGAAGTCATGGAATGGAGGTGTGTGATGTCAGAGAATGGCGGTGTGTGAAGTCAGAATGTAGTTGTGTGAAGTCATAGAATGTAGGTGTGTGAAGTCAGAATGGAGGTGTGCGAAGTCATAGAACGGAGGTGTGTGAAGTCAGAATGGAGGTGTGTGAAGTCAAAGAATGGAAGTGGGTGAAGTCATAGAATGGAGGTGTGTGAAGTCATAGAATGGAGGTGTGTGAAGTCATAGAATGGAGGTGTGTGAAATCACAGAATTGATGTTTGTGAAGTCAGAATGGAGGTGTGTGAAGTGAAAATGGAGGTTTGTGAAGTCATAGAATGGAGGTGTGTGAAGTCACAGAATTGATGTTTGTGAAGTCAGAATGGAGGTGTGTGAAGTGAAAATGGAGGTTTGTGAAGTCATAGAATGGAGGTGTGTGAAGTCGTAGAATGGATGTGTGTGAAGTCACAGAATTGATGTTTGTGAAGTCAGAATGGAGGTGTGTGAACTCACAATGGAGGTGTGTGAAGTCAAAGAATGGAGGTGTGTGAAGTCACAGAATTGATGTTTGTGAAGTCAGAATGGAGGTGTGTGAAGTCACAGAATGGAAGTGTGTGAAGTCAAAATGGAGGAGTGTGAAGTCACAGAATGGAGGTGTGTGAAGTCACAGAATGGAGGTGTGTGAAGTCAAAATGGTGGTGTGTAACGTCACAAATGGAGGTGTGTGAAGTCACAGAATGTATGTGTGTGAACTCAAAATGGAGGTGTGTGAAGTCAAAGAATGGAGGTGTGCGAAGTCAAAGAATAAAGGTGTGTGAAGTCATACAATGGAGGTGTCTGAAGTCATAGAATGGAAGTGAGTGAAATTATAGAATGAAGGTGTGTGAAGTCACGGAATGAAGGTGTGTTAAGTCACAGAACGGAGGTGTGGGAAGTCATAGAATGGAGTTGTGTGAAGTCACAGAATGGAGATGTGTGAATTTTTAGAATGGAGGTGTGTGAAGTCATACAATGGAGGTGTGTGAAGTCACAGAATGGAGGTGTGTGAAGTCAAAGAATGGAGGTGTGTGAAGTCACAGAATGGAGGTGTGAGAACTCACAATGGAGGTGTGTGAAGTCAAAGAATGGAGGTGTGTGAAGTCATAGAATGGAAGTGTGTGAACTCATAGAATGGAGGTGTGTGAAGCCAGAATTGAGGTGTGTGAAGTCACAGAATTGAGGTGTATGAACTCAGAATGGAGGTGTGTGAAGTCACAGAATGAAGGTTTGTGAAATCATAGAATGGAGGTGTGTGAAGTCATAGAACGGATGTTTCTGAAGTAGAATGAAGGTGTGTGAAGTCATAGAATGGAGGTGCGTGAAGTCATAGAATGGATGTTTGTGAAGTAAGAATGAAGGTGTGTTAAGTCATAGAATGGAGGTGTGTGAAGGCACAGAATGAAGCTGTGTGAAATCATGGAATGGAGCTGTGTGAAGTCAGAATGGAGGTGTGTGAAGTCATAGAATGGAGGTGTGTGAACTCACAATTGAGTTGTGTGAAGTCGAAGAATGGTGGTGTGTGAAGGCAAAGAATGGAAGTGTGTGAAGTCATAGAATGGAGGTGTGTGAAGTCATAGAATGGAGGTGTGTGAAGTCCTAGAATGGAGATGTGTGAAGTCACAGAATTGATGTTTGTAAGGTCAGAATGGAGGTGTGTGAAGTCAGAATGGAGGTTTGTGAAGTCAGAGAATGGAGGTGTGTGAAGTCATAGAATGGAGGTGTGTGATGTCATAGAATGGAGGTGTGTGAATTCACAGAATTGATGTTTGTGAAGTCAGAATGGAGGTGTGTGAACTCACAATGGAGGTGTGTGAAGTCAAAGAATGGAGGTGTGTGAAGTCACATAATTGATGTTTGTGAAGTCAGAATGGAGGTGTGTGAAATCAAAATGGAGGTGTGTGAAGTCATAGAATGGAGGAGTGTGAAGTCACAATGCAGGTGTGTGAACTCATAGAATGGAGATGTGTGAAGTCACAGAATGGAGGTGTGTGAAGTCATAGAATGGAGGTGTGTGAAGTCCTAGAATGGAGGTGTGTGAAGTCATAGAATGGAGGTGTGTGATGTCATAGAATGGATGTTTGTGAACTCATAGAATGGAGGTCTGTAAAGTCATAGAATGGATGTTTTTGAAGTAAGAATGTAGGGGTGTGAAGTCATAGAATGGAGGTGTGTGCAATCAAAATGGTGGTATGTGAACTCATAGAATGGATGTGTGTGAACTGACAGAGTGGAGGTGTGTGAAGTCATGGAATGGAGGTGTGTGAAGTCAAAGAATGGAGGTGTGTGAAGTCAAACAATGGAGGTGTGCGAAGTCACAGAATGGAGGTGTATGAAGTCAAAGAATGGAAGTGTGTGAAGTCAAAATGGAGGTGTGTGAAGTCACAGAATGGAGGTTTGTGAAGTCACAGAATGGAGGTTTGTGAAGTCAAAATGGTGGTGAGTAAAGTCACAAATGGAGGTGTGTGAAGTCACAGAATGTAGGTGTGTCAACTCAAAATGGAGGTGTGTGAAGTGAAAGAATGGAGGTGTGTGAAGTCATAGAATGAAGGTGTGTGAAGTCACAGAATGAAGGTGTGTTAAGTCACAGAACGGAGGTGTGTGAACTCAGAATGGAGGTGTGTGAAGTCCCAGAATGGAGGTGTGGGAAGTCATAGAATGGAGTTGTGTGAAGTCACAGAATGGAGATGTGTGAATTCATAGAATCGAGGTGTGTGAAGTCACATAATGGAGGTGTGTGAAGTGAAAGAATGGAGGTGTGTGAAGTCATAGAATGAAGGTGTGTGAAGTCACAGAATGAAGGTGTGTTAAGTCATAGAATGGAGGTGTGTGAAGTCACATAATGGAGGTGTGTGAAGTCACAGAATGGAGGTGGGTGAAGTCACAGAATGGAGGTGTGTGAACTCACAATGGAGGTGTGTGAAGTCAAAGAATGGAGGTGTGTGAAGTCATAGAATTGAAGTGTGTGAAGTCATAGAATGAAGGTGTGTGAAGCCAGAATTGAGGTGTGTGAAGACACAGAATTGAGGTGTGTGAACTCAGAATGAAGGTGTGTGAAGTCAAAGAATGGAGGTTTGTGAAGTCATAGAATGGAGGTGTATGAAGTCATAGAATGGATGTTTCTGAAGTAGAATGGAGGTGTGTGAAGTCATAGAATGGAGGTGTGTGAAGTCAAACAATGGTGGTGTGTGAAGTCACAGAATGGAGGTGTGTGAAGTCAAAGAATGGAAGTGTGTGAAGTAAAAATGGAGGTGTGTGAAGTCACAGAATGGAGGTGTGTGAAGTCACAGAATGGAGGTGTGTGAAGTCATCGAAAGGAGGTGTGTGAAGTCATGGAATGGAGGTGTGTGATGTCAGAGAATGGCGGTGTGTGAAGTCAGAATGTAGTTGTGTGAAGTCATAGAATGTAGGTGTGTGAAGTCAGAATGGAGGTGTGCGAAGTCATAGAACGGAGGTGTGTGAAGTCAGAATGGAGGTGTGTGAAGTCAAAGAATGGAAGTGGGTGAAGTCATAGAATGGAGGTGTGTGAAGTCATAGAATGGAGGTGTGTGAAGTCATAGAATGGAGGTGTGTGAAATCACAGAATTGATGTTTGTGAAGTCAGAATGGAGGTGTGTGAAGTGAAAATGGAGGTTTGTGAAGTCATAGAATGGAGGTGTGTGAAGTCACAGAATTGATGTTTGTGAAGTCAGAATGGAGGTGTGTGAAGTGAAAATGGAGGTTTGTGAAGTCATAGAATGGAGGTGTGTGAAGTCGTAGAATGGATGTGTGTGAAGTCACAGAATTGATGTTTGTGAAGTCAGAATGGAGGTGTGTGAACTCACAATGGAGGTGTGTGAAGTCAAAGAATGGAGGTGTGTGAAGTCACAGAATTGATGTTTGTGAAGTCAGAATGGAGGTGTGTGAAGTCAGAATGGAGGGGTGTGAAGTCATAGAATGGAGGTGTGTCAAGTCACAATGCAGGTGTGTGAATTCATAGAATGGAGGTGTGTGAAGTCACAGAATGGAGGTGTGTGAAGTCATAGAATGGAGGTTTGTGAAGTCATAGAATGGAGGTGTGTGAAGTCATAGAATGGAGGTGTGTGAAGTCATAGAATGGAGGTTTGTGAAGTCATAGAATGGAGGTGGGTGAATTCATACAATGGATGTTCCTGAAGTAAGAATGTAGGTATGTGAAGACATAGAATGGAGGTGTGTGAAGTCAAATTGGTGGTGTGTGAACTCATAGAATGGATGTGTGTGAACTGATAGAGTAGAGGTGTGTGAAGTCATGGAATGGAGGTGTGTGAAGTCAAAGAATGGAGGTGTGTGAAGTCGAACAATGGAGGTGTGCGAAGTCACAGAATGGAGGTGTGTGAAGTCACAGAATGGAAGTGTGTGAAGTCAAAATGGAGGAGTGTGAAGTCACAGAATGGAGGTGTGTGAAGTCACAGAATGGAGGTGTGTGAAGTCAAAATGGTGGTGTGTAACGTCACAAATGGAGGTGTGTGAAGTCACAGAATGTATGTGTGTGAACTCAAAATGGAGGTGTGTGAAGTCAAAGAATGGAGGTGTGCGAAGTCAAAGAATAAAGATGTGTGAAGTCATACAATGGAGGTGTCTGAAGTCATAGAATGGAAGTGAGTGAAATTATAGAATGAAGGTGTGTGAAGTCACGGAATGAAGGTGTGTTAAGTCACAGAACGGAGGTGTGGGAAGTCATAGAATGGAGTTGTGTGAAGTCACAGAATGGAGATGTGTGAATTTTTAGAATGGAGGTGTGTGAAGTCATAGAATGGAGGTGTGTGAAGTCACAGAATGGAGGTGTGTGAAGTCAAAGAATGGAGGTGTGTGAAGTCACAGAATGGAGGTGTGAGAACTCACAATGGAGGTGTGTGAAGTCAAAGAATGGAGGTGTGTGAAGTCATAGAATGGAAGTGTGTGAACTCATAGAATGGAGGTGTGTGAAGCCAGAATTGAGGTGTGTGAAGTCACAGAATTGAGGTGTATGAACTCAGAATGGAGGTGTGTGAAGTCACAGAATGAAGGTTTGTGAAATCATAGAATGGAGGTGTGTGAAGTCATAGAACGGATGTTTCTGAAGTAGAATGAAGGTGTGTGAAGTCATAGAATGGAGGTGCGTGAAGTCATAGAATGGATGTTTGTGAAGTAAGAATGAAGGTGTGTTAAGTCATAGAATGGAGGTGTGTGAAGGCACAGAATGAAGCTGTGTGAAATCATGGAATGGAGCTGTGTGAAGTCAGAATGGAGGTGTGTGAAGTCATAGAATGGAGGTGTGTGAACTCACAATTGAGTTGTGTGAAGTCGAAGAATGGTGGTGTGTGAAGGCAAAGAATGGAAGTGTGTGAAGTCATAGAATGGAGGTGTGTGAAGTCATAGAATGGAGGTGTGTGAAGTCCTAGAATGGAGATGTGTGAAGTCACAGAATTGATGTTTGTAAGGTCAGAATGGAGGTGTGTGAAGTCAGAATGGAGGTTTGTGAAGTCAGAGAATGGAGGTGTGTGAAGTCATAGAATGGAGGTGTGTGATGTCATAGAATGGAGGTGTGTGAATTCACAGAATTGATGTTTGTGAAGTCAGAATGGAGGTGTGTGAACTCACAATGGAGGTGTGTGAAGTCAAAGAATGGAGGTGTGTGAAGTCACATAATTGATGTTTGTGAAGTCAGAATGGAGGTGTGTGAAATCAAAATGGAGGTGTGTGAAGTCATAGAATGGAGGAGTGTGAAGTCACAATGCAGGTGTGTGAACTCATAGAATGGAGATGTGTGAAGTCACAGAATGGAGGTGTGTGAAGTCATAGAATGGAGGTGTGTGAAGTCCTAGAATGGAGGTGTGTGAAGTCATAGAATGGAGGTGTGTGATGTCATAGAATGGATGTTTGTGAACTCATAGAATGGAGGTCTGTAAAGTCATAGAATGGATGTTTTTGAAGTAAGAATGTAGGGGTGTGAAGTCATAGAATGGAGGTGTGTGCAATCAAAATGGTGGTATGTGAACTCATAGAATGGATGTGTGTGAACTGACAGAGTGGAGGTGTGTGAAGTCATGGAATGGAGGTGTGTGAAGTCAAAGAATGGAGGTGTGTGAAGTCAAACAATGGAGGTGTGCGAAGTCACAGAATGGAGGTGTATGAAGTCAAAGAATGGAAGTGTGTGAAGTCAAAATGGAGGTGTGTGAAGTCACAGAATGGAGGTTTGTGAAGTCACAGAATGGAGGTTTGTGAAGTCAAAATGGTGGTGAGTAAAGTCACAAATGGAGGTGTGTGAAGTCACAGAATGTAGGTGTGTGAACTCAAAATGGAGGTGTGTGAAGTGAAAGAATGGAGGTGTGTGAAGTCATAGAATGAAGGTGTGTGAAGTCACAGAATGAAGGTGTGTTAAGTCACAGAACGGAGGTGTGTGAACTCAGAATGGAGGTGTGTGAAGTCCCAGAATGGAGGTGTGGGAAGTCATAGAATGGAGTTGTGTGAAGTCACAGAATGGAGATGTGTGAATTCATAGAATCGAGGTGTGTGAAGTCACATAATGGAGGTGTGTGAAGTGAAAGAATGGAGGTGTGTGAAGTCATAGAATGAAGGTGTGTGAAGTCACAGAATGAAGGTGTGTTAAGTCATAGAATGGAGGTGTGTGAAGTCACATAATGGAGGTGTGTGAAGTCACAGAATGGAGGTGGGTGAAGTCACAGAATGGAGGTGTGTGAACTCACAATGGAGGTGTGTGAAGTCAAAGAATGGAGGTGTGTGAAGTCATAGAATTGAAGTGTGTGAAGTCATAGAATGAAGGTGTGTGAAGCCAGAATTGAGGTGTGTGAAGACACAGAATTGAGGTGTGTGAACTCAGAATGAAGGTGTGTGAAGTCAAAGAATGGAGGTTTGTGAAGTCATAAATGGAGGTGTATGAAGTCATAGAATGGATGTTTCTGAAGTAGAATGGAGGTGTGTGAAGTCATAGAATGGAGGTGGGTGAATTCATACAATGGATGTTCCTGAAGTAAGAATGTAGGTATGTGAAGACATAGAATGGAGGTGTGTGAAGTCAAATTGGTGGTGTGTGAACTCATAGAATGGATGTGTGTGAACTGATAGAGTAGAGGTGTGTGAAGTCATGGAATGGAGGTGTGTGAAGTCAAAGAATGGAGGTGTTTGAAGTCGAACAATGGAGGTGTGCGAAGTCACAGAATGGAGGTGTGTGAAGTCACAGAATGGAAGTGTGTGAAGTCAAAATGGAGGAGTGTGAAGTCACAGAATGGAGGTGTGTGAAGTCACAGAATGGAGGTGTGTGAAGTCAAAATGGTGGTGTGTAACGTCACAAATGGAGGTGTGTGAAGTCACAGAATGTATGTGTGTGAACTCAAAATGGAGGTGTGTGAAGTCAAAGAATGGAGGTGTGCGAAGTCAAAGAATAAAGGTGTGTGAAGTCATACAATGGAGGTGTCTGAAGTCATAGAATGGAAGTGAGTGAAATTATAGAATGAAGGTGTGTGAAGTCACGGAATGAAGGTGTGTTAAGTCACAGAACGGAGGTGTGGGAAGTCATAGAATGGAGTTGTGTGAAGTCACAGAATGGAGATGTGTGAATTTTTAGAATGGAGGTGTGTGAAGTCATACAATGGAGGTGTGTGAAGTCACAGAATGGAGGTGTGTGAAGTCAAAGAATGGAGGTGTGTGAAGTCACAGAATGGAGGTGTGAGAACTCACAATGGAGGTGTGTGAAGTCAAAGAATGGAGGTGTGTGAAGTCATAGAATGGAAGTGTGTGAACTCATAGAATGGAGGTGTGTGAAGCCAGAATTGAGGTGTGTGAAGTCACAGAATTGAGGTGTATGAACTCAGAATGGAGGTGTGTGAAGTCACAGAATGAAGGTTTGTGAAATCATAGAATGGAGGTGTGTGAAGTCATAGAACGGATGTTTCTGAAGTAGAATGAAGGTGTGTGAAGTCATAGAATGGAGGTGCGTGAAGTCATAGAATGGATGTTTGTGAAGTAAGAATGAAGGTGTGTTAAGTCATAGAATGGAGGTGTGTGAAGGCACAGAATGAAGCTGTGTGAAATCATGGAATGGAGCTGTGTGAAGTCAGAATGGAGGTGTGTGAAGTCATAGAATGGAGGTGTGTGAACTCACAATTGAGTTGTGTGAAGTCGAAGAATGGTGGTGTGTGAAGGCAAAGAATGGAAGTGTGTGAAGTCATAGAATGGAGGTGTGTGAAGTCATAGAATGGAGGTGTGTGAAGTCCTAGAATGGAGATGTGTGAAGTCACAGAATTGATGTTTGTAAGGTCAGAATGGAGGTGTGTGAAGTCAGAATGGAGGTTTGTGAAGTCAGAGAATGGAGGTGTGTGAAGTCATAGAATGGAGGTGTGTGATGTCATAGAATGGAGGTGTGTGAATTCACAGAATTGATGTTTGTGAAGTCAGAATGGAGGTGTGTGAACTCACAATGGAGGTGTGTGAAGTCAAAGAATGGAGGTGTGTGAAGTCACATAATTGATGTTTGTGAAGTCAGAATGGAGGTGTGTGAAATCAAAATGGAGGTGTGTGAAGTCATAGAATGGAGGAGTGTGAAGTCACAATGCAGGTGTGTGAACTCATAGAATGGAGATGTGTGAAGTCACAGAATGGAGGTGTGTGAAGTCATAGAATGGAGGTGTGTGAAGTCCTAGAATGGAGATGTGTGAAGTCATAGAATGGAGGTGTGTGATGTCATAGAATGGATGTTTGTGAACTCATAGAATGGAGGTCTGTAAAGTCATAGAATGGATGTTTTTGAAGTAAGAATGTAGGGGTGTGAAGTCATAGAATGGAGGTGTGTGCAATCAAAATGGTGGTATGTGAACTCATAGAATGGATGTGTGTGAACTGACAGAGTGGAGGTGTGTGAAGTCATGGAATGGAGGTGTGTGAAGTCAAAGAATGGAGGTGTGTGAAGTCAAAGAATGGAGGTGTGCGAAGTCACAGAATGGAGGTGTATGAAGTCAAAGAATGGAAGTGTGTGAAGTCAAAATGGAGGTGTGTGAAGTCACAGAATGGAGGTTTGTGAAGTCACAGAATGGAGGTTTGTGAAGTCAAAATGGTGGTGAGTAAAGTCACAAATGGAGGTGTGTGAAGTCACAGAATGTAGGTGTGTGAACTCAAAATGGAGGTGTGTGAAGTGAAAGAATGGAGGTGTGTGAAGTCATAGAATGAAGGTGTGTGAAGTCACAGAATGAAGGTGTGTTAAGTCACAGAACGGAGGTGTGTGAACTCAGAATGGAGGTGTGTGAAGTCCCAGAATGGAGGTGTGGGAAGTCATAGAATGGAGTTGTGTGAAGTCACAGAATGGAGATGTGTGAATTCATAGAATCGAGGTGTGTGAAGTCACATAATGGAGGTGTGTGAAGTGAAAGAATGGAGGTGTGTGAAGTCATAGAATGAAGGTGTGTGAAGTCACAGAATGAAGGTGTGTTAAGTCATAGAATGGAGGTGTGTGAAGTCACATAATGGAGGTGTGTGAAGTCACAGAATGGAGGTGGGTGAAGTCACAGAATGGAGGTGTGTGAACTCACAATGGAGGTGTGTGAAGTCAAAGAATGGAGGTGTGTGAAGTCATAGAATTGAAGTGTGTGAAGTCATAGAATGAAGGTGTGTGAAGCCAGAATTGAGGTGTGTGAAGACACAGAATTGAGGTGTGTGAACTCAGAATGAAGGTGTGTGAAGTCAAAGAATGGAGGTTTGTGAAGTCATAAATGGAGGTGTATGAAGTCATAGAATGGATGTTTCTGAAGTAGAATGGAGGTGTGTGAAGTCATAGAATGGAGGTGGGTGAATTCATACAATGGATGTTCCTGAAGTAAGAATGTAGGTATGTGAAGACATAGAATGGAGGTGTGTGAAGTCAAATTGTTGGTGTGTGAACTCATAGAATGGATGTGTGTGAACTGATAGAGTAGAGGTGTGTGAAGTCATGGAATGGAGGTGTGTGAAGTCAAAGAATGGAGGTGTTTGAAGTCGAACAATGGAGGTGTGCGAAGTCACAGAATGGAGGTGTGTGAAGTCACAGAATGGAAGTGTGTGAAGTCAAAATGGAGGAGTGTGAAGTCACAGAATGGAGGTGTGTGAAGTCACAGAATGGAGGTGTGTGAAGTCAAAATGGTGGTGTGTAACGTCACAAATGGAGGTGTGTGAAGTCACAGAATGTATGTGTGTGAACTCAAAATGGAGGTGTGTGAAGTCAAAGAATGGAGGTGTGCGAAGTCAAAGAATAAAGGTGTGTGAAGTCATACAATGGAGGTGTCTGAAGTCATAGAATGGAAGTGAGTGAAATTATAGAATGAAGGTGTGTGAAGTCACGGAATGAAGGTGTGTTAAGTCACAGAACGGAGGTGTGGGAAGTCATAGAATGGAGTTGTGTGAAGTCACAGAATGGAGATGTGTGAATTTTTAGAATGGAGGTGTGTGAAGTCATACAATGGAGGTGTGTGAAGTCACAGAATGGAGGTGTGTGAAGTCAAAGAATGGAGGTGTGTGAAGTCACAGAATGGAGGTGTGAGAACTCACAATGGAGGTGTGTGAAGTCAAAGAATGGAGGTGTGTGAAGTCATAGAATGGAAGTGTGTGAACTCATAGAATGGAGGTGTGTGAAGCCAGAATTGAGGTGTGTGAAGTCACAGAATTGAGGTGTATGAACTCAGAATGGAGGTGTGTGAAGTCACAGAATGAAGGTTTGTGAAATCATAGAATGGAGGTGTGTGAAGTCATAGAACGGATGTTTCTGAAGTAGAATGAAGGTGTGTGAAGTCATAGAATGGAGGTGCGTGAAGTCATAGAATGGATGTTTGTGAAGTAAGAATGAAGGTGTGTTAAGTCATAGAATGGAGGTGTGTGAAGGCACAGAATGAAGCTGTGTGAAATCATGGAATGGAGCTGTGTGAAGTCAGAATGGAGGTGTGTGAAGTCATAGAATGGAGGTGTGTGAACTCACAATTGAGTTGTGTGAAGTCGAAGAATGGTGGTGTGTGAAGGCAAAGAATGGAAGTGTGTGAAGTCATAGAATGGAGGTGTGTGAAGTCCTAGAATGGAGATGTGTGAAGTCACAGAATTGATGTTTGTAAGGTCAGAATGGAGGTGTGTGAAGTCAGAATGGAGGTTTGTGAAGTCAGAGAATGGAGGTGTGTGAAGTCATAGAATGGAGGTGTGTGAAGTCGTAGAATGGATGTGTGTGAAGTCACAGAATTGATGTTTGTGAAGTCAGAATGGAGGTGTGTGAACTCACAATGGAGGTGTGTGAAGTCAAAGAATGGAGGTGTGTGAAGTCACAGAATTGATGTTTGTGAAGTCAGAATGGAGGTGTGTGAAGTCAGAATGGAGGGGTGTGAAGTCATAGAATGGAGGTGTGTCAAGTCACAATGCAGGTGTGTGAACTCATAGAATGGAGGTGTGTGAAGTCACAGAATGGAGGTGTGTGAAGTCATAGAATGGAGGTTTGTGAAGTCATAGAATGGAGGTGTGTGAAGTCATAGAATGGAGGTGTGTGAAGTCATAGAATGGAGGTTTGTGAAGTCATAGAATGGAGGTGGGTGAATTCATACAATGGATGTTCCTGAAGTAAGAATGTAGGTATGTGAAGACATAGAATGGAGGTGTGTGAAGTCAAATTGGTGGTGTGTGAACTCATAGAATGGATGTGTGTGAACTGATAGAGTAGAGGTGTGTGAAGTCATGGAATGGAGGTGTGTGAAGTCAAAGAATGGAGGTGTGTGAAGTCGAACAATGGAGGTGTGCGAAGTCACAGAATGGAGGTGTGTGAAGTCACAGAATGGAAGTGTGTGAAGTCAAAATGGAGGAGTGTGAAGTCACAGAATGGAGGTGTGTGAAGTCACAGAATGGAGGTGTGTGAAGTCAAAATGGTGGTGTGTAACGTCACAAATGGAGGTGTGTGAAGTCACAGAATGTATGTGTGTGAACTCAAAATGGAGGTGTGTGAAGTCAAAGAATGGAGGTGTGCGAAGTCAAAGAATAAAGGTGTGTGAAGTCATACAATGGAGGTGTCTGAAGTCATAGAATGGAAGTGAGTGAAATTATAGAATGAAGGTGTGTGAAGTCACGGAATGAAGGTGTGTTAAGTCACAGAACGGAGGTGTGGGAAGTCATAGAATGGAGTTGTGTGAAGTCACAGAATGGAGATGTGTGAATTTTTAGAATGGAGGTGTGTGAAGTCATACAATGGAGGTGTGTGAAGTCACAGAATGGAGGTGTGTGAAGTCAAAGAATGGAGGTGTGTGAAGTCACAGAATGGAGGTGTGAGAACTCACAATGGAGGTGTGTGAAGTCAAAGAATGGAGGTGTGTGAAGTCATAGAATGGAAGTGTGTGAACTCATAGAATGGAGGTGTGTGAAGCCAGAATTGAGGTGTGTGAAGTCACAGAATTGAGGTGTATGAACTCAGAATGGAGGTGTGTGAAGTCACAGAATGAAGGTTTGTGAAATCATAGAATGGAGGTGTGTGAAGTCATAGAACGGATGTTTCTGAAGTAGAATGAAGGTGTGTGAAGTCATAGAATGGAGGTGCGTGAAGTCATAGAATGGATGTTTGTGAAGTAAGAATGAAGGTGTGTTAAGTCATAGAATGGAGGTGTGTGAAGGCACAGAATGAAGCTGTGTGAAATCATGGAATGGAGCTGTGTGAAGTCAGAATGGAGGTGTGTGAAGTCATAGAATGGAGGTGTGTGAACTCACAATTGAGTTGTGTGAAGTCGAAGAATGGTGGTGTGTGAAGGCAAAGAATGGAAGTGTGTGAAGTCATAGAATGGAGGTGTGTGAAGTCATAGAATGGAGGTGTGTGAAGTCCTAGAATGGAGATGTGTGAAGTCACAGAATTGATGTTTGTAAGGTCAGAATGGAGGTGTGTGAAGTCAGAATGGAGGTTTGTGAAGTCAGAGAATGGAGGTGTGTGAAGTCATAGAATGGAGGTGTGTGATGTCATAGAATGGAGGTGTGTGAATTCACAGAATTGATGTTTGTGAAGTCAGAATGGAGGTGTGTGAACTCACAATGGAGGTGTGTGAAGTCAAAGAATGGAGGTGTGTGAAGTCACATAATTGATGTTTGTGAAGTCAGAATGGAGGTGTGTGAAATCAAAATGGAGGTGTGTGAAGTCATAGAATGGAGGAGTGTGAAGTCACAATGCAGGTGTGTGAACTCATAGAATGGAGATGTGTGAAGTCACAGAATGGAGGTGTGTGAAGTCATAGAATGGAGGTGTGTGAAGTCCTAGAATGGAGGTGTGTGAAGTCATAGAATGGAGGTGTGTGATGTCATAGAATGGATGTTTGTGAACTCATAGAATGGAGGTCTGTAAAGTCATAGAATGGATGTTTTTGAAGTAAGAATGTAGGGGTGTGAAGTCATAGAATGGAGGTGTGTGCAATCAAAATGGTGGTATGTGAACTCATAGAATGGATGTGTGTGAACTGACAGAGTGGAGGTGTGTGAAGTCATGGAATGGAGGTGTGTGAAGTCAAAGAATGGAGGTGTGTGAAGTCAAACAATGGAGGTGTGCGAAGTCACAGAATGGAGGTGTATGAAGTCAAAGAATGGAAGTGTGTGAAGTCAAAATGGAGGTGTGTGAAGTCACAGAATGGAGGTTTGTGAAGTCACAGAATGGAGGTTTGTGAAGTCAAAATGGTGGTGAGTAAAGTCACAAATGGAGGTGTGTGAAGTCACAGAATGTAGGTGTGTGAACTCAAAATGGAGGTGTGTGAAGTGAAAGAATGGAGGTGTGTGAAGTCATAGAATGAAGGTGTGTGAAGTCACAGAATGAAGGTGTGTTAAGTCACAGAACGGAGGTGTGTGAACTCAGAATGGAGGTGTGTGAAGTCCCAGAATGGAGGTGTGGGAAGTCATAGAATGGAGTTGTGTGAAGTCACAGAATGGAGATGTGTGAATTCATAGAATCGAGGTGTGTGAAGTCACATAATGGAGGTGTGTGAAGTGAAAGAATGGAGGTGTGTGAAGTCATAGAATGAAGGTGTGTGAAGTCACAGAATGAAGGTGTGTTAAGTCATAGAATGGAGGTGTGTGAAGTCACATAATGGAGGTGTGTGAAGTCACAGAATGGAGGTGGGTGAAGTCACAGAATGGAGGTGTGTGAACTCACAATGGAGGTGTGTGAAGTCAAAGAATGGAGGTGTGTGAAGTCATAGAATTGAAGTGTGTGAAGTCATAGAATGAAGGTGTGTGAAGCCAGAATTGAGGTGTGTGAAGACACAGAATTGAGGTGTGTGAACTCAGAATGAAGGTGTGTGAAGTCAAAGAATGGAGGTTTGTGAAGTCATAAATGGAGGTGTATGAAGTCATAGAATGGATGTTTCTGAAGTAGAATGGAGGTGTGTGAAGTCATAGAATGGAGGTGGGTGAATTCATACAATGGATGTTCCTGAAGTAAGAATGTAGGTATGTGAAGACATAGAATGGAGGTGTGTGAAGTCAAATTGGTGGTGTGTGAACTCATAGAATGGATGTGTGTGAACTGATAGAGTAGAGGTGTGTGAAGTCATGGAATGGAGGTGTGTGAAGTCAAAGAATGGAGGTGTTTGAAGTCGAACAATGGAGGTGTGCGAAGTCACAGAATGGAGGTGTGTGAAGTCACAGAATGGAAGTGTGTGAAGTCAAAATGGAGGAGTGTGAAGTCACAGAATGGAGGTGTGTGAAGTCACAGAATGGAGGTGTGTGAAGTCAAAATGGTGGTGTGTAACGTCACAAATGGAGGTGTGTGAAGTCACAGAATGTATGTGTGTGAACTCAAAATGGAGGTGTGTGAAGTCAAAGAATGGAGGTGTGCGAAGTCAAAGAATAAAGGTGTGTGAAGTCATACAATGGAGGTGTCTGAAGTCATAGAATGGAAGTGAGTGAAATTATAGAATGAAGGTGTGTGAAGTCACGGAATGAAGGTGTGTTAAGTCACAGAACGGAGGTGTGGGAAGTCATAGAATGGAGTTGTGTGAAGTCACAGAATGGAGATGTGTGAATTTTTAGAATGGAGGTGTGTGAAGTCATAGAATGGAGGTGTGTGAAGTCACAGAATGGAGGTGTGTGAAGTCAAAGAATGGAGGTGTGTGAAGTCACAGAATGGAGGTGTGAGAACTCACAATGGAGGTGTGTGAAGTCAAAGAATGGAGGTGTGTGAAGTCATAGAAAGGAAGTGTGTGAACTCATAGAATGGAGGTGTGTGAAGCCAGAATTGAGGTGTGTGAAGTCACAGAATTGAGGTGTATGAACTCAGAATGGAGGTGTGTGAAGTCACAGAATGAAGGTTTGTGAAATCATAGAATGGAGGTGTGTGAAGTCATAGAACGGATGTTTCTGAAGTAGAATGAAGGTGTGTGAAGTCATAGAATGGAGGTGCGTGAAGTCATAGAATGGATGTTTGTGAAGTAAGAATGAAGGTGTGTTAAGTCATAGAATGGAGGTGTGTGAAGGCACAGAATGAAGCTGTGTGAAATCATGGAATGGAGCTGTGTGAAGTCAGAATGGAGGTGTGTGAAGTCATAGAATGGAGGTGTGTGAACTCACAATTGAGTTGTGTGAAGTCGAAGAATGGTGGTGTGTGAAGGCAAAGAATGGAAGTGTGTGAAGTCATAGAATGGAGGTGTGTGAAGTCATAGAATGGAGGTGTGTGAAGTCCTAGAATGGAGATGTGTGAAGTCACAGAATTGATGTTTGTAAGGTCAGAATGGAGGTGTGTGAAGTCAGAATGGAGGTTTGTGAAGTCAGAGAATGGAGGTGTGTGAAGTCATAGAATGGAGGTGTGTGATGTCATAGAATGGAGGTGTGTGAATTCACAGAATTGATGTTTGTGAAGTCAGAATGGAGGTGTGTGAACTCACAATGGAGGTGTGTGAAGTCAAAGAATGGAGGTGTGTGAAGTCACATAATTGATGTTTGTGAAGTCAGAATGGAGGTGTGTGAAATCAAAATGGAGGTGTGTGAAGTCATAGAATGGAGGAGTGTGAAGTCACAATGCAGGTGTGTGAACTCATAGAATGGAGATGTGTGAAGTCACAGAATGGAGGTGTGTGAAGTCATAGAATGGAGGTGTGTGAAGTCCTAGAATGGAGGTGTGTGAAGTCATAGAATGGAGGTGTGTGATGTCATAGAATGGATGTTTGTGAACTCATAGAATGGAGGTCTGTAAAGTCATAGAATGGATGTTTTTGAAGTAAGAATGTAGGGGTGTGAAGTCATAGAATGGAGGTGTGTGCAATCAAAATGGTGGTATGTGAACTCATAGAATGGATGTGTGTGAACTGACAGAGTGGAGATGTGTGAAGTCATGGAATGGAGGTGTGTGAAGTCAAAGAATGGAGGTGTGTGAAGTCAAACAATGGAGGTGTGCGAAGTCACAGAATGGAGGTGTATGAAGTCAAAGAATGGAAGTGTGTGAAGTCAAAATGGAGGTGTGTGAAGTCACAGAATGGAGGTTTGTGAAGTCACAGAATGGAGGTTTGTGAAGTCAAAATGGTGGTGAGTAAAGTCACAAATGGAGGTGTGTGAAGTCACAGAATGTAGGTGTGTGAACTCAAAATGGAGGTGTGTGAAGTGAAAGAATGGAGGTGTGTGAAGTCATAGAATGAAGGTGTGTGAAGTCACAGAATGAAGGTGTGTTAAGTCACAGAACGGAGGTGTGTGAACTCAGAATGGAGGTGTGTGAAGTCCCAGAATGGAGGTGTGGGAAGTCATAGAATGGAGTTGTGTGAAGTCACAGAATGGAGATGTGTGAATTCATAGAATCGAGGTGTGTGAAGTCACATAATGGAGGTGTGTGAAGTGAAAGAATGGAGGTGTGTGAAGTCATAGAATGAAGGTGTGTGAAGTCACAGAATGAAGGTGTGTTAAGTCATAGAATGGAGGTGTGTGAAGTCACATAATGGAGGTGTGTGAAGTCACAGAATGGAGGTGGGTGAAGTCACAGAATGGAGGTGTGTGAACTCACAATGGAGGTGTGTGAAGTCAAAGAATGGAGGTGTGTGAAGTCATAGAATTGAAGTGTGTGAAGTCATAGAATGAAGGTGTGTGAAGCCAGAATTGAGGTGTGTGAAGACACAGAATTGAGGTGTGTGAACTCAGAATGAAGGTGTTTGAAGTCAAAGAATGGAGGTTTGTGAAGTCATAAATGGAGGTGTATGAAGTCATAGAATGGATGTTTCTGAAGTAGAATGGAGGTGTGTGAAGTCATAGAATGGAGGTGGGTGAATTCATACAATGGATGTTCCTGAAGTAAGAATGTAGGTATGTGAAGACATAGAATGGAGGTGTGTGAAGTCAAATTGGTGGTGTGTGAACTCATAGAATGGATGTGTGTGAACTGATAGAGTAGAGGTGTGTGAAGTCATGGAATGGAGGTGTGTGAAGTCAAAGAATGGAGGTGTTTGAAGTCGAACAATGGAGGTGTGCGAAGTCACAGAATGGAGGTGTGTGAAGTCACAGAATGGAAGTGTGTGAAGTCAAAATGGAGGAGTGTGAAGTCACAGAATGGAGGTGTGTGAAGTCACAGAATGGAGGTGTGTGAAGTCAAAATGGTGGTGTGTAACGTCACAAATGGAGGTGTGTGAAGTCACAGAATGTATGTGTGTGAACTCAAAATGGAGGTGTGTGAAGTCAAAGAATGGAGGTGTGCGAAGTCAAAGAATAAAGGTGTGTGAAGTCATACAATGGAGGTGTCTGAAGTCATAGAATGGAAGTGAGTGAAATTATAGAATGAAGGTGTGTGAAGTCACGGAATGAAGGTGTGTTAAGTCACAGAACGGAGGTGTGGGAAGTCATAGAATGGAGTTGTGTGAAGTCACAGAATGGAGATGTGTGAATTTTTAGAATGGAGGTGTGTGAAGTCATAGAATGGAGGTGTGTGAAGTCACAGAATGGAGGTGTGTGAAGTCAAAGAATGGAGGTGTGTGAAGTCACAGAATGGAGGTGTGAGAACTCACAATGGAGGTGTGTGAAGTCAAAGAATGGAGGTGTGTGAAGTCATAGAATGGAAGTGTGTGAACTCATAGAATGGAGGTGTGTGAAGCCAGAATTGAGGTGTGTGAAGTCACAGAATTGAGGTGTATGAACTCAGAATGGAGGTGTGTGAAGTCACAGAATGAAGGTTTGTGAAATCATAGAATGGAGGTGTGTGAAGTCATAGAACGGATGTTTCTGAAGTAGAATGAAGGTGTGTGAAGTCATAGAATGGAGGTGCGTGAAGTCATAGAATGGATGTTTGTGAAGTAAGAATGAAGGTGTGTTAAGTCATAGAATGGAGGTGTGTGAAGGCACAGAATGAAGCTGTGTGAAATCATGGAATGGAGCTGTGTGAAGTCAGAATGGAGGTGTGTGAAGTCATAGAATGGAGGTGTGTGAACTCACAATTGAGTTGTGTGAAGTCGAAGAATGGTGGTGTGTGAAGGCAAAGAATGGAAGTGTGTGAAGTCATAGAATGGAGGTGTGTGAAGTCATAGAATGGAGGTGTGTGAAGTCCTAGAATGGAGATGTGTGAAGTCACAGAATTGATGTTTGTAAGGTCAGAATGGAGGTGTGTGAAGTCAGAATGGAGGTTTGTGAAGTCAGAGAATGGAGGTGTGTGAAGTCATAGAATGGAGGTGTGTGATGTCATAGAATGGAGGTGTGTGAATTCACAGAATTGATGTTTGTGAAGTCAGAATGGAGGTGTGTGAACTCACAATGGAGGTGTGTGAAGTCAAAGAATGGAGGTGTGTGAAGTCACATAATTGATGTTTGTGAAGTCAGAATGGAGGTGTGTGAAATCAAAATGGAGGTGTGTGAAGTCATAGAATGGAGGAGTGTGAAGTCACAATGCAGGTGTGTGAACTCATAGAATGGAGATGTGTGAAGTCACAGAATGGAGGTGTGTGAAGTCATAGAATGGAGGTGTGTGAAGTCCTAGAATGGAGGTGTGTGAAGTCATAGAATGGAGGTGTGTGATGTCATAGAATGGATGTTTGTGAACTCATAGAATGGAGGTCTGTAAAGTCATAGAATGGATGTTTTTGAAGTAAGAATGTAGGGGTGTGAAGTCATAGAATGGAGGTGTGTGCAATCAAAATGGTGGTATGTGAACTCATAGAATGGATGTGTGTGAACTGACAGAGTGGAGGTGTGTGAAGTCATGGAATGGAGGTGTGTGAAGTCAAAGAATGGAGGTGTGTGAAGTCAAAGAATGGAGGTGTGCGAAGTCACAGAATGGAGGTGTATGAAGTCAAAGAATGGAAGTGTGTGAAGTCAAAATGGAGGTGTGTGAAGTCACAGAATGGAGGTTTGTGAAGTCACAGAATGGAGGTTTGTGAAGTCAAAATGGTGGTGAGTAAAGTCACAAATGGAGGTGTGTGAAGTCACAGAATGTAGGTGTGTGAACTCAAAATGGAGGTGTGTGAAGTGAAAGAATGGAGGTGTGTGAAGTCATAGAATGAAGGTGTGTGAAGTCACAGAATGAAGGTGTGTTAAGTCACAGAACGGAGGTGTGTGAACTCAGAATGGAGGTGTGTGAAGTCCCAGAATGGAGGTGTGGGAAGTCATAGAATGGAGTTGTGTGAAGTCACAGAATGGAGATGTGTGAATTCATAGAATCGAGGTGTGTGAAGTCACATAATGGAGGTGTGTGAAGTGAAAGAATGGAGGTGTGTGAAGTCATAGAATGAAGGTGTGTGAAGTCACAGAATGAAGGTGTGTTAAGTCATAGAATGGAGGTGTGTGAAGTCACATAATGGAGGTGTGTGAAGTCACAGAATGGAGGTGGGTGAAGTCACAGAATGGAGGTGTGTGAACTCACAATGGAGGTGTGTGAAGTCAAAGAATGGAGGTGTGTGAAGTCATAGAATTGAAGTGTGTGAAGTCATAGAATGAAGGTGTGTGAAGCCAGAATTGAGGTGTGTGAAGACACAGAATTGAGGTGTGTGAACTCAGAATGAAGGTGTGTGAAGTCAAAGAATGGAGGTTTGTGAAGTCATAAATGGAGGTGTATGAAGTCATAGAATGGATGTTTCTGAAGTAGAATGGAGGTGTGTGAAGTCATAGAATGGAGGTGGGTGAATTCATACAATGGATGTTCCTGAAGTAAGAATGTAGGTATGTGAAGACATAGAATGGAGGTGTGTGAAGTCAAATTGGTGGTGTGTGAACTCATAGAATGGATGTGTGTGAACTGATAGAGTAGAGGTGTGTGAAGTCATGGAATGGAGGTGTGTGAAGTCAAAGAATGGAGGTGTTTGAAGTCGAACAATGGAGGTGTGCGAAGTCACAGAATGGAGGTGTGTGAAGTCACAGAATGGAAGTGTGTGAAGTCAAAATGGAGGAGTGTGAAGTCACAGAATGGAGGTGTGTGAAGTCACAGAATGGAGGTGTGTGAAGTCAAAATGGTGGTGTGTAACGTCACAAATGGAGGTGTGTGAAGTCACAGAATGTATGTGTGTGAACTCAAAATGGAGGTGTGTGAAGTCAAAGAATGGAGGTGTGCGAAGTCAAAGAATAAAGGTGTGTGAAGTCATACAATGGAGGTGTCTGAAGTCATAGAATGGAAGTGAGTGAAATTATAGAATGAAGGTGTGTGAAGTCACGGAATGAAGGTGTGTTAAGTCACAGAACGGAGGTGTGGGAAGTCATAGAATGGAGTTGTGTGAAGTCACAGAATGGAGATGTGTGAATTTTTAGAATGGAGGTGTGTGAAGTCATAGAATGGAGGTGTGTGAAGTCACAGAATGGAGGTGTGTGAAGTCAAAGAATGGAGGTGTGTGAAGTCACAGAATGGAGGTGTGAGAACTCACAATGGAGGTGTGTGAAGTCAAAGAATGGAGGTGTGTGAAGTCATAGAATGGAAGTGTGTGAACTCATAGAATGGAGGTGTGTGAAGCCAGAATTGAGGTGTGTGAAGTCACAGAATTGAGGTGTATGAACTCAGAATGGAGGTGTGTGAAGTCACAGAATGAAGGTTTGTGAAATCATAGAATGGAGGTGTGTGAAGTCATAGAACGGATGTTTCTGAAGTAGAATGAAGGTGTGTGAAGTCATAGAATGGAGGTGCGTGAAGTCATAGAATGGATGTTTGTGAAGTAAGAATGAAGGTGTGTTAAGTCATAGAATGGAGGTGTGTGAAGGCACAGAATGAAGCTGTGTGAAATCATGGAATGGAGCTGTGTGAAGTCAGAATGGAGGTGTGTGAAGTCATAGAATGGAGGTGTGTGAACTCACAATTGAGTTGTGTGAAGTCGAAGAATGGTGGTGTGTGAAGGCAAAGAATGGAAGTGTGTGAAGTCATAGAATGGAGGTGTGTGAAGTCATAGAATGGAGGTGTGTGAAGTCCTAGAATGGAGATGTGTGAAGTCACAGAATTGATGTTTGTAAGGTCAGAATGGAGGTGTGTGAAGTCAGAATGGAGGTTTGTGAAGTCAGAGAATGGAGGTGTGTGAAGTCATAGAATGGAGGTGTGTGATGTCATAGAATGGAGGTGTGTGAATTCACAGAATTGATGTTTGTGAAGTCAGAATGGAGGTGTGAGAACTCACAATGGAGGTGTGTGAAGTCAAACAATGGAGGTGTGTGAAGTCACATAATTGATGTTTGTGAAGTCAGAATGGAGGTGTGTGAAATCAAAATGGAGGTGTGTGAAGTCATAGAATGGAGGAGTGTGAAGTCACAATGCAGGTGTGTGAACTCATAGAATGGAGATGTGTGAAGTCACAGAATGGAGGTGTGTGAAGTCATAGAATGGAGGTGTGTGAAGTCCTAGAATGGAGGTGTGTGAAGTCATAGAATGGAGGTGTGTGATGTCATAGAATGGATGTTTGTGAACTCATAGAATGGAGGTCTGTAAAGTCATAGAATGGATGTTTTTGAAGTAAGAATGTAGGGGTGTGAAGTCATAGAATGGAGGTGTGTGCAATCAAAATGGTGGTATGTGAACTCATAGAATGGATGTGTGTGAACTGACAGAGTGGAGGTGTGTGAAGTCATGGAATGGAGGTGTGTGAAGTCAAAGAATGGAGGTGTGTGAAGTCAAACAATGGAGGTGTGCGAAGTCACAGAATGGAGGTGTATGAAGTCAAAGAATGGAAGTGTGTGAAGTCAAAATGGAGGTGTGTGAAGTCACAGAATGGAGGTTTGTGAAGTCACAGAATGGAGGTTTGTGAAGTCAAAATGGTGGTGAGTAAAGTCACAAATGGAGGTGTGTGAAGTCACAGAATGTAGGTGTGTCAACTCAAAATGGAGGTGTGTGAAGTGAAAGAATGGAGGTGTGTGAAGTCATAGAATGAAGGTGTGTGAAGTCACAGAATGAAGGTGTGTTAAGTCACAGAACGGAGGTGTGTGAACTCAGAATGGAGGTGTGTGAAGTCCCAGAATGGAGGTGTGGGAAGTCATAGAATGGAGTTGTGTGAAGTCACAGAATGGAGATGTGTGAATTCATAGAATCGAGGTGTGTGAAGTCACATAATGGAGGTGTGTGAAGTGAAAGAATGGAGGTGTGTGAAGTCATAGAATGAAGGTGTGTGAAGTCACAGAATGAAGGTGTGTTAAGTCACAGAATGGACGTGTGTGAAGTCACATAATGGAGGTGTGTGAAGTCAGAGAATGGAGGTGGGTGAAGTCACAGAATGGAGGTGTGTGAACTCACAATGGAGGTGTGTGAAGTCAAAGAATGGAGGTGTGTGAAGTCATAGAATTGAAGTGTGTGAAGTCATAGAATGAAGGTGTGTGAAGCCAGAATTGAGGTGTGTGAAGACACAGAATTGAGGTGTGTGAACTCAGAATGAAGGTGTGTGAAGTCAAAGAATGGAGGTTTGTGAAGTCATAGAATGGAGGTGTATGAAGTCATAGAATGGATGTTTCTGAAGTAGAATGGAGGTGTGTGAAGTCATAGAATGGAGGTGTGTGAAGTCAAACAATGGTGGTGTGTGAAGTCACAGAATGGAGGTGTGTGAAGTCAAAGAATGGAAGTGTGTGAAGTAAAAATGGAGGTGTGTGAAGTCACAGAATGGAGGTGTGTGAAGTCACAGAATGGAGGTGTGTGAAGTCATCGAAAGGAGGTGTGTGAAGTCATGGAATGGAGGTGTGTGATGTCAGAGAATGGCGGTGTGTGAAGTCAGAATGTAGTTGTGTGAAGTCATAGAATGTAGGTGTGTGAAGTCAGAATGGAGGTGTGCGAAGTCATAGAACGGAGGTGTGTGAAGTCAGAATGGAGGTGTGTGAAGTCAAAGAATGGAAGTGGGTGAAGTCATAGAATGGAGGTGTGTGAAGTCATAGAATGGAGGTGTGTGAAGTCATAGAATGGAGGTGTGTGAAATCACAGAATTGATGTTTGTGAAGTCAGAATGGAGGTGTGTGAAGTGAAAATGGAGGTTTGTGAAGTCATAGAATGGAGGTGTGTGAAGTCGTAGAATGGATGTGTGTGAAGTCACAGAATTGATGTTTGTGAAGTCAGAATGGAGGTGTGTGAACTCACAATGGAGGTGTGTGAAGTCAAAGAATGGAGGTGTGTGAAGTCACAGAATTGATGTTTGTGAAGTCAGAATGGAGGTGTGTGAAGTCAGAATGGAGGTGTGTGAAGTCATAGAATGGAGGTGTGTGAAGTCACAATGCAGGTGTGTGAACTCACAGAATGGAGGTGTGTGAAGTCATAGAATGGAGGTGTGTGAAGTCATAGAATGGAGGTGTGTGAAGTCATAGAATGGAGGTGTGTGAAGTCATAGAATGGAGGTGTGTGAAGACATAGAATGGAGGTTTGTGAAGTCATAGAATGGAGGTGGGTGAATTCATACAATGGATGTTCCTGAAGTAAGAATGTAGGTGTGTGAAGACATAGAATGGAGGTGTGTGAAGTCAAAATGTTGGTGTGTGAACTCACAGAATGGATGTGTGTGAACTGATAGAGTAGACGTGTGTGACATCATGGAATGGAGGTGTGTGAAGTCAAAGAATGGAGGTGTGTGAAGTCAAACAATGCAGGTGTGCGAAGTCACAGAATGGAGGTGTGTGAAGTCACAGAATGGAAGTGTGTGAAGTCAAAATGGAGGAGTGTGAAGTCACAGAATGGAGGTGTGTGAAGTCACAGAATGGAGGTGTGTGAAGTCAAAATGGTGGTGTGTAACGTCACAAATGGAGGTGTGTGAAGTCACAGAATGTATGTGTGTGAACTCAAAATGGAGGTGTGTGAAGTCAAAGAATGGAGGTGTGCGAAGTCAAAGAATATAGGTGTGTGAAGTCATGCAATGGAGATGTGTGAAGTCATAGAATGGAGGTGAGTGAAATCATAGAATGAAGGTGTGTGAAGTCACGGAATGAAGGTGTGTTAAGTCACAGAACGGAGGTGTGGGAAGTCATAGAATGGAGTTGTGTGAAGTCACAGAATGGAGATGTGTGAATTTTTAGAATGGAGGTGTTGAAGTCATAGAATGGAGGTGTGTGAAGTCAGAGAATGGAGGTGTGTGAAGTCAAAGAATGGAGGTGTGTGAAGTCACAGAATGGAGGTGTGTGAACTCACAATGGAGGTGTGTGAAGTGAAAGAATGGAGGTGTGTGAAGTCATAGAATGGAAGTGTGTGAACTCATAGAATGGAGGTGTGTGAAGCCAGAATTGAGGTGTGTGAAGTCACAGAATTGAGGTGTGTGAACTCAGAATGGAGGTGTGTGAAGTCACAGAATGAAGGTTTGTGAAATCATAGAATGGAGGTGTGTGAAGTCATAGAACGGATGTTTCTGAAGTAGAATAAAGGTGTGTGAAGTCATAGAATGGAGGTGTGTGAAGTCAAAATGGAGGGGAGCGAACTCATAAAATGGAGATGTGTGAAGTCATGGAATGGAGGTGTGTGAAGTCCAAAAATAGAGGTGTGTGAAATCAAACAATGTTAATGTGTGTGAAGTCACAGAATGGAGGTGTGTGAAGTCAAAGAATGGAAGTGTGTGAAGTCAAAATGGAGGTGTGTGAAGTAACAGAATGGAGGTGTGTGAAGTCACAAAATGTAGGTGTGTGCAGTCATAGAATGGAGGTGTGGGAAGTCACAGAATGGAGATGTGTGAAGTCACAGAATGGAGGTGTGTGAAGTCAAAATGGAGGTGTGTGAACTCATAGAATGGAGGTTTGTGAAGTAAAAAATGTGGTGTGTAGAGTCACAAATGGAGGTGTGTGAACTCAAAGAATGGAGGTGTGTGAAGTCAAAGAATGGAGGTGTGTGAAGTCATGGAATGGAGGTGTGTGAAGTCACAGAATGGAGGTGTGTGATGTCATAGAATGGAGTTGTGTGAAGTCATAGAATGGATGTTTCTGAATAAGAATGAATGTGTTTGAAGTCATTGAATGGAGGTGGATGAAGTCAAAATGGAGGTGTGTGAACTCATAGAATGGAGGTCTGAGAACTCATAGAATGGAGGTGTGTGAAGTCATGGAATAAAGCTGTGTGAAGTCAAAGAATGCATTGTGTGAAGTCAATCAATAAAGGTGTGTGAAGTCACAGAATGGAGGTGTGTGAAATCACAGAATGGAGGTGTGTGAAGTCATGGAATGGAGGTGTGTGAAGTCACAGAATAGAGGTGTGTGAAGTCCGAATGGAGTTGTGTGAAGTCATAGAATGGAAATGTGTGAAGTCACAAGGGAGGTGTGTGAAATCATAGAATGGAGGTGTGTGAAGTCATCGAATGGAGGTGTGTGAAGTCATGGAATGTATTAGTGTGACGTCATGGAATAGAGGTGTGTGAAGTCAGAGAATGGAGGTGTGTGAAGTAAGAATGGAGTTGTGTGAAGTCATAGAATGGAGGTGTGTGAAGTCACAAGGGAGGTGTGTGAAATCATAGAATGGAGGTGTGTGAAGTCACAGTATGGAGGTGTGTGAAGTCATAGAATGGAGCTGTGTGAAGTCAGATTGGAGGTGTGTGAAGTCACAGAATGGAGGTGTGTGAACTCAGAATGGAGGTGTGTGAAATCACAGAATGGAGGTGTGAAGACATAGAATGGAGGTGTGTGAAGTCATAGAATGGAGGTGTGTAAAGTCATAATGGAGGTTTGTGAAGTCACAGAATTGAGGTGTGTGAAGTCACAGAATGGCGGTGTGTGAAGTCATAGAATGGAGGTGTGTGAAGTCAAAGAATGGAGGTGTGTAAAGTCATAGAAAGGAATTGTGTGAAGTCATAGAATGGTGGTGTGTGAAGCCAGAATTGAGGTGTGTGAAATCACAGAATTGAGGTGTATGAACTCAGAATGGAGGTGTGTGAAGTCACAGAATGGAGGTTTGTAAAGTCATAGAATGGAGGTGTGTGAAGTCATATAATGGATGTTTCTGAAGTAGAATGAAGGTGTGTGAAGTCATAGAATGTAGGTGTGTAAAGTCAAAATGGAGGTGTGCGAACTCATAAAATGGAGATGCGTGAAGTCATGGAATGGAGGTGTGTGAAGTCCAAAAATGGAGGTGTGTGAAGTCACACAATGGTGGTGTGTGAAGTCACAGAATGGAGGTGTGTGAAGTCAAAGAATGGAAGTGTGTGAAGTCAAAATTGAGGTGTGTGAAGTCACAGAATGGAGGTGTGTGAAGTCACAGAATGGAGGTGTGTGAAGTCATAGAATGGAGGTGTGTGAAGTCACAGAATTGAGATGTGTGTAGTCACAGAAAGGAGGTGTGTGAAGTCACAGAATGGAGGTGTGTGAAGTCACAGAATGGAGGTGTGTGAACTCACAATGGAGGTGTGTGAACTCATAGAATGGAGGTATATGAAGTCATGGAAAGGAGGTGTGTGAAGTCAAAGAATGGAGGTGTGTGAAGTCAAACAATAAAGGTGTGTGAAGTCACAGAATGGAGGTGTGTTAAATCACAGAATGGAGGTGTGTGAAGTCAAAAAGGTGGTGTGTAGAGTCACAAATGGAGGTGTGTGAACTCATAGAATGGAAGTGTGTGAAGTCAAAGAATGGAGGTGTGTGAAGGCATCGAATGGGGGTGTGTGAAGTCATGGAATGGAGGTGTGTGAAGTCACAGAATGGATGAGTGTGATGTCATAGAATGGAGGTGTGTGAAGACAGAATGGAGGTGTGGAAACTCATAGAATGGAGGTGTGTGAAGTCACAATGGAGGTATGTGAAGTCATAGAATGGAGGTGTGGAAGTCATAGAATGGAGGTGTGTGAAGTCAAAATGGAGGTGTGTGAAGTCTTAGAATGGAGGTTTGTGAAGTGATAATGTAGGTGTGTGAAGTCACAGAATGGAGGTGTGTGAAGTCACAGAATGGAGGTGTGTAAAGTCATAGAATGGAGGTGTGTGAAGTCATAGAATGGAGGTGTGTGAAGTCATAGAATGAATGTTTGTGAAGTAAGAATGAAGGTGTGTTAAGTCATATAATGGGGATGTATGAAGGCACAGAATGGAGGTGTGTGAAGTCACAGAATGGAGCTGTGTGTAGTCAGAATGGAGGTGTGTGAAGTCATAGAAGGGAGGTGTGTGAAGTCAAAAATGGAGGTGTGTGAAGTCATAGAATCAGGTGTGTGAACTCACAATGGAGATGTGTGAACTCAAAAAATGGAGGTGTGTGAAGTCAAAGAATGGAAGTGTGTGAAGTCATAGAATGGAGGTGTGTGAAGTCATAGAATGGAGGTGTGTGAAGTCATAGAATGGAGGTGTGTGAAGTCACAGAATTGATGTTTGTGAAGTCAGAATGGAGGTGTGTGAAGTCACAATGGAGGTTTGTGAAGTCATAGAATGGAGGTGTGTGAAGTCATAGAATGGAGGTGTGTGAAGCCATAGAATGGAGGTGTGTGAAGTCAGAATGGAGGTGTGTGATGTCATAGAATGGAGGTGTGTGAAGTCAGAATGGAGGTGTGGGAACTCATAGAATGGAGGTGTGTGAAGTCACAATGGAGGTATGTGAAGTCATAGAATGGAGGTGTGGAAGTCATAGAATGGAGGTGTGTGAAGTCAGAATGGAGGTGTGTGAAGTCATAGAATGGAGGTTTGTGAAGTCATAATGTAGGTGTGTGAAGTCACAGAATTGAGGTGTGTGAAGTCACAGAATGGAGGTATGTAAAGTCATAGAATGGAGGTGTGTGAAGTCATAGAATGGAGGTGTGTGAAGTTATAGAATGGAGGTGTGTGAAGTCACAGAATTGATGTTTGTGAAGTCAGAATGGAGGTGTGTGAAGTCAGAATGGAGGTTTGTGAAGTCATAGAATGGAGGTGTGTGAAGTCATAAAATGGAGGTGTGTGAAGTCATAGAATGGAGGTGTGTGAAGTCACAGAATTGATGTTTGTGAATGCAGAATGGAGGTGTGTGAACTCACAATGTAGGTGTGTGAAGTCAAAGAATGGAGGTGTGTGAAGTCAGAATTGATGTTTGTGAAGTCAGAATGGAGGTGTGTGAAGTCAGAATGGAGGTGTATGAAGTCATAGAATGGAGGTGTGTGAAGTTACAATACACGTGTGTGAAGTCATAGAATGGAGGTGTGTGAAGTCAGAATGGAGGTGTGTGAAGTCATAGAATGGAGGTGTGTGAAGTCATAGAATGGAGGTGTGTGAAGTCATAGAATGGAGGTGTGTGAAGTCACAGAATTGATGTTTGTGAAGTCAGAATAGACGTGTGTGAAGTCAGAATGGAGGTTTGTGAAGTCATAGATTGGAGGTGTGTGAAGTCATAGAATGGAGGTGTGTGAATTCATAGAATGGAGGTGTGTGAAGTCACAGAATTGATGTTTGTGATTTCAGAATGGAGGTGTGTGAACTCACAATGGAGGTGTGTGAAGTCAAAGAATGGAGGTGTGTGAAGTCACAGAATTGAGGTTTGTGAAGTCAGAATGGAGGTGTGTGAAGTCAGAATGGAGGTGTGTGAAATCATAGAATGGAGGTGTGTGAAGTCGTAGAATGGAGGTGTGTGAAGTCATAGAATGGAGGTGTGGGAAGTCATAGAATGGAGGTGTGTGAAGTCATAGAATGGAGGTGTGTGAAGTCATAGAATGGATGTGTGTGAAGTCATAATGGAGGTGTGTGAAGTCACACAATTGAGGTGTGTGAAGTCACAGAATGGAGGTTTGTGAAGTCATAGAATGGAGGTCTGTGAAGTCATAGAATGGAGGTATGTGAAGTCATAGAATGGATGTTTGTGAAGTAAGGATGAAGGTGTGTTAACTCATAGAATGGAGGTGTGTGAAGGCACAGAATGTAGGTGTGTGAAGTCAGAATGGAGGTGTGTTAAGTCAAAGAACGGAGGTGTTTGAACTCAGAATGGAGGTGTGTGAAGTGAAAGAATGGAGGTGTGTGAAGTCATAGAATGAAGGTGTGTGAAGTCACAGAATGAAGGTGTGTTAAGTCACAGAACGGAGGTGTGTGAACTCAGAATGGAGGTGTGTGAAGTCCCAGAATGGAGGTGTGGGAAGTCATAGAATGGAGTTGTGTGAAGTCAGAGAATGGAGATGTGTGAATTCATAGAATCGAGGTGTGTGAAGTCACATAATGGAGGTGTGTGAAGTGAAAGAATGGAGGTGTGTGAAGTCATAGAATGAAGGTGTGTGAAGTCACAGAATGAAGGTGTGTTAAGTCACAGAATGGACGTGTGTGAAGTCACATAATGGAGGTGTGTGAAGTCAGAGAATGGAGGTGGGTGAAGTCACAGAATGGAGGTGTGTGAACTCACAATGGAGGTGTGTGAAGTCAAAGAATGGAGGTGTGTGAAGTCATAGAATTGAAGTGTGTGAAGTCATAGAATGAAGGTGTGTGAAGCCAGAATTGAGGTGTGTGAAGACACAGAATTGAGGTGTGTGAACTCAGAATGAAGGTGTGTGAAGTCAAAGAATGGAGGTTTGTGAAGTCATAGAATGGAGGTGTATGAAGTCATAGAATGGATGTTTCTGAAGTAGAATGGAGGTGTGTGAAGTCATAGAATGGAGGTGTGTGAAGTCAAACAATGGTGGTGTGTGAAGTCACAGAATGGAGGTGTGTGAAGTCAAAGAATGGAAGTGTGTGAAGTAAAAATGGAGGTGTGTGAAGTCACAGAATGGAGGTGTGTGAAGTCACAGAATGGAGGTGTGTGAAGTCATCGAAAGGAGGTGTGTGAAGTCATGGAATGGAGGTGTGTGATGTCAGAGAATGGCGGTGTGTGAAGTCAGAATGTAGTTGTGTGAAGTCATAGAATGTAGGTGTGTGAAGTCAGAATGGAGGTGTGCGAAGTCATAGAACGGAGGTGTGTGAAGTCAGAATGGAGGTGTGTGAAGTCAAAGAATGGAAGTGGGTGAAGTCATAGAATGGAGGTGTGTGAAGTCATAGAATGGAGGTGTGTGAAGTCATAGAATGGAGGTGTGTGAAATCACAGAATTGATGTTTGTGAAGTCAGAATGGAGGTGTGTGAAGTGAAAATGGAGGTTTGTGAAGTCATAGAATGGAGGTGTGTGAAGTCGTAGAATGGATGTGTGTGAAGTCACAGAATTGATGTTTGTGAAGTCAGAATGGAGGTGTGTGAACTCACAATGGAGGTGTGTGAAGTCAAAGAATGGAGGTGTGTGAAGTCACAGAATTGATGTTTGTGAAGTCAGAATGGAGGTGTGTGAAGTCAGAATGGAGGTGTGTGAAGTCATAGAATGGAGGTGTGTGAAGTCACAATGCAGGTGTGTGAACTCACAGAATGGAGGTGTGTGAAGTCATAGAATGGAGGTGTGTGAAGTCATAGAATGGAGGTGTGTGAAGTCATAGAATGGAGGTGTGTGAAGTCATAGAATGGAGGTGTGTGAAGACATAGAATGGAGGTTTGTGAAGTCATAGAATGGAGGTGGGTGAATTCATACAATGGATGTTCCTGAAGTAAGAATGTAGGTGTGTGAAGACATAGAATGGAGGTGTGTGAAGTCAAAATGTTGGTGTGTGAACTCACAGAATGGATGTGTGTGAACTGATAGAGTAGACGTGTGTGACATCATGGAATGGAGGTGTGTGAAGTCAAAGAATGGAGGTGTGTGAAGTCAAACAATGCAGGTGTGCGAAGTCACAGAATGGAGGTGTGTGAAGTCACAGAATGGAAGTGTGTGAAGTCAAAATGGAGGAGTGTGAAGTCACAGAATGGAGGTGTGTGAAGTCACAGAATGGAGGTGTGTGAAGTCAAAATGGTGGTGTGTAACGTCACAAATGGAGGTGTGTGAAGTCACAGAATGTATGTGTGTGAACTCAAAATGGAGGTGTGTGAAGTCAAAGAATGGAGGTGTGCGAAGTCAAAGAATATAGGTGTGTGAAGTCATGCAATGGAGATGTGTGAAGTCATAGAATGGAGGTGAGTGAAATCATAGAATGAAGGTGTGTGAAGTCACGGAATGAAGGTGTGTTAAGTCACAGAACGGAGGTGTGGGAAGTCATAGAATGGAGTTGTGTGAAGTCACAGAATGGAGATGTGTGAATTTTTAGAATGGAGGTGTTGAAGTCATAGAATGGAGGTGTGTGAAGTCAGAGAATGGAGGTGTGTGAAGTCAAAGAATGGAGGTGTGTGAAGTCACAGAATGGAGGTGTGTGAACTCACAATGGAGGTGTGTGAAGTCAAAGAATGGAGGTGTGTGAAGTCATAGAATGGAAGTGTGTGAACTCATAGAATGGAGGTGTGTGAAGCCAGAATTGAGGTGTGTGAAGTCACAGAATTGAGGTGTGTGAACTCAGAATGGAGGTGTGTGAAGTCACAGAATGAAGGTTTGTGAAATCATAGAATGGAGGTGTGTGAAGTCATAGAACGGATGTTTCTGAAGTAGAATAAAGGTGTGTGAAGTCATAGAATGGAGGTGTGTGAAGTCAAAATGGAGGGGTGCGAACTCATAAAATGGAGATGTGTGAAGTCCAAAAATAGAGGTGTGTGAAATCAAACAATGTTAATGTGTGTGAAGTCACAGAATGGAGGTGTGTGAAGTCAAAGAATGGAAGTGTGTGAAGTCAAAATGGAGGTGTGTGAAGTAACAGAATGGAGGTGTGTGAAGTCACAAAATGTAGGTGTGTGCAGTCATAGAATGGAGGTGTGTGAAGTCATAGAATGGAGGTGTGTGAAGTCACAGAATGGAGGTGTGTGAAGTCAAAATGGAGGTGTGTGAACTCATAGAATGGAGGTTTGTGAAGTAAAAAATGTGGTGTGTAGAGTCACAAATGGAGGTGTGTGAACTCAAAGAATGGAGGTGTGTGAAGTCAAAGAATGGAGGTGTGTGAAGTCATGGAATGGAGGTGTGTGAAGTCACAGAATGGAGGTGTGTGATGTCATAGAATGGAGTTGTGTGAAGTCATAGAATGGATGTTTCTGAATAAGAATGAATGTGTTTGAAGTCATTGAATGGAGGTGGATGAAGTCAAAATGGAGGTGTGTGAACTCATAGAATGGAGGTCTGAGAACTCATAGAATGGAGGTGTGTGAAGTCATGGAATAAAGCTGTGTGAAGTCAAAGAATGCATTGTGTGAAGTCAATCAATAAAGGTGTGTGAAGTCACAGAATGGAGGTGTGTGAAATCACAGAATGGAGGTGTGTGAAGTCATGGAATGGAGGTGTGTGAAGTCACAGAATAGAGGTGTGTGAAATCCGAATGGAGTTGTGTGAAGTCATAGAATGGAGATGTGTGAAGTCACAAGGGAGGTGTGTGAAATCATAGAATGGAGGTGTGTGAAGTCATTGAATGGAGGTGTGTGAAGTCATGGAATGTATTAGTGTGACGTCATGGAATAGAGGTGTGTGAAGTCAGAGAATGGAGGTGTGTGAAGTAAGAATGGAGTTGTGTGAAGTCATAGAATGGAGGTGTGTGAAGTCACAAGGGAGGTGTGTGAAATCATAGAATGGAGGTGTGTGAAGTCACAGTATGGAGGTGTGTGAAGTCATAGAATGGAGCTGTGTGAAGTCAGATTGGAGGTGTGTGAAGTCACAGAATGGAGGTGTGTGAACTCAGAATGGAGGTGTGTGAAATCACAAAATGGAGGTGTGAAGACATAGAATGGAGGTGTGTGAAGTCATAGAATGGAGGTGTGTAAAGTCATAATGGAGGTTTGTGAAGTCACAGAATTGAGGTGTGTGAAGTCACAGAATGGAGGTGTGTGAAGTCATAGAATGGAGGTGTGTGAAGTCATAGAATGGAGGTGTGTGATCATAGAATGGATGTTTGTGAAGTAAGAATGAAGGTGTGTTAAGTCAGAGAATGGAGGTGTGTGAAGGCACAGAATGGAGGTGTGTGACGTCATAGAATGGAGCTATATGAAGTCATAATGGAGGTGTGTGAAGTCATAGAATGGAGGTGTGTGAAATCACAATGGAGGTGTGTGAAGTCAAAGAATGGAGGTGTGTAAAGTCATAGAAAGGAATTGTGTGAAGTCATAGAATGGTGGTGTGTGAAGCCAGAATTGAGGTGTGTGAAATCACAGAATTGAGGTGTATGAACTCAGAATGGAGGTGTGTGAAGTCACAGAATGGAGGTTTGTAAAGTCATAGAATGGAGGTGTGTGAAGTCATATAATGGATGTTTCTGAAGTAGAATGAAGGTGTGTGAAGTCATAGAATGTAGGTGTGTGAAGTCAAAATGGAGGTGTGCGAACTCATAAAATGGAGATGCGTGAAGTCATGGAATGGAGGTGTGTGAAGTCCAAAAATGGAGGTGTGTGAAGTCACACAATGGTGGTGTGTGAAGTCACAGAACGGAGGTGTGTGAAGTCAAAGAATGGAAGTGTGTGAAGTCAAAATTGAGGTGTGTGAAGTCACAGAATGGAGGTGTGTGAAGTCACAGAATGGAGGTGTGTGAAGTCATAGAATGGAGGTGTGTGAAGTCACAGAATTGAGATGTGTGTAGTCACAGAAAGGAGGTGTGTGAAGTCGCAGAATGGAGGTGTGTGAAGTCACAGAATGGAGGTGTGTGAACTCACAATGGAGGTGTGTGAACTCATAGAATGGAGGTATATGAAGTCATGGAAAGGAGGTGTGTGAAGTCAAAGAATGGAGGTGTGTGAAGTCAAACAATAAAGGTGTGTGAAGTCACAGAATGGAGGTGTGTTAAATCACAGAATGGAGGTGTGTGAAGTCAAAAAGGTGGTGTGTAGAGTCACAAATGGAGGTGTGTGAACTCATAGAATGGAAGTGTGTGAAGTCAAAGAATGGAGGTGTGTGAAGGCATCGAATGGGGGTGTGTGAAGTCATGGAATGGAGGTGTGTGAAGTCACAGAATGGATGAGTGTGATGTCATAGAATGGAGGTGTGTGAAGACAGAATGGAGGTGTGGAAACTCATAGAATGGAGGTGTGTGAAGTCACAATGGAGGTATGTGAAGTCATAGAATGGAGGTGTGGAAGTCATAGAATGGAGGTGTGTGAAGTCACAGAATGGAGGTGGGTGAAGTCACAGAATGGAGGTGTGTGAACTCACAATGGAGGTGTGTGAAGTCAAAGAATGGAGGTGTGTGAAGTCATAGAATTGAAGTGTGTGAAGTCATAGAATGAAGGTGTGTGAAGCCAGAATTGAGGTGTGTGAAGACACAGAATTGAGGTGTGTGAACTCAGAATGAAGGTGTGTGAAGTCAAAGAATGGAGGTTTGTGAAGTCATAGAATGGAGGTGTATGAAGTCATAGAATGGATGTTTCTGAAGTAGAATGGAGGTGTGTGAAGTCATAGAATGGAGGTGTGTGAAGTCAAACAATGGTGGTGTGTGAAGTCACAGAATGGAGGTGTGTGAAGTCAAAGAATGGAAGTGTGTGAAGTAAAAATGGAGGTGTGTGAAGTCACAGAATGGAGGTGTGTGAAGTCACAGAATGGAGGTGTGTGAAGTCATCGAAAGGAGGTGTGTGAAGTCATGGAATGGAGGTGTGTGATGTCAGAGAATGGCGGTGTGTGAAGTCAGAATGTAGTTGTGTGAAGTCATAGAATGTAGGTGTGTGAAGTCAGAATGGAGGTGTGCGAAGTCATAGAACGGAGGTGTGTGAAGTCAGAATGGAGGTGTGTGAAGTCAAAGAATGGAAGTGGGTGAAGTCATAGAATGGAGGTGTGTGAAGTCATAGAATGGAGGTGTGTGAAGTCATAGAATGGAGGTGTGTGAAATCACAGAATTGATGTTTGTGAAGTCAGAATGGAGGTGTGTGAAGTGAAAATGGAGGTTTGTGAAGTCATAGAATGGAGGTGTGTGAAGTCGTAGAATGGATGTGTGTGAAGTCACAGAATTGATGTTTGTGAAGTCAGAATGGAGGTGTGTGAACTCACAATGGAGGTGTGTGAAGTCAAAGAATGGAGGTGTGTGAAGTCACAGAATTGATGTTTGTGAAGTCAGAATGGAGGTGTGTGAAGTCAGAATGGAGGTGTGTGAAGTCATAGAATGGAGGTGTGTGAAGTCACAATGCAGGTGTGTGAACTCACAGAATGGAGGTGTGTGAAGTCATAGAATGGAGGTGTGTGAAGTCATAGAATGGAGGTGTGTGAAGTCATAGAATGGAGGTGTGTGAAGTCATAGAATGGAGGTGTGTGAAGACATAGAATGGAGGTTTGTGAAGTCATAGAATGGAGGTGGGTGAATTCATACAATGGATGTTCCTGAAGTAAGAATGTAGGTGTGTGAAGACATAGAATGGAGGTGTGTGAAGTCAAAATGTTGGTGTGTGAACTCACAGAATGGATGTGTGTGAACTGATAGAGTAGACGTGTGTGACATCATGGAATGGAGGTGTGTGAAGTCAAAGAATGGAGGTGTGTGAAGTCAAACAATGCAGGTGTGCGAAGTCACAGAATGGAGGTGTGTGAAGTCACAGAATGGAAGTGTGTGAAGTCAAAATGGAGGAGTGTGAAGTCACAGAATGGAGGTGTGTGAAGTCACAGAATGGAGGTGTGTGAAGTCAAAATGGTGGTGTGTAACGTCACAAATGGAGGTGTGTGAAGTCACAGAATGTATGTGTGTGAACTCAAAATGGAGGTGTGTGAAGTCAAAGAATGGAGGTGTGCGAAGTCAAAGAATATAGGTGTGTGAAGTCATGCAATGGAGATGTGTGAAGTCATAGAATGGAGGTGAGTGAAATCATAGAATGAAGGTGTGTGAAGTCACGGAATGAAGGTGTGTTAAGTCACAGAACGGAGGTGTGGGAAGTCATAGAATGGAGTTGTGTGAAGTCACAGAATGGAGATGTGTGAATTTTTAGAATGGAGGTGTTGAAGTCATAGAATGGAGGTGTGTGAAGTCAGAGAATGGAGGTGTGTGAAGTCAAAGAATGGAGGTGTGTGAAGTCACAGAATGGAGGTGTGTGAACTCACAATGGAGGTGTGTGAAGTCAAAGAATGGAGGTGTGTGAAGTCATAGAATGGAAGTGTGTGAACTCATAGAATGGAGGTGTGTGAAGCCAGAATTGAGGTGTGTGAAGTCACAGAATTGAGGTGTGTGAACTCAGAATGGAGGTGTGTGAAGTCACAGAATGAAGGTTTGTGAAATCATAGAATGGAGGTGTGTGAAGTCATAGAACGGATGTTTCTGAAGTAGAATAAAGGTGTGTGAAGTCATAGAATGGAGGTGTGTGAAGTCAAAATGGAGGGGTGCGAACTCATAAAATGGAGATGTGTGAAGTCCAAAAATAGAGGTGTGTGAAATCAAACAATGTTAATGTGTGTGAAGTCACAGAATGGAGGTGTGTGAAGTCAAAGAATGGAAGTGTGTGAAGTCAAAATGGAGGTGTGTGAAGTAACAGAATGGAGGTGTGTGAAGTCACAAAATGTAGGTGTGTGCAGTCATAGAATGGAGGTGTGTGAAGTCATAGAATGGAGGTGTGTGAAGTCACAGAATGGAGGTGTGTGAAGTCAAAATGGAGGTGTGTGAACTCATAGAATGGAGGTTTGTGAAGTAAAAAATGTGGTGTGTAGAGTCACAAATGGAGGTGTGTGAACTCAAAGAATGGAGGTGTGTGAAGTCAAAGAATGGAGGTGTGTGAAGTCATGGAATGGAGGTGTGTGAAGTCACAGAATGGAGGTGTGTGATGTCATAGAATGGAGTTGTGTGAAGTCATAGAATGGATGTTTCTGAATAAGAATGAATGTGTTTGAAGTCATTGAATGGAGGTGGATGAAGTCAAAATGGAGGTGTGTGAACTCATAGAATGGAGGTCTGAGAACTCATAGAATGGAGGTGTGTGAAGTCATGGAATAAAGCTGTGTGAAGTCAAAGAATGCATTGTGTGAAGTCAATCAATAAAGGTGTGTGAAGTCACAGAATGGAGGTGTGTGAAATCACAGAATGGAGGTGTGTGAAGTCATGGAATGGAGGTGTGTGAAGTCACAGAATAGAGGTGTGTGAAATCCGAATGGAGTTGTGTGAAGTCATAGAATGGAGATGTGTGAAGTCACAAGGGAGGTGTGTGAAATCATAGAATGGAGGTGTGTGAAGTCATTGAATGGAGGTGTGTGAAGTCATGGAATGTATTAGTGTGACGTCATGGAATAGAGGTGTGTGAAGTCAGAGAATGGAGGTGTGTGAAGTAAGAATGGAGTTGTGTGAAGTCATAGAATGGAGGTGTGTGAAGTCACAAGGGAGGTGTGTGAAATCATAGAATGGAGGTGTGTGAAGTCACAGTATGGAGGTGTGTGAAGTCATAGAATGGAGCTGTGTGAAGTCAGATTGGAGGTGTGTGAAGTCACAGAATGGAGGTGTGTGAACTCAGAATGGAGGTGTGTGAAATCACAAAATGGAGGTGTGAAGACATAGAATGGAGGTGTGTGAAGTCATAGAATGGAGGTGTGTAAAGTCATAATGGAGGTTTGTGAAGTCACAGAATTGAGGTGTGTGAAGTCACAGAATGGAGGTGTGTGAAGTCATAGAATGGAGGTGTGTGAAGTCATAGAATGGAGGTGTGTGATCATAGAATGGATGTTTGTGAAGTAAGAATGAAGGTGTGTTAAGTCAGAGAATGGAGGTGTGTGAAGGCACAGAATGGAGGTGTGTGACGTCATAGAATGGAGCTATATGAAGTCATAATGGAGGTGTGTGAAGTCATAGAATGGAGGTGTGTGAAATCACAATGGAGGTGTGTGAAGTCAAAGAATGGAGGTGTGTAAAGTCATAGAAAGGAATTGTGTGAAGTCATAGAATGGTGGTGTGTGAAGCCAGAATTGAGGTGTGTGAAATCACAGAATTGAGGTGTATGAACTCAGAATGGAGGTGTGTGAAGTCACAGAATGGAGGTTTGTAAAGTCATAGAATGGAGGTGTGTGAAGTCATATAATGGATGTTTCTGAAGTAGAATGAAGGTGTGTGAAGTCATAGAATGTAGGTGTGTGAAGTCAAAATGGAGGTGTGCGAACTCATAAAATGGAGATGCGTGAAGTCATGGAATGGAGGTGTGTGAAGTCCAAAAATGGAGGTGTGTGAAGTCACACAATGGTGGTGTGTGAAGTCACAGAATGGAGGTGTGTGAAGTCAAAGAATGGAAGTGTGTGAAGTCAAAATTGAGGTGTGTGAAGTCACAGAATGGAGGTGTGTGAAGTCACAGAATGGAGGTGTGTGAAGTCATAGAATGGAGGTGTGTGAAGTCACAGAATTGAGATGTGTGTAGTCACAGAAAGGAGGTGTGTGAAGTCACAGAATGGAGGTGTGTGAAGTCACAGAATGGAGGTGTGTGAACTCACAATGGAGGTGTGTGAACTCATAGAATGGAGGTATATGAAGTCATGGAAAGGAGGTGTGTGAAGTCAAAGAATGGAGGTGTGTGAAGTCAAACAATAAAGGTGTGTGAAGTCACAGAATGGAGGTGTGTTAAATCACAGAATGGAGGTGTGTGAAGTCAAAAAGGTGGTGTGTAGAGTCACAAATGGAGGTGTGTGAACTCATAGAATGGAAGTGTGTGAAGTCAAAGAATGGAGGTGTGTGAAGGCATCGAATGGGGGTGTGTGAAGTCATGGAATGGAGGTGTGTGAAGTCACAGAATGGATGAGTGTGATGTCATAGAATGGAGGTGTGTGAAGACAGAATGGAGGTGTGGAAACTCATAGAATGGAGGTGTGTGAAGTCACAATGGAGGTATGTGAAGTCATAGAATGGAGGTGTGGAAGTCATAGAATGGAGGTGTGTGAAGTCAGAATGGAGGTGTGTGAAGTCATAGAATGGAGGTTTGTGAAGTGATAATGTAGGTGTGTGAAGTCACAGAATTGAGGTGTGTGAAGTCACAGAATGGAGGTGTGTAAAGTCATAGAATGGAGGTGTGTGAAGTCATAGAATGGAGGTGTGTGAAGTCATAGAATGAATGTTTGTGAAGTAAGAATGAAGGTGTGTTAAGTCATATAATGGGGATGTGTGAAGGCACAGAATGGAGGTGTGTGAAGTCATAGAATGGAGCTGTGTGTAGTCAGAATGGAGGTGTGTGAAGTCATAGAAGGGAGGTGTGTGAAGTCAAAAATGGAGGTGTGTGAAGTCATAGAATCAGGTGTGTGAACTCACAATGGAGATGTGTGAACTCAAAAAATGGAGGTGTGTGAAGTCAAAGAATGGAAGTGTGTGAAGTCATAGAATGGAGGTGTGTGAAGTCATAGAATGGAGGTGTGTGAAGTCATAGAATGGAGGTGTGTGAAGTCACAGAATTGATGTTTGTGAAGTCAGAATGGAGGTGTGTGAAGTCACAATGGAGGTTTGTGAAGTCATAGAATGGAGGTGTGTGAAGTCATAGAATGGAGGTGTGTGAAGCCATAGAATGGAGGTGTGTGAAGTCAGAATGGAGGTGTGTGATGTCATAGAATGGAGGTGTGTGAAGTCAGAATGGAGGTGTGGGAACTCATAGAATGGAGGTGTGTGAAGTCACAATGGAGGTATGTGAAGTCATAGAATGGAGGTGTGGAAGTCATAGAATGGAGGTGTGTGAAGTCAGAATGGAGGTGTGTGAAGTCATAGAATGGAGGTTTGTGAAGTCATAATGTAGGTGTGTGAAGTCACAGAATTGAGGTGTGTGAAGTCACAGAATGGAGGTGTGTAAAGTCATAGAATGGAGGTGTGTGAAGTCATAGAATGGAGGTGTGTGAAGTTATAGAATGGAGGTGTGTGAAGTCACAGAATTGATGTTTGTGAAGTCAGAATGGAGGTGTGTGAAGTCAGAATGGAGGTTTGTGAAGTCATAGAATGGAGGTGTGTGAAGTCATAGAATGGAGGTGTGTGAAGTCATAGAATGGAGGTGTGTGAAGTCACAGAATTGATGTTTGTGAATGCAGAATGGAGGTGTGTGAACTCACAATGTAGGTGTGTGAAGTCAAAGAATGGAGGTGTGTGAAGTCAGAATTGATGTTTGTGAAGTCAGAATGGAGGTGTGTGAAGTCAGAATGGAGGTGTATGAAGTCATAGAATGGAGGTGTGTGAAGTTACAATACACGTGTGTGAAGTCATAGAATGGAGGTGTGTGAAGTCAGAATGGAGGTGTGTGAAGTCATAGAATGGAGGTGTGTGAAGTCATAGAATGGAGGTGTGTGAAGTCATAGAATGGAGGTGTGTGAAGTCACAGAATTGATGTTTGTGAAGTCAGAATGGACGTGTGTGAAGTCAGAATGGAGGTTTGTGAAGTCATAGATTGGAGGTGTGTGAAGTCATAGAATGGAGGTGTGTGAATTCATAGAATGGAGGTGTGTGAAGTCACAGAATTGATGTTTGTGATTTCAGAATGGAGGTGTGTGAACTCACAATGGAGGTGTGTGAAGTCAAAGAATGGAGGTGTGTGAAGTCACAGAATTGAGGTTTGTGAAGTCAGAATGGAGGTGTGTGAAGTCAGAATGGAGGTGTGTGAAGTCATAGAATGGAGGTGTGTGAAGTCGTAGAATGGAGGTGTGTGAAGTCATAGAATGGAGGTGTGTGAAGTCATAGAATGGAGGTGTGTGAAGTCATAGAATGGAGGTGTGTGAAGTCATAGAATGGATGTGTGTGAAGTCATAATGGAGGTGTGTGAAGTCACACAATTGAGGTGTGTGAAGTCACAGAATGGAGGTTTGTGAAGTCATAGAATGGAGGTCTGTGAAGTCATAGAATGGAGGTATGTGAAGTCATAGAATGGATTTTTGTGAAGTAAGAATGAAGGTGTGTTAACTCATAGAATGGAGGTGTGTGAAGGCACAGAATGTAGGTGTGTGAAGTCAGAATGGAGGTGTGTTAAGTCAGAGAACGGAGGTGTTTGAACTCAGAATGGAGGTGTGTGAAGTGAAAGAATGGAGGTGTGTGAAGTCATAGAATGAAGGTGTGTGAAGTCACAGAATGAAGGTGTGTTAAGTCACAGAACGGAGGTGTGTGAACTCAGAATGGAGGTGTGTGAAGTCCCAGAATGGAGGTGTGGGAAGTCATAGAATGGAGTTGTGTGAAGTCACAGAATGGAGATGTGTGAATTCATCGAATCGAGGTGTGTGAGGTCACATAATGGAGGTGTGTGAAGTGAAAGAATGGAGGTGTGTGAAGTCATAGAATGAAGGTGTGTGAAGTCACAGAATGAAGGTGTGTTAAGTCATAGAATGGAGGTGTGTGAAGTCACATAATGGAGGTGTGTGAAGTCACAGAATGGAGGTGGGTGAACTCACAGAATGGAGGTGTGTGAACTCACAATGGAGGTGTGTGAAGTCAAAGAATGGAGGTGTGTGAAGTCATAGAATTGAAGTGTGTGAAGTCATAGAATGAAGGTGTGTGAAGCCAGAATTGAGGTGTGTGAAGACACAGAATTGAGGTGTGTGAACTCAGAATGAAGGTGTGTGAAGTCAAAGAATGGAGGTTTGTGAAGTCATAGAATGGAGGTGTATGAAGTCCTAGAATGGATGTTTCTGAAGTAGAATGGAGGTGTGTGAAGTCATAGAATGGAGGTGTGTGAAGTCAAACAATGGTGGTGTGTGAAGTCACAGAATGGAGGTGTGTGAAGTCAAAGAATGGAAGTGTGTGAAGTAAAAATGGAGGTGTGTGAAGTCACAGAATGGAGGTGTGTGAAGTCACAGAATGGAGGTGTGTGAAGTCATCGAAAGGAGGTGTGTGAAGTCATGGAATGGAGGTGTGTGATGTCAGAGAATGGCGGTGTGTGAAGTCAGAATGTAGTTGTGTGAAGTCATAGAATGTAGGTGTGTGAAGTCAGAATGGAGGTGTGCGAAGTCATAGAACGGAGGTGTGTGAAGTCAGAATGGAGGTGTGTGAAGTCAAAGAATGGAAGTGGGTGAAGTCATAGAATGGAGGTGTGTGAAGTCATAGAATGGAGGTGTGTGAAGTCATAGAATGGAGGTGTGTGAAATCTCGGAATTGATGTTTGTGAAGTCAGAATGGAGGTGTGTGAAGTGAAAATGGAGGTTTGTGAAGTCATAGAATGGAGGTGTGTGAAGTCGTAGAATGGATGTGTGTGAAGTCACAGAATTGATGTTTGTGAAGTCAGAATGGAGGTGTGTGAACTCACAATGGAGGTGTGTGAAGTCAAAGAATGGAGGTGTGTGAAGTCACAGAATTGATGTTTGTGAAGTCAGAATGGAGGTGTGTGAAGTCAGAATGGAGGTGTGTGAAGTCATAGAATGGAGGTGTGTGAAGTCACAATGCAGGTGTGTGAACTCACAGAATGGAGGTGTGTGAAGTCATAGAATGGAGGTGTGTGAAGTCATAGAATGGAGGTGTGTGAAGTCATAGAATGGAGGTGTGTGAAGTCATAGAATGGAGGTGTGTGAAGACATAGAATGGAGGTTTGTGAAGTCATAGAATGGAGGTGGGTGAATTCATACAATGGATGTTCCTGAAGTAAGAATGTAGGTGTGTGAAGACATAGAATGGAGGTGTGTGAAGTCAAAATGTTGGTGTGTGAACTCACAGAATGGATGTGTGTGAACTGATAGAGTAGACGTGTGTGACATCATGGAATGGAGGTGTGTGAAGTCAAAGAATGGAGGTGTGTGAAGTCAAACAATGCAGGTGTGCGAAGTCACAGAATGGAGGTGTGTGAAGTCACAGAATGGAAGTGTGTGAAGTCAAAATGGAGGAGTGTGAAGTCACAGAATGGAGGTGTGTGAAGTCACAGAATGGAGGTGTGTGAAGTCAAAATGGTGGTGTGTAACGTCACAAATGGAGGTGTGTGAAGTCACAGAATGTATGTGTGTGAACTCAAAATGGAGGTGTGTGAAGTCAAAGAATGGAGGTGTGCGAAGTCAAAGAATATAGGTGTGTGAAGTCATACAATGGAGATGTGTGAAGTCATAGAATGGAGGTGAGTGAAATCATAGAATGAAGGTGTGTGAAGTCACGGAATGAAGGTGTGTTAAGTCACAGAACGGAGGTGTGGGAAGTCATAGAATGGAGTTGTGTGAAGTCACAGAATGGAGATGTGTGAATTTTTAGAATGGAGGTGTTGAAGTCATAGAATGGAGGTGTGTGAAGTCAGAGAATGGAGGTGTGTGAAGTCAAAGAATGGAGGTGTGTGAAGTCACAGAATGGAGGTGTGTGAACTCACAATGGAGGTGTGTGAAGTCAAAGAATGGAGGTGTGTGAAGTCATAGAATGGAAGTGTGTGAACTCATAGAATGGAGGTGTGTGAAGCCAGAATTGAGGTGTGTGAAGTCACAGAATTGAGGTGTGTGAACTCAGAATGGAGGTGTGTGAAGTCACAGAATGAAGGTTTGTGAAATCATAGAATGGAGGTGTGTGAAGTCATAGAACGGATGTTTCTGAAGTAGAATAAAGGTGTGTGAAGTCATAGAATGGAGGTGTGTGAAGTCAAAATGGAGGGGTGCGAACTCATAAAATGGAGATGTGTGAAGTCATGGAATGGAGGTGTGTGAAGTCCAAAAATAGAGGTGTGTGAAATCAAACAATGTTAATGTGTGTGAAGTCACAGAATGGAGGTGTGTGAAGTCAAAGAATGGAAGTGTGTGAAGTCAAAATGGAGGTGTGTGAAGTAACAGAATGGAGGTGTGTGAAGTCACAAAATGTAGGTGTGTGCAGTCATAGAATGGAGGTGTGTGAAGTCACAGAATGGAGGTGTGTGAAGTCACAGAATGGAGGTGTGTGAAGTCAAAATGGAGGTGTGTGAACTCATAGAATGGAGGTTTGTGAAGTAAAAAATGTGGTGTGTAGAGTCACAAATGGAGGTGTGTGAACTCAAAGAATGGAGGTGTGTGAAGTCAAAGAATGGAGGTGTGTGAAGTCATGGAATGGAGGTGTGTGAAGTCACAGAATGGAGGTGTGTGATGTCATAGAATGGAGTTGTGTGAAGTCATAGAATGGATGTTTCTGAATAAGAATGAATGTGTTTGAAGTCATTGAATGGAGGTGGATGAAGTCAAAATGGAGGTGTGTGAACTCATAGAATGGAGGTCTGAGAACTCATAGAATGGAGGTGTGTGAAGTCATGGAATAAAGCTGTGTGAAGTCAAAGAATGCATTGTGTGAAGTCAATCAATAAAGGTGTGTGAAGTCACAGAATGGAGGTGTGTGAAGTCACAGAATGGAGGTGTGTGAACTCACAATGGAGGTGTGTGAACTCATAGAATGGAGGTATATGAAGTCATGGAAAGGAGGTGTGTGAAGTCAAAGAATGGAGGTGTGTGAAGTCAAACAATAAAGGTGTGTGAAGTCACAGAATGGAGGTGTGTTAAATCACAGAATGGAGGTGTGTGAAGTCAAAAAGGTGGTGTGTAGAGTCACAAATGGAGGTGTGTGAACTCATAGAATGGAAGTGTGTGAAGTCAAAGAATGGAGGTGTGTGAAGGCATCGAATGGGGGTGTGTGAAGTCATGGAATGGAGGTGTGTGAAGTCACAGAATGGATGAGTGTGATGTCATAGAATGGAGGTGTGTGAAGACAGAATGGAGGTGTGGAAACTCATAGAATGGAGGTGTGTGAAGTCACAATGGAGGTATGTGAAGTCATAGAATGGAGGTGTGGAAGTCATAGAATGGAGGTTTGTGAAGTGATAATGTAGGTGTGTGAAGTCACAGAATTGAGGTGTGTGAAGTCACAGAATGGAGGTGTGTAAAGTCATAGAATGGAGGTGTGTGAAGTCATAGAATGGAGGTGTGTGAAGTCATAGAATGAATGTTTGTGAAGTAAGAATGAAGGTGTGTTAAGTCATATAATGGGGATGTGTGAAGGCACAGAATGGAGGTGTGTGAAGTCATAGAATGGAGCTGTGTGTAGTCAGAATGGAGGTGTGTGAAGTCATAGAAGGGAGGTGTGTGAAGTCAAAAATGGAGGTGTGTGAAGTCATAGAATCAGGTGTGTGAACTCACAATGGAGATGTGTGAACTCAAAAAATGGAGGTGTGTGAAGTCAAAGAATGGAAGTGTGTGAAGTCATAGAATGGAGGTGTGTGAAGTCATAGAATGGAGGTGTGTGAAGTCATAGAATGGAGGTGTGTGAAGTCACAGAATTGATGTTTGTGAAGTCAGAATGGAGGTGTGTGAAGTCACAATGGAGGTTTGTGAAGTCATAGAATGGAGGTGTGTGAAGTCATAGAATGGAGGTGTGTGAAGCCATAGAATGGAGGTGTGTGAAGTCAGAATGGAGGTGTGTGATGTCATAGAATGGAGGTGTGTGAAGTCAGAATGGAGGTGTGGGAACTCATAGAATGGAGGTGTGTGAAGTCACAATGGAGGTATGTGAAGTCATAGAATGGAGGTGTGGAAGTCATAGAATGGAGGTGTGTGAAGTCAGAATGGAGGTGTGTGAAGTCATAGAATGGAGGTTTGTGAAGTCATAATGTAGGTGTGTGAAGTCACAGAATTGAGGTGTGTGAAGTCACAGAATGGAGGTGTGTAAAGTCATAGAATGGAGGTGTGTGAAGTCATAGAATGGAGGTGTGTGAAGTTATAGAATGGAGGTGTGTGAAGTCACAGAATTGATGTTTGTGAAGTCAGAATGGAGGTGTGTGAAGTCAGAATGGAGGTTTGTGAAGTCATAGAATGGAGGTGTGTGAAGTCATAGAATGGAGGTGTGTGAAGTCATAGAATGGAGGTGTGTGAAGTCACAGAATTGATGTTTGTGAATGCAGAATGGAGGTGTGTGAACTCACAATGGAGGTGTGTGAAGTCAAAGAATGGAGGTGTGTGAAGTCAGAATTGATGTTTGTGAAGTCAGAATGGAGGTGTGTGAAGTCAGATTGGAGGTGTATGAAGTCATAGAATGGAGGTGTGTGAAGTTACAATACACGTGTGTGAAGTCATAGAATGGAGGTGTGTGAAGTCAGAATGGAGGTGTGTGAAGTCATAGAATGGAGGTGTGTGAAGTCATAGAATGGAGGTGTGTGAAGTCATAGAATGGAGGTGTGTGAAGTCACAGAATTGATGTTTGTGAAGTCAGAATGGACGTGTGTGAAGTCAGAATGGAGGTTTGTGAAGTCATAGATTGGAGGTGTGTGAAGTCATAGAATGGAGGTGTGTGAATTCATAGAATGGAGGTGTGTGAAGTCACAGAATTGATGTTTGTGATTTCAGAATGGAGGTGTGTGAACTCACAATGGAGGTGTGTGAAGTCAAAGAATGGAGGTGTGTGAAGTCACAGAATTGAGGTTTGTGAAGTCAGAATGGAGGTGTGTGAAGTCAGAATGGAGGTGTGTGAAGTCATAGAATGGAGGTGTGTGAAGTCGTAGAATGGAGGTGTGTGAAGTCATAGAATGGAGGTGTGTGAAGTCATAGAATGGAGGTGTGTGAAGTCATAGAATGGAGGTGTGTGAAGTCATAGAATGGATGTGTGTGAAGTCATAATGGAGGTGTGTGAAGTCACACAATTGAGGTGTGTGAAGTCACAGAATGGAGGTTTGTGAAGTCATAGAATGGAGGTCTGTGAAGTCATAGAATGGAGGTATGTGAAGTCATAGAATGGATGTTTGTGAAGTAAGAATGAAGGTGTGTTAACTCATAGAATGGAGGTGTGTGAAGGCACAGAATGTAGGTGTGTGAAGTCAGAATGGAGGTGTGTTAAGTCAGAGAACGGAGGTGTTTGAACTCAGAATGGAGGTGTGTGAAGTGAAAGAATGGAGATGTGTGAAGTCATAGAATGAAGGTGTGTGAAGTCACAGAATGAAGGTGTGTTAAGTCACAGAACGGAGGTGTGTGAACTCAGAATGGAGGTGTGTGAAGTCCCAGAATGGAGGTGTGGGAAGTCATAGAATGGAGTTGTGTGAAGTCACAGAATGGAGATGTGTGAATTCATCGAATCGAGGTGTGTGAAGTCACATAATGGAGGTGTGTGAAGTGAAAGAATGGAGGTGTGTGAAGTCATAGAATGAAGGTGTGTGAAGTCACAGAATGAAGGTGTGTTAAGTCATAGAATGGAGGTGTGTGAAGTCACATAATGGAGGTGTGTGAAGTCACAGAATGGAGGTGGGTGAACTCACAGAATGGAGGTGTGTGAACTCACAATGGAGGTGTGTGAAGTCAAAGAATGGAGGTGTGTGAAGTCATAGAATTGAAGTGTGTGAAGTCATAGAATGAAGGTGTGTGAAGCCAGAATTGAGGTGTGTGAAGACACAGAATTGAGGTGTGTGAACTCAGAATGAAGGTGTGTGAAGTCAAAGAATGGAGGTTTGTGAAGTCATAGAATGGAGGTGTATGAAGTCATAGAATGGATGTTTCTGAAGTAGAATGGAGGTGTGTGAAGTCATAGAATGGAGGTGTGTGAAGTCAAACAATGGTGGTGTGTGAAGTCACAGAATGGAGGTGTGTGAAGTCAAAGAATGGAAGTGTGTGAAGTAAAAATGGAGGTGTGTGAAGTCACAGAATGGAGGTGTGTGAAGTCACAGAATGGAGGTGTGTGAAGTCATCGAAAGGAGGTGTGTGAAGTCATGGAATGGAGGTGTGTGATGTCAGAGAATGGCGGTGTGTGAAGTCAGAATGTAGTTGTGTGAAGTCATAGAATGTAGGTGTGTGAAGTCAGAATGGAGGTGTGCGAAGTCATAGAACGGAGGTGTGTGAAGTCAGAATGGAGGTGTGTGAAGTCAAAGAATGGAAGTGGGTGAAGTCATAGAATGGAGGTGTGTGAAGTCATAGAATGGAGGTGTGTGAAGTCATAGAATGGAGGTGTGTGAAATCACAGAATTGATGTTTGTGAAGTCAGAATGGAGGTGTGTGAAGTGAAAATGGAGGTTTGTGAAGTCATAGAATGGAGGTGTGTGAAGTCGTAGAATGGATGTGTGTGAAGTCACAGAATTGATGTTTGTGAAGTCAGAATGGAGGTGTGTGAACTCACAATGGAGGTGTGTGAAGTCAAAGAATGGAGGTGTGTGAAGTCACAGAATTGATGTTTGTGAAGTCAGAATGGAGGTGTGTGAAGTCAGAACGGAGGTGTGTGAAGTCATAGAATGGAGGTGTGTGAAGTCACAATGCAGGTGTGTGAACTCACAGAATGGAGGTGTGTGAAGTCATAGAATGGAGGTGTGTGAAGTCATAGAATGGAGGTGTGTGAAGTCATAGAATGGAGGTGTGTGAAGTCATAGAATGGAGGTGTGTGAAGACATAGAATGGAGGTTTGTGAAGTCATAGAATGGAGGTGGGTGAATTCATACAATGGATGTTCCTGAAGTAAGAATGTAGGTGTGTGAAGACATAGAATGGAGGTGTGTGAAGTCAAAATGTTGGTGTGTGAACTCACAGAATGGATGTGTGTGAACTGATAGAGTAGACGTGTGTGACATCATGGAATGGAGGTGTGTGAAGTCAAAGAATGGAGGTGTGTGAAGTCAAACAATGCAGGTGTGCGAAGTCACAGAATGGAGGTGTGTGAAGTCACAGAATGGAAGTGTGTGAAGTCAAAATGGAGGAGTGTGAAGTCACAGAATGGAGGTGTGTGAAGTCACAGAATGGAGGTGTGTGAAGTCAAAATGGTGGTGTGTAACGTCACAAATGGAGGTGTGTGAAGTCACAGAATGTATGTGTGTGAACTCAAAATGGAGGTGTGTGAAGTCAAAGAATGGAGGTGTGCGAAGTCAAAGAATATAGGTGTGTGAAGTCATACAATGGAGATGTGTGAAGTCATAGAATGGAGGTGAGTGAAATCATAGAATGAAGGTGTGTGAAGTCACGGAATGAAGGTGTGTTAAGTCACAGAACGGAGGTGTGGGAAGTCATAGAATGGAGTTGTGTGAAGTCACAGAATGGAGATGTGTGAATTTTTAGAATGGAGGTGTTGAAGTCATAGAATGGAGGTGTGTGAAGTCAAAGAATGGAGGTGTGTGAAGTCACAGAATGGAGGTGTGTGAACTCACAATGGAGGTGTGTGAAGTCAAAGAATGGAGGTGTGTGAAGTCATAGAATGGAAGTGTGTGAACTCATAGAATGGAGGTGTGTGAAGCCAGAATTGAGGTGTGTGAAGTCACAGAATTGAGGTGTGTGAACTCAGAATGGAGGTGTGTGAAGTCACAGAATGAAGGTTTGTGAAATCATAGAATGGAGGTGTGTGAAGTCATAGAACGGATGTTTCTGAAGTAGAATAAAGGTGTGTGAAGTCATAGAATGGAGGTGTGTGAAGTCAAAATGGAGGGGTGCGAACTCATAAAATGGAGATGTGTGAAGTCATGGAATGGAGGTGTGTGAAGTCCAAAAATAGAGGTGTGTGAAATCAAACAATGTTAATGTGTGTGAAGTCACAGAATGGAGGTGTGTGAAGTCAAAGAATGGAAGTGTGTGAAGTCAAAATGGAGGTGTGTGAAGTAACAGAATGGAGGTGTGTGAAGTCACAAAATGTAGGTGTGTGCAGTCATAGAATGGAGGTGTGTGAAGTCACAGAATGGAGGTGTGTGAAGTCACAGAATGGAGGTGTGTGAAGTCAAAATGGAGGTGTGTGAACTCATAGAATGGAGGTTTGTGAAGTAAAAAATGTGGTGTGTAGAGTCACAAATGGAGGTGTGTGAACTCAAAGAATGGAGGTGTGTGAAGTCAAAGAATGGAGGTGTGTGAAGTCATGGAATGGAGGTGTGTGAAGTCACAGAATGGAGGTGTGTGATGTCATAGAATGGAGTTGTGTGAAGTCATAGAATGGATGTTTCTGAATAAGAATGAATGTGTTTGAAGTCATTGAATGGAGGTGGATGAAGTCAAAATGGAGGTGTGTGAACTCATAGAATGGAGGTCTGAGAACTCATAGAATGGAGGTGTGTGAAGTCATGGAATAAAGCTGTGTGAAGTCAAAGAATGCATTGTGTGAAGTCAATCAATAAAGGTGTGTGAAGTCACAGAACGGAGGTGTGTGAAATCACAGAATGGAGGTGTGTGAAGTCATGGAATGGAGGTGTGTGAAGTCACAGAATAGAGGTGTGTGAAGTCTGAATGGAGTTGTGTGAAGTCATAGAATGGAGATGTGTGAAGTCACAAGGGAGGTGTGTGAAATCATAGAATGGAGGTGTGTGAAGTCATTGAATGGAGGTGTGTGAAGTCATGGAATGTATTAGTGTGACGTCATGGAATAGAGGTGTGTGAAGTCAGAGAATGGAGGTGTGTGAAGTAAGAATGGAGTTGTGTGAAGTCATAGAATGGAGGTGTGTGAAGTCACAAGGGAGGTGTGTGAAATCATAGAATGGAGGTGTGTGAAGTCACAGTATGGAGGTGTGTGAAGTCATAGAATGGAGCTGTGTGAAGTCAGATTGGAGGTGTGTGAAGTCACAGAATGGAGGTGTGTGAACTCAGAATGGAGGTGTGTGAAATCACAGAATGGAGGTGTGAAGACATAGAATGGAGGTGTGTGAAGTCATAGAATGGAGGTGTGTAAAGTCATAATGGAGGTTTGTGAAGTCACAGAATTGAGGTGTGTGAAGTCACAGAATGGAGGTGTGTGAAGTCATAGAATGGAGGTGTGTGAAGTCATAGAATGGAGGTGTGTGATCATAGAATGGATGTTTGTGAAGTAAGAATGAAGGTGTGTTAAGTCAGAGAATGGAGGTGTGTGAAGGCACAGAATGGAGGTGTGTGACGTCATAGAATGGAGCTATATGAAGTCATAATGGAGGTGTGTGAAGTCATAGAATGGAGGTGTGTGAAATCACAATGGAGGTGTGTGAAGTCAAAGAATGGAGGTGTGTAAAGTCATAGAAAGGAATTGTGTGAAGTCATAGAATGGTGGTGTGTGAAGCCAGAATTGAGGTGTGTGAAATCACAGAATTGAGGTGTATGAACTCAGAATGGAGGTGTGTGAAGTCACAGAATGGAGGTTTGTAAAGTCATAGAATGGAGGTGTGTGAAGTCATATAATGGATGTTTCTGAAGTAGAATGAAGGTGTGTGAAGTCATAGAATGTAGGTGTGTGAAGTCAAAATGGAGGTGTGCGAACTCATAAAATGGAGATGCGTGAAGTCATGGAATGGAGGTGTGTGAAGTCCAAAAATGGAGGTGTGTGAAGTCACACAATGGTGGTGTGTGAAGTCACAGAACGGAGGTGTGTGAAGTCAAAGAATGGAAGTGTGTGAAGTCAAAATTGAGGTGTGTGAAGTCACAGAATGGAGGTGTGTGAAGTCACAGAATGGAGGTGTGTGAAGTCATAGAATGGAGGTGTGTGAAGTCACAGAATTGAGATGTGTGTAGTCACAGAAAGGAGGTGTGTGAAGTCGCAGAATGGAGGTGTGTGAAGTCACAGAATGGAGGTGTGTGAACTCACAATGGAGGTGTGTGAACTCATAGAATGGAGGTATATGAAGTCATGGAAAGGAGGTGTGTGAAGTCAAAGAATGGAGGTGTGTGAAGTCAAACAATAAAGGTGTGTGAAGTCACAGAATGGAGGTGTGTTAAATCACAGAATGGAGGTGTGTGAAGTCAAAAAGGTGGTGTGTAGAGTCACAAATGGAGGTGTGTGAACTCATAGAATGGAAGTGTGTGAAGTCAAAGAATGGAGGTGTGTGAAGGCATCGAATGGGGGTGTGTGAAGTCATGGAATGGAGGTGTGTGAAGTCACAGAATGGATGAGTGTGATGTCATAGAATGGAGGTGTGTGAAGACAGAATGGAGGTGTGGAAACTCATAGAATGGAGGTGTGTGAAGTCACAATGGAGGTATGTGAAGTCATAGAATGGAGGTGTGGAAGTCATAGAATGGAGGTGTGTGAAGTCAGAATGGAGGTGTGTGAAGTCATAGAATGGAGGTTTGTGAAGTGATAATGTAGGTGTGTGAAGTCACAGAATTGAGGTGTGTGAAGTCACAGAATGGAGGTGTGTAAAGTCATAGAATGGAGGTGTGTGAAGTCATAGAATGGAGGTGTGTGAAGTCATAGAATGAATGTTTGTGAAGTAAGAATGAAGGTGTGTTAAGTCATATAATGGGGATGTGTGAAGGCACAGAATGGAGGTGTGTGAAGTCATAGAATGGAGCTGTGTGTAGTCAGAATGGAGGTGTGTGAAGTCATAGAAAGGAGGTGTGTGAAGTCAAAAATGGAGGTGTGTGAAGTCATAGAATCAGGTGTGTGAACTCACAATGGAGATGTGTGAACTCAAAAAATGGAGGTGTGTGAAGTCAAAGAATGGAAGTGTGTGAAGTCATAGAATGGAGGTGTGTGAAGTCATAGAATGGAGGTGTGTGAAGTCATAGAATGGAGGTGTGTGAAGTCACAGAATTGATGTTTGTGAAGTCAGAATGGAGGTGTGTGAAGTCACAATGGAGGTTTGTGAAGTCATAGAATGGAGGTGTGTGAAGTCATAGAATAGAGGTGTGTGAAGCCATAGAATGGAGGTGTGTGAAGTCAGAATGGAGGTGTGTGATGTCATAGAATGGAGGTGTGTGAAGTCAGAATGGAGGTGTGGGAACTCATAGAATGGAGGTGTGTGAAGTCACAATGGAGGTATGTGAAGTCATAGAATGGAGGTGTGGAAGTCATAGAATGGAGGTGTGTGAAGTCAGAATGGAGGTGTGTGAAGTCATAGAATGGAGGTTTGTGAAGTCATAATGTAGGTGTGTGAAGTCACAGAATTGAGGTGTGTGAAGTCACAGAATGGAGGTGTGTAAAGTCATAGAATGGAGGTGTGTGAAGTCATAGAATGGAGGTGTGTGAAGTTATAGAATGGAGGTGTGTGAAGTCACAGAATTGATGTTTGTGAAGTCAGAATGGAGGTGTGTGAAGTCAGAATGGAGGTTTGTGAAGTCATAGAATGGAGGTGTGTGAAGTCATAGAATGGAGGTGTGTGAAGTCATAGAATGGAGGTGTGTGAAGTCACAGAATTGATGTTTGTGAATGCAGAATGGAGGTGTGTGAACTCACAATGGAGGTGTGTGAAGTCAAAGAATGGAGGTGTGTGAAGTCAGAATTGATGTTTGTGAAGTCAGAATGGAGGTGTGTGAAGTCAGATTGGAGGTGTATGAAGTCATAGAATGGAGGTGTGTGAAGTTACAATACACGTGTGTGAAGTCATAGAATGGAGGTGTGTGAAGTCAGAATGGAGGTGTGTGAAGTCATAGAATGGAGGTGTGTGAAGTCATAGAATGGAGGTGTGTGAAGTCATAGAATGGAGGTGTGTGAAGTCACAGAATTGATGTTTGTGAAGTCAGAATGGACGTGTGTGAAGTCAGAATGGAGGTTTGTGAAGTCATAGATTGGAGGTGTGTGAAGTCATAGAATGGAGGTGTGTGAATTCATAGAATGGAGGTGTGTGAAGTCACAGAATTGATGTTTGTGATTTCAGAATGGAGGTGTGTGAACTCACAATGGAGGTGTGTGAAGTCAAAGAATGGAGGTGTGTGAAGTCACAGAATTGAGTTTTGTGAAGTCAGAATGGAGGTGTGTGAAGTCAGAATGGAGGTGTGTGAAGTCATAGAATGGAGGTGTGTGAAGTCGTAGAATGGAGGTGTGTGAAGTCATAGAATGGAGGTGTGTGAAGTCATAGAATGGAGGTGTGTGAAGTCATAGAATGGAGGTGTGTGAAGTCATAGAATGGATGTGTGTGAAGTCATAATGGAGGTGTGTGAAGTCACACAATTGAGGTGTGTGAAGTCACAGAATGGAGGTTTGTGAAGTCATAGAATGGAGGTCTGTGAAGTCATAGAATGGAGGTATGTGAAGTCATAGAATGGATGTTTGTGAAGTAAGAATGAAGGTGTGTTAACTCATAGAATGGAGGTGTGTGAAGGCACAGAATGTAGGTGTGTGAAGTCAGAATGGAGGTGTGTTAAGTCAGAGAACGGAGGTGTTTGAACTCAGAATGGAGGTGTGTGAAATCACAGAATGGAGGTGTGTGAAGTCATAGAATGGAGGTGTGTGAAATCATAGAATAGAGGTGTGGGAAGGCATAGAGTGGAGCTGTGTGAAGTCAGATTGGAGGTGTGCGAAGTCACAGAATGGAGTTGTGTGAAGTCATTGAATGGAGCTGGGTGAAGTCAGAATGGAGGTGTGTGAAGTCACAGAATTGTGGTGTGTGAACTCAGAACGGAGGTGTGTGAAGTCACAGAATCTAGGTGTGTGAAGGCATAGAATGGAGGTGTGTGAAGTCATAGAATGGAGGTGTGTGAAGTCATAATGGAGGTGTGTGAAGTCACAGAATTGAGGTGTGTGAAGTCACAGAATGGAGGTGTGTGAAGTCATAGAATGGAGGTGTATGAAGTCAGAACGGAGGTGTGTGAAATCATAGAATGGAGGTGTGTGAAGTCAAAGAATGGAGGTTTGTGAAGTCATCGAATGGAGGTGTGTGAAGTCATGGAATGGAGGTGTGTGAAGTCACAGAATGTGGTGTGTGAAGTCAGAATGGAGTTGTGTGAAGTCACAGAATGGAGGTGTGTGAAGTCAGAATGGAGGTGTGTGAAGTCATAGAATGGAGGTGTGTGAAGTCAGAATGGAGGTGTGTAAACTCATAGAATGTAGGTGTGTGAATTCACAATGGTGGTGTGTGAAATCATAGAATGGAGGTGTGTGAAGTCACAGAATGGAGGTGTGAAGTCATAGAATGGAGGTGTGTGAAGTCATAGAATGGAGGTGTGTGATCATAGAATGGATGTTTGTGAAGTAAGAATGAAGGTGTGTTAAGTCATAGAATGGAGGTGTGTGAAGGCACAGAATGGAGGTGTGTGAAGTCATAGAATGGAGCTGTGTGAAGTCATAATGGAGGTGTGTGAAGTCATAGAATGGAGGTGTGTGAACTCACAATGGAGGTGTGTGAAGTCAAAGAATGGAGGTGTGTGAAGTCATAGAAAGAATTGTGTGAAGTCATAGAATGGAGGTGTGTGAAGACAGAATTGAGGTGTGTGAAGTCACAGAATTGAGGTGTGTGAACTCAGAATGGAGGTGTGTGAAGTCACAGAATGAAGGTTTGTGAAATCATAGAATGGAGGTGTGTGAAGTCATAGAACGGATGTTTCTGAAGTAGAATAAAGGTGTGTGAAGTCATAGAATGGAGGTGTGTGAAGTCAAAATGGAGGGGTGCGAACTCATAAAATGGAGATGTGTGAAGTCATGGAATGGAGGTGTGTGAAGTCCAAAAATAGAGGTGTGTGAAATCAAACAATGTTAATGTGTGTGAAGTCACAGAATGGAGGTGTGTGAAGTCAAAGAATGGAAGTGTGTGAAGTCAAAATGGAGGTGTGTGAAGTAACAGAATGGAGGTGTGTGAAGTCACAAAATGTAGGTGTGTGTAGTCATAGAATGGAGGTGTGTGAAGTCACAGAATGGAGGTGTGTGAAGTCACAGAATGGAGGTGTGTGAAGTCAAAATGGAGGTGTGTGAACTCATAGAATGGAGGTTTGTGAAGTAAAAAATGTGGTGTGTAGAGTCACAAATGGAGGTGTGTGAACTCAAAGAATGGAGGTGTGTGAAGTCAAAGAATGGAGGTGTGTGAAGTCATGGAATGGAGGTGTGTGAAGTCACAGAATGGAGGTGTGTGATGTCATAGAATGGAGTTGTGTGAAGTCATAGAATGGATGTTTCTGAATAAGAATGAATGTGTTTGAAGTCATTGAATGGAGGTGGATGAAGTCAAAATGGAGGTGTGTGAACTCATAGAATGGAGGTCTGAGAACTCATAGAATGGAGGTGTGTGAAGTCATGGAATAAAGCTGTGTGAAGTCAAAGAATGCATTGTGTGAAGTCAATCAATAAAGGTGTGTGAAGTCACAGAACGGAGGTGTGTGAAATCACAGAATGGAGGTGTGTGAAGTCATGGAATGGAGGTGTGTGAAGTCACAGAATAGAGGTGTGTGAAGTCTGAATGGAGTTGTGTGAAGTCATAGAATGGAGATGTGTGAAGTCACAAGGGAGGTGTGTGAAATCATAGAATGGAGGTGTGTGAAGTCATTGAATGGAGGTGTGTGAAGTCATGGAATGTATTAGTGTGACGTCATGGAATAGAGGTGTGTGAAGTCAGAGAATGGAGGTGTGTGAAGTAAGAATGGAGTTGTGTGAAGTCATAGAATGGAGGTGTGTGAAGTCACAAGGGAGGTGTGTGAAATCATAGAATGGAGGTGTGTGAAGTCACAGTATGGAGGTGTGTGAAGTCATAGAATGGAGCTGTGTGAAGTCAGATTGGAGGTGTGTGAAGTCACAGAATGGAGGTGTGTGAACTCAGAATGGAGGTGTGTGAAATCACAGAATGGAGGTGTGAAGACATAGAATGGAGGTGTGTGAAGTCATAGAATGGAGGTGTGTAAAGTCATAATGGAGGTTTGTGAAGTCACAGAATTGAGGTGTGTGAAGTCACAGAATGGAGGTGTGTGAAGTCATAGAATGGAGGTGTGTGAAGTCATAGAATGGAGGTGTGTGATCATAGAATGGATGTTTGTGAAGTAAGAATGAAGGTGTGTTAAGTCAGAGAATGGAGGTGTGTGAAGGTACAGAATGGAGGTGTGTGACGTCATAGAATGGAGCTATATGAAGTCATAATGGAGGTGTGTGAAGTCATAGAATGGAGGTGTGTGAAATCACAATGGAGGTGTGTGAAGTCAAAGAATGGAGGTGTGTAAAGTCATAGAAAGGAATTGTGTGAAGTCATAGAATGGTGGTGTGTGAAGCCAGAATTGAGGTGTGTGAAATCACAGAATTGAGGTGTATGAACTCAGAATGGAGGTGTGTGAAGTCACAGAATGGAGGTTTGTAAAGTCATAGAATGGAGGTGTGTGAAGTCATATAATGGATGTTTCTGAAGTAGAATGAAGGTGTGTGAAGTCATAGAATGTAGGTGTGTGAAGTCAAAATGGAGGTGTGCGAACTCATAAAATGGAGATGCGTGAAGTCATGGAATGGAGGTGTGTGAAGTCCAAAAATGGAGGTGTGTGAAGTCACACAATGGTGGTGTGTGAAATCACAGAACGGAGGTGTGTGAAGTCAAAGAATGGAAGTGTGTGAAGTCAAAATTGAGGTGTGTGAAGTCACAGAATGGAGGTGTGTGAAGTCACAGAATGGAGGTGTGTGAAGTCATAGAATGGAGGTGTGTGAAGTCACAGAATTGAGATGTGTGTAGTCACAGAAAGGAGGTGTGTGAAGTCGCAGAATGGAGGTGTGTGAAGTCACAGAATGGAGGTGTGTGAACTCACAATGGAGGTGTGTGAACTCATAGAATGGAGGTATATGAAGTCATGGAAAGGAGGTGTGTGAAGTCAAAGAATGGAGGTGTGTGAAGTCAAACAATAAAGGTGTGTGAAGTCACAGAATGGAGGTGTGTTAAATCACAGAATGGAGGTGTGTGAAGTCAAAAAGGTGGTGTGTAGAGTCACAAATGGAGGTGTGTGAACTCATAGAATGGAAGTGTGTGAAGTCAAAGAATGGAGGTGTGTGAAGGCATCGAATGGGGGTGTGTGAAGTCATGGAATGGAGGTGTGTGAAGTCACAGAATGGATGAGTGTGATGTCATAGAATGGAGGTGTGTGAAGACAGAATGGAGGTGTGGAAACTCATAGAATGGAGGTGTGTGAAGTCACAATGGAGGTATGTGAAGTCATAGAATGGAGGTGTGGAAGTCATAGAATGGAGGTGTGTGAAGTCAGAATGGAGGTGTGTGAAGTCATAGAATGGAGGTTTGTGAAGTGATAATGTAGGTGTGTGAAGTCACAGAATTGAGGTGTGTGAAGTCACAGAATGGAGGTGTGTAAAGTCATAGAATGGAGGTGTGTGAAGTCATAGAATGGAGGTGTGTGAAGTCATAGAATGAATGTTTGTGAAGTAAGAATGAAGGTGTGTTAAGTCATATAATGGGGATGTGTGAAGGCACAGAATGGAGGTGTGTGAAGTCATAGAATGGAGCTGTGTGTAGTCAGAATGGAGGTGTGTGAAGTCATAGAAAGGAGGTGTGTGAAGTCAAAAATGGAGGTGTGTGAAGTCATAGAATCAGGTGTGTGAACTCACAATGGAGATGTGTGAACTCAAAAAATGGAGGTGTGTGAAGTCAAAGAATGGAAGTGTGTGAAGTCATAGAATGGAGGTGTGTGAAGTCATAGAATGGAGGTGTGTGAAGTCATAGAATGGAGGTGTGTGAAGTCACAGAATTGATGTTTGTGAAGTCAGAATGGAGGTGTGTGAAGTCACAATGGAGGTTTGTGAAGTCATAGAATGGAGGTGTGTGAAGTCATAGAATGGAGGTGTGTGAAGCCATAGAATGGAGGTGTGTGAAGTCAGAATGGAGGTGTGTGATGTCATAGAATGGAGGTGTGTGAAGTCAGAATGGAGGTGTGGGAACTCATAGAATGGAGGTGTGTGAAGTCACAATGGAGGTATGTGAAGTCATAGAATGGAGGTGTGGAAGTCATAGAATGGAGGTGTGTGAAGTCAGAATGGAGGTGTGTGAAGTCATAGAATGGAGGTTTGTGAAGTCATAATGTAGGTGTGTGAAGTCACAGAATTGAGGTGTGTGAAGTCACAGAATGGAGGTGTGTAAAGTCATAGAATGGAGGTGTGTGAAGTCATAGAATGGAGGTGTGTGAAGTTACAGAATGGAGGTGTGTGAAGTCACAGAATTGATGTTTGTGAAGTCAGAATGGAGGTGTGTGAAGTCAGAATGGAGGTTTGTGAAGTCATAGAATGGAGGTGTGTGAAGTCATAGAATGGAGGTGTGTGAAGTCATAGAATGGAGGTGTGTGAAGTCACAGAATTGATGTTTGTGAATGCAGAATGGAGGTGTGTGAACTCACAATGGAGGTGTGTGAAGTCAAAGAATGGAGGTGTGTGAAGTCAGAATTGATGTTTGTGAAGTCAGAATGGAGGTGTGTGAAGTCAGAATGGAGGTGTATGAAGTCATAGAATGGAGGTGTGTGAAGTTACAATACACGTGTGTGAAGTCATAGAATGGAGGTGTGTGAAGTCAGAATGGAGGTGTGTGAAGTCATAGAATGGAGGTGTGTGAAGTCATAGAATGGAGGTGTGTGAAGTCATAGAATGGAGGTGTGTGAAGTCACTGAATTGATGTTTGTGAAGTCAGAATGGACGTGTGTGAAGTCAGAATGGAGGTTTGTGAAGTCATAGATTGGAGGTGTGTGAAGTCATAGAATGGAGGTGTGTGAATTCATAGAATGGAGGTGTGTGAAGTCACAGAATTGATGTTTGTGATTTCAGAATGGAGGTGTGTGAACTCACAATGGAGGTGTGTGAAGTCAAAGAATGGAGGTGTGTGAAGTCACAGAATTGAGTTTTGTGAAGTCAGAATGGAGGTGTGTGAAGTCAGAATGGAGGTGTGTGAAGTCATAGAATGGAGGTGTGTGAAGTCGTAGAATGGAGGTGTGTGAAGTCATAGAATGGAGGTGTGTGAAGTCATAGAATGGAGGTGTGTGAAGTCATAGAATGGAGGTGTGTGAAGTCATAGAATGGATGTGTGTGAAGTCATAATGGAGGTGTGTGAAGTCACACAATTGAGGTGTGTGAAGTCACAGAATGGAGGTTTGTGAAGTCATAGAATGGAGGTCTGTGAAGTCATAGAATGGAGGTATGTGAAGTCATAGAATGGATGTTTGTGAAGTAAGAATGAAGGTGTGTTAACTCATAGAATGGAGGTGTGTGAAGGCACAGAATGTAGGTGTGTGAAGTCAGAATGGAGGTGTGTTAAGTCAGAGAACGGAGGTGTTTGAACTCAGAATGGAGGTGTGTGAAATCACAGAATGGAGGTGTGTGAAGTCATAGAATGGAGGTGTGTGAAATCATAGAATAGAGGTGTGGGAAGGCATAGAGTGGAGCTGTGTGAAGTCAGATTGGAGGTGTGCGAAGTCACAGAATGGAGTTGTGTGAAGTCATTGAATGGAGCTGGGTGAAGTCAGAATGGAGGTGTGTGAAGTCACAGAATTGTGGTGTGTGAACTCAGAACGGAGGTGTGTGAAGTCACAGAATCTAGGTGTGTGAAGGCATAGAATGGAGGTGTGTGAAGTCATAGAATGGAGGTGTGTGAAGTCATAATGGAGGTGTGTGAAGTCACAGAATTGAGGTGTGTGAAGTCACAGAATGGAGGTGTGTGAAGTCATAGAATGGAGGTGTATGAAGTCAGAACGGAGGTGTGTGAAATCATAGAATGGAGGTGTGTGAAGTCAAAGAATGGAGGTTTGTGAAGTCATCGAATGGAGGTGTGTGAAGTCATGGAATGGAGGTGTGTGAAGTCACAGAATGTGGTGTGTGAAGTCAGAATGGAGTTGTGTGAAGTCACAGAATGGAGGTGTGTGAAGTCAGAATGGAGGTGTGTGAAGTCATAGAATGGAGGTGTGTGAAGTCAGAATGGAGGTGTGTAAACTCATAGAATGTAGGTGTGTGAATTCACAATGGTGGTGTGTGAAATCATAGAATGGAGGTGTGTGAAGTCACAGAATGGAGGTGTGAAGTCATAGAATGGAGGTGTGTGAAGTCATAGAATGGAGGTGTGTGATCATAGAATGGATGTTTGTGAAGTAAGAATGAAGGTGTGTTAAGTCATAGAATGGAGGTGTGTGAAGGCACAGAATGGAGGTGTGTGAAGTCATAGAATGGAGCTGTGTGAAGTCATAATGGAGGTGTGTGAAGTCATAGAATGGAGGTGTGTGAACTCACAATGGAGGTGTGTGAAGTCAAAGAATGGAGGTGTGTGAAGTCATAGAAAGAATTGTGTGAAGTCATAGAATGGAGGTGTGTGAAGACAGAATTGAGGTGTGTGAAGTCACAGAATCGAGGTGTGTGAACTCAGAATGGAGGTGTGTGAAGACACAGAATGGAGGTTTGTGAAGTCATAGAATGGAGGTGGGTGAAGTCATAGAATGGATGTTTTTGAAGTAGAATGAAGGTGTGTGAAGTCACAGAATGGAGGTGTGTGAAGTCAAAATGGAGGTGTGCGAACTCATAAATGGAGATGTGTGAAGTCATGGAATGGAGGTGTGTGAAGTCCAAAAATGGAGGTGTGTGAAGTCAAACAATGGTGGTGTGTGAAGTCACAGAATGGAGGTGTGTGAAGGCATCGAATGGAGGTGTGTGAAGTCATGGAATGGAGGTGTGTGAAGTCACAGAATGGAGGTGTGTGAAGTCAGAATGGAGTTTTGTGAAGTCATAGAATGGAGGTGTGTGAAGTCAGAATGGAGGTGTGTGAAGTCATAGAATGGAGGTGTGTGAAGTCAGAATGGAGGTGTGTGAACTCATAGAATGGAGGTGTGTGAAGTCACAATGGAGGTATGTGAAGTCATAGAATGGTGGTGTGTGAAGTCACAGAATGGAGGTATGGAAGTCATAGAATGGAGGTGTGTGAAGTCAGAATGGAGGTGTGTGAAGTCATAGAATGGAGGTGTATGAAGTCATAATGTAGGTGTGTGAAGTCACAGAATTGAGGTGTGTGAAGTCACAAAATGGAGGTGGGTAAATTCATAGAATGGAGGTGTGTGAAGTCATAGAATGGAGGTGTGTGAAGTCATAGAATGAATATTTGTGAAGTAAGAATGAAGGTGTGTAAAGTCATAAAATGGAGATGTGTGAAGGCACAGAATGGAGGTGTGTGAAGTCTTAGAATGGAGCTGTGTGAAGTCAGAATGGAGGTGTGTGAAGTCATAGAAAGGAGGTGTGTGAAATCACAATGGAGATGTGTGAAGTCAAAAAATGGAGGTGTTTGAAGTCAAAGAATGGAAGTGTGTGAAGTCAGAATGGAGATGTGTGAAGTCATAGAATGGAGGTGTGTGAAGTCATAGAATGGAGGTGTGTGAAGTCACAGAATTGATGTTTGTGTAGTCAGAATGGAGGTGTGTGAAGTCAGAATGGAGGTTTGTGAAGTCATAGAATGGAGGTGTGTGAAGTCATAGAATGGAGGTGTGTGAAGTCATAGAATGCAGGTGTGTGAAGTCACAGAATTGATGTTTGTGAATTCAGAATTGATGTGTGTGAACTCACAATCGAGGTGTGTGAAGTCAAAGAATGGAGGTGTGAGAAGTCACAGAATTGATGTTTGTGAAGTCAGAATGGAGGTGTGTAAAGTCAGAATGGAGGTGTATGAAGTCATAGAATGGAGGTGTGTGAAGTCACGATGCACGTGTGTGAAGTCATAGAATGGAGGTGTGTGAAGTCAGAATGGAGTTGTGTAAAGTCATAGAATGGAGGTGTGTGAAGTCAGAATGGAGGTGTGTGAAGTCATAGAATGGAGGTGTGTGAAGTCAGAATGGAGGTGTGTGAACTCATAGAATGGAGCTGTGTGAAGTCACAATGGAGATGTGTGAAGTCGTAGAATGGAGGTGTGTGAAGTCACAGAATGGAGGTGTGTGAAGTCATAGAATGGAGCTGTGCGAAGTCAGATTGGAGTTGTGTGAAGTCACAGAATGGAGGTGTGTGAACTCAGAATGGAGGTGTGTGAAGTCACAGAATGAAGGTTTGTGAAGTCATAGAATGGAGGTGTGTGAAGTCATAGAATGGATGTGTGTGAAGTCATAATGGAGTTGTGTGAAGTCACAGAATTGAGGTGTGTGAAGTCACAGAATGGAGGTTTGTGAAGTCATAGAATGGAGGTGTGTGAAGTCATAGATGGAGGTGTGTGAAGTCATAGAATGGATGTTTGTGAAGTAAGAATGAAGGTGTGTTAAGTAACAGAATGGAGGTGTGTGAAGGCACAGAATGGAGGTGTGTGAAGTCACAGAATGGAGCTGTTTGAAGTCAGAATGGAGGTGTGTGAAGTCACAGAATGGAGGTGTGTGAACTCAGAATGGTGGTGTGTTAAGTCACCGAACGGAGGTGTTTGAACTCAGAATGGAAGTGTGTGAAATCACAGAATGGAGGTGTGTGAAGTCATAGAATGGAGGTGTGTGAAATCATAGAATGGAGGTGTGGGAAGGCATAGAGTGGAGCTGTGTGAAGTCAGATTGGAGGTGTGCGAAGTCACAGCATGGAGGTGTGTGAAGTCATTGAATGGAGCTGGGTGAAGTCAGAATGGAGGTGTGTGAAGTCACAGAATTGAGGTGTGTGAACTCAGAACGGAGGTGTGTGAAGTCACAGAATCTAGGTGTGTGAAGTCATAGAATGGAGGTGTGTGAAGTCATAGAATGGAGGTGTGTGAAGTCATAATGGAGGTGTGTGAAGTCACAGAATTGAGGTGTGTGAAGTCACTGAATGGAGGTGTGTGAAGTCATAGAATGGAGGTGTGTGAAGTCAGAACGGAGGTGTGTGAAATCATAGAATGGAGGTGTGTGAAGTCAAAGAATGGAGGTGTGTGAAGTCATCGAATGGAGGTGTGTGAAGTCATGGAATGGAGGTGTGTGAAGTCACAGAATAGAGGTGTGTGACGTCAGAATGGAGTTGGGTGAAGTCATAGAATGGAGGTGTGTGAAGTCTGAATGGTGGTGTGTGAAGTCATAGAATGGAGGTGTGTGAAGTCAGAATGGAGGTGTGTGAACTCATAGAATGGAGGTGTGTGAAGTCACAATGGAGGTGTGTGAAATCATAGAATGGAGGTGTGTGAAGTCACAGTATGGAGGTGTGTGAAGTCATAGAATGAAGCTGTGTGAAGTGAGAATTGACATGTGTGAAGTCACAGAATGGAGGTGTGTGAAGTGAGAATGGAGGTGTGTGAACTCAGAATGGAGGTGTGTGAAGTCATAGAATGGAGGTGTGTGAAGTCATAATGGAGGTGTGTAAAGTCACAGAATTGAGGTGTGAAGTCACAGAATGGAGGTGTGTGCAGTCATAGAATGGAGGTGTGTGAAGTCATAGAATGGAGGTGTGTGATCATAGAGTGGATGTTTGTGAAGTAAGAATGAAGGTGTGTTAAGTCATAGAATGGGGGTGTGTGAAGGCACAGGATGGAGGTGTGTGAAGTCATAGAATGGAGCTGCGTGAAGTCATAATGGAGGTGTGTGAAGTCATACAATGGAGGGGTGTGAACTCACAATGGAGGTGTGTGAAGTCAAAGAATGGAGGTGTGTGAAGTCATAGAAAGGAATTGTGTGAAGTCATAGAATGGAGGTGTGTGAAGCCAGAATTGAGGTGTGTGAAGTCACAGAATTGAGGTGTGTGAACTCAGAATGGAGGTGTGGGAAGACACAGAATGGACGTTTGTGAAGTCACAGAATGGAGGTGTGTGAAGTCAGAATGGAGGTGTGGGAACTCATAGAATGGAGGTGTGTGAAGTCACAATGGAGGTATGTGAAGTCATAGAATGGAGGTGTGGAAGTCATAGAATGGAGGTGTGTGAAGTCAGAATGGAGGTGTGTGAAGTCATAGAATGGAGGTTTGTGAAGTCATAATGTAGGTGTGTGAAGTCACAGAATTGAGGTGTGTGAAGTCACAGAATGGAGGTGTGTAAAGTCATAGAATGGAGGTGTGTGAAGGCATAGAATGGAGGTGTGTGAAGTCATAGAATGAATGTTTGTGAAGTAAGAATGAAGGTGTGTTAAGTCATATAATGGAGATGTGTGAAGGCACAGAATGGAGGTGTGTGAAGTCATAGAATGGAGCTGTGTGAAGTCAGAATGGAAGAGTGTGAAGTCATAGAATGGAGGTGTGTGAAGTCAAAGAATGGAGGTGTGTGAAGTCATAGAATCAGGTGTGTGAACTCACAATGGAGTTGTGTGAACTCAAAAAATGGAGGTGTGTGAAGTCAAAGAATGGAAGTGTGTGAAGTCATAGAATGGAGGTGTGTGAAGTCATAGAATGGAGGTGTGTGAAGTCATAGAATGGAGGTGTGTGAAGTCACAGAATTGATGTTTGTGAAGTCAGAATGGACGTGTGTGAAGTCAGAATGGAGGTTTGTGAAGTCATAGAATGGAGGTGTGTGAAGTCATAGAATGGAGGTGTGTGAAGTCATAGAATGGAGGTGTGTGAAGTCACAGAATTGATGTTTGTGATTTCAGAATGGAGGTGTGTGAACTCACAATGGAGGTGTGTGAAGTCAGAGAATGGAGGTGTGTGAAGTCACAGAATTGATGTTTGTGAAGTCAGAATGGAGGTGTGTGAAGTCAGAATGGAGGTGTGGGAAGTCATAGAATGGAGGTGTGTGAAGTCGTAGAATGGAGGTGTGTGAAGTCATAGAATGGACCTGTGTGAAGTCAGATTGGAGTTGTGTGAAGTCACAGAATGGAGGTGTGTGAAGTCACAGAATGAATGTGTGTGAAGTCATAGAATGGAGGTGTGTGAAGTCAAAGAATGGATGTGTGTGAAGTCATAATGGAGGTGTGTGAAGTCACAGAATTGAGGTGTGTGAAGTCACAGAATGGAGGTTTGTGAAGTCATAGAATGGAGGTGTGTGAAATCATAGAATGGAGGTATGTGAAGTCATAGAATGGATGTTTGTGAAGTAAGAATGAAGGTGTGTTAAGTCATAGAATGGAGGTGTGTGAAGGCACAGAATGTAGGTGTGTGAAGTCATAGGATGGAGCTGTTTGAAGTCAGAATTGAGGTGTGTGAAGTCACAGAATGGAGGTGTGTGAACTCAGAATGGTGGTGTGTGAAGTCACAGAATGGAGGTGTGTTAAGTCAGAGAACGGAGCTGTTTGAACACAGAATGGAGGTGTGTGAAATCACAGAATGGAGGTGTGTGAAGTCATAGAATGGAGGTGTGTGAAATCATAGAATAGAGGTGTGGGAAGGCATAGAGTGGAGCTGTGTGAAGTCAGATTGGAGGTGTGCGAAGTCACAGAATGGAGTTGTGTGAAGTCATTGAATGGAGCTGGGTGAAGTCAGAATGGAGGTGTGTGAAGTCACAGAATTGAGGTGTGTGAACTCAGAACGGAGGTGTGTGAAGTCACAGAATCTAGGTGTGTGAAGGCATAGAATGGAGGTGTGTGAAGTCATAGAATGGAGGTGTGTGAAGTCATAATGGAGGTGTGTGAAGTCACAGAATTGAGGTGTGAAGTCACTGAATGGAGGTGTGTGCAGTCATAGAATGGAGGTGTGTGAAGTCATAGAATGGAGGTGTGTGATCATAGAATGGATGTTTGTGAAGTAAGAATGAAGGTGTGTTAAGTCATAGAATGGAGGTGTGTGAAGGCACAGAATGGAGGTGTGTGAAGTCATAGAATGGAGCTGCGTGAAGTAATAATGGATGTGTGTGAAGTCATAGAATGGAGGTGTGTGAACTCACAATGGAGGTGTGTGAAGTCAAAGAATGGAGGTGTGTGAAGTCATAGAAAGAAATTGTGTGAAGTCATAGAATGGAGGTGTGTGAAGCCAGAATTGAGGTGTGTGAAGTCACAGAATTGAGGTCTGTGAACTCAGAATGGAGGTGTGGGAAGACACAGAATGGAGGTTTGTGAAGTCACAGAATGGAGGTGTGTGAAGTCAGAATGGAGGTGTGGGAACTCATAGAATGGAGGTGTGTGAAGTCACAATGGAGGTATGTGAAGTCATAGAATGGAGGTGTGGAAGTCATAGAATGGAGGTGTGTGAAGTCAGAATGGAGGTGTGTGAAGTCATAGAATGGAGGTTTGAGAAGTTATAATGTAGGTGTGTGAAGTCACAGAATTGAGGTGTGTGAAGTCACAGAATGGAGGTTTGTAAAGTCATAGAATGGAGGTGTGTGAAGTCATAGAATGGAGGTGTGTGAAGTCATAGAATGAATGTTTGTGAAGTAAGAATGAAGGTGTGTTAAGTCATATAATGGAGATGTGTGAAGGGACAGAATGGAGGTGTGTGAAGTCATAGAATGGAGCTGTGTGAAGTCAGAATGGAGGTGTGTGAAGTCATAGAATGGAGGTGTGTGACGTCAAAGAATGGAGGTGTGTGAAGTCATAGAATCAGGTGTGTGAACTCACAATGGAGATGTATGAACTCAAAAAATGGAGGTGTGTGAAGTCAAAGAATGGAAGTGTGTGAGGTCATAGAATGGAGGTGTGTGAAGTCATAGAATGGAGGTGTGTGAAGTCATAGAATGGAGGTGTGTGAAGTCACAGAATTGATGTTTGTGAAGTCAGAATGGAGGTGTGTGAACTCACAATGGAGGTGTGTGAAGTCAAAGAATGGAGGTGTGTGAAGTCAGAACTGATGTTTGTGAAGTCTGAATGGAGGTGTGTGAAGTCAGAATGGAGGTGTATGAAGTCATAGAATGGAGGTGTGTGAAGTCACAATGCACGTGTGTGAAGTCATAGAATGGAGGTGTGTGAAGTCAGAATGGAGTTGTGTGAAGTCATAGAATGGAGGTGTGTGAAATCAGAATGGAGGTGTGTGAAGTCATAGAATGGAGGTGTGTGAAGTCACAGAATTGATGTTTGTGAAGTCAGAATGGACGTGTGTGAAGTCAGAATGGAGGTTTGTGAAGTCATAGATTGGAGGTGTGTGAAGTCATAGAATGGAGGTGTGTGAAGTCATAGAATGGAGGTGTGTGAAGTCACAGAATTGATGTTTGTGATTTCAGAATGGAGGTGTGTGAACTCACAATGGAGGTGTGTGAAGTCAAAGAATGGAGGTGTGTGAAGTCACAGAATTGATGTTTGTGAAGTCAGAATGGAGGTGTGTGAAGTCAGAATGGAGGTGTGGGAAGTCATAGAATGGAGGTGTGTGAAGTCGTAGAATGGAGGTGTGTGAAGTCATAGAATGGACCTGTGTGAAGTCAGATTGGAGTTGTGTGAAGTCACAGAATGGAGGTGTGTGAAGTCACTAAATGAATGTGTGTGAAGTCATAGAATGGAGGTGTGTGAAGTCATAGAGTGGATGTGTGTGAAGTCATAATGGAGGGGTGTGAGGTCACAGAATTGAGGTGTGTGAAGGCACAGAATGGAGGTGTGTGAAGTCATAGAATGGAGCTGTGTGAAGTCAGAATGGAAGAGTGTGAAGTCATAGAATGGAGGTGTGTGAAGTCAAAGAATGGAGGTGTGTGAAGTCATAGAATCAGGTGTGTGAACTCACAATGGAGTTGTGTGAACTCAAAAAATGGAGGTGTGTGAAGTCAAAGAATGGAAGTGTGTGAAGTCATAGAATGGAGGTGTGTGAAGTCATAGAATGGAGGTGTGTGAAGTCATAGAATGGAGGTGTGTGAAGTCACAGAATTGATGTTTGTGAAGTCAGAATGGACGTGTGTGAAGTCAGAATGGAGGTTTGTGAAGTCATAGAATGGAGGTGTGTGAAGTCATAGAATGGAGGTGTGTGAAGTCATAGAATGGAGGTGTGTGAAGTCACAGAATTGATGTTTGTGATTTCAGAATGGAGGTTTGTGAACTCACAATGGAGGTGTGTGAAGTCAGAGAAAGGAGGTGTGTGAAGTCACAGAATTGATGTTTGTGAAGTCAGAATGGAGGTGTGTGAAGTCAGAATGGAGGTGTGTGAAGTCATAGAATGGAGGTGTGTGAAGTCGTAGAATGGATGTGTGTGAAGTCATAGAATGGACCTGTGTGAAGTCAGATTGGAGTTGTGTGAAGTCACAGAATGGAGGTGTGTGAAGTCACAGAATGAATGTGTGTGAAGTCATAGAATGGAGGTGTGTGAAGTCATAGAATGGATGTGTGTGAAGTCATAATGGAGGTGTGTGAAGTCACAGAATTGAGGTGTGTGAAGTCACAGAATGGAGGTTTGTGAAGTCATAGAATGGAGGTGTGTGAAATCATAGAATGGAGGTATGTGAAGTCATAGAATGGATGTTTGTGAAGTAAGAATGAAGGTGTGTTAAGTCATAGAATGGAGGTGTGTGAAGGCACAGAATGTAGGTGTGTGAAGTCATAGGATGGAGCTGTTTGAAGTCAGAATTGAGGTGTGTGAAGTCACAGAATGGAGGTGTGTGAACTCAGAATGGTGGTGTGTGAAGTCACAGAATGGAGGTGTGTTAAGTCAGAGAACGGAGCTGTTTGAACACAGAATGGAGGTGTGTGAAATCACAGAATGGAGGTGTGTGAAGTCATAGAATGGAGGTGTGTGAAATCATAGAATAGAGGTGTGGGAAGGCATAGAGTGGAGCTGTGTGAAGTCAGATTGGAGGTGTGCGAAGTCACAGAATGGAGTTGTGTGAAGTCATTGAATGGAGCTGGGTGAAGTCAGAATGGAGGTGTGTGAAGTCACAGAATTGAGGTGTGTGAACTCAGAACGGAGGTGTGTGAAGTCACAGAATCTAGGTGTGTGAAGGCATAGAATGGAGGTGTGTGAAGTCATAGAATGGAGGTGTGTGAAGTCATAATGGAGGTGTGTGAAGTCACAGAATTGAGGTGTGAAGTCACTGAATGGAGGTGTGTGCAGTCATAGAATGGAGGTGTGTGAAGTCATAGAATGGAGGTGTGTGATCATAGAATGGATGTTTGTGAAGTAAGAATGAAGGTGTGTTAAGTCATAGAATGGAGGTGTGTGAAGGCACAGAATGGAGGTGTGTGAAGTCATAGAATGGAGCTGCGTGAAGTAATAATGGATGTGTGTGAAGTCATAGAATGGAGGTGTGTGAACTCACAATGGAGGTGTGTGAAGTCAAAGAATGGAGGTGTGTGAAGTCATAGAAAGGAATTGTGTGAAGTCATAGAATGGAGGTGTGTGAAGCCAGAATTGAGGTGTGTGAAGTCACAGAATTGAGGTCTGTGAACTCAGAATGGAGGTGTGGGAAGACACAGAATGGAGGTTTGTGAAGTCACAGAATGGAGGTGTGTGACGTCAGAATGGAGGTGTGGGAACTCATAGAATGGAGGTGTGTGAAGTCACAATGGAGGTATGTGAAGTCAGAATGGAGGTGTGTGAAGTCATAGAATGGAGGTTTGAGAAGTTATAATGTAGGTGTGTGAAGTCACAGAATTGAGGTGTGTGAAGTCACAGAATGGAGGTGTGTAAAGTCATAGAATGGAGGTGTGTGAAGTCATAGAATGGAGGTGTGTGAAGTCATAGAATGAATGTTTGTGAAGTAAGAATGAAGGTGTGTTAAGTCATATAATGGAGATGTGTGAAGGGACAGAATGGAGGTGTGTGAAGTCATAGAATGGAGCTGTGTGAAGTCAGAATGGAGGTGTGTGAAGTCATAGAATGGAGGTGTGTGACGTCAAAGAATGGAGGTGTGTGAAGTCATAGAATCAGGTGTGTGAACTCACAATGGAGATGTATGAACTCAAAAAATGGAGGTGTGTGAAGTCAAAGAATGGAAGTGTGTGAAGTCATAGAATGGAGGTGTGTGAAGTCATAGAATGGAGGTGTGTGAAGTCATAGAATGGAGGTGTGTGAAGTCACAGAATTGATGTTTGTGAAGTCAGAATGGAGGTGTGTGAAGTCAGAATGGAGGTTTGTGAAGTCATAGAATGGAGGTGTGTGAAGTCATAGAATGGAGGTGTGTGAAGTCATAGAATGGAGGTGTGTGAAGTCACAGAATTGATGTTTGTGAATTCAGAATGGAGGTGTGTGAACTCACAGTGGAGGTGTGTGAAGTCAAAGAATGGAGGTGTGTGAAGTCAGAACTGATGTTTGTGAAGTCTGAATGGAGGTGTGTGAAGTCAGAATGGAGGTGTATGAAGTCATAGAATGGAGGTGTGTGAAGTCACAATGCACGTGTGTGAAGTCATAGAATGGAGGTGTGTGAAGTCAGAATGGAGTTGTGTGAAGTCATAGAATGGAGGTGTGTGAAATCAGAATGGAGGTGTGTGAAGTCATAGAATGGAGGTGTGTGAAGTCACAGAATTGATGTTTGTGAAGTCAGAATGGACGTATGTGAAGTCAGAATGGAGGTTTGTGAAGTCATAGATTGGAGGTGTGTGAAGTCATAGAATGGAGGTGTGTGAAGTCATAGAATGGAGGTGTGTGAAGTCACAGAATTGATGTTTGTGATTTCAGAATGGAGGTGTGTGAACTCACAATGGAGGTGTGTGAAGTCAAAGAATGGAGGTGTGTGAAGTCACAGAATTGATGTTTGTGAAGTCAGAATGGAGGTGTGTGAAGTCAGAATGGATGTGTGGGAAGTCATAGAATGGAGGTGTGTGAAGTCGTAGAATGGAGGTGTGTGAAGTCATAGAATGGACCTGTGTGAAGTCAGATTGGAGTTGTGTGAAGTCACAGAATGGAGGTGTGTGAAGTCACAGAATGAATGTGTGTGAAGTCATAGAATGGAGGTGTGTGAAGTCATAGAATGGATGTGTGTGAAGTCATAATGGAGGGGTGTGAGGTCACAGAATTGAGGTGTGTGAAGTCACAGAATGGAGGTTTGTGAAGTCATAGAATGGAGGTGTGTGAAGTCATAGAATGGAAGTATGTGAAGTCAAAGAATGGATGTTTGTGAAGTAAGAATGAAGGTGTGTTAAGTCATAGAATGGAGGTGTGTGAAGGCACAGAATGTAGGTGTGTGAAGTCATAGGATGGAGCTGTTTGAAGTCAGAATTGAGGTGTGTGAAGTCACAGAATGGAGGTGTGTGAACTCAGAATGGTGGTGTGTGAAGTCACAGAATGGAGGTGTGTTAAGTCAGAGAACGGAGGTGTTTGAACTCAGAATGGAGGTGTGTGAAATCACAGAATGGAGGTTTGTGAAGTCATAGAATGGAGGTGTGTGAAGTCATAGAATGGAGGTGTGTGAAGTCACAGAATTGATGTTTGTGAATGCAGAATGGAGGTGTGTGAACTCACAATGGAGGTGTGTGAAGTCAAAGAATGGAGGTGTGTGAAGTCAGAACTGATGTTTGTGAAGTCATTATGGAGGTTTGTGAAGTCAGAATGGAGGTGTATGAAGTCATAGAATGGAGGTGTGTGAAGTCACAATGCACGTGTGTGAAGTCATAGAATGGAGGTGTGTGAAGTCAGAATGGAGTTGTGTGAAGTCATAGAATGGAGGTGTGTGAAGTCAGAATGGAGGTGTGTGAAGTCATAGAATGGAGGTGTGTGAAGTCATAGAATGGAGATGTGTGAAGTCATAGAATGGAGGTGTGTGAAGTCACAGAATTGATGTTTGTGAAGTCAGAATGGACGTGTGTGAAGTCAGAATGGAGGTTTGTGAAGTCATAGATTGGAGGTGTGTGAAGTCATAGAATGGAGGTGTGTGAAGTCATAGAATGGAGGTTTGTGAAGTCACAGAATTGATGTTTGGGATTTCAGACTGGAGGTGTGTGAACTCACAATGGAGGTGTGTGAAGTCAAAGAATGGAGGTGTGTGAAGTCACAGAATTGATGTTTGTGCAGTCAGAATGGAGGTGTGTGAAGTCAGAATGGAGGTGTGTGAAGTTATAGAATGGAGGTGTGTCAAGTCGTAGAATGGAGGTGTGTGAAGTCATAGAATGGACCTGTGTGAAGTCAGATTGGAGTTGTGTGAAGTCACAGAATGGAGGTGTGTGAAGTCACAGAATGAATGTGTGTGAAGTCATAGAATGGAGGTGTGTGAAGTCATAGAATGGATGTGTGTGAAGTCATAATGGAGGTGTGTGAAGTCACAGAATGGAGGTGTGTTAAGTCAGATAACGGAGGTATTTGAACTCAGAATGGAGGTGTGTGAAATCACAGAATGGAGGTGTGTGAAGTCATAGAATGGAGGTGTGTGAAGTCAGAATGGAGGTGTGTGAACTCATAGAATGGAGGTGTGTGAAGTCACAATGGAGGTATGTGAAGTCATAGAATGGTGGTGTGTGAAGTCACAGAATGGAGGTGTGGAAGTCATAGAATGGAGGTGTGTGAAGTCAGAATCGAGGTGTGTGAACTCACAATCGAGGTGTGTGCAGTCAAAGAATGGAGGTGTGTGAAGTCACAGAATAGATGTTTGTGAAGTCAGAATGGAGGTGTGTGAAGTCAGAATGGAGGTGTATGAAGTCATAGAATGGAGCTGTGTGAAGTCACAATGGAGATGTGTGAAGTCATAGAATGGAGGTGTGTGAAGTCACAGAATGGAGGTGTGTGCAGTCATAGAATGGAGCTGTGTGAAGTCAGATTGGAGTTGTGTGAAGTCACAGAATGGAGGTGTGTGAAGTCATAGAATGGAGGTGTGTGAAATCATAGAATGGAGGTGTGGGAAGGCACAGAGTGGAGCTGTGTGAAGTCAGATTGGAGGTGTGCGAAGTCACAGCATGGAGGTGTGTGAAGTCATTGAATGGAGCTGGGTGAAGTCAGAATGGAGGTGTGTGAAGTCACAGAATTGAGGTGTGTGAACTCAGAACGGAGGTGTGTGAAGTCACAGAATCTAGGTGTGTGAAGTCATAGAATGGAGGTGTGTGAAGTCATAGAATGGAGGTGTGTGAAGTCATAATGGAGGTGTGTGAAGTCACAGAATTGAGGTGTGTGAAGTCACAGAATGGAATTGTGTGAAGTCATAGAATGGAGAAGTGTGTGAAGTCAGAACGGAGGTGTGTGAAATCATAGAATGGAGGTGTGTGAAGTCAAAGAATGGAGGTGTGTGAAGTCATCGAATGGAGGTGTGTGAAGTCATGGAATGGAGGTGTGTGAAGACACAGAATAGAGGTGTGTGATGTCAGAATGGAGTTGTGTGAAGTCATAGAATGGAGGTGTGTGAAGTCTGAATGGTGGTGTGTGAAGTCATAGAATGGAGGTGTGTGAAGTCAGAATGTAGGTGTGTGAACTCATAGAATGGAGGTGTGTGAAGTCACAATGGAGGAGTGTGAAATCATAGAATGGAGGTGTGTGAAGTCACAGTGTGGAGGTGTGTGAAGTCATAGAATGAAGCTGTGTGAAGTGAGAATTGACGTGTGTGAAGTCACAGAATGGAGGTGTGTGAAGTGAGAATGGAGGTGTGTTAAGTCACAGAATGGAGGTGTGTTAAGTCAGAGAACGGAGGTGTTTGAACTCAGAATGGAGGTGTGTGAAATCACAGAATGGAGGTGTGTGAAGTCATAGAATGGAGGTGTGTGAAATCATAGAATAGAGGTGTGGGAAGGCATAGAGTGGAGCTGTGTGAAGTCAGATTGGAGGTGTGCGAAGTCACAGCATGGAGTTGTGTGAAGTCATTGAATGGAGCTGGGTGAAGTCAGAATGGAGGTGTGTGAAGTCATAGAATGGAGGTGTGTGAAGTCAGAATGGAGGTGTGTGAACTCATAGAATGGAGGTGTGTGAAGTCACAATGGAGGTATGTGAAGTCATAGAATGGTGGTGTGTGAAGTCACAGAATGGAGGTGTGGAAGTCATAGAATGGAGGTGTATGAAGTCAGAATGGAGGTGTGTGAAGTCATAGAATGGAGGTGTGTGAAGTCATAATGTACGTGTGTGAAGTCACAGAATTGAGGTGTGTGAAGTCACAGAATGGAGGTGGGTAAAGTCATAGAATGGAGGTGTGTGAAGTCATAGAATGGAGGTGTGTGAGGTCATAGAATGAATGTTTGTGAAGTAAGAATGAAGGTGTGTAAAGTCATAAAATGGAGATGTGTGAAGGCACAGAATGGAGGTGTGTGAAGTCTTAGAATGGAGCTGTGTGAAGTCAGAATGGAGGTGTGTGAAGTCATAGAATGGAGGTGTGTGAACTCACAATGGAGATGTGTGAACTCAAAAAATGGAGGTGTTTGAAGTCAAAGAATGGAAGTGTGTGAAGTCATAGAATGGAGGTGTGTGAAGTCATAGAATGGAGGTGTGTGAAGTCATAGAATTGATGTTTGTGATTTCAGAATGGAGGTGTGTGAACTCACAATGGAGGTGTATGAAGTCATAGAATGGAGGTGTGTGAAGTCACAATGCACGTGTGTGAAGTCATAGAATGGAGGTGTGTGAACTCAGAATGGAGTTGTGTGAAGTCATAGAATGGAGGTGTGTGAAATCAGAATGGAGGTGTGTGAAGTCATAGAATGGAGGTGTGTGAAGTCACAGAATTGATGTTTGTAAAGTCAGAATGGACGTGTGTGAAGTCAGAATGGAGGTTTGTGAAGTCATAGATTGGAGGTGTGTGAAGTCATAGAATGGAGGTGTGTGAAGTCATAGAATGGAGGTGTGTGAAGTCACAGAATTGATGTTTGTGATTTCAGAATGGAGGTGTGTGAACTCACAATGGAGGTGTGTGAAGTCAAAGAATGGAGGTGTGTGAAGTCACAGAATTGATGTTTGTGAAGTCAGAATGGAGGTGTGTGAAGTCAGAATGGAGGTGTGGGAAGTCATAGAATGGAGGTGTGTGAAGTCGTAGAATGGAGGTGTGTGAAGTCATAGAATGGACCTGTGTGAAGTCAGATTGGAGTTGTGTGAAGTCACAGAATGGAGGTGTGTGAAGTCACAGAATGAATGTGTGTGAAGTCATAGAATGGAGGTGTGTGAAGTCATAGAATGGATGTGTGTGAAGTCATAATGGAGGGGTGTGAGGTCACAGAATTGAGGTGTGTGAAGTCACAGAATGGAGGTTTGTGAAGTCATAGAATGGAGGTGTGTGAAGTCATAGAATGGAAGTATGTGAAGTCATAGAATGGATGTTTGTGAAGTAAGAATGAAGGTGTGTTAAGTCATAGAATGGAGGTGTGTGAAGGCACAGAATGTAGGTGTGTGAAGTCATAGGATGGAGCTGTTTGAAGTCAGAATTGAGGTGTGTGAAGTCACAGAATGGAGGTGTGTGAACTCAGAATGGTGGTGTGTGAAGTCACAGAATGGAGGTGTGTTAAGTCAGAGAACGGAGGTGTTTGAACTCAGAATGGAGGTGTGTGAAATCACAGAATGGAGGTTTGTGAAGTCATAGAATGGAGGTGTGTGAAGTCATAGAATGGAGGTGTGTGAAGTCACAGAATTGATGTTTGTGAATGCAGAATGGAGGTGTGTGAACTCACAATGGAGGTGTGTGAAGTCAAAGAATGGAGGTGTGTGAAGTCAGAACTGATGTTTGTGAAGTCATTATGGAGGTTTGTGAAGTCAGAATGGAGGTGTATGAAGTCATAGAATGGAGGTGTGTGAAGTCACAATGCACGTGTGTGAAGTCATAGAATGGAGGTGTGTGAAGTCAGAATGGAGTTGTGTGAAGTCATAGAATGGAGGTGTGTGAAGTCAGAATGGAGGTGTGTGAAGTCATAGATTGAGGTGTGTGAAGTCATAGAATGGAGATGTGTGAAGTCATAGAATGGAGGTGTGTGAAGTCACAGAATTGTTGTTTGTGAAGTCAGAATGGACGTGTGTGAAGTCAGAATGGAGGTTTGTGAAGTCATAGATTGGAGGTGTGTGAAGTCATAGAATGGAGGTGTGTGAAGTCATAGAATGGAGGTTTGTGAAGTCACAGAATTGATGTTTGTGATTTCAGAATGGAAGTGTGTGAACTCACAATGGAGGTGTGTGAAGTCAAAGAATGGAGGTGTGTGAAGTCACAGAATTGATGTTTGTGCAGTCAGAATGGAGGTGTGTGAAGTCAGAATGGAGGTGTGTGAAGTTATAGAATGGAGGTGTGTGAAGTCGTAGAATGGAGGTGTGTGAAGTCATAGAATGGACCTGTGTGAAGTCAGATTGGAGTTGTGTGAAGTCACAGAATGGAGGTGTGTGAAGTCACAGAATGAATGTGTGTGAAGTCATAGAATGGAGGTGTGTGAAGTCATAGAATGGATGTGTGTGAAGTCATAATGGAGGTGTGTGAAGTCACAGAATGGAGGTGTGTTAAGTCAGAGAACGGAGGTATTTGAACTCAGAATGGAGGTGTGTGAAATCACAGAATGGAGGTGTGTGAAGTCATAGAATGGAGGTGTGTGAAGTCAGAATGGAGGTGTGTGAACTCATAGAATGGAGGTGTGTGAAGTCACAATGGAGGTATGTGAAGTCATAGAATGGTGGTGTGTGAAGTCACAGAATGGAGGTGTGGAAGTCATAGAATGGAGGTGTGTGAAGTCAGAATCGAGGTGTGTGAACTCACAATCGAGGTGTGTGCAGTCAAAGAATGGAGGTGTGTGAAGTCACAGAATTGATGTTTGTGAAGTCAGAATGGAGGTGTGTGAAGTCAGAATGGAGGTGTATGAAGTCATAGAATGGAGCTGTGTGAAGTCACAATGGAGATGTGTGAAGTCATAGAATGGAGGTGTGTGAAGTCACAGAATGGAGGTGTGTGAAGTCATAGAATGGAGCTGTGTGAAGTCAGATTGGAGTTGTGTGAAGTCACAGAATGGAGGTGTGTGAAGTCATAGAATGGAGGTGTGTGAAATCATAGAATGGAGGTGTGGGAAGGCACAGAGTGGAGCTGTGTGAAGTCAGATTGGAGGTGTGCGAAGTCACAGCATGGAGGTGTGTGAAGTCATTGAATGGAGCTGGGTGAAGTCAGAATGGAGGTGTGTGAAGTCACAGAATTGAGGTGTGTGAACTCAGAACGGAGGTGTGTGAAGTCACAGAATCTACGTGTGTGAAGTCATAGAATGGAGGTGTGTGAAGTCATAGAATGGAGGTGTGTGAAGTCATAATGGAGGTGTGTGAAGTCACAGAATTGAGGTGTGTGAAGTAACAGAATGGAATTGTTTGAAGTCATAGAATGCAGGTGTGTGAAGTCAGAACGGAGGTGTGTGAAATCATAGAATGGAGGTGTGTGAAGTCAAAGAATGGAGGTGTGTGAAGTCATCGAATGGAGGTGTGTGAAGTCATGGAATGGAGGTGTGTGAAGACACAGAATAGAGGTGTGTGATGTCAGAATGGAGTTGTGTGAAGTCATAGAATGGAGGTGTGTGAAGTCTGAATGGTGGTGTGTGAAGTCATATAATAGAGGTGTGTGAAGTCAGAATGTAGGTGTGTGAACTCATAGAATGGAGGTGTGTGAAGTCACAATGGAGGAGTGTGAAATCATAGAATGGAGGTGTGTGAAGTCACAGTATGGAGGTGTGTGAAGTCATAGAATGAAGCTGTGTGAAGTGAGAATTGACGTGTGTGAAGTCACAGAATGGAGGTGTGTGAAGTTAGAATGGAGGTGTGTTAAGTCACAGAATGGAGGTGTGTTAAGTCAGAGAACGGAGGTGTTTGAACTCAGAATGGAGGTGTGTGAAATCACAGAATGGAGGTGTGTGAAGTCATAGAATGGAGGTGTGTGAAATCATAGAATAGAGGTGTGGGAAGGCATAGAGTGGAGCTGTGTGAAGTCAGATTGGAGGTGTGCGAAGTCACAGAATGGAGTTGTGTGAAGTCATTGAATGGAGCTGGGTGAAGTCAGAATGGAGGTGTGTGAAGTCACAGAATTGAGGTGTGTGAACTCAGAACGGAGGTCTGTGAAGTCACAGCATCTAGGTGTGTGAAGGCATAGAATGGAGGTGTGTGAAGTCATAGAATGGAGGTGTGTGAAGTCATAATGGAGGTGTGTTAAGTCACAGAATTGAGGTGTGTGAAGTCACAGAATGGAGGTGTGTGAAGTCATAGAATGGAGGTGTGTGAAGTCAGAACGGAGGTGTGTGAAATCATAGAATGGAGGTGTGTGAAGTCAAAGAATGGAGGTTTGTGAAGTCATCGAATGGAGGTGTGTGAAGTCATGGAATGGAGGTGTGTGAAGTCACAGAATGGAGGTGTGTGAAGTCAGAATGGAGTTGTGTGAAGTCATAGAATGGAGGTGTGTGAAGTCAGAATGGAGGTGTGTGAAGTCATAGAATGGAGGTGCGTGAAGTCAGAATGGAGGTGTGTAAACTCATAGAATGTAGGTGTGTGAGGTCACAATGGTGGTGTGTGAAATCATAGAATGGAGGTGTGTGAAGTCACAGAATGGAGGTGTGAAGTCAGAGAATGGAGGTGTGTGAAGTCATAGAATGCAGGTGTGTGAAGTCATAATGGAGGTGTGTGAAGTCATAGAATGGAGGTGTGTGAAGTCACTGAATGGAGGTTTGTGAAGTCATAGAATGGAGGTGTGTGAAGTCATAGAATGGAGGTGTGTGATCATAGAATGGATGTTTGTGAAGTAAGAATGAAGGTGTGTTAAGTCATAGAATGGAGGTGTGTGAAGGCACAGAATGGAGGTGTGTGAAGTCATAGAATGGAGCTGTGTGAAGTCATAATGGAGGTGTGTGAAGTCATAGAATGGAGGTGTGTGAACTCACAATGGAGGTGTGTGAAGTCAAAGAATGGAGGTGTGTGAAGTCATAGAATGGAATTGTGTGAAGTCATAGAATGGAGGTGTGTGAAGACAGAATTGAGGTGTGTGAAGTCACAGAATTTAGGTGTGTGAACTCAGAATGGAGGTGTGTGAAGACACAGAATGGAGGTTTGTGAAGTCATAGAATGGAGGTGTGTGAAGTCATAGAATGGATGTTTTTGAAGTAGAATGAAAGTGTGTGAAGTCACAGAATGGAGGTGTGTGAAGTCAAAATGGAGGTGTGCGAACTCATAAATGGAGATGTGTGAAGTCATGGAATGGAGGTGTGTGAAGTCCAAAAATGGAGGTGTGTGAAGTCAAACAATGGTGGTGTGTGAAGTCACTGAATGGAGGTGTGTGAAGGCATCGAATGGAGGTGTGTGAAGTCATGGAATGGAGGTGTGTGAAGTCACAGAATGGAGGTGTGTGAAGTCAGAATGGAGTTTTGTGAAGTCATAGAATGCAGGTGTGTGAAGTCAGAATGGAGGTGTGTGAAGTCATAGAATGGAGGTGTGTGAAGTCAGAATGGAGGTGTGTGAACTCATAGAATGGAGGTGTGTGAAGTCACAATGGATGTATGTGAAGTCATAGAATGGTGGTGTGTGAAGTCACAGAATGGAGGTGTGGAAGTCATAGAATGGAGGTGTATGAAGTCAGAATGGAGGTGTGTGAAGTCATAGAATGGAGGTGTGTGAAGTCATAATGTAGGTGTGTGAAGTCACAGAATTGAGGTGTGTGAAGTCACAGAATGGAGGTGGGTAAAGTCATAGAATGGAGGTGTGTGAAGTCATAGAATGGAGGTGTGTGAGGTCATAGAATGAATGTTTGTGAAGTAAGAATGAAGGTGTGTAAAGTCATAAAATGGAGATGTGTGAAGGCACAGAATGGAGGTGTGTGAAGTCTTAGAATGGAGCTGTGTGAAGTCAGAATGGAGGTGTGTGAAGTCATAGAATGTAGGTGTGTGAACTCACAATGGAGATGTGTGAAGTCAAAAAATGGAGGTGTTTGAAGTCAAAGAATGGAAGTGTGTGAAGTCATAGAATGGAGGTGTGTGAAGTCATAGAATGGAGGTGTGTGAAGTCATAGAATGGAGGTGTGTGAAGTCATAGAATTGATGTTTGTGAAGTCAGAATGGAGGTGTGTGAATTCAGAATGGAGGTTTGTGAAGTCATAGAATGGAGGTGTGTGAAGTCATAGAATGGAGGTGTGTGAAGTCATAAAATGGAGGTGTGTGAAGTCACAGAATTGATGTTTGTGAATTCAGAATTGAGGTGTGTGAACTCACAATCGAGGTGTGTGAAGTCAAAGAATGGAGGTGTGTGAAGTCACAGAATTGATGTTTGTTAACTCAGAATGGAGGTGTGTGAAGTCAGAATGGAGGTGTATGAAGTCATAGAATGGAGGTGTGTGAAGTCACAATGCACGTGTGTGAAGTCATAGAATGGAGGCGTGTGAAGTCAGAATGGAGTTGTGTAAAGTCATAGAATGGTGGTGTGTGAAGTCAGAATGGAGGTGTGTGAAGTCATAGAATGGAGGTGTGTGAAGTCAGAATGGAGGTGTGTGAACTCATAGAATGGAGCTGTGTGAAGTCACAATGGAGATGTGTGAAGTCATAGATTGGAGGTGTGTGAAGTCACAGAATGGAGGTGTGTGAAGTCATAGAATGGAGCTGTGTGAAGTCAGATTGGAGTTGTGTGAAGTCACAGAATGGAGGTGTGTGAACTCAGAATGGAGGTGTGTGAAGTCACAGAATGAAGGTGTGTGAAGTCATAGAATGGAGGTGTGTGAAGTCATAGAATGGATGTGTGTGAAGTCATAATGGAGTTGTGTGAAGTCACAGAATTGAGGTGTGTGAAGTCACAGAATGGAGGTTTGTGAAGTCATAGAATGGAGGTGTGTGAAGTCATAGAATGGAGGTGTGTGAAGTCATAGAATGGATGTTTGTGAAGTAAGAATGAAGGTGTGTTAAGTCATAGAATGGAGGTGTGTGAAGGCACAGAATGGAGGTGTGTGAAGTCACAGAATGGAGCTGTTTGAAGTCAGAATGGAGGTGTGTCAAGTCACAGAATGTAGGTGTGTGAACTCAGAATGGTGGTGTGTGAAGTCACTGAATGGAGGTGTGTTAAGTCACAGAACGGAGGTGTTTGAACTCAGAATGAAAGTGTGTGAAATCACAGAATGGAGGTGTGTGAAGTCATAGAATGGAGGTGTGTGAAATCATGGAATGGAGGTGTGGGAAGGCATAGAGTGGAGCTGTGTGAAGTCAGATTGGAGATGTGCGAAGTCACAGCATGGAGGTGTGTGAAGTCATTGAATGGAGCTGGGTAAAATCAGAATGGAGGTGTGTGAAGTCACAGAATTGAGTTGTGTGAACTCAGAACGGAGGTGTGTGAAGTCACAGAATCTAGGAGTGTGAAGTCATAGAATGGAGGTGTGTGAAGTCATAGAATGGAGGTGTGTGAAGTCATAATGGAGGTGTGTGAAGTCACAGAATTGAGGTGTGTGAAGTCACAGAATGGAGGTGTGTGAAGTCATAGAATGGAGGTGTGTGAAGTCAGAACGGAGGTGTGTGAAATTATAGAATGGAGGTGTGTGAAGTCAAAGAATGGAGGTGTGTGAAGTCATCGAATGGAGGTGTGTGAAGTCATGGAATGGAGGTGTGTGAAGACACAGAATAGAGGTGTGTGATGTCAGAATGGAGTTGTGTGAAGTCATAGAATGGAGGTGTGTGAAGTCTGAATGGTGGTGTGTGAAGTCATAGAATGGAGGTGTGTGAAGTCAGAATGGAGGTGTGTGAACTCATAGAATGGAGGTGTGTGAAGTCACAATGGAGGTGTGTGAAATCATAGAATGGAGGTGTGTGAAGTCACAGTATGGAGGTGTGTGAAGTCATAGAATGAAGCTGTGTGAAGTGAGAATTGACGTGTGTGAAGTCACAGAATGGAGGTGTGTGAAGTGAGAATGGAGGTGTGTGAAGTCACAGAATGGAGGTGTGTTAAGTCAGAGAACGGAGGTGTTTGAACTCAGAATGGAGGTGTGTGAAATCACAGAATGGAGGTGTGTGAAGTCATAGAATGGAGGTGTGTGAAATCATAGAATAGAGGTGTGGGAAGGCATAGAGTGCAGCTGTGTGAAGTCAGATTGGAGGTGTGCGAAGTCACAGAATGGAGTTGTGTGAAGTCATTGAATGGAGGTGGGTGAAGTCAGAATGGAGGTGTGTGAAGTCACAGAATTGAGGTGTGTGAACTCAGAACGGAGGTGTGTGAAGTCACAGAATCTAGGTGTGTGAAGGCATAGAATGGAGGTGTGTGAAGTCATAGAATGGAGGTGTGTGAAGTCATCATGGAGGTGTGTGAAGTCACAGAATTGAGGTGTGTGAAGTCACAGAATGGAGGTGTGTGAAGTCAGAATGGAGTTGTGTGAAGTCATAGAATGGAGGTGTGTGAAGTCAGAAGGGAGGTGTGTGAAGTCATAGAATGGAGGTGTGTGAAGTCAGAATGGAGTTGTGTAAACTCATAGAATGTAGGTGTGTGAAGTCACAATGGTGGTGTGTGAAATCATAGAATGGATGTGTGTGAAGTCACAGAATGGAGGTGTGAAGTCATAGAATGGAGGTGTGTGAAGTCATAGAATGCAGGTGTGTGAAGTCATAATGGAGGTGTGTGAAGTCATAGAATGGAGGTGTGTGAAGTCACTGAATGGAGGTGTGTGAAGTCATAGAATGGAGGTGTGTGAAGTCATAGAATGGAGGTGTGTGATCATAGAATGGATGTTTGTGAAGTAAGAATGAAGGTGTGTTAAGTCATAGAATGGAGGTGTGTGAAGGCACAGAATGCAGGTGTGTGAAGTCATAGAATGGAGCTGTGTGAAGTCATAATGGAGGTGTGTGAAGTCATAGAATGGAGGTGTGTGAACTCACAATGGAGGTGTGTGAAGTCAAAGAATGGAGGTGTGTGAAGTCATAGAAAGGAATTGTGTGAAGTCATAGAATGGAGGTGTGTGAAGCCAGAATTGAGGTGTGTGAAGTCACAGAATTGAGGTGTGTGAACTCAGAATGGAGGTGTGGGAAGACACGGAATGGAGGTTTGTTAAGTCACAGAATGGAGGTGTGTGAAGTCAAAATGGAGGTGTGCGAACTCATAAAATGGAGATGTGTGAAGTCATGGAATGGAGGTGTGTGAAGTCCAAAAATGGAGGTGTGTGAAGTCAAACAATGGTGGTGTGTGAAGTCACAGAATGGAGGTGTGTGAAGTCAACGATTGGAAGTGTGTGAAGTCAAAATAGAGGTGTGTGAAATCACAGAATGGAGGTGTGTGAGGTCACAGAATGGAGGTGTGTGAAGTCATAGAATGGAGGTGTGTGAAGTCACAGAATGGAGATTTGTGAAGTCACAGAATGGAGGTGTGTGAACTCACAATTGAGGTGTGTGAAGTCCCAGAATGTAGGTGTGTGAAGTCAAACAATAAAGGTGTGTGAAGTCACAGAATGGAGGTCTGTGAAGTCATAGAATGGAGGTGTGTTAAGTCACAGAATGGAGGTGTGTGAACTCAGAGAATGGATGTGTGTGAACTCAGAATGGAGGTGTGTGAAGTCAGAATGGAGGTGTGCGAAGTCACAGAATGGAGGTGTGAGATCTCATACAATGGAGGTGTGTGAAGTCATGGAATGGAGGTGTGTGAAGTCAAAGAATGGAGGTGTGTGAAGTCAAACAATAAAGGTGTGTGAAGTCACAGAATGGAGGTGTGTGAAATCACAGAATGGAGGTGTGTGAAGTCAAAAAGGTGGTGTGTAGAGTCACAAATGGAGGTGTGTGAACTCATAGAACGGAGGTGTGTGAAGTCAAAGAATGGAGGTGTTTGAAGTCATCGAATGGAGGTGTGTGAAGTCATGGAATGGAGGTGTGTGAAGTCACAGAGTGGAGGTGTGTGAAGTCAGAATGGAGTTGTGTGAAGTCAAGGAATGGAGGTGTGTGAAGTCAGAATGGAGGTGTGTGAAGTCATAGAATGGAGGTGTGTGAAGTCACAGAATGGAGGTGTGTGAATTAATAGAATGGAGGTGTGAGAAATCATAGAATGGAGGTGTGAGAATTCACAGAATGGAAGTGTGTGAAGTCACAGAATGGAGGTGTGTGAAGTCACAGAATGGAGGTGTGTGAAGTCATAGAATGGAGGTGTGTGAAGTCAAACAATGGAGGTGTGTGAAGTCATAGAATGGAATTGTGTGAAGTCATAGAATGGAGGTGTGTGAATTGAGAATTGAGGTGTGTGAAGTCACGGAATTGAGGTGTGTGAACTCAGAATGGAGGTGTGTGAAGTCACAGAATGGAGGTTTGTGAAGTCATAGAATGGAGGTGTGTGAAGTCATAGAATGGATGTGTGTGAAGTCATAATGGAGTTGTGTGAAGTCACAGAATTGAGGTGTGTGAAGTCACAGAATGGAGGTTTGTGAAGTCATAGAATGGAGGTGTGTGAAGTCATAGAATGGAGGTGTGTGAAGTCATAGAATGGATGTTTGTGAAGTAAGAATGAAGGTGTGTTAAGTCATAGAATGGAGGTGTGTGAAGGCACAGAATGGAGGTGTGTGAAGTCACAGAATGGAGCTGTTTGAAGTCAGAATGGAGGTGTGTGAAGTCACAGAATGTAGGTGTGTGAACTCAGAATGGTGGTGTGTGAAGTCACAGAATGGAGGTGTGTTAAGTCACAGAACGGATGTGTTTGAACTCAGAATGAAAGTGTGTGAAATCACAGAATGGAGGTGTGTGAAGTCATAGAATGGAGGTGTGTGAAATCATAGAATGGAGGTGTGGGAAGGCATAGAGTGGAGCTGTGTGAAGTCAGATTGGAGGTGTGCGAAGTCACAGCATGGAGGTGTGTGAAGTCATTGAATGGAGCTGGGTAAAGTCAGAATGGAGGTGTGTGAAGTCACAGAATTGAGTTGTGTGAACTCAGAACGGAGGTGTGTGAAGTCACAGAATCTAGGAGTGTGAAGTCATAGAATGGAGGTGTGTGAAGTCATAGAATGGAGGTGTGTGAAGTCATAATGGAGGTGTGTGAAGTCACAGAATTGAGGTGTGTGAAGTCACAGAATGGAGGTGTGTGAAGTCATAGAATGGAGGTGTGTGAAGTCAGAACGGAGGTGTGTGAAATTATAGAATGGAGGTGTGTGAAGTCAAAGAATGGAGGTGTGTGAAGTCATCGAATGGAGGTGTGTGAAGTCATGGAATGGAGGTGTGTGAAGACACAGAATAGAGGTGTGTGATGTCAGAATGGAGTTGTGTGAAGTCATAGAATGGAGGTGTGTGAAGTCTGAATGGTGGTGTGTGAAGTCATAGAATGGAGGTGTGTGAAGTCAGAATGGAGGTGTGTGAACTCATAGAATGGAGGTGTGTGAAGTCACAATGGAGGTGTGTGAAATCATAGAATGGAGGTGTGTGAAGTCACAGTATGGAGGTGTGTGAAGTCATAGAATGAAGCTGTGTGAAGTGAGAATTGACGTGTGTGAAGTCACAGAATGGAGGTGTGTGAAGTGAGAATGGAGGTGTGTGAAGTCACAGAATGGAGGTGTGTTAAGTCAGAGAACGGAGGTGTTTGAACTCAGAATGGAGGTGTGTGAAATCACAGAATGGAGGTGTGTGAAGTCATAGAATGGAGGTGTGTGAAATCATAGAATAGAGGTGTGGGAAGGCATAGAGTGGAGCTGTGTGAAGTCAGATTGGAGGTGTGCGAAGTCACAGAATGGAGTTGTGTGAAGTCATTGAATGGAGGTGGGTGAAGTCAGAATGGAGGTGTGTGAAGTCACAGAATTGAGGTGTGTGAACTCAGAACGGAGGTGTGTGAAGTCACAGAATCTAGGTGTGTGAAGGCATAGAATGGAGGTGTGTGAAGTCATAGAATGGAGGTGTGTGAAGTCATCATGGAGGTGTGTGAAGTCACAGAATTGAGGTGTGTGAAGTCACAGAATGGAGGTGTGTGAAGTCAGAATGGAGTTGTGTGAAGTCATAGAATGGAGGTGTGTGAAGTCAGAATGGAGGTGTGTGAAGTCATAGAATGGAGGTGTGTGAAGTCAGAATGGAGTTGTGTAAACTCATAGAATGTAGGTGTGTGAAGTCACAATGGTGGTGTGTGAAATCATAGAATGGATGTGTGTGAAGTCACAGAATGGAGGTGTGAAGTCATAGAATGGAGGTGTGTGAAGTCATAGAATGCAGGTGTGTGAAGTCATAATGGAGGTGTGTGAAGTCATAGAATGGAGGTGTGTGAAGTCACTGAATGGAGGTGTGTGAAGTCATAGAATGGAGGTGTGTGAAGTCATAGAATGGAGGTGTGTGATCATAGAATGGATGTTTGTGAAGTAAGAATGAAGGTGTGTTAAGTCATAGAATGGAGGTGTGTGAAGGCACAGAATGCAGGTGTGTGAAGTCATAGAATGGAGCTGTGTGAAGTCATAATGGAGGTGTGTGAAGTCATAGAATGGAGGTGTGTGAACTCACAATGGAGGTGTGTGAAGTCAAAGAATGGAGGTGTGTGAAGTCATAGAAAGGAACTGTGTGAAGTCATAGAATGGAGGTGTGTGAAGCCAGAATTGAGGTGTGTGAAGTCACAGAATTGAGGTGTGTGAACTCAGAATGGAGGTGTGGGAAGACACGGAATGGAGGTTTGTTAAGTCACAGAATGGAGGTGTGTGAAGTCAAAATGGAGGTGTGCGAACTCATAAAATGGAGATGTGTGAAGTCATGGAATGGAGGTGTGTGAAGTCCAAAAATGGAGGTGTGTGAAGTCAAACAATGGTGGTGTGTGAAGTCACAGAATGGAGGTGTGTGAAGTCAACGAATGGAAGTGTGTGAAGTCAAAATAGAGGTGTGTGAAATCACAGAATGGAGGTGTGTGAGGTCACAGAATGGAGGTGTGTGAAGTCATAGAATGGAGGTGTGTGAAGTCACAGAATGGAGATTTGTGAAGTCACAGAATGGAGGTGTGTGAACTCACAATTGAGGTGTGTGAAGTCCCAGAATGTAGGTGTGTGAAGTCAAAAAATAAAGGTGTGTGAAGTCACAGAATGGAGGTCTGTGAAGTCATAGAATGGAGGTGTGTTAAGTCACAGAATGGAGGTGTGTGAACTCAGAGAATGGATGTGTGTGAACTCAGAATGGAGGTGTGTGAAGTCAGAATGGAGGTGTGCGAAGTCACAGAATGGAGGTGTGAGATCTCATACAATGGAGGTGTGTGAAGTCATGGAATGGAGGTGTGTGAAGTCAAAGAATGGAGGTGTGTGAAGTCAAACAATAAAGGTGTGTGAAGTCACAGAATGGAGGTGTGTGAAATCACAGAATGGAGGTGTGTGAAGTCAAAAAGGTGGTGTGTAGAGTCACAAATGTAGGTGTGTGAACTCATAGAACGGAGGTGTGTGAAGTCAAAGAATGGAGGTGTTTGAAGTCATCGAATGGAGGTGTGTGAAGTCATGGAATGGAGGTGTGTGAAGTCACAGAGTGGAGGTGTGTGAAGTCAGAATGGAGTTGTGTGAAGTCAAGGAATGGAGGTGTGTGAAGTCAGAATGGAGGTGTGTGAAGTCATAGAATGGAGGTGTGTGAAGTCACAGAATGGAGGTGTGTGAATTAATAGAATGGAGGTGTGAGAAATCATAGAATGGAGGTGTGAGAATTCACAGAATGGAAGTGTGTGAAGTCACAGAATGGAGGTGTGTGAAGTCACAGAATGGAGGTGTGTGAACTCACAATGGAGGTGTGTGAAGTCAAACAATGGAGGTGTGTGAAGTCATAGAATGGAATTGTGTGAAGTCATAGAAAGGAGGTGTGTGAATTGAGAATTGAGGTGTGTGAAGTCACGGAATTGAGGTGTGTGAACTCAGAATGGAGGTGTGTGAAGTCACAGAATGGAGGTTTGTGAAGTCATAGAATGGAGGTGTGTGAAGTCATAGAATGGATATTTCTGAAGTAGAATGAAGATGGGTGAAGTCATAGAATGGTGGTGTGTGAAGTCAAAATGGAGGTGTGTGAACTCATAAAATGGAGATGTGTGAAGTCATGGAATGGAGGTGTGTGAAGTCCAAGAATAGAGGTGCGTGAAGTCAAACAATGGTGGTGTGTGAAGTCAGAGAATGCAGGTGTGTTAAGTCAAAGTATGGAAGTGTGTGATGTCAAAACGGAGGTGTGTGAAGTCACAGAATGGATGTGTGTGAAGTCACAGAATGAAGGTGTTTGAAGTCAAAATTGTGGTGTGTGAAGTCACAAATGGAGGTGTCTGAAGTCAGAATGCAGCTGTGTGAAGTCATAGAATGGAGGTGTGTGAAGTCAGAATGGAGGTGTGTGAACTCATAGAATGGAGTGTGTGAAGTCACAATGTGGGTGTGTGAAGTCATAGAATGGGGGTGTGTGAAGTAAAATTGGAGGTGTGTGAAATCACAGAATGGAGGTGTGTCAACTCAGAAAAGAGGAGTGTGAAGTCATAGAATGGAAGTGCGTGAAGTCATAGAATAGATGTTTCTGAAGTAAGAATGAAGGTGTGTGAAGTCATAGAATGGAGGTGTGTGAAGTCAAAATGGAGGTGTGTGAACTCATAGAATGGAGGTGTGTGAACTCACAGAATGGAGGCGTGTGAAGTCATGGAATGGAGGTGTGTGAAGTCAAAGAATGGAGGTGTGTGAAGTCAAACAATAAAGGTGTGTGAAGTCACAGAATATAGGTGTGTGAAATCACAGAATGGAGGTGTGTGAAGTCAAAAAGGTGGTGTGTAGAGTCACAAATGGAGGTGTGTGAACTCATAGAATGGAGGTGTGTGAAGTCAAAGAATGGAGGTGTGTGAAGTCATCGAATGGAGGTGTGTGAAGTCATGGAATGGAGGTGTGTGAAGTCACAGAATGGAGGTGTGTGAATTAATGTAATGGAGGTGTGAGAAATCATAGAATGGAGGTGCGTGAAGTCACAGAATGGAGGTGTGTGAAGTCACAGAATGGAGGTGTGTGAAGTCACAGAATGGAGGTGTGTGAACTCACAATGGAGGTGTGTGAAGTCAAAGAATGGAGGTGTGTGAAGTCACAGAATGGAATTGTGTGAAGTCATAGAATGGAGGTGTGTGAAGTGAGAATTGAGGTGTGTGAAGTCACGGAATTGAGGTGTGTGAACTCAGAATGGAGGTGTGTGAAGTCACAGAATGACGGTGTCTGAAGTCAGAATGCAGCTGTGTGAAGCCATCGAATGGACGTGTGTGAAGTCAGAATGGAGGTGTGTGAACTCATAGAATGGAGTGTGTGAAGTCACAATGGCGGTGTGTGAAGTCATAGAATGGGGGTGTGTGAAGTCAAATTGGAGGTGTGTGAAATCACAGAATGGAGGTGTGTCAACTCAGAAATGAGGTGACTGAAGTCACAGAATGGAGGTGTGTGAAGTCATAGAATAGAGGTGTGTGAAATCACAGAATGGAGGTGTGTGAAGTCAAAAAGGTGGTGTGTAGAGTCACAAATGGAGGTGTGTGAACTCATAGAACGGAGGTGTGTGAAGTCAAAGAATGGAGGTGTTTGAAGTCATCTAATGGAGGTGTGTGAAGTCATGGAATGGAGGTGTGTGAAGTCACAGAGTGGAGGTGTGTGAAGTCAGAATGGAGTTGTGTGAAGTCAAGGAATGGAGGTGTGTGAAGTCAGAATGGAGGTGTGTGAAGTCATAGAATGGAGGTGTGTGAAGTCACAGAATGGAGGTGTGTGAATTAATAGAATGGAGGTGTGAGAAATCATAGAATGGAGGTGTGAGAATTCACAGAATGGAAGTGTGTGAAGTCACAGAATGGAGGTGTGTGAAGTCACAGAATGGAGGTGTGTGAACTCACAATGGAGGTGTGTGAAGTCAAACAATGGAGGTGTGTGAAGTCATAGAATGGAATTGTGTGAAGTCATAGAATGGAGGTGTGTGAATTGAGAATTGAGGTGTGTGAAGTCACGGAATTGAGGTGTGTGAACTCAGAATGGAGGTGTGTGAAGTCACAGAATGGAGGTTTGTGAAGTCATAGAATGGAGGTGTGTGAAGTCATAGAATGGATGTGTGTGAAGTCATAATGGAGTTGTGTGAAGTCACAGAATTGAGGTGTGTGAAGTCACAGAATGGAGGTTTGTGAAGTCATAGAATGGAGGTGTGTGAAGTCATAGAATGGAGGTGTGTGAAGTCATAGAATGGATGTTTGTGAAGTAAGAATGAAGGTGTGTTAAGTCATAGAATGGAGGTGTGTGAAGGCACAGAATGGAGGTGTGTGAAGTCACAGAATGGAGCTGTTTGAAGTCAGAATGGAGGTGTGTGAAGTCACAGAATGTAGGTGTGTGAACTCAGAATGGTGGTGTGTGAAGTCACAGAATGGAGGTGTGTTAAGTCACAGAACGGATGTGTTTGAACTCAGAATGAAAGTGTGTGAAATCACAGAATGGAGGTGTGTGAAGTCATAGAATGGAGGTGTGTGAAATCATAGAATGGAGGTGTGGAAGGCATAGAGTGGAGCTGTGTGAAGTCAGATTGGAGGTGTGCGAAGTCACAGCATGGAGGTGTGTGAAGTCATTGAATGGAGCTGGGTAAAGTCAGAATGGAGGTGTGTGAAGTCACAGAATTGAGTTGTGTGAACTCAGAACGGAGGTGTGTGAAGTCACAGAATCTAGGAGTGTGAAGTCATAGAATGGAGGTGTGTGAAGTCATAGAATGGAGGTGTGTGAAGTCATAATGGAGGTGTGTGAAGTCACAGAATTGAGGTGTGTGAAGTCACAGAATGGAGGTGTGTGAAGTCATAGAATGGAGGTGTGTGAAGTCAGAACGGAGGTGTGTGAAATTATAGAATGGAGGTGTGTGAAGTCAAAGAATGGAGGTGTGTGAAGTCATCGAATGGAGGTGTGTGAAGTCATGGAATGGAGGTGTGTGAAGACACAGAATAGAGGTGTGTGATGTCAGAATGGAGTTGTGTGAAGTCATAGAATGGAGGTGGGTGAAGTCTGAATGGTGGTGTGTGAAGTCATAGAATGGAGGTGTGTGAAGTCAGAATGGAGGTGTGTGAACTCATAGAATGGAGGTGTGTGAAGTCACAATGGAGGTGTGTGAAATCATAGAATGGAGGTGTGTGAAGTCACAGTATGGAGGTGTGTGAAGTCATAGAATGAAGCTGTGTGAAGTGAGAATTGACGTGTGTGAAGTCACAGAATGGAGGTGTGTGAAGTGAGAATGGAGGTGTGTGAAGTCACAGAATGGAGGTGTGTTAAGTCAGAGAACGGAGGTGTTTGAACTCAGAATGGAGGTGTGTGAAATCACAGAATGGAGGTGTGTGAAGTCATAGAATGGAGGTGTGTGAAATCATAGAATAGAGGTGTGGGAAGGCATAGAGTGGAGCTGTGTGAAGTCAGATTGGAGGTGTGCGAAGTCACAGAATGGAGTTGTGTGAAGTCATTGAATGGAGGTGGGTGAAGTCAGAATGGAGGTGTGTGAAGTCACAGAATTGAGGTGTGTGAACTCAGAACGGAGGTGTGTGAAGTCACAGAATCTAGGTGTGTGAAGGCATAGAATGGAGGTGTGTGAAGTCATAGAATGGAGGTGTGTGAAGTCATCATGGAGGTGTGTGAAGTCACAGAATTGAGGTGTGTGAAGTCACAGAATGGAGGTGTGTGAAGTCAGAATGGAGTTGTGTTAAGTCATAGAATGGAGGTGTGTGAAGTCAGAATGGAGGTGTGTGAAGTCATAGAATGGAGGTGTGTGAAGTCAGAATGGAGTTGTGTAAACTCATAGAATGTAGGTGTGTGAAGTCACAATGGTGGTGTGTGAAATCATAGAATGGATGTGTGTGAAGTCACAGAATGGAGGTGTGAAGTCATAGAATGGAGGTGTGTGAAGTCATAGAATGCAGGTGTGTGAAGTCATAATGGAGGTGTGTGAAGTCATAGAATGGAGGTGTGTGAAGTCACTGAATGGAGGTGTGTGAAGTCATAGAATGGAGGTGTGTGAAGTCATAGAATGGAGGTGTGTGATCATAGAATGGATGTTTGTGAAGTAAGAATGAAGGTGTGTTAAGTCATAGAATGGAGGTGTGTGAAGGCACAGAATGCAGGTGTGTGAAGTCATAGAATGGAGCTGTGTGAAGTCATAATGGAGGTGTGTGAAGTCATAGAATGGAGGTGTGTGAACTCACAATGGAGGTGTGTGAAGTCAAAGAATGGAGGTGTGTGAAGTCATAGAAAGGAACTGTGTGAAGTCATAGAATGGAGGTGTGTGAAGCCAGAATTGAGGTGTGTGAAGTCACAGAATTGAGGTGTGTGAACTCAGAATGGAGGTGTGGGAAGACACGGAATGGAGGTTTGTTAAGTCACAGAATGGAGGTGTGTGAAGTCAAAATGGAGGTGTGCGAACTCATAAAATGGAGATGTGTGAAGTCATGGAATGGAGGTGTGTGAAGTCCAAAAATGGAGGTGTGTGAAGTCAAACAATGGTGGTGTGTGAAGTCACAGAATGGAGGTGTGTGAAGTCAACGAATGGAAGTGTGTGAAGTCAAAATAGAGGTGTGTGAAATCACAGAATGGAGGTGTGTGAGGTCACAGAATGGAGGTGTGTGAAGTCATAGAATGGAGGTGTGTGAAGTCACAGAATGGAGATTTGTGAAGTCACAGAATGGAGGTGTGTGAACTCACAATTGAGGTGTGTGAAGTCCCAGAATGTAGGTGTGTGAAGTCAAAAAATAAAGGTGTGTGAAGTCACAGAATGGAGGTCTGTGAAGTCATAGAATGGAGGTGTGTTAAGTCACAGAATGGAGGTGTGTGAACTCAGAGAATGGATGTGTGTGAACTCAGAATGGAGGTGTGTGAAGTCAGAATGGAGGTGTGCGAAGTCACAGAATGGAGGTGTGAGATCTCATACAATGGAGGTGTGTGAAGTCATGGAATGGAGGTGTGTGAAGTCAAAGAATGGAGGTGTGTGAAGTCAAACAATAAAGGTGTGTGAAGTCACAGAATGGAGGTGTGTGAAATCACAGAATGGAGGTGTGTGAAGTCAAAAAGGTGGTGTGTAGAGTCACAAATGGAGGTGTGTGAACTCATAGAACGGAGGTGTGTGAAGTCAAAGAATGGAGGTGTTTGAAGTCATCGAATGGAGGTGTGTGAAGTCATGGAATGGAGGTGTGTGAAGTCACAGAGTGGAGGTGTGTGAAGTCAGAATGGAGTTGTGTGAAGTCAAGGAATGGAGGTGTGTGAAGTCAGAATGGAGGTGTGTGAAGTCATAGAATGGAGGTGTGTGAAGTCACAGAATGGAGGTGTGTGAATTAATAGAATGGAGGTGTGAGAAATCATAGAATGGAGGTGTGAGAATTCACAGAATGGAAGTGTGTGAAGTCACAGAATGGAGGTGTGTGAAGTCACAGAATGGAGGTGTGTGAACTCACAATGGAGGTGTGTGAAGTCAAACAATGGAGGTGTGTGAAGTCATAGAATGGAATTGTGTGAAGTCATAGAAAGGAGGTGTGTGAATTGAGAATTGAGGTGTGTGAAGTCACGGAATTGAGGTGTGTGAACTCAGAATGGAGGTGTGTGAAGTCACAGAATGGAGGTTTGTGAAGTCATAGAATGGAGGTGTGTGAAGTCATAGAATGGATATTTCTGAAGTAGAATGAAGATGGGTGAAGTCATAGAATGGTGGTGTGTGAAGTCAAAATGGAGGTGTGTGAACTCATAAAATGGAGATGTGTGAAGTCATGGAATGGAGGTGTGTGAAGTCCAAGAATAGAGGTGCGTGAAGTCAAACAATGGTGGTGTGTGAAGTCAGAGAATGCAGGTGTGTTAAGTCAAAGTATGGAAGTGTGTGATGTCAAAACGGAGGTGTGTGAAGTCACAGAATGGATGTGTGTGAAGTCACAGAATGAAGGTGTTTGAAGTCAAAATTGTGGTGTGTGAAGTCACAAATGGAGGTGTCTGAAGTCAGAATGCAGCTGTGTGAAGTCATAGAATGGAGGTGTGTGAAGTCAGAATGGAGGTGTGTGAACTCATAGAATGGAGTGTGTGAAGTCACAATGTGGGTGTGTGAAGTCATAGAATGGGGGTGTGTGAAGTAAAATTGGAGGTGTGTGAAATCACAGAATGGAGGTGTGTCAACACAGAAAAGAGGAGTGTGAAGTCATAGAATGGAAGTGCGTGAAGTCATAGAATAGATGTTTCTGAAGTAAGAATGAAGGTGTGTGAAGTCATAGAATGGAGGTGTGTGAAGTCAAAATGGAGGTGTGTGAACTCATAGAATGGAGGTGTGTGAACTCACAGAATGGAGGCGTGTGAAGTCATGAAATGGGGGTGTGTGAAGTCAAAGAATGGAGGTGTGTGAAGTCAAACAATAAAGGTGTGTGAAGTCACAGAATATAGGTGTGTGAAATCACAGAATGGAGGTGTGTGAAGTCAAAAAGGTGGTGTGTAGAGTCACAAATGGAGGTGTGTGAACTCATAGAATGGAGGTGTGTGAAGTCAAAGAATGGAGGTGTGTGAAGTCATCGAATGGAGGTGTGTGAAGTCATGGAATGGAGGTGTGTGAAGTCACAGAATGGAGGTGTGTGAATTAATGTAATGGAGGTGTGAGAAATCATAGAATGGAGGTGCGTGAAGTCACAGAATGGAGGTGTGTGAAGTCACAGAATGGAGGTGTGTGAAGTCACAGAATGGAGGTGTGTGAACTCACAATGGAGGTGTGTGAAGTCAAAGAATGGAGGTGTGTGAAGTCACAGAATGGAATTGTGTGAAGTCATAGAATGGAGGTGTGTGAAGTGAGAATTGAGGTGTGTGAAGTCACGGAATTGAGGTGTGTGAACTCAGAATGGAGGTGTGTGAAGTCACAGAATGACGGTGTCTGAAGTCAGAATGCAGCTGTGTGAAGCCATCGAATGGACCTGTGTGAAGTCAGAATGGAGGTGTGTGAACTCATAGAATGGAGTGTGTGAAGTCACAATGGCGGTGTGTGAAGTCATAGAATGGGGGTGTGTGAAGTCAAATTGGAGGTGTGTGAAATCACAGAATGGAGGTGTGTCAACTCAGAAATGAGGTGACTGAAGTCACAGAATGGAGGTGTGTGAAGTCATAGAATAGAGGTGTGTGAAGTCACACAATGGGGGTGTGTGAAGTCATATAATGGAGGTGTGTGAAGTCATAGAATGGAGGTGTGTGAAGTCACAGAATGGAGGTCTTTGACGTCAGAGAATGGAGGTGTGTGAAATCAGAATGGAGGTGTGTGACGTCACAGAATGGAGGTGTGTGAAGTCAGAATAGATGTGCGAAGTCATAGAATGGAGCTGTGTGAAGTCATGGAATGGAGGTGAGTGAAGTCAGAATGGCGGTGTGTGAACATAGAATGATGGTGTGTGAAGTCACAATGGAGGTGTGTGAAGTCATAGAATGGAGGTTTTTGAAGTCACAGAATGGAAGTGTGTGAAGTCATAGAATGGAGGTGCGTGAAGTCAGATTGGAGGTGTGTGAAGTCATAGAATGGAGGTGTGTCAACTCAGAAAGGAGGTGTGTGAAGTCATAGAATGGAGTTGTGTGAAGTCATAGAATGGAGGTGTGTGAAATCATAGAATGGAGTTGTGTGAAGTCACAGAATTGAGGTGTGTGAACTCAGAACGGAGGTGTGTGAAGTCAGAATGGAGGTGTGTGAAGTCATACAATGGAGGTGTGTGAATTCAGAATGCATTTGTGGGAAGTCATAGAATGGAGGTGTTTGAAGTCACAATGTAGGTGTGTGAAGTCACAGAGTGGAGGTGTGTGAAGTCATAGAATGGAGGTGTTTGAAGTCAACAAATGGAGGTGTGTGAAGTCATATAATGGAGGTGTGTGAAGTCACAGAATGGAGGTGTGTGAAGTCAGAATGGAGTTGTGTGAAGTCATAGAATGGAGGTGTGCGAAGTCAGAATGAAGGTGTGTGAAGTCATAGAATGGAGGTGTGTGAAGTCACAGAAAGGAGGTGTGTGAACTCATAGAATGGAGCTGTGTGAAGTCATAGAATGGAGGTGTGTGAAGTCATAGAATTGATGTTTGTGAAGTCAGAATGGAGGTGTGTGAAGTCAGAATGGAGGTTTGTGAAGTCATAGAATGGAGGTGTGTGAAGTCATAGAATGGAGGTGTGTGAAGTCATAGAATGGAGGTGTGTGAAGTCACAGAATTGATGTTTGTGAATTCAGAATTGAGGTGTGTGAACTCACAATCGAGGTGTGTGAAGTCAAAGAATGGAGGTGTGTGAAGTCACAGAATTGATGTTTGTTAAGTCAGAATGGAGGTGTGTGAAGTCAGAATGGAGGTGTATGAAGTCATAGAATGGAGGTGTGTGAAGTCACAATGCACGTGTGTGAAGTCATAGAATGCAGGCGTGTGAAGTCAGAATGGAGTTGTGTAAAGTCATAGAATGGTGGTGTGTGAAGTCAGAATGGAGGTGTGTGAAGTCATAGAATGGTGGTGTGTGAAGTCAGAATGGAGGTGTGTGAACTCATAGAATGGAGCTGTGTGAAGTCACAATGGAGATGTGTGAAGTCATAGATTGGAGGTGTGTGAAGTCACAGAATGGAGGTGTGTGAAGTCATAGAATGGAGCTGTGTGAAGTCAGGTTGGAGTTGTGTGAAGTCACAGAATGGAGGTGTGTGAACTCAGAATGGAGGTGTGTGAAGTCACAGAATGAAGGTGTGTGAAGTCATAGAATGGAGGTGTGTGAAGTCATAGAATGGATGTGTGTGAAGTCATAATGGAGTTGTGTGAAGTCACAGAATTGAGGTGTGTGAAGTCACAGAATGGAGGTTTGTGAAGTCATAGAATGGAGGTGTGTGAAGTCATAGAATGGAGGTGTGTGAAGTCATAGAATGGATGTTTGTGAAGTAAGAATGAAGGTGTGTTAAGTCATAGAATGGAGGTGTGTGAAGGCACAGAATGGAGGTGTGTGAAGTCACAGAATGGAGCTGTTTGAAGTCAGAATGGAGGTGTGTGAAGTCACAGAATGTAGGTGTGTGAACTCAGAATGGTGGTGTGTGAAGTCACAGAATAGAGGTGTGTTAAGTCACAGAACGGAGGTGTTTGAACTCAGAATGAAAGTGTGTGAAATCACAGAATGGAGGTGTGTGAAGTCATAGAATGGAGGTGTGTGAAATCATAGAATGGAGGTGTGGGAAGGCATAGAGTGGAGCTGTGTGAAGTCAGATTGGAGGTGTGCGAAGTCACAGCATGGAGGTGTGTGAAGTCATTGAATGGAGCTGGGTGAAGTCAGAATGGAGGTGTGTGAAGTCACAGAATTGAGTTGTGTGAACTCAGAACGGAGGTGTGTGAAGTCACAGAATCTAGGAGTGTGAAGTCATAGAATGGAGGTGTGTGAAGTCATAGAATGGAGGTGTGTGAAGTCATCATGGAGGTGTGTGAAGTCACAGAATTGAGGTGTGTGAAGTCACAGAATGGAGGTGTGTGAAGTCATAGAATGGAGGTGTGTGAAGTCAGAACGGAGGTGTGTGAAATTATAGAATGGAGGTGTGTGAAGTCAAAGAATGGAGGTGTGTGAAGTCATCGAATGGAAGTGTGTGAAGTCATGGAATGGAGGTGTGTGAAGACACAGAACAGAGGTGTGTGATGTCAGAATGGAGTTGTGTGAAGTCATAGAATGGAGGTGTGTGAAGTCTGAATGGTGGTGTGTGAAGTCATAGAATGGAGGTGTGTGAAGTCAGAATGGAGGTGTGTGAACTCATAGAATGGAGGTGTGTGAAGTCACAATGGAGGTGTGTGAAATCATAGAATGGAGGTGTGTGAAGTCACAGTATGGAGGTGTGTGAAGTCATAGAATGAAGCTGTGTGAAGTGAGAATTGACGTGTGTGAAGTCACAGAATGGAGGTGTGTGAAGTGAGAATGGAGGTGTGTGAAGTCACAGAATGGAGGTGTGTTAAGTCAGAGAACGGAGGTGTTTGAACTCAGAATGGAGGTGTGTGAAATCACAGAATGGAGGTGTGTGAAGTCATAGAATGGAGGTGTGTGAAATCATAGAATAGAGGTGTGGGAAGGCATAGAGTGGAGCTGTGTGAAGTCAGATTGGAGGTGTGCGAAGTCACAGAATGGAGTTGTGTGAAGTCATTGAATGGAGGTGGGTGAAGTCAGAATGGAGGTGTGTGAAGTCACAGAATTGAGGTGTGTGAACTCAGAACGGAGGTGTGTGAAGTCACAGAATCTAGGTGTGTGAAGGCATAGAATGGAGGTGTGTGAAGTCATAGAATGGAGGTGTGTGAAGTCATCATGGAGGTGTGTGAAGTCACAGAATTGAGGTGTGTGAAGTCACAGAATGGAGGTGTGTGAAGTCAGAATGGAGTTGTGTGAAGTCATAGAATGGAGGTGTCTGAAGTCAGAATGGAGGTGTGTGAAGTCATAGAATGGAGGTGTGTGAAGTCAGAATGGAGTTGTGTAAACTCATAGAATGTAGGTGTGTGAAGTCACAATGGTGGTGTGTGAAATCATAGAATGGATGTGTGTGAAGTCACAGAATGGAGGTGTGAAGTCATAGAATGGAGGTGTGTGAAGTCATAGAATGCAGGTGTGTGAAGTCATAATGGAGGTGTGTGAAGTCATAGAATGGAGGTGTGTGAAGTCACTGAATGGAGGTGTGTGAAGTCATAGAATGGAGGTGTGTGAAGTCATAGAATGGAGGTGTGTGATCATAGAATGGAAGTTTGTGAAGTAAGAATGAAGGTGTGTTAAGTCATAGAATGGAGGTGTGTGAAGGCACAGAATGCAGGTGTGTGAAGTCATAGAATGGAGCTGTGTGAAGTCATAATGGAGGTGTGTGAAGTCATAGAATGGAGGTGTGTGAACTCACAATGGAGGTGTGTGAAGTCAAAGAATGGAGGTGTGTGAAGTCATAGAAAGGAATTGTGTGAAGTCATAGAATGGAGGTGTGTGAAGCCAGAATTGAGGTGTGTGAAGTCACAGAATTGAGGTGTGTGAACTCAGAATGGAGGTGTGGGAAGACACGGAATGGAGGTTTGTTAAGTCACAGAATGGAGGTGTGTGAAGTCAAAATGGTGGTGTGCGAACTCATAAAATGGAGATGTGTGAAGTCATGGAATGGAGGTGTGTGAAGTCCAAAAATGGAGGTGTGTGAAGTCAAACAATGGTGGTGTGTGAAGTCACAGAATGGAGGTGTGTGAAGTCAACGAATGGAAGTGTGTGAAGTCAAAATAGAGGTGTGTGAAATCACAGAATGGAGGTGTGTGAGGTCACAGAATGGAGGTGTGTGAAGTCATAGAATGGAGGTGTGTGAAGTCACAGAATGGAGATTTGTGAAGTCACAGAATGGAGGTGTGTGAACTCACAATTGAGGTGTGTGAAGTCCCAGAATGTAGGTGTGTGAAGTCAAACAATAAAGGTGTGTGAAATCACAGAATGGAGGTCTGTGAAGTCATAGAATGGAGGTGTGTTAAGTCACAGAATGGAGGTGTGTGAACTCAGAGAATGGATGTGTGTGAACTCAGAATGGAGGTGTGTGAAGTCAGAATGGAGGTGTGCGAAGTCACAGAATGGAGGTGTGAGATCTCATACAATGGAGGTGTGTGAAGTCATGGAATGGAGGTGTGTGAAGTCAAAGAATGGAGGTGTGTGAAGTCAAACAATAAAGGTGTGTGAAGTCACAGAATGGAGGTGTGTGAAATCACAGAATGGAGGTGTGTGAAGTCAAAAAGGTGGTGTGTAGAGTCACAAATGGAGGTGTGTGAACTCATAGAATGGAGGTGTGTGAAGTCAAAGAATGGAGGTGTTTGAAGTCATCGAATGGAGGTGTGTGAAGTCATGGAATGGAGGTGTGTGAAGTCACAGAGTGGAGGTGTGTGAAGTCAGAATGGAGTTGTGTGAAGTCAAGGAATGGAGGTGTGTGAAGTCAGAATGGAGGTGTGTGAAGTCATAGAATGGAGGTGTGTGAAGTCACAGAATGGAGGTGTGTGAATTAATAGAATGGAGGTGTGAGAAATCATAGAATGGAGGTGTGAGAATTCACAGAATGGAAGTGTGTGAAGTCACAGAATGGAGGTGTGTGAAGTCACAGAATGGAGGTGTGTGAACTCACAATGGAGGTGTGTGAAGTCAAACAATGGAGGTGTGTGAAGTCATAGAATGGAATTGTGTGAAGTCATAGAATGGAGGTGTGTGAATTGAGAATTGAGGTGTGTGAAGTCACGGAATTGAGGTGTGTGAACTCAGAATGGAGGTGTGTGAAGTCACAGAATGGAGGTTTGTGAAGTCATAGAATGGAGGTGTGTGAAGTCATAGAATGGATATTTCTGAAGTAGAATGAAGATGGGTGAAGTCATAGAATGGTGGTGTGCGAAGTCAAAATGGAGGTGTGTGAACTCATAAAATGGAGATGTGTGAAGTCATGGAATGGAGGTGTGTGAAGTCCAAGAATAGAGGTGCGTGAAGTCAAACAATGGTGGTGTGTGAAGTCAGAGAATGCAGGTGTGTTAAGTCAAAGTATGGAAGTGTGTGATGTCAAAACGGAGGTGTGTGAAGTCACAGAATGGATGTGTGTGAAGTCACAGAATGAAGGTGTTTGAAGTCAAAATTGTGGTGTGTGAAGTCACAAATGGAGGTGTCTGAAGTCAGAATGCAGCTGTGTGAAGTCATAGAATGGAGGTGTGTGAAGTCAGAATGGAGGTGTGTGAACTCATAGAATGGAGTGTGTGAAGTCACAATGTGGGTGTGTGAAGTCATAGAATGGGGGTGTGTGAAGTAAAATTGGAGGTGTGTGAAATCACAGAATGGAGGTGTGTCAACTCAGAAAAGAGGAGTGTGAAGTCATAGAATGGAAGTGAGTGAAGTCATAGAATGGATGTTTCTGAAGTAAGAATGAAGGTGTGTGAAGTCATAGAATGGAGGTGTGTGAAGTCAAAATGGAGGTGTGTGAACTCATAGAATGGAGGTGTGTGAACTCACAGAATGGAGGCGTGTGAAGTCATGGAATGGAGGTGTGTGAAGTCAAAGAATGGAGGTGTGTGAAGTCAAACAATAAAGGTGTGTGAAGTCACAGAATATAGGTGTGTGAAATCACAGAATGGAGGTGTGTGAAGTCAAAAAGGTGGTGTGTAGAGTCACAAATGGAGGTGTGTGAACTCATAGAATGGAGGTGTGTGAAGTCAAAGAATGGAGGTGTGTGAAGTCATCGAATGGAGGTGTGTGAAGTCATGGAATGGAGGTGTGTGAAGTCACAGAATGGAGGTGTGTGAAGTCAGAATGGAGTTGTGTGAAGTCATAGAATGGAGGTGTGTGAACTCATAGAATTGACGTGTGTGAAGTCATAGAATGGAGGTGTGTGAAGTCAGAATGGAGGTGTGTGAACTCATGGAATGGAGGTGTGTGAAGTCACAATGGAGGTGTGTGAAGTCATAGAATGGAGGAGTGTGAAATCAAAGAATGGAGGTGTGGGAAGTCAGAGAATGGAGCTGTGTGAAGTCAGAATGGAGGTGTGCGAAGTCACAGAATGGAGGTGTGTGAAGTCATTTTATGGAGCTGTTTGAAGTCAGAACGGAGGTGTGTGAACTCAGATTGGAGGTGTGGGAAGTCACAATGGAGGTGTGTGAAGTTATAGAATGGAGGTGTGTGAAGTCACAGAATGGAGGCGTGTGAAGTCAAAGACTGGAGGTGTGTGAAGTCATAGAATGGAGGTGTGTGAAGTCATAGAATGGAGGTGTGTGAAGTCATAGAATGAAGGTGTGTGAAGTCACAGAATGAAGGTGTGTTAAGTCACAGAATCGAGGTTTGTGAACTCAGAATGGAGGTGTGTGAAGTCACAGAATGGAGGTGTGGGAAGTTGTAGAATGGAGTTGCGTGAAGTCACAGAATGGAGCTGTGTGAATTAATAGAATGGAGGTGTGAGAAATCATAGAATGGAGGTGTGTGAAGTCACAGAATGGAGGTGTGTGAAGTCACAGAATGGAGGTGTGTGAAGTCACAGAATGGAGGTGTGTGAACTCACAACGGAGGTGTGTGAAGTCAAACAGTGGAGGTGTGGAAGTCATAGAATGGAATTGTGTGAAGTCATAGAATGGAGGTGTGTGAAGTGAGAATTGAGGTGTGTGAAGTCATGGAACTGAGGTGTGTGAACTCAGAATGGAGGTGTGTGAAGTCACAGAATGGAGGTTTGTGAAGTCATAGAATGGAGTTGTGTGAAGTCATAGAATGGATGTTTCTGAAGTAGAATGAAGGTGTGTGAAGTCATAGAATGGAGGTGTGTGAAGTCAACACGGAGGTGTGTGAACTCATAAAATGGAGATGTGTGAAGTCATGGAATGGAGGTGTGTGAAGCCCAAGAATATAGGTGTGTGAAGTCAAACAGTGGTGGTGTGTGAAGTCACAGAATGCAGGTGTGTTAAGTCAAAGAATGGAAGTGTGTGAAGTCAAAATGGAGCTGTGTGAAGTCACAGAATGGAGGTGTGTGAAGTCAAAATGGAGGTGTGTGAACTCATAGAATGGAGGTGTGTGAACTCATAGAATGGAGGTGTGTGAAGTCATGGAATGGAGGTGTGTGAAGTCAAAGAATGGAGGTGTGTGAAGTCAAACAATAAAGGTGTGTGAAGTCACAGAATATAGGTGTGTGAAATCACAGAATGGAGGTGTGTGAAGTCAAAAAGGTGGTGTGTAGAGTCACAAATGGAGGTGTGTGAAGTCATAGAATGGAGGTGTGTGAAGTCAAAGAATGGAGGTGTGTGAAGTCATCGAATGGAGGTGTGTGAAGTCATGGAATGGAGGTGTGTGAAGTCACAGAATGGAGGTGTGTGAAGTCAGAATGGAGTTGTGTGAAGTCATAGAATGGAGGTGTGTGAACTCATAGAATTGACGTGTGAAATCATAGAATGGAGGTGTGTGAAGTCAGAATGGAGGTGTGTGAACTCATGGAATGGAGGTGTGTGAAGTCACAATGGAGGTGTGTGAAGTCATAGAATGGAGGTGTGTGAAGTCACAGAATGGAGGTGTGTGAAGTCATAGAATGAAGCTGTGTGAAGTCAGATTGGAGGTGTGTGAAGTCACAGAATGGAGGTGTGTGAACACAGAAAGGAGGTGTGTGAAGTCACAAAATGGAGGTGTGTGAAGTCATAGAATGGAGGTGTGTGAAGTCATAGAAGGGATGTGTGTGAAGTCATAAGGAGGTGTGTGAAGTCACAGAATTGAGGTGTGTGAAGTCACAGAATGGAGGTGTGTGAAGTCATAGAATGGAGGTGTGTGAAGTCATAGAATGGAGGTGTGTGAAGTCATAGAATAGATGTTTGTTAAGTAAGAATAAAGGTGTGTTAAGTCATAGAATGGAGGTGTGTGAAGGCACATAATGGAGGTGTGTGAAGTCATAGAATGGAGCTGTGTGATGTCAGAATGGAGGTGTGTAAGTCACAGAATGGAGGTGTGTGAAATCACAATGCAGGTGTGCGAAGTCATAGAATGGAGGTGTGTGAAGACACAGAATAGAGGTGTGTGATGTCAGAATGGAGTTGTGTGAAGTCATAGAATGGAGGTGTGTGAAGTCTGAATGGTGGTGTGTGAAGTCATAGAATGGAGGTGTGTGAAGTCAGAATGGAGGTGTGTGAACTCATAGAATGGAGGTGTGTGAAGTCACAATGGAGGTGTGTGAAATCATAGAATGGAGGTGTGTGAAGTCACAGTATGGAGGTGTGTGAAGTCATAGAATGAAGCTGTGTGAAGTGAGAATTGACGTGTGTGAAGTCACAGAATGGAGGTGTGTGAAGTGAGAATGGAGGTGTGCGAAGTCACAGAATGGAGGTGTGTTAAGTCAGAGAACGGAGGTGTTTGAACTCAGAATGGAGGTGTGTGAAATCACAGAATGGAGGTGTGTGAAGTCATAGAATGGAGGTGTGTGAAATCATAGAATAGAGGTGTGGGAAGGCATAGAGTGGAGCTGTGTGAAGTCAGATTGGAGGTGTGCGAAGTCACAGAATGGAGTTGTGTGAAGTCATTGAATGGAGGTGGGTGAAGTCAGAATGGAGGTGTGTGAAGTCACAGAATTGAGGTGTGTGAACTCAGAACGGAGGTGTGTGAAGTCACAGAATCTAGGTGTGTGAAGGCATAGAATGGAGGTGTGTGAAGTCATAGAATGGAGGTGTGTGAAGTCATCATGGAGGTGTGTGAAGTCACAGAATTGAGGTGTGTGAAGTCACAGAATGGAGGTGTGTGAAGTCAGAATGGAGTTGTGTGAAGTCATAGAATGGAGGTGTCTGAAGTCAGAATGGAGGTGTGTGAAGTCATAGAATGGAGGTGTGTGAAGTCAGAATGGAGTTGTGTAAACTCATAGAATGTAGGTGTGTGAAGTCACAATGGTGGTGTGTGAAATCATAGAATGGATGTGTGTGAAGTCACAGAATGGAGGTGTGAAGTCATAGAATGGAGGTGTGTGAAGTCATAGAATGCAGGTGTGTGAAGTCATAATGGAGGTGTGTGAAGTCATAGAATGGAGGTGTGTGAAGTCACTGAATGGAGGTGTGTGAAGTCATAGAATGGAGGTGTGTGAAGTCATAGAATGGAGGTGTGTGATCATAGAATGGAAGTTTGTGAAGTAAGAATGAAGGTGTGTTAAGTCATAGAATGGAGGTGTGTGAAGGCACAGAATGCAGGTGTGTGAAGTCATAGAATGGAGCTGTGTGAAGTCATAATGGAGGTGTGTGAAGTCATAGAATGGAGGTGTGTGAACTCACAATGGAGGTGTGTGAAGTCAAAGAATGGAGGTGTGTGAAGTCATAGAAAGGAATTGTGTGAAGTCATAGAATGGAGGTGTGTGAAGCCAGAATTGAGGTGTGTGAAGTCACAGAATTGAGGTGTGTGAACTCAGAATGGAGGTGTGGGAAGACACGGAATGGAGGTTTGTTAAGTCACAGAATGGAGGTGTGTGAAGTCAAAATGGTGGTGTGCGAACTCATAAAATGGAGATGTGTGAAGTCATGGAATGGAGGTGTGTGAAGTCCAAAAATGGAGGTGTGTGAAGTCAAACAATGGTGGTGTGTGAAGTCACAGAATGGAGGTGTGTGAAGTCAACGAATGGAAGTGTGTGAAGTCAAAATAGAGGTGTGTGAAATCACAGAATGGAGGTGTGTGAGGTCACAGAATGGAGGTGTGTGAAGTCATAGAATGGAGGTGTGTGAAGTCACAGAATGGAGATTTGTGAAGTCACAGAATGGAGGTGTGTGAACTCACAATTGAGGTGTGTGAAGTCCCAGAATGTAGGTGTGTGAAGTCAAACAATAAAGGTGTGTGAAATCACAGAATGGAGGTCTGTGAAGTCATAGAATGGAGGTGTGTTAAGTCACAGAATGGAGGTGTGTGAACTCAGAGAATGGATGTGTGTGAACTCAGAATGGAGGTGTGTGAAGTCAGAATGGAGGTGTGCGAAGTCACAGAATGGAGGTGTGAGATCTCATACAATGGAGGTGTGTGAAGTCATGGAATGGAGGTGTGTGAAGTCAAAGAATGGAGGTGTGTGAAGTCAAACAATAAAGGTGTGTGAAGTCACAGAATGGAGGTGTGTGAAATCACAGAATGGAGGTGTGTGAAGTCAAAAAGGTGGTGTGTAGAGTCACAAATGGAGGTGTGTGAACTCATAGAATGGAGGTGTGTGAAGTCAAAGAATGGAGGTGTTTGAAGTCATCGAATGGAGGTGTGTGAAGTCATGGAATGGAGGTGTGTGAAGTCACAGAGTGGAGGTGTGTGAAGTCAGAATGGAGTTGTGTGAAGTCAAGGAATGGAGGTGTGTGAAGTCAGAATGGAGGTGTGTGAAGTCATAGAATGGAGGTGTGTGAAGTCACAGAATGGAGGTGTGTGAATTAATAGAATGGAGGTGTGAGAAATCATAGAATGGAGGTGTGAGAATTCACAGAATGGAAGTGTGTGAAGTCACAGAATGGAGGTGTGTGAAGTCACAGAATGGAGGTGTGTCAACTCACAATGGAGGTGTGTGAAGTCAAACAATGGAGGTGTGTGAAGTCATAGAATGGAATTGTGTGAAGTCATAGAATGGAGGTGTGTGAATTGAGAATTGAGGTGTGTGAAGTCACGGAATTGAGGTGTGTGAACTCAGAATGGAGGTGTGTGAAGTCACAGAATGGAGGTTTGTGAAGTCATAGAATGGAGGTGTGTGAAGTCATAGAATGGATATTTCTGAAGTAGAATGAAGATGGGTGAAGTCATAGAATGGTGGTGTGTGAAGTCAAAATGGAGGTGTGTGAACTCATAAAATGGAGATGTGTGAAGTCATGGAATGGAGGTGTGTGAAGTCCAAGAATAGAGGTGCGTGAAGTCAAACAATGGTGGTGTGTGAAGTCAGAGAATGCAGGTGTGTTAAGTCAAAGTATGGAAGTGTGTGATGTCAAAACGGAGGTGTGTGAAGTCACAGAATGGATGTGTGTGAAGTCACAGAATGAAGGTGTTTGAAGTCAAAATTGTGGTGTGTGAAGTCACAAATGGAGGTGTCTGAAGTCAGAATGCAGCTGTGTGAAGTCATAGAATGGAGGTGTGTGAAGTCAGAATGGAGGTGTGTGAACTCATAGAATGGAGTGTGTGAAGTCACAATGTGGGTGTGTGAAGTCATAGAATGGGGGTGTGTGAAGTAAAATTGGAGGTGTGTGAAATCACAGAATGGAGGTGTGTCAACTCAGAAAAGAGGAGTGTGAAGTCATAGAATGGAAGTGCGTGAAGTCATAGAATGGATGTTTCTGAAGTAAGAATGAAGGTGTGTGAAGTCATAGAATGGAGGTGTGTGAAGTCAAAATGGAGGTGTGTGAACTCATAGAATGGAGGTGTGTGAACTCACAGAATGGAGGCGTGTGAAGTCATGGAATGGAGGTGTGTGAAGTCAAAGAATGGAGGTGTGTGAAGTCAAACAATAAAGGTGTGTGAAGTCACAGAATATAGGTGTGTGAAATCACAGAATGGAGGTGTGTGAAGTCAAAAAGGTGGTGTGTAGAGTCACAAATGGAGGTGTGTGAACTCATAGAATGGAGGTGTGTGAAGTCAAAGAATGGAGGTGTGTGAAGTCATCGAATGGAGGTGTGTGAAGTCATGGAATGGAGGTGTGTGAAGTCACAGAATGGAGGTGTGTGAAGTCAGAATGGAGTTGTGTGAAGTCATAGAATGGAGGTGTGTGAACTCATAGAATTGACGTGTGTGAAGTCATAGAATGGAGGTGTGTGAAGTCAGAATGGAGGTGTGTGAACTCATGGAATGGAGGTGTGTGAAGTCACAATGGAGGTGTGTGAAGTCATAGAATGGAGGTGTGTGAAGTCACAGAATGGAGGTGTGTGAAGTCATAGAATGAAGCTGTGTGAAGTCAGATTGGAGGTGTGTGAAGTCACAGAATGGAGGTGTGTGAACACAGAAAGGAGGTGTGTGAAGTCACAAAATGGAGGTGTGTGAAGTCATAGAATGGAGGTGTGTGAAGTCATAGAATGGATGTGTGTGAAGTCATAAGGAGGTGGGTGAAGTCACAGAATTGAGGTGTGTGAAGTCACAGAATGGAGGTGTGTGAAGTCATAGAATGGAGGTGTGTGAAGTCATAGAATGGAGGTGTGTGAAGTCATAGAATAGATGTTTGTTAAGTAAGAATGAAGGTGTGTTAAGTCATAGAATGGAGGTGTGTGAAGGCACAGAATGGAGGTGTGTGAAGTCATAGAATGGAGCTGTGTGATGTCAGAATGGAGGTGTGCGAAGTCACAGAATGGAGGTGTGTTAAGTCACAGAACGGAGGTGTTGGAACTCAGAATGGAGGTGTGTGAAGTCACAGAATGGAGGTGTGTGAAGTCATAGAATGGAGGAGTGTGAAATCAAAGAATGGAGGTGTGGGAAGTCAGAGAATGGAGCTGTGTGAAGTCAGAATGGAGGTGTGCGAAGTCACAGAATGGAGGTGTGTGAAGTCATTTTATGGAGCTGTTTGAAGTCAGAACGGAGGTGTGTGAACTCAGATTGGAGGTGTGGGAAGTCACAATGGAGGTGTGTGAAGTTATAGAATGGAGGTGTGTGAAGTCACAGAATGGAGGCGTGTGAAGTCAAAGACTGGAGGTGTGTGAAGTCATAGAATGGAGGTGTGTGAAGTCATAGAATGGAGGTGTGTGAAGTCATAGAATGAAGGTGTGTGAAGTCACAGAATGAAGGTGTGTTAAGTCACAGAATCGAGGTTTGTGAACTCAGAATGGAGGTGTGTGAAGTCACAGAATGGAGGTGTGGGAAGTTGTAGAATGGAGTTGTGTGAAGTCACAGAATGGAGCTGTGTGAATTAATAGAATGGAGGTGTGAGAAATCATAGAATGGAGGTGTGTGAAGTCACAGAATGGAGGTGTGTGAAGTCACAGAATGGAGGTGTGTGAAGTCACAGAATGGAGGTGTGTGAAGTCACAGAATGGAAGTGTGTGAACTCACAACGGAGGTGTGTGAAGTCAAACAGTGGAGGTGTGTGAAGTCATAGAATGGAATTGTGTGAAGTCATAGAATGGAGGTGTGTGAAGTGAGAATTGAGGTGTGTGAAGTCACGGAACTGAGGTGTGTGAACTCAGAATGGAGGTGTGTGAAGTCACAGAATGGAGGTTTGTGAAGTCATAGAATGGAGTTGTGTGAAGTCATAGAATGGATGTTTCTGAAGTAGAATGAAGGTGTGTGAAGTCATAGAATGGAGGTGTGTGAAGTCAACACGGAGGTGTGTGAACTCATAAAATGGAGATGTGTGAAGTCATGGAATGGAGATGTGTGAAGCCCAAGAATATAGGTGTGTGAAGTCAAACAGTGGTGGTGTGTGAAGTCACAGAATGCAGGTGTGTTAAGTCAAAGAATGGAAGTGTGTGAAGTCAAAATGGAGCTGTGTGAAGTCACAGAATGGAGGTGTGTGAAGTCAAAATGGAGGTGTGTGAACTCATAGAATGGAGGTGTGTGAACTCATAGAATGGAGGTGTGTGAAGTCATGGAATGGAGGTGTGTGAAGTCAAAGAATGGAGGTGTGTGAAGTCAAACAATAAAGGTGTGTGAAGTCACAGAATATAGGTGTGTGAAATCACAGAATGGAGGTGTGTGAAGTCAAAAAGGTGGTGTGTAGAGTCACAAATGGAGGTGTGTGAAGTCATAGAATGGAGGTGTGTGAAGTCAAAGAATGGAGGTGTGTGAAGTCATCGAATGGAGGTGTGTGAAGTCATGGAATGGAGGTGTGTGAAGTCACAGAATGGAGGTGTGTGAAGTCAGAATGGAGTTGTGTGAAGTCATAGAATGGAGGTGTGTGAACTCATAGAATTGACGTGTGAAATCATAGAATGGAGGTGTGTGAAGTCAGAATGGAGGTGTGTGAACTCATGGAATGGAGGTGTGTGAAGTCACAATGGAGGTGTGTGAAGTCATAGAATGGAGGTGTGTGAAGTCACAGAATGGAGGTGTGTGAAGTCATAGAATGAAGCTGTGTGAAGTCAGATTGGAGGTGTGTGAAGTCACAGAATGGAGGTGTGTGAACACAGAAAGGAGGTGTGTGAAGTCACAAAATGGAGGTGTGTGAAGTCATAGAATGGAGGTGTGTGAAGTCATAGAAGGGATGTGTGTGAAGTCATAAGGAGGTGTGTGAAGTCACAGAATTGAGGTGTGTGAAGTCACAGAATGGAGGTGTGTGAAGTCATAGAATGGAGGTGTGTGAAGTCATAGAATGGAGGTGTGTGAAGTCATAGAATAGATGTTTGTTAAGTAAGAATGAAGGTGTGTTAAGTCATAGAATGGAGGTGTGTGAAGGCACAGAATGGAGGTGTGTGAAGTCATAGAATGGAGCTGTGTGATGTCAGAATGGAGGTGTGTAAGTCACAGAATGGAGGTGTGTGAACTCAGAATGGAGGTGTGTGAAGTCACAGAATAGAGGTGTGTTAAGTCACAGAACGGAGGTGTTGGAACTCAGAATGGAGGTGTGTGAAGTCAAAGAATGGAGGTGTGTGAAGTGATAGAATGGAGGTGTGTGAAATCATAGAATGGAGGTGTGGGAAGTCAGAGAATTGAGCTGTGTGAAGTCAGAATGGAGGTGTGCGACGTCACAGAATGGAGGTGTGTGAAGTCATTTTATGGAGCTGTTTGAAGTCAGAACAGAGGTGTGTGAACTCAGATTGGAGGTGTGGGAAGTCACAATGGAGTTGTGTGAAGTTATAGAATGGAGGTGTGTGAAGTCACAGAATGGAGGCGTGTGAAGTCAAAGACTGGAGGTGTGTGAAGTCATAGAATGGAGGTGTGTGAAGTCATAGAATGGAGGTGTGTGAAGTCATAGAATGGAGGTGTGTGAAGTCACAGAATGAAGGTGTGTTAAGTCACAGAATCGAGGTTTGTGAACTCAGAATGGAGGTGTGTGAAGTCACAGAATGGAGGTGTGGGATGTTGTAGAATGGAGTTGTGTGAAGTCACAGAATGGAGCTGTGTGAATTAATAGAATGGAGGTGTGAGAAATCATAGAATGGAGGTGTGTGAAGTCACAGAATGGAGGTGTGTGAAGTCACAGAATGGAGGTGTGTGAAGTCACAGAATGGAGGTGTGTGAACTCACAACGGAGGTGTGTGAAGTCAAACAGTGGAGGTGTGTGAAGTCATAGAATGGAATTGTGTGAAGTCATAGAATGGAGGTGTGTGAAGTGAGAATTGAGGTGTGTGAAGTCACGGAACTGAGGTGTGTGAACTCAGAATGGAGGTGTGTGAAGTCAAAGAATGGAGGTTTGTGAAGTCATAGAATGGAGTTGTGTGAAGTCATAGAATGGATGTTTCTGAAGTAGAATGAAGGTGTGTGAAGTCATAGAATGGAGGTGTGTGAAGTCAACACGGAGGTGTGTGAACTCATAAAATGGAGATGTGTGAAGTCATGGAATGGAGGTGTGTGAAGCCCAAGAATATAGGTGTGTGAAGTCAAAAGTGGTGGTGTGTGAAGTCACAGAATGCAGGTGTGTTAAGTCAAAGAATGGAAGTGTGTGAAGTCAAAATGGAGCTGTGTGAAGTCACAGAATGGAGGTGTGTGAAGTCACAGAATGAAGGTGTTTGAAGTCAAAATTGTGGTGTGTGAAGTCACAAAAATAGGGGTCTGAAGTCAGAATGCAGCTGTGTGAAGTCATAGAATGGAGGTGTGTGAAGTCAGAATGGAGGTGTGTGAACTCATAGAATGGAGTGTGTGAAGTCACAATGGCGGTGTGTGAAGTCTAGAATGGGGGTGTGTGAAGTCAAATTGGAGGTGTGTGAAATCACAGAATGGAGGTGTGTCAACTCAGAAATGAGGTGAATGAAGTCATAGAATTGAGGTGTGTGAATTCATAGAATGGAAGTGTGTGAAATCATAGAATGGAGGTGTGTGAAGTCAAAGAATTGAGGTTTGTGAAGTCAGAATGGAGGTGTGTGAAGACAGGATGGAGGTGGGTGAAGTTACAGAATGGAGGTGTGTGAACTCAGAATGGAGGTGTGTGGTCACAGAACGGAGGTTTGTGAAGTCATAGAATGGAGGTGCGTGAAGTCATAGAATGGATGTTTCTGAAGTGAGAATGTAGGTGTATGAAGTCAAAGAATGGAGGTGTGTGAAGTCAAAATGGAGGTGTGTGAACTCATAGAATGGAGGTGTGTGAACTCATAGAATGGAGGTGTGCGAAGTCATGGAATGGAGGTGTGTGAAGTCAAAGAATGGAGGTGTGTGAAGTCAAACAATAAATGTGTGTGAAGTCACAGAATGGAGGTGTGTGAACTCATAGAATGGAGGTGCATGAAGTCAAAGAATGGAGGTGTCTGAATTCATCGAACGGAGGTGTGTGAAGTCATGGAATGGAGGTGTGTGAAGTCAGATGGAGATGTGTGAAGTCATAGAATGGAGGTGTGTGAAGTCAGAATGGAGGTGTGTGAAGTCATAGAATGGAGGTGTGTGAAGTCAGAATGGAGGTGTGTGAACTCATAGAATGGAGGTGTGTGAACTCAGAATGGAGGTGTGTGAAGTCACAGAATGGAGGTGTGTTAAGTCACCGAAGGGAGGTGTTTGAACTCAGAATGGAGGTGTGTGAAGTCACAGAATGGAGGTGTGTGATGTCATAGAATGGAGGTTTATGAGGTCATAGAATGGAGGTGTGTGAAGTCACAGAATGGAGGTGTTGAAGTCAAAGAATGGAGGTTTGTGAAGTCATAGAATTTAGGTGTGCGAAGTCATAGTATGGAGGTGTGTGAAGTCACAGAATGGAGGTGTGTGAAATCACAAAATGGAGGCGTGTGAACTCAGAATGGAGGTGTGTGAAGTCACAGAATGGAGGTGTGTGAAGTCATAGAATAGAGGTGTGTGAAGTCACACAGTGGGGGTGTGTGAAGTCATATAATGGAGGTGTGTGAAGTCATAGAATGGAGGTGTGTGAAGTCACAGAATGGAGGTGTTTGACGTCAGAGAATGGAGGTGTGTGAAATCAGAATGGAGGTGTGTGACGTCACAGAATGGAGGTGTGTGAAGTCAGAATAGATGTGCGAAGTCATAGAATGGAGCTGTGTGAAGTCATGGAATGGAGGTGAGTGAAGTCAGAATGGCGGTGTGTGAACATAGAATGATGGTGTGTGAAGTCACAATGGAGGTGTGTGAAGTCATAGAATGGAGGTTTTTGAAGTCACAGAATGGAAGTGTGTGAAGTCATAGAATGGAGGTGTGTGAAGTCAGATTGGAGGTGTGTGAAGTCATAGAATGGAGGTGTGTCAACTCAGAAAGGAGGTGTTTGAAATCAGAGAATGGAGCTGTGTGAAGTCATAGAATGGAGGTGTGTGAAATCATAGAATGGAGTTGTGTGAAGTCACAGAATTGAGGTGTGTGAACTCAGAACGGAGGTGTGTGAAGTCAGAATGAAGGTGTGTGAAGTCATAGAATGGAGGTGTGTGAATTCAGAATGCATTTGTGTGAAGTCATAGAATGGAGGTATGTGAAGTCACAATGTAGGTGTGTGAAGTCACAGAATGGAGGTGTGTGAAGTCATAGAATGGAGGTGTTTGAAGTCACCAAAAGGAGGTGTGTGAAGTCATATAATGGAGGTGTGTGAAGTCACAGAATGGAGGTGTGTGAAGTCAGAATGGAGTTGTGTGAAGTCATAGAATGGAGGTGTGCGAAGTCAGAATGGAGGTGTGTGAAGACATAGAATGGAGGTGTGTGAAGTCAGAATGGAGGTGTGTGAACTCAGAGAATGGAGGTGTGTGAACTCACAATTGAGGTGTGTGAAGTCCCAGAATGTAGGTGTGTGAAGTCAAACAATAAAGGTGTGTGAAATCACAGAATGGAGGTCTGTGAAGTCATAGAATGGAGGTGTGTTAAGTCACAGAATGGAGGTGTGTGAACTCAGAGAATGGATGTGTGTGAACTCAGAATGGAGGTGTGTGAAGTCAGAATGGAGGTGTGCGAAGTCACAGAATGGAGGTGTGAGATCTCATACAATGGAGGTGTGTGAAGTCATGGAATGGAGGTGTGTGAAGTCAAAGAATGGAGGTGTGTGAAGTCAAACAATAAAGGTGTGTGAAGTCACAGAATGGAGGTGTGTGAAATCACAGAATGGAGGTGTGTGAAGTCAAAAAGGTGGTGTGTAGAGTCACAAATGGAGGTGTGTGAACTCATAGAATGGAGGTGTGTGAAGTCAAAGAATGGAGGTGTTTGAAGTCATCGAATGGAGGTGTGTGAAGTCATGGAATGGAGGTGTGTGAAGTCACAGAGTGGAGGTGTGTGAAGTCAGAATGGAGTTGTGTGAAGTCAAGGAATGGAGGTGTGTGAAGTCAGAATGGAGGTGTGTGAAGTCATAGAATGGAGGTGTGTGAAGTCACAGAATGGAGGTGTGTGAATTAATAGAATGGAGGTGTGAGAAATCATAGAATGGAGGTGTGAGAATTCACAGAATGGAAGTGTGTGAAGTCACAGAATGGAGGTGTGTGAAGTCACAGAATGGAGGTGTGTGAACTCACAATGGAGGTGTGTGAAGTCAAACAATGGAGGTGTGTGAAGTCATAGAATGGAATTGTGTGAAGTCATAGAATGGAGGTGTGTGAATTGAGAATTGAGGTGTGTGAAGTCACGGAATTGAGGTGTGTGAACTCAGAATGGAGGTGTGTGAAGTCACAGAATGGAGGTTTGTGAAGTCATAGAATGGAGGTGTGTGAAGTCATAGAATGGATATTTCTGAAGTAGAATGAAGATGGGTGAAGTCATAGAATGGTGGTGTGTGAAGTCAAAATGGAGGTGTGTGAACTCATAAAATGGAGATGTGTGAAGTCATGGAATGGAGGTGTGTGAAGTCCAAGAATAGAGGTGCGTGAAGTCAAACAATGGTGGTGTGTGAAGTCAGAGAATGCAGGTGTGTTAAGTCAAAGTATGGAAGTGTGTGATGTCAAAACGGAGGTGTGTGAAGTCACAGAATGGATGTGTGTGAAGTCACAGAATGAAGGTGTTTGAAGTCAAAATTGTGGTGTGTGAAGTCACAAATGGAGGTGTCTGAAGTCAGAATGCAGCTGTGTGAAGTCATAGAATGGAGGTGTGTGAAGTCACAGAATTGAGGTGTGTGAACTCAGAACGGAGGTGTGTGAAGTCAGAATGAAGGTGTGTGAAGTCATAGAATGGAGGTGTGTGAATTCAGAATGCATTTGTGTGAAGTCATAGAATGGAGGTATGTGAAGTCACAATGTAGGTGTGTGAAGTCACAGAATGGAGGTGTGTGAAGTCATAGAATGGAGGTGTTTGAAGTCACCAAAAGGAGGTGTGTGAAGTCATATAATGGAGGTGTGTGAAGTCACAGAATGGAGGTGTGTGAAGTCAGAATGGAGTTGTGTGAAGTCATAGAATGGAGGTGTGCGAAGTCAGAATGGAGGTGTGTGAAGACATAGAATGGAGGTGTGTGAAGTCAGAATGGAGGTCTGTGAACTCATAGAATGGAGGTGTGTGAACTCACAATTGAGGTGTGTGAAGTCCCAGAATGTAGGTGTGTGAAGTCAAACAATAAAGGTGTGTGAAATCACAGAATGGAGGTCTGTGAAGTCATAGAATGGAGGTGTGTTAAGTCACAGAATGGAGGTGTGTGAACTCAGAGAATGGATGTGTGTGAACTCAGAATGGAGGTGTGTGAAGTCAGAATGGAGGTGTGCGAAGTCACAGAATGGAGGTGTGAGATCTCATACAATGGAGGTGTGTGAAGTCATGGAATGGAGGTGTGTGAAGTCAAAGAATGGAGGTGTGTGAAGTCAAACAATAAAGGTGTGTGAAGTCACAGAATGGAGGTGTGTGAAATCACAGAATGGAGGTGTGTGAAGTCAAAAAGGTGGTGTGTAGAGTCACAAATGGAGGTGTGTGAACTCATAGAATGGAGGTGTGTGAAGTCAAAGAATGGAGGTGTTTGAAGTCATCGAATGGAGGTGTGTGAAGTCATGGAATGGAGGTGTGTGAAGTCACAGAGTGGAGGTGTGTGAAGTCAGAATGGAGTTGTGTGAAGTCAAGGAATGGAGGTGTGTGAAGTCAGAATGGAGGTGTGTGAAGTCATAGAATGGAGGTGTGTGAAGTCACAGAATGGAGGTGTGTGAATTAATAGAATGGAGGTGTGAGAAATCATAGAATGGAGGTGTGAGAATTCACAGAATGGAAGTGTGTGAAGTCACAGAATGGAGGTGTGTGAAGTCACAGAATGGAGGTGTGTGAACTCACAATGGAGGTGTGTGAAGTCAAACAATGGAGGTGTGTGAAGTCATAGAATGGAATTGTGTGAAGTCATAGAATGGAGGTGTGTGAATTGAGAATTGAGGTGTGTGAAGTCACGGAATTGAGGTGTGTGAACTCAGAATGGAGGTGTGTGAAGTCACAGAATGGAGGTTTGTGAAGTCATAGAATGGAGGTGTGTGAAGTCATAGAATGGATATTTCTGAAGTAGAATGAAGATGGGTGAAGTCATAGAATGGTGGTGTGTGAAGTCAAAATGGAGGTGTGTGAACTCATAAAATGGAGATGTGTGAAGTCATGGAATGGAGGTGTGTGAAGTCCAAGAATAGAGGTGCGTGAAGTCAAACAATGGTGGTGTGTGAAGTCAGAGAATGCAGGTGTGTTAAGTCAAAGTATGGAAGTGTGTGATGTCAAAACGGAGGTGTGTGAAGTCACAGAATGGATGTGTGTGAAGTCACAGAATGAAGGTGTTTGAAGTCAAAATTGTGGTGTGTGAAGTCACAAATGGAGGTGTCTGAAGTCAGAATGCAGCTGTGTGAAGTCATAGAATGGAGGTGTGTGAAGTCAGAATGGAGGTGTGTGAACTCATAGAATGGAGTGTGTGAAGTTACAATGTGGGTGTGTGAAGTCATAGAATGGGGGTGTGTGAAGTAAAATTGGAGGTGTGTGAAATCACAGAATGGAGGTGTGTCAACTCAGAAAAGAGGAGTGTGAAGTCATAGAATGGAAGTGCGTGAAGTCATAGAATGGATGTTTCTGAAGTAAGAATGAAGGTGTGTGAAGTCATAGAATGGAGGTGTGTGAAGTCAAAATGGAGGTGTGTGAACTCATAGAATGGAGGTGTGTGAACTCACAGAATGGAGGCGTGTGAAGTCATGGAATGGAGGTGTGTGAAGTCATAGAATGGAGGTGTGTGAAGTCAAACAATAAAGGTGTGTGAAGTCACAGAATATAGGTGTGTGAAATCACAGAATGGAGGTGTGTGAAGTCAAAAAGGTGGTGTGTAGAGTCACAAATGGAGGTGTGTGAACTCATAGAATGGAGGTGTGTGAAGTCAAAGAATGGAGGTGTGTGAAGTCATCGAATGGAGGTGTGTGAAGTCATGGAATGGAGGTGTGTGAAGTCACAGAATGGAGGTGTGTGAAGTCAGAATGGAGTTGTGTGAAGTCATAGAATGGAGGTGTGTGAACTCATAGAATTGACGTGTGTGAAGTCATAGAATGGAGGTGTGTGAAGTCAGAATGGAGGTGTGTGAACTCATGGAATGGAGGTGTGTGAAGTCACAATGGAGGTGTGTGAAGTCATAGAATGGAGGTGTGTGAAGTCACAGAATGGAGGTGTGTGAAGTCATAGAATGAAGCTGTGTGAAGTCAGATTGGAGGTGTGTGAAGTCACAGAATGGAGGTGTGTGAACACAGAAAGGAGGTGTGTGAAGTCACAAAATGGAGGTGTGTGAACTCATAGAATGGAGGTGTGTGAAGTCATAGAATGGATGTGTGTGAAGTCATAAGGAGGTGGGTGAAGTCACAGAATTGAGGTGTGTGAAGTCACAGAATGGAGGTGTGTGAAGTCATAGAATGGAGGTGTGTGAAGTCATAGAATGGAGGTGTGTGAAGTCATAATGGAGGTGTGTGAAGTCATAGAATGGAGGTGTGTGAAGTCACAGAATGAAGGTGTGTTAAGTCACAGAATCGAGGTTTGTGAACTCAGAATGGAGGTGTGTGAAGTCACAGAATGGAGGTGTGGGAAGTTGTAGAATGGAGTTGTGTGAAGTCACAGAATGGAGCTGTGTGAATTAATAGAATGGAGGTGTGAGAAATCATAGAATGGAGGTGTGTGAAGTCACAGAATGGAGGTGTGTGAAGTCACAGAATGGAGGTGTGTGAAGTCACAGAATGGAGGTGTGTGAACTCACAACGGAGGTGTGTGAAGTCAAACAGTGGAGGTGTGTGAAGTCATAGAATGGAATTGTGTGAAGTCATAGAATGGAGGTGTGTGAAGTGAGAATTGAGGTGTGTGAAGTCACGGAACTGAGGTGTGTGAACTCAGAATGGAGGTGTGTGAAGTCACAGAATGGAGGTTTGTGAAGTCATAGAATGGAGTTGTGTGAAGTCATAGAATGGATGTTTCTGAAGTAGAATGAAGGTGTGTGAAGTCATAGAATGGAGGTGTGTGAAGTCAACACGGAGGTGTGTGAACTCATAAAATGGAGATGTGTGAAGTCATGGAATGGAGGTGTGTGAAGCCCAAGAATATAGGTGTGTGAAGTCAAAAGTGGTGGTGTGTGAAGTCACAGAATGCAGGTGTGTTAAGTCAAAGAATGGAAGTGTGTGAAGTCAAAATGGAGCTGTGTGAAGTCACAGAATGGAGGTGTGTGAAGTCACAGAATGAAGGTGTTTGAAGTCAAAATTGTGGTGTGTGAAGTCACAAAAATAGGGGTCTGAAGTCAGAATGCAGCTGTGTGAAGTCATAGAATGGAGGTGTGTGAAGTCAGAATGGAGGTGTGTGAACTCATAGAATGGAGTGTGTGAAGTCACAATGGCGGTGTGTGAAGTCTAGAATGGGGGTGTGTGAAGTCAAATTGGAGGTGTGTGAAATCACAGAATGGAGGTGTGTCAACTCAGAAATGAGGTGAATGAAGTCATAGAATTGAGGTGTGTGAATTCATAGAATGGAAGTGTGTGAAATCATAGAATGGAGGTGTGTGAAGTCAAAGAATTGAGGTTTGTGAAGTCAGAATGGAGGTGTGTGAAGACAGGATGGAGGTGGGTGAAGTTACAGAATGGAGGTGTGTGAACTCAGAATGGAGGTGTGTGGTCACAGAACGGAGGTTTGTGAAGTCATAGAATGGAGGTGCGTGAAGTCATAGAATGGATGTTTCTGAAGTGAGAATGTAGGTGTATGAAGTCAAAGAATGGAGGTGTGTGAAGTCAAAATGGAGGTGTGTGAACTCATAGAATGGAGGTGTGTGAACTCATAGAATGGAGGTGTGCGAAGTCATGGAATGGAGGTGTGTGAAGTCAAAGAATGGAGGTGTGTGAAGTCAAACAATAAATGTGTGTGAAGTCACAGAATGGAGGTGTGTGAACTCATAGAATGGAGGTGCATGAAGTCAAAGAATGGAGGTGTCTGAATTCATCGAACGGAGGTGTGTGAAGTCATGGAATGGAGGTGTGTGAAGTCAGATGGAGATGTGTGAAGTCATAGAATGGAGGTGTGTGAAGTCAGAATGGAGGTGTGTGAAGTCATAGAATGGAGGTGTGTGAAGTCAGAATGGAGGTGTGTGAACTCATAGAATGGAGGTGTGTGAACTCAGAATGGAGGTGTGTGAAGTCACAGAATGGAGGTGTGTTAAGTCACCGAAGGGAGGTGTTTGAACTCAGAATGGAGGTGTGTGAAGTCACAGAATGGAGGTGTGTGATGTCATAGAATGGAGGTTTATGAGGTCATAGAATGGAGGTGTGTGAAGTCACAGAATGGAGGTGTTGAAGTCAAAGAATGGAGGTTTGTGAAGTCATAGAATTTAGGTGTGCGAAGTCATAGTATGGAGGTGTGTGAAGTCACAGAATGGAGGTGTGTGAAATCACAAAATGGAGGCGTGTGAACTCAGAATGGAGGTGTGTGAAGTCACAGAATGGAGGTGTGTGAAGTCATAGAATAGAGGTGTGTGAAGTCACACAGTGGGGGTGTGTGAAGTCATATAATGGAGGTGTGTGAAGTCATAGAATGGAGGTGTGTGAAGTCACAGAATGGAGGTGTTTGACGTCAGAGAATGGAGGTGTGTGAAATCAGAATGGAGGTGTGTGACGTCACAGAATGGAGGTGTGTGAAGTCAGAATAGATGTGCGAAGTCATAGAATGGAGCTGTGTGAAGTCATGGAATGGAGGTGAGTGAAGTCAGAATGGCGGTGTGTGAACATAGAATGATGGTGTGTGAAGTCACAATGGAGGTGTGTGAAGTCATAGAATGGAGGTTTTTGAAGTCACAGAATGGAAGTGTGTGAAGTCATAGAATGGAGGTGTGTGAAGTCAGATTGGAGGTGTGTGAAGTCATAGAATGGAGGTGTGTCAACTCAGAAAGGAGGTGTTTGAAATCAGAGAATGGAGCTGTGTGAAGTCATAGAATGGAGGTGTGTGAAATCATAGAATGGAGTTGTGTGAAGTCACAGAATTGAGGTGTGTGAACTCAGAACGGAGGTGTGTGAAGTCAGAATGAAGGTGTGTGAAGTCATAGAATGGAGGTGTGTGAATTCAGAATGCATTTGTGTGAAGTCATAGAATGGAGGTATGTGAAGTCACAATGTAGGTGTGTGAAGTCACAGAATGGAGGTGTGTGAAGTCATAGAATGGAGGTGTTTGAAGTCACCAAAAGGAGGTGTGTGAAGTCATATAATGGAGGTGTGTGAAGTCACAGAATGGAGGTGTGTGATGTCAGAATGGAGGTGTGTGAACTCATAGAATGGAGGTGTGCGAAGTCAGAATGGAGGTGTGTGAAGACATAGAATGGAGGTGTGTGAAGTCAGAATGGAGGTGTGTGAACTCATAGAATGGAGGTGTGTGAACTCACAATTGAGGTGTGTGAAGTCCCAGAATGTAGGTGTGTGAAGTCAAACAATAAAGGTGTGTGAAATCACAGAATGGAGGTCTGTGAAGTCATAGAATGGAGGTGTGTTAAGTCACAGAATGGAGGTGTGTGAACTCAGAGAATGGATGTGTGTGAACTCAGAATGGAGGTGTGTGAAGTCAGAATGGAGGTGTGCGAAGTCACAGAATGGAGGTGTGAGATCTCATACAATGGAGGTGTGTGAAGTCATGGAATGGAGGTGTGTGAAGTCAAAGAATGGAGGTGTGTGAAGTCAAACAATAAAGGTGTGTGAAGTCACAGAATGGAGGTGTGTGAAATCACAGAATGGAGGTGTGTGAAGTCAAAAAGGTGGTGTGTAGAGTCACAAATGGAGGTGTGTGAACTCATAGAATGGAGGTGTGTGAAGTCAAAGAATGGAGGTGTTTGAAGTCATCGAATGGAGGTGTGTGAAGTCATGGAATGGAGGTGTGTGAAGTCACAGAGTGGAGGTGTGTGAAGTCAGAATGGAGTTGTGTGAAGTCAAGGAATGGAGGTGTGTGAAGTCAGAATGGAGGTGTGTGAAGTCATAGAATGGAGGTGTGTGAAGTCACAGAATGGAGGTGTGTGAATTAATAGAATGGAGGTGTGAGAAATCATAGAATGGAGGTGTGAGAATTCACAGAATGGAAGTGTGTGAAGTCACAGAATGGAGGTGTGTGAAGTCACAGAATGGAGGTGTGTGAACTCACAATGGAGGTGTGTGAAGTCAAACAATGGAGGTGTGTGAAGTCATAGAATGGAATTGTGTGAAGTCATAGAATGGAGGTGTGTGAATTGAGAATTGAGGTGTGTGAAGTCACGGAATTGAGGTGTGTGAACTCAGAATGGAGGTGTGTGAAGTCACAGAATGGAGGTTTGTGAAGTCATAGAATGGAGGTGTGTGAAGTCATAGAATGGATATTTCTGAAGTAGAATGAAGATGGGTGAAGTCATAGAATGGTGGTGTGTGAAGTCAAAATGGAGGTGTGTGAACTCATAAAATGGAGATGTGTGAAGTCATGGAATGGAGGTGTGTGAAGTCCAAGAATAGAGGTGCGTGAAGTCAAACAATGGTGGTGTGTGAAGTCAGAGAATGCAGGTGTGTTAAGTCAAAGTATGGAAGTGTGTGATGTCAAAACGGAGGTGTGTGAAGTCACAGAATGGATGTGTGTGAAGTCACAGAATGAAGGTGTTTGAAGTCAAAATTGTGGTGTGTGAAGTCACAAATGGAGGTGTCTGAAGTCAGAATGCAGCTGTGTGAAGTCATAGAATGGAGGTGTGTGAAGTCACAGAATTGAGGTGTGTGAACTCAGAACGGAGGTGTGTGAAGTCAGAATGAAGGTGTGTGAAGTCATAGAATGGAGGTGTGTGAATTCAGAATGCATTTGTGTGAAGTCATAGAATGGAGGTATGTGAAGTCACAATGTAGGTGTGTGAAGTCACAGAATGGAGGTGTGTGAAGTCATAGAATGGAGGTGTTTGAAGTCACCAAAAGGAGGTGTGTGAAGTCATATAATGGAGGTGTGTGAAGTCACAGAATGGAGGTGTGTGAAGTCAGAATGGAGTTGTGTGAAGTCATAGAATGGAGGTGTGCGAAGTCAGAATGGAGGTGTGTGAAGACATAGAATGGAGGTGTGTGAAGTCAGAATGGAGGTGTGTGAACTCATAGAATGGAGGTGTGTGAACTCACAATTGAGGTGTGTGAAGTCCCAGAATGTAGGTGTGTGAAGTCAAACAATAAAGGTGTGTGAAATCACAGAATGGAGGTCTGTGAAGTCATAGAATGGAGGTGTGTTAAGTCACAGAATGGAGGTGTGTGAACTCAGAGAATGGATGTGTGTGAACTCAGAATGGAGGTGTGTGAAGTCAGAATGGAGGTGTGCGAAGTCACAGAATGGAGGTGTGAGATCTCATACAATGGAGGTGTGTGAAGTCATGGAATGGAGGTGTGTGAAGTCAAAGAATGGAGGTGTGTGAAGTCAAACAATAAAGGTGTGTGAAGTCACAGAATGGAGGTGTGTGAAATCACAGAATGGAGGTGTGTGAAGTCAAAAAGGTGGTGTGTAGAGTCACAAATGGAGGTGTGTGAACTCATAGAATGGAGGTGTGTGAAGTCAAAGAATGGAGGTGTTTGAAGTCATCGAATGGAGGTGTGTGAAGTCATGGAATGGAGGTGTGTGAAGTCACAGAGTGGAGGTGTGTGAAGTCAGAATGGAGTTGTGTGAAGTCAAGGAATGGAGGTGTGTGAAGTCAGAATGGAGGTGTGTGAAGTCATAGAATGGAGGTGTGTGAAGTCACAGAATGGAGGTGTGTGAATTAATAGAATGGAGGTGTGAGAAATCATAGAATGGAGGTGTGAGAATTCACAGAATGGAAGTGTGTGAAGTCACAGAATGGAGGTGTGTGAAGTCACAGAATGGAGGTGTGTGAACTCACAATGGAGGTGTGTGAAGTCAAACAATGGAGGTGTGTGAAGTCATAGAATGGAATTGTGTGAAGTCATAGAATGGAGGTGTGTGAATTGAGAATTGAGGTGTGTGAAGTCACGGAATTGAGGTGTGTGAACTCAGAATGGAGGTGTGTGAAGTCACAGAATGGAGGTTTGTGAAGTCATAGAATGGAGGTGTGTGAAGTCATAGAATGGATATTTCTGAAGTAGAATGAAGATGGGTGAAGTCATAGAATGGTGGTGTGTGAAGTCAAAATGGAGGTGTGTGAACTCATAAAATGGAGATGTGTGAAGTCATGGAATGGAGGTGTGTGAAGTCCAAGAATAGAGGTGCGTGAAGTCAAACAATGGTGGTGTGTGAAGTCAGAGAATGCAGGTGTGTTAAGTCAAAGTATGGAAGTGTGTGATGTCAAAACGGAGGTGTGTGAAGTCACAGAATGGATGTGTGTGAAGTCACAGAATGAAGGTGTTTGAAGTCAAAATTGTGGTGTGTGAAGTCACAAATGGAGGTGTCTGAAGTCAGAATGCAGCTGTGTGAAGTCATAGAATGGAGGTGTGTGAAGTCAGAATGGAGGTGTGTGAACTCATAGAATGGAGTGTGTGAAGTCACAATGTGGGTGTGTGAAGTCATAGAATGGGGGTGTGTGAAGTAAAATTGGAGGTGTGTGAAATCACAGAATGGAGGTGTGTCAACTCAGAAAAGAGGAGTGTGAAGTCATAGAATGGAAGTGCGTGAAGTCATAGAATGGATGTTTCTGAAGTAAGAATGAAGGTGTGTGAAGTCATAGAATGGAGGTGTGTGAAGTCAAAATGGAGGTGTGTGAACTCATAGAATGGAGGTGTGTGAACTCACAGAATGGAGGCGTGTGAAGTCATGGAATGGAGGTGTGTGAAGTCATAGAATGGAGGTGTGTGAAGTCAAACAATAAAGGTGTGTGAAGTCACAGAATATAGGTGTGTGAAATCACAGAATGGAGGTGTGTGAAGTCAAAAAGGTGGTGTGTAGAGTCACAAATGGAGGTGTGTGAACTCATAGAATGGAGGTGTGTGAAGTCAAAGAATGGAGGTGTGTGAAGTCATCGAATGGAGGTGTGTGAAGTCATGGAATGGAGGTGTGTGAAGTCACAGAATGGAGGTGTGTGAAGTCAGAATGGAGTTGTGTGAAGTCATAGAATGGAGGTGTGTGAACTCATAGAATTGACGTGTGTGAAGTCATAGAATGGAGGTGTGTGAAGTCAGAATGGAGGTGTGTGAACTCATGGAATGGAGGTGTGTGAAGTCACAATGGAGGTGTGTGAAGTCATAGAATGGAGGTGTGTGAAGTCACAGAATGGAGGTGTGTGAAGTCATAGAATGAAGCTGTGTGAAGTCAGATTGGAGGTGTGTGAAGTCACAGAATGGAGGTGTGTGAACACAGAAAGGAGGTGTGTGAAGTCACAAAATGGAGGTGTGTGAAGTCATACAATGGAGGTGTGTGAAGTCATAGAATGGATGTGTGTGAAGTCATAAGGAGGTGGGTGAAGTCACAGAATTGAGGTGTGTGAAGTCACAGAATGGAGGTGTGTGAAGTCATAGAATGGAGGTGTGTGAAGTCATAGAATGGAGGTGTGTGAAGTCATAGAATAGATGTTTGTTAAGTAAGAATGAAGGTGTGTTAAGTCATAGAATGGAGGTGTGTGAAGGCACAGAATGGAGGTGTGTGAAGTCATAGAATGGAGCTGTGTGATGTCAGAATGGAGGTGTGCGAAGTCACAGAATGGAGGTGTGTGAAGTCACAGAACGGAGGTGTTGGAACTCAGAATGGAGGTGTGTGAAGTCACAGAATGGAGGTGTGTGAAGTCATAGAATGGAGGAGTGTGAAATCAAAGAATGGAGGTGTGGGAAGTCAGAGAATGGAGCTGTGTGAAGTCAGAATGGAGGTGTGCGAAGTCACAGAATGGAGGTGTGTGAAGTCATTTTATGGAGCTGTTTGAAGTCAGAACGGAGGTGTGTGAACTCAGATTGGAGGTGTGGGAAGTCACAATGGAGGTGTGTGAAGTTATAGAATGGAGGTGTGTGAAGTCACAGAATGGAGGCGTGTGAAGTCAAAGACTGGAGGTGTGTGAAGTCATAGAATGGAGGTGTGTGAAGTCATAGAATGGAGGTGTGTGAAGTCATAGAATGAAGGTGTGTGTAGTCACAGAATGAAGGTGTGTTAAGTCACAGAATCGAGGTTTGTGAACTCAGAATGGAGGTGTGTGAAGTCACAGAATGGAGGTGTGGGAAGTTGTAGAATGGAGTTGTGTGAAGTCACAGAATGGAGCTGTGTGAATTAATAGAATGGAGGTGTGAGAAATCATAGAATGGAGGTGTGTGAAGTCACAGAATGGAGGTGTGTGAAGTCACAGAATGGAGGTGTGTGAAGTCACAGAATGGAGGTGTGTGAAGTCACAGAATGGAAGTGTGTGAACTCACAACGGAGGTGTGTGAAGTCAAACAGTGGAGGTGTGTGAAGTCATAGAATGGAATTGTGTGAAGTCATAGAATGGAGGTGTGTGAAGTGAGAATTGAGGTGTGTGAAGTCACGGAACTGAGGTGTGTGAACTCAGAATGGAGGTGTGTGAAGTCACAGAATGGAGGTTTGTGAAGTCATAGAATGGAGTTGTGTGAAGTCATAGAATGGATGTTTCTGAAGTAGAATGAAGGTGTGTGAAGTCATAGAATGGAGGTGTGTGAAGTCAACACGGAGGTGTGTGAACTCATAAAATGGAGATGTGTGAAGTCATGGAATGGAGATGTGTGAAGCCCAAGAATATAGGTGTGTGAAGTCAAACAGTGGTGGTGTGTGAAGTCACAGAATGCAGGTGTGTTAAGTCAAAGAATGGAAGTGTGTGAAGTCAAAATGGAGCTGTGTGAAGTCACAGAATGGAGGTGTGTGAAGTCAAAATGGAGGTGTGTGAACTCATAGAATGGAGGTGTGTGAACTCATAGAATGGAGGTGTGTGAAGTCATGGAATGGAGGTGTGTGAAGTCAAAGAATGGAGGTGTGTGAAGTCAAACAATAAAGGTGTGTGAAGTCACAGAATATAGGTGTGTGAAATCACAGAATGGAGGTGTGTGAAGTCAAAAAGGTGGTGTGTAGAGTCACAAATGGAGGTGTGTGAAGTCATAGAATGGAGGTGTGTGAAGTCAAAGAATGGAGGTGTGTGAAGTCATCGAATGGAGGTGTGTGAAGTCATGGAATGGAGGTGTGTGAAGTCACAGAATGGAGGTGTGTGAAGTCAGAATGGAGTTGTGTGAAGTCATAGAATGGAGGTGTGTGAACTCATAGAATTGACGTGTGAAATCATAGAATGGAGGTGTGTGAAGTCAGAATGGAGGTGTGTGAACTCATGGAATGGAGGTGTGTGAAGTCACAATGGAGGTGTGTGAAGTCATAGAATGGAGGTGTGTGAAGTCACAGAATGGAGGTGTGTGAAGTCATAGAATGAAGCTGTGTGAAGTCAGATTGGAGGTGTGTGAAGTCACAGAATGGAGGTGTGTGAACACAGAAAGGAGGTGTGTGAAGTCACAAAATGGAGGTGTGTGAAGTCATAGAATGGAGGTGTGTGAAGTCATAGAAGGGATGTGTGTGAAGTCATAAGGAGGTGTGTGAAGTCACAGAATTGAGGTGTGTGAAGTCACAGAATGGAGGTGTGTGAAGTCATAGAATGGAGGTGTGTGAAGTCATAGAATGGAGGTGTGTGAAGTCATAGAATAGATGTTTGTTAAGTAAGAATGAAGGTGTGTTAAGTCATAGAATGGAGGTGTGTGAAGGCACAGAATGGAGGTGTGTGAAGTCATAGAATGGAGCTGTGTGATGTCAGAATGGAGGTGTGTAAGTCACAGAATGGAGGTGTGTGAACTCAGAATGGAGGTGTGTGAAGTCACAGAATAGAGGTGTGTTAAGTCACAGAACGGAGGTGTTGGAACTCAGAATGGAGGTGTGTGAAGTCAAAGAATGGAGGTGTGTGAAGTGATAGAATGGAGGTGTGTGAAATCATAGAATGGAGGTGTGGGAAGTCAGAGAATTGAGCTGTGTGAAGTCAGAATGGAGGTGTGCGACGTCACAGAATGGAGGTGTGTGAAGTCATTTTATGGAGCTGTTTGAAGTCAGAACAGAGGTGTGTGAACTCAGATTGGAGGTGTGGGAAGTCACAATGGAGTTGTGTGAAGTTATAGAATGGAGGTGTGTGAAGTCACAGAATGGAGGCGTGTGAAGTCAAAGACTGGAGGTGTGTGAAGTCATAGAATGGAGGTGTGTGAAGTCATAGAATGGAGATGTGTGAAGTCATAGAATGGAGGTGTGTGAAGTCACAGAATGAAGGTGTGTTAAGTCACAGAATCGAGGTTTGTGAACTCAGAATGGAGGTGTGTGAAGTCACAGAATGGAGGTGTGGGAAGTTGTAGAATGGAGTTGTGTGAAGTCACAGAATGGAGCTGTGTGAATTAATAGAATGGAGGTGTGAGAAATCATAGAATGGAGGTGTGTGAAGTCACAGAATGGAGGTGTGTGAAGTCACAGAATGGAGGTGTGTGAAGTCACAGAATGGAGGTGTGTGAACTCACAACGGAGGTGTGTGAAGTCAAACAGTGGAGGTGTGTGAAGTCATAGAATGGAATTGTGTGAAGTCATAGAATGGAGGTGTGTGAAGTGAGAATTGAGGTGTGTGAAGTCACGGAACTGAGGTGTGTGAACTCAGAATGGAGGTGTGTGAAGTCACAGAATGGAGGTTTGTGAAGTCATAGAATGGAGTTGTGTGAAGTCATAGAATGGATGTTTCTGAAGTAGAATGAAGGTGTGTGAAGTCATAGAATGGAGGTGTGTGAAGTCAACACGGAGGTGTGTGAACTCATAAAATGGAGATGTGTGAAGTCATGGAATGGAGGTGTGTGAAGCCCAAGAATATAGGTGTGTGAAGTCAAACAGTGGTGGTGTGTGAAGTCACAGAATGCAGGTGTGTTAAGTCAAAGAATGGAAGTGTGTGAAGTCAAAATGGAGCTGTGTGAAGTCACAGAATGGAGGTGTGTGAAGTCACAGAATGAAGGTGTTTGAAGTCAAAATTGTGGTGTGTGAAGTCACAAAAATAGGGGTCTGAAGTCAGAATGCAGCTGTGTGAAGTCATAGAATGGAGGTGTGTGAAGTCAGAATGGAGGTGTGTGAACTCATAGAATGGAGTGTGTGAAGTCACAATGGCGGTGTGTGAAGTCTAGAATGGGGGTGTGTGAAGTCAAATTGGAGGTGTGTGAAATCACAGAATGGAGGTGTGTCAACTCAGAAATGAGGTGAATGAAGTCATAGAATTGAGGTGTGTGAATTCATAGAATGGAAGTGTGTGAAATCATAGAATGGAGGTGTGTGAAGTCAAAGAATTGAGGTTTGTGAAGTCAGAATGGAGGTGTGTGAAGACAGGATGGAGGTGGGTGAAGTTACAGAATGGAGGTGTGTGAACTCAGAATGGAGGTGTGTGGTCACAGAACGGAGGTTTGTGAAGTCATAGAATGGAGGTGCGTGAAGTCATAGAATGGATGTTTCTGAAGTGAGAATGTAGGTGTATGAAGTCAAAGAATGGAGGTGTGTGAAGTCAAAATGGAGGTGTGTGAACTCATAGAATGGAGGTGTGTGAACTCATAGAATGGAGGTGTGCGAAGTCATGGAATGGAGGTGTGTGAAGTCAAAGAATGGAGGTGTGTGAAGTCAAACAATAAATGTGTGTGAAGTCACAGAATGGAGGTGTGTGAACTCATAGAATGGAGGTGCATGAAGTCAAAGAATGGAGGTGTCTGAATTCATCGAACGGAGGTGTGTGAAGTCATGGAATGGAGGTGTGTGAAGTCAGATGGAGATGTGTGAAGTCATAGAATGGAGGTGTGTGAAGTCAGAATGGAGGTGTGTGAAGTCATAGAATGGAGGTGTGTGAAGTCAGAATGGAGGTGTGTGAACTCATAGAATGGAGGTGTGTGAACTCAGAATGGAGGTGTGTGAAGTCACAGAATGGAGGTGTGTTAAGTCACCGAACGGAGGTGTTTGAACTCAGAATGGAGGTGTGTGAAGTCACAGAATGGAGGTGTGTGATGTCATAGAATGGAGGTTTATGAGGTCATAGAATGGAGGTGTGTGAAGTCACAGAATGGAGGTGTTGAAGTCAAAGAATGGAGGTTTGTGAAGTCATAGAATTTAGGTGTGCGAAGTCATAGTATGGAGGTGTGTGAAGTCACAGAATGGAGGTGTGTGAAATCACAAAATGGAGGCGTGTGAACTCAGAATGGAGGTGTGTGAAGTCACAGAATGGAGGTGTGTGAAGTCATAGAATAGAGGTGTGTGAAGTCACACAGTGGGGGTGTGTGAAGTCATATAATGGAGGTGTGTGAAGTCATAGAATGGAGGTGTGTGAAGTCACAGAATGGAGGTGTTTGACGTCAGAGAATGGAGGTATGTGAAATCAGAATGGAGGTGTGTGACGTCACAGAATGGAGGTGTGTGAAGTCAGAATAGATGTGCGAAGTCATAGAATGGAGCTGTGTGAAGTCATGGAATGGAGGTGAGTGAAGTCAGAATGGCGGTGTGTGAACATAGAATGATGGTGTGTGAAGTCACAATGGAGGTGTGTGAAGTCATAGAATGGAGGTTTTTGAAGTCACAGAATGGAAGTGTGTGAAGTCATAGAATGGAGGTGTGTGAAGTCAGATTGGAGGTGTGTGAAGTCATAGAATGGAGGTGTGTCAACTCAGAAAGGAGGTGTTTGAAATCAGAGAATGGAGCTGTGTGAAGTCATAGAATGGAGGTGTGTGAAATCATAGAATGGAGTTGTGTGAAGTCACAGAATTGAGGTGTGTGAACTCAGAACGGAGGTGTGTGAAGTCAGAATGAAGGTGTGTGAAGTCATAGAATGGAGGTGTGTGAATTCAGAATGCATTTGTGTGAAGTCATAGAATGGAGGTGTGTGAAGTCACAATGTAGGTGTGTGAAGTCACAGAATGGAGGTGTGTGAAGTCATAGAATGGAGGTGTTTGAAGTCACCAAAAGGAGGTGTGTGAAGTCATATAATGGAGGTGTGTGAAGTCACAGAATGGAGGTGTGTGAAGTCAGAATGGAGTTGTGTGAAGTCATAGAATGGAGGTGTGCGAAGTCAGAATGGAGGTGTGTGAAGTCATAGAATGGAGGTGTGTGAAGTCAGAATGGAGGTGTGTGAACTCATAGAATGGAGGTGTGTGAAGTCACAATGGAGGTGTGTGAAGTCATAGAATGGAGGTGTGTGAAGTCACAGAATGGAGGTGTGTGAAGTCATAGAATGGAGCTGTGTGAAGTCAGATTGGAGGTGTGTGAAGTCACAGAATGGAGGTGGGTGAACTCAGAATTGAGGTGTGTGAAGTCACAGAATGGAGGTGTGTGAAGTCATAGAATGGAGATGTGTGAAGTCATAGAATGGATGTGTGTGAAGTCATAATGGAGGTGTGTTAAGTCACAGAATTGAGGTGTGTGAAGTCACAGAATGGAGGTGTGTGAAGTCATAGAATAGAGGTGTGTGAAGTCATAGAATGGAGGTGTGAGAAGTACTAGAATGGATGTTTGTTAAGTAAGAATGAAGGTGTGTTAAGTCATAGAATGGAGGTGTGTGAAGGCACAGAATGGAGGTGTGTGAAGTCACAGAATTGAGGTGTGTGAACTCAGAATGGAGGTGTGTGAAGTCACAGAATGGAGGTGTGTGAAGTCACAGAATGGAGATGTGTGAACTCAGAATGGAGGTGTGTGAAGTCACAGAATGGAGGTGTGTTAAATCACAGAGTGGAGGTGTGTGAACTCAGAATGGAGGTGTGTGAAGTCACAGAATGGAGGTGTGTTAAGTCACAGACTGGAGGTGTGTGAACTCAGAATGGAGGTGTGTGAAGTCACAGAATCTAGCTGTGTGAACTCATAGAATGGAGGTGTGTGAAGTCATAGAATGGAGGTCTGTGAAGTCATAATGGAGGCGTGTGAAGTCACAGAATTGAGGTGTGTGAAGTCACAGAATGGAGTTGTGTGAAGTCATAGAATGGAAGTGTGTGAAGTCAGAACGGAGGTGTGTGAACTCAGATTGGAGGTGTGGGAAGTCACAATTGAGGTGTGTGAAGTTATAGAATGGAGGTGTGTGAAGTCACAGAATGGAGGGGTGTGAAGTCAAAGACTGGAGGTGTGTGAACTCATAGAATGGAGGTGTGTGAAGTCATAGAATGGAGGTGTGTGAAGTCACAGAATGAAGGTCCGTTAAGTCACAGAATGGACGTTTGTGAACTCAGAATGGAGGTGTGTGAAGTCACAGAATGGAGGTGTGGGAAGTCATAGAATGGAGTTGTGTGAAGTCACAGAATGGAGGTGTGTGAATTAATATAATGGAGGTGTGAGAAATCATAGAATGGAGGTGCGTGAAGTCACAGAATGGAGGTGTGTGAAGTCACAGAATGGAGGTGTGTGAAGTCACAGAATGGAGGTGTGTGAACTCACAATGGAGGTGTGTGAAGTCAAAGAATGGAGGTGTGTGAAGTGAGAATTGAGGTGTGTGAAGTCACGGAATTGATGTGTGTGAACGCAGAATGGAGGTGTGTGAAGTCACAGAATGACCTTGTCTGAAGTCAGAATGCAGCTGTGTGAAGCCATAGAATGGACGTGTGTGAAATCAGAATGGAGGTGTGTGAACTCATAGAATGGAGTGTGTGAAGTCACAATGGGAGTGTGTGAAGTCATAGAATGGGGGTGTGTGAAGTCAAATTGGAGGTGTGTGAAATCACAGAATGGAGGTGTGTCAACTCAGAAATGAGGTGAGTGAAGTCATAGAATGGAGGTGTGTGTATTCATAGAATGGAAGTGTGTGAAATCAGAGAATGGAGGTGTGTGAAGTCAAAGAATTGAGGTTTGTGAAGTCAGAATGGAGGTGTGTGAAGTCAGGATGGAGGTGGGTGAAGTCACAGAATGGAGGTGTGGGAACTCAGAATGGAGGTGTGTGGTCACAGAACGGAGGTTTGTGAAGTCATAGAATGGAGGTGCGTGAAGTCATAGAATGGATGTTTCTGAAGTGAGAATGTAGGTGTATGAAGTCAAAGAATGGAGGTTTGTGAACTCATAGAATGGAGGTGTGTGAAGTCATGGAATGGAGGTGTGTGAAGTCAAAGAATGGAGGTGTGTGAAGTCAAACAATAAAGGTGTGTGAAGTCACAGAATGGAGGTGTGTGAACTCATAGAATGGAGGTGCATGAAGTCAAAGAATGGAGGTGTGTGAATTCATCGAACGGAGGTGTGTGAAGTCATGGAATGGAGGTGTGTGAAGTCAGATGGAGTTGTGTGAAGTCATAGAATGGAGGTGTGTGAAGTCAGAATGGAGGTGTGTGAAGTCATAGAATGGAGGTGTGTGAAGTCAGAATGGATGTGTGTGAACTCATAGAATAGAGGTGTGTGAACTCAGAATGGAGGTGTGTGAAGTCACAGAATGGAGGTGTGTTAAGTTACAGAACGGAGGTGTTTGAACTCAGAATGGAGGTGTGTGAAGTCACAGAATGGAGGTGTGTGAAGTCACAGAATGGAGGTGTGTGAGGTCATAGAATGGAGGTGTGTGAAGTCACAGAATGGAGGTGTGTGAAGTCATAGAATGGATGTTTGTTAAGTAAGAATGAAGGTGTGTTAAGTCATAGAATGTAGGTGTGTGAAGGCGCAGAATGGAGGTGTGTGAGGTCATAGAATGGAGCTGTGTGAAGTTAGAATGGAGGTGTGTGAAGTCACAGAATGGAGGTGTGTGAAGTCAGAATGGAGGTGTGTGAAGTCACAGAATGGAGGTGTGTTAAGTCACAGAATGGAGGTGTTTGAACTCAGAATGGAGGTGTGAGAAGTCACAGAATGGAGGTGTGTGAAGTCATAGAATGGAGTTGTGTGAAATCATAGAATGGAGGTGTGGGAAGTCAGAGAATGGAGCTGTGTGAAGTCAGAGTGGAGGTGTGCGAAGTCACAGAATGGAGGTGTGTGAAGTCATAGAATGGAGGTGTGTGCAGTCATAGAATGGATGTGTGTAAAGTCATAATGGAGGTGTGTGAAGTCACAGAATGGAGGTGTGTGAAGTCACAGAATGGAGCTGTGTGAAGTCAGATTGGAGGTGTGTGAAGTCACAGAATGGAGGTGTGTTAAGTCACAGAACGGAGGTGTTTGAACTCAGAATGGAGGTGTGTGAAGTCACAGAATGGAGGTGTGTGCAGTCATAGAATGGAGCTGTGTGAAGTCAGATTGGAGGTGTGTAAAGTCACAGAATGGAGGTGTGTGTACTCAGTTTGGAGGTGTGTGAACTCACAATGGAGGTGTGTGAAGTCAAAGAATGGAGGTGTGTGAAGTCAGAGAATGGAATTGTGTGAAGTCATAGAATGGAGGTGTGTGAAGTGAGAATTGAGGTGTGTGAAGTCAGGGAATTGAGGTGTGTGAACTCAGAATGGAGGTGTGTGAAGTCACAGAATGGAGGTTTGTGAAGTCATAGAATGGAGGTGTGTGAATTCATAGAATGGATGTTTCTGAAGTAGAATGAAGGTGTGTGAAGTCATAGAATGGAGGTGTGTGAAGTCAAATTGGAGGTGTGTGAACTCATAAAATGGAGATGTGTGAAGTCATGGAATGGAGGTTTGTGCAGTCCAAGAATATAGGTGTGTGAAGTCGAAAAATGGTGGTGTGTGAAGTCACAGAATGGAGGTGTGTGAAGTCACAGAATGAAGGTGTCTGAAGTCAGAATGCAGCTGTGTGAAGCCATATAATGGAGGTGTGTAAAGTCAGAATGGAGGTGTGTGAAGTCACAGAATGGAGGTGTGTGAAGGCACAGAATGAAGGTGTCTGAAGTCAGAATGCAGCTGTGTGAAGCCATAGAATGGAGGTGTGTAAAGTCAGAATGGAGGTGTGTGAACTCATAGAATGGAGTGTGTGAAGTCACAATGGGGTTGTGGGAGGTCATAGAATGGGGGTGTGTGAAGTCAAATTGGAGGTGTGTGAAATCACAGAATGGAGGTGTGTCAACTCAGAAATGAGGTGAGTGAAGTCATAGAATGGAGGTGTTTGAATACATAGAATGGAAGTGTGTGAAATCATAGAATGGAGGTGTGTGAAGTCAAAGAATTGAGGTTTGCGAAGTCAGAATGGAGGTGTGTGAAGTCAGGATGGAGGTGGTGAAGTCACAGAATGGAGGTGTGGGAACTCAGAATGGAGGTGTGTGGTCACAGAACGGAGGTTTGTGAAGTCATAGAATGGAGGTGCGTGAAGTCATAGAATGGATGTTTCTGAAGTGAGAATGAAGGTGTATGAAGTCAAGGAATGGAGGTGTGTGAAGTCAAAATGGAGGTGTGTGAACTCATAGAATGGAGGTGTGTGAACTCATAGAATGGAGGTGTGTGAAGTCATGGAATGGAGGTGTGTGAAGTCAAAGAATGGAGGTGTGTGAAGTCAAACAATAAAGGTGTGTGAAGTCACAGAATGGAGGTGTGTGAACTCATAGAATGGAGGTGCATGAAGTCAAAGAATGGAGGTGTATGAATTCATCGAATGGAGGTGTGTGAAGTGATGGAATGGAGGTTTGTGAAGTCAGATGGAGTTGTGTGAAGTCATAGAACGGAGGTGAGTGAAGTCATGGAATGGAGATGTGTGAAGTCAGAATGGAGGTGTGTGAAGTCATAGAATGGAGGTGTGTGAAGTCAGAATGGAGGTGTGTGAACTCATAGAATGGAGGTGTGTGAAGTCACAATGCAGGTGTGTGAAGTCATAGAATGGAGGTGTATGAAGGCACATAATGGAGGTGTGTGAAGTCATAGAATGGAGCTGTGTGAAGTCATAGAATGGAGGTGTGTGAAGTCACAGAATGGAGGTGTGTGAAGTCATATAATGGAGGTTTGTGAAGTCATAGAATTTAGGTGTGTGAAGTCATAGAATGGAGCTGTGTGAAGTCACATAATGGAGGTGTGTGAAATCACAAAATGGAGGCGTGTGAACTCAGAATGGAGGTGTGTGAAGTCACAGAATGGAGGTGTGTGAAGTCATATAATGGAGGTGTGTGAAGTCACACAATGGGGGTGTGTGAAGTCGTAGAATGGAGGTGTGTGAAGTCACAGAATGGAGGTGTGTGAAGTCACAGAATGGAGGTGTTTGACGTCAGAGAATGGAGTTGTGTGAAATCAGAATGGAGGTGTGTGAAGTCACAGAATGGAGGTGTGTGAAGTCAGAATAGATGTGTGCGAAGTCATAGAATGGAGCTGTGTGAAGTCAGAATGGAGCTGTGTGAAGTCATAGAATGGAGGTGAGTGAAGTCAGAATGGCGGTGTGTGAACATAGAATGATGGCGTGTGAAGTCACAATGGAGGTGTGTGAAGTCATAGAATGGAGGTTTTTGAAGTCACAGAATGGAAGTTTGTGAAGTCATAGAATGGAGGTGTGTGAAGTCAGATTGGAGGTGTGTGAAGTCATAGAATGGAGGTGTGTGAAATCATAGAATGGAGTTGTGTGAAGTCACAGAATTGAGGTGTGTGAAGTCAGAATGGAGGTGTGTGAAGTCCGAATGGAGGTGTGTGAAGTCATAGAATGGAGATGTGTGAAGTCATAGAATGGAGGTGTGTGAAATCATAGAATGGAGTTGTGTGAAGTCACAGAATTGAGGTGTGTGAAGTCAGAATGGAGGTGTGTGAAGTCCGAATGGAGGTGTGTGAAGTCATAGAATGGAGGTGTGTGAATTCAGAATGCATTTGTGTGAAGTCATAGAATGGAGGTGTGTGAAGTCACAATGTAGGTGTGTGAAGTCACAGAATGGAGGAGTGTGAAGTCATATAATGGAGGTGTTTGATGTCACCAAATGGAGGTGTGTGAAGTCATATAATGGAGGTGTGTGAAGTCACAGAATGGAGGTGTGTGAAGTCAGAATGGAGTTGTGTGAAGTCATAGAATGGAGGTGTGTGAAGTCAGAATGGAGGTGTGTGAAGTCATAGAATGGAGGTGTGTGAAGTCAGAATGGAGGTGTGTGAACTCATAGAATGGAGGTTTGTGAAGTCACAATGGAGGTGTGTGAAGTCACAATGGAGGTGTGTGAAGTCAAAGAATGGAGGTGTGTGAAGTCATAGAATGGAGCCGTGTGAAGTCAGATTGGAGGTGTGTGAAGTCACAGAATGGAGGTGGGTGAACTCAGAATGGAGGTGTGTGAAGTCACAGAATGGAGGGGTGTGAAATCAAAGACTGGAGGTGTGTGAAGTCATAGAATGGAGGTGTGAGAAGTCCTAAAATGGATGTTTGTTAAGTAAGAATGAAGGTGTGTTAAGTCATAGAATGGAGGTGTGTGAAGGCACAGAATGGAGGTGTGTGAAGTCACAGAATGGAGGTGTGTGAACTCAGAATGGAGGTGTGTGAAGTCACAGAATGGAGGTGTGTTAAACCACAGAGTGGAGGTGTGTGAACTCAGAATGGAGGTGTGTGAAGTCACAGAATGGAGCTGTGTTAAGTCACAGACTGGAGGTGTGTGAACTCAGAATGGAGGTGTGTGAAGTCACAGAATCTAGGTGTGTGAAGTCATAGAATGGAGGTGTGTGAAGTCATAGAATGGAGGTCTGTGAAGTCATAATGGAGGCGTGTGAAGTCACAGAATTGAGGTGTGTGAAGTCACAGAATGGAGTTGTGTGAAGTCATAGAATGGAAGTGTGTGAAGTCAGAACGAAGGTGTGTGAACTCAGATTGGAGGTGTGGGAAGTCACAATTGAGGTGTGTGAAGTTATAGAATGGAGGTGTGTGAAGTCACAGAATGGAGGGGTGTGAAGTCAAAGACTGGAGGTGTGTGAACTCATAGAATGGAGGTGTGTGAAGTCATAGAATGGAGGTGTGTGAAGTCACAGAATGAAGGTGCGTTAAGTCACAGAATGGACGTTTGTGAACTCAGAATGGAGGTGTGTGAAGTCACAGAATGGAGGTGTGGGAAGTCATAGAATGGAGTTGTGTGAAGTGACAGAATGGAGGTGTGTGAATTAATATAATGGAGGTGTGAGAAATCATAGAATGGAGGTGCGTGAAGTCACAGAATGGAGGTGTGTGAAGTCACAGAATGGAGGTGTGTGAAGTCACAGAATGGAGGTGTGTGAACTCACAATGGAGGTGAGTGAAGTCATAGAATGGAGGTTTATGAAGCGAGAATTGAGGTGTGTGAAATCACGGAATTGATGTGTGTGAACGCAGAATGGAGGTGTGTGAAGTCACAGAATGACCTTGTCTGAAGTCAGAATGCAGCTGTGTGAAGCCATAGAATGGACGTGTGTGAAATCAGAATGGAGGTGTGTGAACTCATAGAATGGAGTGTGTGAAGTCACAATGGGAGTGTGTGAAGTCATAGAATGGGGGTGTGTGAAGTCAAATTGGAGGTGTGTGAAATCACAGAATGGAGGTGTGTCAACTCAGAAATGAGGTGAGTGAAGTCATAGAATGGAGGTGTGTGAATTCATAGAATGGAAGTGTGTGAAATCAGAGAATGGAAGTGTGTGAAATCAGAGAATGGAGGTGTGTGAAGTCAAAGAATTGAGGTTTGTGAAGTCAGAATGGAGGTGTGTGAAGTCAGGATGGAGGTGGGTGAAGTCACAGAATGGAGGTGTGGGAACTCAGAATGGAGGTGTGTGGTCACAGAACGGAGGTTTGTGAAGTCATAGAATGGAAGTGCGTGAAGTCATAGAATGGATGTTTCTGAAGAGAGAATGTAGGTGTATGAAGTCAAAGAATGGAGGTGTGTGAACTCATAGAACGGAGGTGTGTGAAGTCATGGAATGGAGGTGTGTGAAGTCAAAGAATGGAGGTGTGTGAAGTCAAACAATAAAGGTGTGTGAAGTCACAGAATGGAGGTGTGTGAACTCATAGAATGGAGGTGCATGAAGTCAAAGAATGGAGGTGTGTGAATTCATCGAACGGAGGTGTGTGAAGTCATGGAATGGAGGTGTGTGAAGTCAGATGGAGTTGTGTGAAGTCATAGAATGGAGGTGTGTGAAGTCAGAATGGAGGTGTGTGAAGTCATAGAATGGAGGTGTGTGAAGTCAGAATGGATGTGTGTGAACTCATAGAATAGAGGTGTGTGAACTCAGAATGGAGGTGTGTGAAGTCACAGAATGGAGGTGTGTTAAGTCACAGAACGGAGGTGTTTGAACTCAGAATGGAGGTGTGTGAAGTCACAGAATGGAGCTGTGTGAAGTCATAGAATGGAGGTGTGTGAGGTCATAGAATGGAGGTGTGTGAAGTCACAGAATGGAGGTGTGTGAAGTCATAGAGTGGATGTTTGTTAAGTAAGAATGAAGGTGTGTTAAGTCATAGAATGTAGGTGGGTGAAGGCGCAGAATGGAGGTGTGTGAAGTCATAGAATGGAGCTGTGTGAAGTCAGAATGGAGGTGTGTGAAGTCACAGAATGGAGGTGTGTGAAGTCAGAATGGAGGTGTGTGAAGTCACAGAATGGAGGTGTGTTAAGTCACAGAACGGAGGTGTTTGAACTCAGAATGGAGGTGTGTGAAGTCACAGAACGGAGGTGTGTGAAGTCATAGAATGGAGTTGTGTGAAATCATAGAATGGAGGTTTGGGAAGTCAGAGAATGGAGCTGTGTGAAGTCAGAGTGGAGATGTGCGAAGTCACAGAATGGAGGTGTGTGAAGTCATAGAATGGAGGTGTGTGCAGTCATAGAATGGATGTGTGTAAAGTCATAATGGAGGTGTGTGAAGTCACAGAATGGAGGTGTGTGAAGTCATAGAATGGAGCTGTGTGAAGTCAGATTGGAGGTGTGTGAAGTCACAGAATGGAGGTGTGTTAAGTCAAAGAACAGAGGTGTTTGAACTCAGAATGGAGGTGTGTGAAGTCACAGAATGGAGGTGTGTGCAGTCATAGAATGGAGCTGTGTGAATTCAGATTGGAGGTGTGTAAAGTCACAGAATGGAGGTGTGTGTACTCAGTTTGGAGGTGTGTGAACTCACAATGGAGGTGTGTGAAGTCAAAGAATGGAGGTGTGTGAAGTCAGAGAATGGAATTGTGTGAAGTCATAGAATGGAGGTGTGTGAAGTGAGAATTGAGGTGTGTGAAGTCAGGGAATTGTGGTGTGTGAACTCAGAATGGAGGTGTGTGAAGTTACAGAATGGAGGTTTGTGAAGTCATAGAATGGAGGTGTGTGAATTCATAGAATGGATGTTTCTGAAGTAGAATGAAGGTGTGTGAAGTCATAGAATGTAGGTGTGTGAAGTCAAAATGGAGGTGTGTGAACTCATAAAATGGAGATGTGTGAAGTCATGGAATGGAGGTTTGTGCAGTCCAAGAATATAGGTGTGTGAAGTCAAAAAATGGTGGTGTGTGAAGTCACAGAATGGAGGTGTGTGAAGTCACAGAATGAAGGTGTCTGAAGTCAGAATGCAGCTGTGTGAAGCCATATAATGGAGGTGTGTAAAGTCAGAATGGAGGTGTGTGAAGTCACAGAATGTAGGTGTGTGAAGGCACAGAATGAAGGTGTCTGAAGTCAGAATGCAGCTGTGTGAAGCCATAGAATGGAGGTGTGTAAAGTCAGAATGGAGGTGTGTGAACTCATAGAATGGAGTGTGTGAAGTAACAATGGGGGTGTGGGAGGTCATAGAATGGGGGTGTGTGAAGTCAAATTGGAGGTGTGTGAAATCATAGAATGGAGGTTTGTCAACTCAGAAATGAGGTGAGTGAAGTCATAGAATGGAGGTGTGTGAATACATAGAATGGAAGTGTGTGAAATCAAAGAATGGAGGTGTGTGAAGTCAAAGAATTGAGGTTTGCGAAGTCAGAATGGAGGTGTGTGAAGTCAGGATGGAGGTGGTGAAGTCACAGAATGGAGGTGTGTGAACGCAGAATGGAGGTGTGTGGTCACAGAACGGAGGTTTGTGAAGTCATAGAATGGAGGTGCGTGAAGTCATAGAATGGATGTTTCTGAAGTGAGAATGAAGGTGTATGAAGTCAAAGAATGGAGGTTTGTGAAGTCAAAATGGAGGTGTGTGAACTCATAGAATGGAGGTGTGTGAACTCATAGAATGGAGGTGTGTGAAGTCATGGAATGGAGGTGTGTGAAGTCAAAGAATGGAGGTGTATGAAGCCAAACAATAAAGGTGTGTGAAGTCACAGAATGGAGGTGTGTGAACTCATAGAATGGAGGTGCATGAAGTCAAAGAATGGAGGTGTGTGAATTCATCGAATGCAGGTGTGTGAAGTGATGGAATGGAGGTTTGTGAAGTCAGATGGAGTTGTGTGAAGTCATAGAACGGAGGTGAGTGAAGTCATGGAAAGGAGATGTGTGAAGTCAGAATGGAGGTGTGTGAAGTCATAGAATGGAGGTGTGTAAATTCAGAATGCATTTGTGTAAACTCATAGAATGGAGGTCTGTGAAGTCACAATGTAGGTGTGTGAAGTCACAGAATGGAGGTGTGTGAAGTCATAGAATGGAGGTGTGTGAAGTCACAGAATGAAGGTGTGTGAAGTCATATAATGGAGGTGTGTGAAGTCACAGAATGGAGGTGTGAGAAGTCAGAATGGAGTTGTGTGAAGTCATAGAATGGAGGTGTGTGATGTCAGAATGGAGGTGTGTGAAGTCATAGAATGAAGGTGTGTGAAGTCAGAATGGAGGTGTGTGAAGTCACAATGCAGGTGTGTGAAGTCATAGAATGGAGGTCTGTGAAGTCACAGAATGGAGGTGTGTGAAGTCTAGAATGGAGCTGTGTGAAGTCAGATTGGAGGTGTGTGAAGTCACAGAATGGAGGTGTGTGAACTCAGAATGGAGGTGTGTGAAGTCACAGAATGGAGGTGTGTCAACTCAGAAATGAGGTGAGTGAAGTCATAGAATGGATGTGTGGGAAGTCATAATGGAGGTGTGTGAAGTCACAGAATTGAGGTGTGTGAAGTCACAGAATGGAGGTTTGTGAAGTCATAGAATGGAGGTGTGTGACGTCATAGAATGGAGGTGTGTGAAGTCATAGAATGGATGTTTGTTAAGTAAGAATGAAGGTGTGTTAAGTCATAGAATGGAGGTGTGTGAAGGCACATAATGGAGGTGTGTGAAGTCATAGAATGGAGCTGTGTGAAGTCAGAATGGAGGTGTGTGAAGTCACAGAATGGAGGTGTGTGAACTCAGAATGGAGGTGTGAGAAGTCACAGAATGGAGGTGTGTTAAGTCACAGAGTGGAGGTGTGTGAACTCACAATGGAGGTGTGTGGAGTCACAGAATCTAGGTGTGTGAAGTCATAATGGAGGCGTGTGAAGTCACAGAATTGAGGTGTGTGAAGTCACAGAAGGGAGGTTTGTGAAGTCATAGAATGGAAGTGTGTGAAGTCAGAACGGAGGTGTGTGAACTCAGATTGGAGGTGTGGGAAGTCACAATGGAGGTGTGTGAAGTTATAGAATGCAGGTGTGTGAAGTCACAGAATGGAGGGGTGTGAAGTCAAAGACTGGAGGTGTGTGAACTCATAGAATGGAGGTGTGTGAAGTCATAGAATGGAGGTGTTTGAAGTCACAGAATGAAGGTGCGTTAAGTCACAGAATGGAGGTTTGTGAACTCAGAATGGAGGTGTGTGAAGTCACAGAATGGAGGTGTGGGAAGTCATAGAATGGAGTTGTGTGAAGTCACAGAATGGAGGTGTGTGAATTAAAAGAATGGAGGTGTGAGAAATCATAGAATGGAAGTGTGTGAAGTCATAAAATGGAGGTGTGTGAAGTCAGATTGGGGGTGTGTGAAGTCATAGAATGGAGGTGTGTCAACTCAGACAGGAGGTGTGTGAAGTCATAGAATGGAGGTGTGTGAAGTCATAGAATGGAGGTGTGTGAAATCATAGAATGGAGTTGTGTGAAGTCACAGAATTGAGGTGTGTGAAGTCAGAATGGAGGTGTGTGAAGTCCGAATGGAGGTGTGTGAAGTCATAGAATGGAGGTGTGTGAATTCAGAATGCATTTGTGTGAACTCATAGAATGGAGGTCTGTGAAGTCACAATGTAGTTGTGTGAAGTCACAGAATGGAGGTGTGTGAAGTCATAGAATGGAGGTGTGTGAAGTCACAGAATGTAGGTGTGTGAAGTCATATAATGGAGGTGTGTGAAGTCACAGAATGGAGGTGTGTGAAGTCAGAATGGAGTTGTGTGAAGTCATAGAATGGAGGTGTGTGAAGTCAGAATGGAGGTGTTTGAAGTCATAGAATGAAGGTGTGTGAAGTCAGAATGGAGGTGTTTGAACTCATAGAATGGAGGTGTGTGAAGTCACAATGCAGGTGTGTGAAGTCATAGAATGGAGGTCTGTGAAGTCACAGAATGGAGGTGTGTGAAGTCTAGAATGGAGCTGTGTGAAGTCAGATTGGAGGTGTGTGAAGTCACAGAATGGAGGTGTGTGAACTCAGAATGGAGGTGTGTGAAGTCACAGAATGGAGGTGTGTGAAGTCATAGAATGGAGGTGTGTGAAGTCATAGAATGGATGTGTGGGAAGTCATAATGGAGGTGTGTGAAGTCACAGAATTGAGGTGTGTGAAGTCACAGAATGGAGGTTTGTGAAGTCATAGAATGGAGGTGTGTGACGTCATAGAATGGAGGTGTGTGAAGTCATAGAATGGATGTTTGTTAAGTAAGAATGAAGGTGTGTTAAGTCATAGAATGGAGGTGTGTGAAGGCACATAATGGAGGTGTGTGAAGTCAGAGAATGGAGCTGTGTGAAGTCAGAATGGAGGTGTGTGAAGTCACAGAATGGAGGTGTGTGAACTCAGAATGGAGGTGTGAGAAGTCACAGAATGGAGGTGTGTTAAGTCACAGAGTGGAGATGTCTGAACTCAGAATGGAGGTGTGTGGAGTCACAGAATCTAGGTGTGTGAAATCATAGAATGGAGGTGTGTGAAGTCATAGAATGGAGGTGTGTGAAGTCATAATGGAGGCGTGTGAAGTCACAGAATTGAGGTGTGTGAAGTCACAGAAGGGAGGTTTGTGAAGTCATAGAATGGAAGTGTGTGAAGTCAGAACGGAGGTGTGTGAACTCAGATTGGAGGTGTGGGAAGTCAAAATGGAGGTGTGTGAAGTTATAGAATGCAGGTGTGTGAAGTCACAGAATGGAGGGGTGTGAAGTCAAAGACTGGAGGTGTGTGAAGTCATAGAATGGAGGTGTGTGAACTCATAGAATGGAGGTGTGTGAAGTCACAGAATGAAGGTGCGTTAAGTCACTGAATGGAGGTTTGTGAACTCAGAATGGAGGTGTGTGAAGTCACAGAATGGAGGTGTGGGAAGTCATAGAATGGAGTTGTGTGAAGTCACAGAATGGAGGTGTGTGAATTAATAGAATGGAGGTGTGAGAAATCATATAATGGAGGTGCATGAAGTCACAGAATGGAGGTGTGTGAAGTTACAGAATGGAGGTGTGTGAACTCATAGAATGGAGGTGTGTGAAGTCACAATGCAGGTGTGCGAAGTCATAGAATGGAGGTGTGTGAGTTCATAGATGCAGGTGTGTGAAGTCACAGAATGGAGGTGTGTGAAGTCATAGAATGGAGGTGTGTGAAGTCACAGAATGGAGGTGTGTGAAGTCATAGAATGGAGGATTGTGAAGTCATAGAATTTAGGTGTGTGAAGTCATAGAATGGAGGTGTGTGAAGTCACAGAATGGAGGTGTGTGAAATCACAAAATGGAGGTGTGTGAACTCAGAATGGAGGTGTGTGAAGTCACAGAATGGAGGTGTGTGAAGTCATAGAATGGAGGTGTGTGAAGTCACACAATGGGGGTGTGTGAAATCATAGAATGGAGGTGTGTGAAGTACTAGAATTGAGGTGTGTGAAGTCACAGAATGGAGGTGTTTGACGTCAGAGAATGGAGGTGTGAAATCAGAATGGAGGTGTGTGAAGTCACAGAATGGAGGTGTGTGAAGTCAGAATAGATGTGTGCGAAGTCATAGAATGGAGCTGTGTGAAGTCAGAATGGAGCTGTGTGAAGTCATAGAATGGAGGTGAGTGAAGTTAGAATGGCGGTGTGTGAACTCAGAGAATGATGGTGTGTGAAGTCACAATGGAGGTGTGTGAAGATATAGAATGGAGGTTTTTTAAGTCACAGAATGGAAGTGTGTGAAGTCATAAAATGGAGGTGTGTGAAGTCAGATTGGAGGTGTGTGAAGTCATAGAATGGAGGTGTGTGAAGTCAGAATGGAGGTGTGTGAACTCATAGAATGGAGTTGTGTGAAGTCATAGAATTGAGGTGTGTGAAGTCATAGAATGGAGGTCTGTGGAGTCACAGAATGGAGGTGTGTGAAGTCTAGAATGGAGCTGTGTGAAGTCAGATTGGAGGTGTGTGAAGTCACAGAATGGAGGTGTGTGAAATCACAAAATGGAGGCGTGTGAACTCAGAATGGAGGTGTGTGAAGTCACAGAATGGAGGTGTGTGAAGTCATATAATGGAGGTGTGTGAAGTCACACAATGGGGGTGTGTGAAGTCGTAGAATGGAGGTGTGTGAAGTCACAGAATGGAGGTGTGTGAAGTCACAGAATGGAGGTGTTTGACGTCAGAGAATGGAGTTGTGTGAAATCAGAATGGAGGTGTGTGAAGTCACAGAATGGAGGTGTGTGAAGTCAGAATAGATGTGTGCGAAGTCATAGAATGGAGCTGTGTGAAGTCAGAATGGAGCTGTGTGAAGTCATAGAATGGAGGTGAGTGAAGTCAGAATGGCGGTGTGTGAACATAGAATGATGGCGTGTGAAGTCACAATGGAGGTGTGTGAAGTCATAGAATGGAGGTTTTTGAAGTCACAGAATGGAAGTTTGTGAAGTCATAGAATGGAGGTGTGTGAAGTCAGATTGGAGGTGTGTGAAGTCATAGAATGGAGGTGTGTCAACTCAGAAAGGAGGTGTGTGAAGTCATAGAATGGAGATGTGTGAAGTCATAGAATGGAGGTGTGTGAAATCATAGAATGGAGTTGTGTGAAGTCACAGAATTGAGGTGTGTGAAGTCAGAATGGAGGTGTGTGAAGTCCGAATGGAGGTGTGTGAAGTCATAGAATGGAGGTGTGTGAATTCAGAATGCATTTGTGTGAAGTCATAGAATGGAGGTGTGTGAAGTCAAAATGTAGGTGTGTGAAGTCACAGAATGGAGGAGTGTGAAGTCATATAATGGAGGTGTTTGATGTCACCAAATGGAGGTGTGTGAAGTCATATAATGGAGGTGTGTGAAGTCACAGAATGGAGGTGTGTGAAGTCAGAATGGAGTTGTGTGAAGTCATAGAATGGAGGTGTGTGAAGTCAGAATGGAGGTGTGTGAAGTCATAGAATGGAGGTGTGTGAAGTCAGAATGGAGGTGTGTGAACTCATAGAATGGAGGTTTGTGAAGTCACAATGGAGGTGTGTGAAGTCACAATGGAGGTGTGTGAAGTCAAAGAATGGAGGTGTGTGAAGTCATAGAATAGAGCTGTGTGAAGTCAGATTGGAGGTGTGTGAAGTCACAGAATGGAGGTGGGTGAACTCAGAATGGAGGTGTGTGAAGTCACAGAATGGAGGGGTGTGAAGTCAAAGACTGGAGGTGTGTGAAGTCATAGAATGGAGGTGTGTGAAGTCATAGAATGGAGGTGTGTGAAGTCACAGAATGAAAGTGCGTTAAGTCACAGAATGGAAGTTTGTGAACTCAGAATGGAGGTGTGTGAAGTCACAGAATGGAGGTGTGTGAATTAATGTAATGGAGGTGTGAGAAATCATAGAATGGAGGTGCGTGAAGTCACAGAATGGAGGTGTGTGAAGTCACAGAATGGAGGTGTGTGAAGTCACAGAATGGAGGTGTGTGAACTCACAATGGAGGTGTGTGAAGTCAAAGAATGGAGGTGTGTGAAGTCACAGAATGGAATTGTGTGAAGTCATAGAATGGAGGTGTGTGAAGTGAGAATTGAGGTGTGTGAAGTCACGGAATTGAGTTGTGTGAACTCAGAATGGAGGTGTGTGAAGTCACAGAATGACGGTGTCTGAAGTCAGAATGCAGCTGTGTGAAGCCATCGAATGGACGTGTGTGAAGTCAGAATGGAGGTGTGTGAACTCATAGAATGGAGTGTGTGAAGTCACAATGGCGGTGTGTGAAGTCATAGAATGGGGGTGTGTGAAGTCAAATTGGAGGTGTGTGAAATCACAGAATGGAGGTGTGTCAACTCAGAAATGAGGTGACTGAAGTCACAGAATGGAGGTGTGTGAAGTCATAGAATAGAGGTGTGTGAAGTCACACAATGGGGGTGTGTGAAGTCATATAATGGAGGTGTGTGAAGTCATAGAATGGAGGTGTGTGAAGTCACAGAATGGAGGTGTTTGACGTCAGAGAATGGAGGTGTGTGAAATCAGAATGGAGGTGTGTGACGTCACAGAATGGAGGTGTGTGAAGTCAGAATAGATGTGCGAAGTCATAGAATGGAGCTGTGTGAAGTCATGGAATGGAGGTGAGTGAAGTCAGAATGGCGGTGTGTGAACATAGAATGATGGTGTGTGAAGTCACAATGGAGGTGTGTGAAGTCATAGAATGGAGGTTTTTGAAGTCACAGAATGGAAGTGTGTGAAGTCATAGAATGGAGGTGCGTGAAGTCAGATTGGAGGTGTGTGAAGTCATAGAATGGAGGTGTGTCAACTCAGAAAGGAGGTGTGTGAAGTCATAGAATGGAGTTGTGTGAAGTCATAGAATGGAGGTGTGTGAAATCATAGAATGGAGTTGTGTGAAGTCACAGAATTGAGGTGTGTGAACTCAGAACGGAGGTGTGTGAAGTCAGAATGGAGGTGTGTGAAGTCATACAATGGAGGTGTGTGAATTCAGAATGCATTTGTGTGAAGTCATAGAATGGAGGTGTTTGAAGTCACAATGTAGGTGTGTGAAGTCACAGAGTGGAGGTGTGTGAAGTCATAGAATGGAGGTGTTTGAAGTCAACAAATGGAGGTGTGTGAAGTCATATAATGGAGGTGTGTGAAGTCACAGAATGGAGGTGTGTGAAGTCAGAATGGAGTTGTGTGAAGTCATAGAATGGAGGTGTGCGAAGTCAGAATGAAGGTGTGTGAAGTCATAGAATGGAGGTGTGTGAAGTCACAGAATGGAGGTGTGTGAACTCATAGAATGGAGCTGTGTGAAGTCAGATTGGAGGTGTGTGAAGTCACAGAATGGAGGTGGGTGAACTCAGAATGGAGGTGTGTGAAGTCACAGAATGGAGGTGAGTGAAGTCATAGAATGGAGATGTGTGAAGTCATAGAATGGATGTGTGTGAAGTCATAATGGAGGTGTGTTAAGTCACAGAATTGAGGTGTGTGAAATCACAGAATGGAGGTGTGTGAAGTCATAGAATGGAGGTGTGTGAAGTCATAGAATGGAGGTGTGAGAAGTCCTAAAATGGATGTTTGTTAAGTAAGAATGAAGGTGTGTTAAGTCATAGAATGGAGGTGTGTGAAGGCACAGAATGGAGGTGTGTGAAGTCACAGAATTGAGGTGTGTGAACTCAGAATGGAGGTGTGTGAAGTCACAGAATTGAGGTGTGTGAAGTCACAGAATGGAGGTGTGTGAACTCAGAATGGAGGTGTGTGAAGTCACAGAATGGAGGTGTGTTAAACCACAGAGTGGAGGTGTGTGAACTCAGAATGGAGGTGTGTGAAGTCACAGAATGGAGGTGTGTTAAGTCACAGACTGGAGGTGTGTGAACTCAGAATGGAGGTGTGTGAAGTCACAGAATCTAGGTGTGTGAAGTCATAGAATGGAGGTGTGTGAAGTCATAGAATGGAGGTCTGTGAAGTCATAATGGAGGCGTGTGAAGTCACAGAATTGAGGTGTGTGAAGTCACAGAATGGAGTTGTGTGAAGTCATAGAATGGAAGTGTGTGAAATCAGAACGGAGGTGTGTGAACTCAGATTGGAGGTGTGGGAAGTCACAATTGAGGTGTGTGAAGTTATAGAATGGAGGTGTGTGAAGTCACAGAATGGAGGGGTGTGAAGTCAAAGACTGGAGGTGTGTGAACTCATAGAATGGAGGTGTGTGAAGTCATAGAATGGAGGTGTGTGAAGTCACAGAATGAAGGTGCGTTAAGTCACAGAATGGAGGTTTGTGAACTCAGAATGGAGGTGTGTGAAGTCACAGAATGGAGGTGTGGGAAGTCATAGAATGGAGTTGTGTGAAGTCACAGAATGGAGGTGTGTGAATTAATATAATGGAAGTGTGAGAAATCATAGAATGGAGGTGCGTGAAGTCACAGAATGGAGGTGTGTGAAGACACAGAATGGAGGTGTGTGAAGTCACAGAATGGAGGTGTGTGAACTCACAATGGAGGTGTGTGAAGTCATAGAATGGAGGTTTATGAAGCGAGAATTGAGGTGTGTGAAATCACGGAATTGATGTGTGTGAACGCTGAATGGAGGTGTGTGAAGTCACAGAATGACCTTGTCTGAAGTCAGAATGCAGCTGTGTGAAGCCATAGAATGGACGTGTGTGAAATCAGAATGGAGGTGTGTGAACTCATAGAATGGAGTGTGTGAAGTCACAATGGGAGTGTGTGAAGTCATAGAATGGGGGTGTGTGAAGTCAAATTGGAGGTGTGTGAAATCACAGAATGGAGGTGTGTCAACTCAGAAATGAGGTGAGTGAAGTCATAGAATGGAGGTGTGTGAATTCATAGAATGGAAGTGTGTGAAATCAGAGAATGGAAGTGTGTGAAATCAGAGAATGGAGGTGTGTGAAGTCAAAGAATTGAGGTTTGTGAAGTCAGAATGGAGGTGTGTGAAGTCAGGATGGAGGTGGGTGAAGTCACAGAATGGAGGTGTGGGAACGCAGAATGGAGGTGTGTGGTCACAGAACGGAGGTTTGTGAAGTCATAGAATGGAAGTGCGTGAAGTCATAGAATGGATGTTTCTGAAGAGAGAATGTAGGTGTATGAAGTCAAAGAATGGAGGTGTGTGAACTCATAGAACGGAGGTGTGTGAAGTCATGGAATGGAGGTGTGTGAAGTCAAAGAATGGAGGTGTGTGAAGTCAAACAATAAAGGTGTGTGAAGTCACAGAATGGAGGTGTGTGAACTCATAGAATGGAGGTGCATGAAGTCAAAGAATGGAGGTGTGTGAATTCATCGAACGGAGGTGTGTGAAGTCATGGAATGGAGGTGTGTGAAGTCAGATGGAGTTGTGTGAAGTCATAGAATGGAGGTGTGTGAAGTCAGAATGGAGGTGTGTGAAGTCATAGAATGGAGGTGTGTGAAGTCAGAATGGATGTGTGTGAACTCATAGAATAGAGGTGTGTGAACTCAGAATGGAGGTGTGTGAAGTCACAGAATGGAGGTGTGTTAAGTCACAGAACGGAGGTGTTTGAACTCAGAATGGAGGTGTGTGAAGTCACAGAATGGAGCTGTGTGAAGTCATAGAATGGAGGTGTGTGAGGTCATAGAATGGAGGTGTGTGAAGTCACAGAATGGAGGTGTGTGAAGTCATAGAATGGATGTTTGTTAAGTAAGAATGAAGGTGTGTTAAGTCATAGAATGTAGGTGGGTGAAGGCGCAGAATGGAGGTGTGTGAAGTCATAGAATGGAGCTGTGTGAAGTCAGAATGGAGGTGTGTGAAGTCACAGAATGGAGGTGTGTGAAGTCAGAATGGAGGTGTGTGAAGTCACAGAATGGAGGTGTGTTAAGTCACAGAACGGAGGTGTTTGAACTCAGAATGGAGGTGTGTGAAGTCACAGAACGGAGGTGTGTGAAGTCATAGAATGGAGTTGTGTGAAATCATAGAATGGAGGTTAGGGAAGTCAGAGAATGGAGCTGTGTGAAGTCAGAGTGGAGATGTGCGAAGTCACAGAATGGAGGTGTGTGAAGTCATAGAATGAAGGTGTGTGCAGTCATAGAATGGATGTGTGTAAAGTCATAATGGAGGTGTGTGAAGTCACAGAATGGAGGTGTGTGAAGTCATAGAATGGAGCTGTGTGAAGTCAGATTGGAGGGGTGTGAAGTCACAGAATGGAGGTGTGTTAAGTCAAAGAACGGAGGTGTTTGAACTCAGAATGGAGGTGTGTGAAGTCACAGAATGGAGGTGTGTGCAGTCATAGAATGGAGCTGTGTGAAGTCAGATTGGAGGTGTGTAAAGTCACAGAATGGAGGTGTGTGTACTCAGTTTGGAGGTGTGTGAACTCACAATGGAGGTGTGTGAAGTCAAAGAATGGAGGTGTGTGAAGTCAGAGAATGGAATTGTGTGAAGTCATAGAATGGAGGTGTGTGAAGTGAGAATTGAGGTGTGTGAAGTCAGGGAATTGAGGTGAGTGAACTCAGAATGGAGGTGTGTGAAGTTACAGAATGGAGGTTTGTGAAGTCATAGAATGGAGGTGTGTGAATTCATAGAATGGATGTTTCTGAAGTAGAATGAAGGTGTGTGAAGTCATAGAATGGAGGTGTGTGAAGTCAAAATGGAGGTGTGTGAACTCATAAAATGGAGATGTGTGAAGTCATGGAATGGAGGTTTGTGCAGTCCAAGAATATAGGTGTGTGAAGTCAAAAAATGGTGGTGTGTGAAGTCACAGAATGGAGGTGTGTGAAGTCACAGAATGAAGGTGTCTGAAGTCAGAATGCAGCTGTGTGAAGCCATATAATGGAGGTGTGTAAAGTCAGAATGGAGGTGTGTGAAGTCACAGAATGGAGGTGTGTGAAGGCACAGAATGAAGGTGTCTGAAGTCAGAATGCAGCTGTGTGAAGCCATAGAATGGAGGTGTGTAAAGTCAGAATGGAGGTGTGTGAACTCATAGAATGGAGTGTGTGAAGTAACAATGGGGGTGTGGGAGGTCATAGAATGGGGGTGTGTGAAGTCAAATTGGAGGTGTGTGAAATCACAGAATGGAGGTTTGTCAACTCAGAAATGAGGTGAGTGAAGTCATAGAATGGAGGTGTGTGAATACATAGAATGGAAGTGTGTGAAATCATAGAATGGAGGTGTGTGAAGTCAAAGAATTGAGGTTTGCGAAGTCAGAATGGAGGTGTGTGAAGTCAGGATGGAGGTGGTGAAGTCACAGAATGGAGGTGTGTGAACTCAGAATGGAGGTGTGTGGTCACAGAACGGAGGTTTGTGAAGTCATAGAATGGAGGTGCGTGAAGTCATAGAATGGATGTTTCTGAAGTGAGAATGAAGGTGTATGAAGTCAAAGAATGGAGGTTTGTGAAGTCAAAATGGAGGTGTGTGAACTCATAGAATGGAGGTGTGTGAACTCATAGAATGGAGGTGTGTGAAGTCATGGAATGGAGGTGTGTGAAGTCAAAGAATGGAGGTGTATGAAGCCAAACAATAAAGGTGTGTGAAGTCACAGAATGGAGGTGTGTGAACTCATAGAATGGAGGTGCATGAAGTCAAAGAATGGAGGTGTGTGAATTCATCGAATGGAGGTGTGTGAAGTGATGGAATGGAGGTTTGTGAAGTCAGATGGAGTTGTGTGAAGTCATAGAACGGAGGTGAGTGAAGTCATGGAAAGGAGATGTGTGAAGTCAGAATGGAGGTGTGTGAAGTCATAGAATGGAGGTGTGTGAATTCAGAATGCATTTGTGTAAACTCATAGAATGGAGGTCTGTGAAGTCACAATGTAGGTGTGTGAAGTCACAGAATGGAGGTGTGTGAAGTCATAGAATGGAGGTGTGTGAAGTCACAGAATGAAGGTGTGTGAAGTCATATAATGGAGGTGTGTGAAGTCACAGAATGGAGGTGTGAGAAGTCAGAATGGAGTTGTGTGAAGTCATAGAATGGAGGTGTGTGATGTCAGAATGGAGGTGTGTGAAGTCATAGAATGAAGGTGTGTGAAGTCAGAATGGAGGTGTGTGAAGTCACAATGCAGGTGTGTGAAGTCATAGAATGGAGGTCTGTGAAGTCACAGAATGGAGGTGTGTGAAGTCTAGAATGGAGCTGTGTGAAGTCAGATTGGAGGTGTGTGAAGTCACAGAATGGAGGTGTGTGAACTCAGAATGGAGGTGTGTGAAGTCACAGAATGGAGGTGTGTCAACTCAGAAATGAGGTGAGTGAAGTCATAGAATGGATGTGTGGGAAGTCATAATGGAGGTGTGTGAAGTCACAGAATTGAGGTGTGTGAAGTCACAGAATGGAGGTTTGTGAAGTCATAGAATGGAGGTGTGTGACGTCATAGAATGGAGGTGTGTGAAGTCATAGAATGGATGTTTGTTAAGTAAGAATGAAGGTGTGTTAAGTCATAGAATGGAGGTGTGTGAAGGCACATAATGGAGGTGTGTGAAGTCATAGAATGGAGCTGTGTGAAGTCAGAATGGAGGTGTGTGAAGTCACAGAATGGAGGTGTGTGAACTCAGAATGGAGGTGTGAGAAGTCACAGAATGGAGGTGTGTTAAGTCACAGAGTGGAGGTGTGTGAACTCACAATGGAGGTGTGTGGAGTCACAGAATCTAGGTGTGTGAAGTCATAATGGAGGCGTGTGAAGTCACAGAATTGAGGTGTGTGAAGTCACAGAAGGGAGGTTTGTGAAGTCATAGAATGGAAGTGTGTGAAGTCAGAACGGAGGTGTGTGAACTCAGATTGGAGGTGTGGGAAGTCACAATGGAGGTGTGTGAAGTTATAGAATGCAGGTGTGTGAAGTCACAGAATGGAGGGGTGTGAAGTCAAAGACTGGAGGTGTGTGAACTCATAGAATGGAGGTGTGTGAAGTCTTAGAATGGAGGTGTTTGAAGTCACAGAATGAAGGTGCGTTAAGTCACAGAATGGAGGTTTGTGAACTCAGAATGGAGGTGTGTGAAGTCACAGAATGGAGGTGTGGGAAGTCATAGAATGGAGTTGTGTGAAGTCACAGAATGGAGGTGTGTGAATTAAAAGAATGGAGGTGTGAGAAATCATAGAATGGAAGTGTGTGAAGTCATAAAATGGAGGTGTGTGAAGTCAGATTGGGGGTGTGTGAAGTCATAGAATGGAGGTGTGTCAACTCAGACAGGAGGTGTGTGAAGTCATAGAATGGAGGTGTGTGAAGTCATAGAATGGAGGTGTGTGAAATCATAGAATGGAGTTGTGTGAAGTCACAGAATTGAGGTGTGTGAAGTCAGAATGGAGGTGTGTGAAGTCCGAATGGAGGTGTGTGAAGTCATAGAATGGAGGTGTGTGAATTCAGAATGCATTTGTGTGAACTCATAGAATGGAGGTCTGTGAAGTCACAATGTAGTTGTGTGAAGTCACAGAATGGAGGTGTGTGAAGTCATAGAATGGAGGTGTGTGAAGTCACAGAATGTAGGTGTGAGAAGTCATATAATGGAGGTGTGTGAAGTCACAGAATGGAGGTGTGTGAAGTCAGAATGGAGTTGTGTGAAGTCATAGAATGGAGGTGTGTGAAGTCAGAATGGAGGTGTGTGAAGTCATAGAATGAAGGTGTGTGAAGTCAGAATGGAGGTGTTTGAACTCATAGAATGGAGGTGTGTGAAGTCACAATGCAGGTGTGTGAAGTCATAGAATGGAGGTCTGTGAAGTCACAGAATGGAGGTGTGTGAAGTCTAGAATGGAGCTGTGTGAAGTCAGATTGGAGGTGTGTGAAGTCACAGAATGGAGGTGTGTGAACTCAGAATGGAGGTGTGTGAAGTCACAGAATGGAGGTGTGTGAAGTCATAGAATGGAGGTGTGTGAAGTCATAGAATGGATGTGTGGGAAGTCATAATGGAGGTGTGTGAAGTCACAGAATTGAGGTGTGTGAAGTCACAGAATGGAGGTTTGTGAAGTCATAGAATGGAGGTGTGTGACGTCATAGAATGGAGTTGTGTGAAGTCATAGAATGGATGTTTGTTAAGTAAGAATGAAGGTGTGTTAAGTCATAGAATGGAGGTGTGTGAAGGCACATAATGGAGGTGTGTGAAGTCAGAGAATGGAGCTGTGTGAAGTCAGAATGGAGGTGTGTGAAGTCACAGAATGGAGGTGTGTGAACTCAGAATGGAGGTGTGAGAAGTCACAGAATGGAGGTGTGTTAAGTCACAGAGTGGAGATGTGTGAACTCAGAATGGAGGTGTGTGGAGTCACAGAATCTAGGTGTGTGAAATCATAGAATGGAGGTGTGTGAAGTCATAGAATGGAGGTGTGTGAAGTCATAATGGAGGCGTGTGAAGTCACAGAATTGAGGTGTGTGAAGTCACAGAAGGGAGGTTTGTGAAGTCATAGAATGGAAGTGTGTGAAGTCAGAACGGAGGTGTGTGAACTCAGATTGGAGGTGTGGGAAGTCAAAATGGAGGTGTGTGAAGTTATAGAATGCAGGTGTGTGAAGTCACAGAATGGAGGGGTGTGAAGTCAAAGACTGGAGGTGTGTGAAGTCATAGAATGGAGGTGTGTGAACTCATAGAATGGAGGTGTGTGAAGTCACAGAATGAAGGTGCGTTAAGTCACTGAATGGAGGTTTGTGAACTCAGAATGGAGGTGTGTGAAGTCACAGAATGGAGGTGTGGGAAGTCATAGAATGGAGTTGTGTGAAGTCACAGAATGGAGGTGTGTGAATTAATAGAATGGAGGTGTGAGAAATCATATAATGGAGGTGCATGAAGTCACAGAATGGAGGTGTGTGAAGTTACAGAATGGAGGTGTGTGAACTCATAGAATGGAGGTGTGTGCAGTCACAATGCAGGTGTGCGAAGTCATAGAATGGAGGTGTGTGAGTTCATAGATGCAGGTGTGTGAAGTCACAGAATGGAGGTGTGTGAAGTCATAGAATGGAGGTGTGTGAAGTCACAGAATGGAGGTGTGTGAAGTCATAGAATGGAGGATTGTGAAGTCATAGAATTTAGGTGTGTGAAGTCATAGAATGGAGGTGTGTGAAGTCACAGAATGGAGGTGTGTGAAATCACAAAATGGAGGTGTGTGAACTCAGAATGGAGGTGTGTGAAGTCACAGAATGGAGGTGTGTGAAGTCATAGAATGGAGGTGTGTGAAGTCACACAATGGGGGTGTGTGAAATCATAGAATGGAGGTGTGTGAAGTCCTAGAATGGAGGTGTGTGAAGTCACAGAATGGAGGTGTTTGACGTCAGAGAATGGAGGTGTGTGAAATCAGAATGGAGGTGTGTGAAGTAACAGAATGGAGGTGTGTGAAGTCAGAATAGATGTGTGCGAAGTCATAGAATGGAGCTGTGTGAAGTCAGAATGGAGCTGTGTGAAGTCATAGAATGGAGGTGAGTGAAGTTAGAATGGCGGTGTGTGAACTCAGAGAATGATGGTGTGTGAAGTCACAATGGAGGTGTGTGAAGATATAGAATGGAGGTTTTTTAAGTCACAGAATGGAAGTGTGTGAAGTCATAAAATGGAGGTGTGTGAAGTCAGATTGGAGGTGTGTGAAGTCATAGAATGGAGGTGTGTGAAGTCAGAATGGAGGTGTGTGAACTCATAGAATGGAGTTGTGTGAAGTCACAGAATTGAGGTGTGTGAAGTCATAGAATGGAGGTCTGTGAAGTCACAGAATGGAGGTGTGTGAAGTCTAGAATGGAGCTGTGTGAAGTCAGATTGGAGGTGTGTGAAGTCACAGAATGGAGGTGTGTGAACTCAGAATGGAGGTGTGTGAAGTCACAGAATGGAGGTGTGTGAGGTCATAGAATGGAGGTGTGTGAAGTCATAGAATGGATGTGTGGGAAGTCATAATGGAGGTGTGTGAAGTCACAGAATTGAGGTGTGTGAAGTCACAGAATGGAGGTTTGTGAAGTCATAGAATGGAGGTGTGTGAAGTCATAGAATGGAGGTGTGTGAAGTCATAGAATGGATGTTTGTTAAGTAAGAATGAAGGTGTGTTAAGTCATAGAATGGAGGTGTGTGAAGGCACATAATGGAGGTGTGTGAAGTCATAGAATGGAGCTGTGTGAAGTCAAAATGGAGGTGTGTGAAGTCACAGAATGGAGGTGTGTGAACTCAGAATGGAGGTGTGAGAAGTCACAGAATGGAGGTGTGTTAAGTCACAGAGTGGAGGTGTGTGAACTCAGAATGGAGTTGTGTGGAATCACAGAATCTAGGTGTGTGAAGTCATAGAATAGAGGTGTGTGAAGTCATAGAATGGAGTTGTGTGAAGTCATAATGGAGGCGTGTGAAGTCACAGAATTGAGGTGTGTGAAGTCACAGAAGGGAGGTTTGTGAAGTCATAGAATGGAGGTGTGTGAAATCACAATGCAGGTGTGCGAAGTCATAGAATGGAGGTGTGTGAAGTCACACAATGGAGGTGTGTGAAGTCAGAATGGAGTTGTGTGAAGTGATAGAATGGAGGTGTGTGAAGTCAGAATCGAGGTGTGTGATGTCATAGAATGGAGGTGTGTGATGTCAGAATGGAGGTGTGTGAACTCATAGAATGGAGGTGTGTGAAGTCACAATGGAGGTGTGTGAAGTCATAGAATGGAGGTGTGTGAAGTCACAGAATGGACGTGTGTGAAGGCATAGATTGGAGCTGTGTGAAGTCAGATTGGAGGTGTGTGAAGTCACAGAATGGAGGTGTGTGAACTCAGAATGGAGGTGTGTGAAGTCACAGAATGGAGGTGTGTGAAGTCATAGAATGGAGGTGTGTGAAGTCAAAGAATGGATGTGTGTGAAGTCATAATGGAGGTGTGTGAAGTCACAGAATTGAGTTTTGTGAAGTCACAGAATGGAGGTGTGTGAAGTCATAGAATAGAGGTGTGTGAAGTCATAGAATGGAGGTGTGTGAAGTCATAGAATGGATGTTTGTTAAGTAAGAATGAAGGTGTGTTAAGTCATAGAATGGAGGTGTGTGAAGGCACAGAATGGAGGTGTGTGAAGTCATAGAATGGAGGTGTGTGAAGTCAGAATGGAGGTGTGTGAAGTCATAGAATGGAGGTTTTTTAAGTCACAGAATGGAAGTGTGTGAAGTCATAAAATGGAGGTGTGTGAAGTCAGATTGGAGGTGTGTGAAGTCATAGAATGGAGGTGTGTCAACTCAGACAGGAGGTGTGTGAAGTCATAGAATGGAGGTGTGTGAAGTCATAGAATGGAGGTGTGTGAACTCATAGAATGGAGTTGTGTGAAGTCACAGAATTGAGGTGTGTGAAGTCAGAATGGAGGTGTGTGAAGTCACAATGTAGGTGTGTGAAGTCATAGAATGGAGGGGTGTGAATTCAGAATGCATTTGTGTGAACTCATAGAATGGAGGTCTGTGAAGTCACAATGTAGGTGTGTGAAGTCACAGAATGGAGGTGTGTGTAGTCATAGAATGGAGGTGTGTGAAGTCACAGAATGAAGGTGTGTGAACTCATATAATGGAGGTGTGTGAAGTCACAGAATGGAGGTGTGTGAAGTCAGAATGGAGTTGTGTGAAGTCATAGAATGGAGGTGTGTGAAGTCAGAATGGAGGTGTGTGAACTCATAGAATGGAGGTGTGTGAAGTCATAGAATGGAGGTGTGTGAAGTCACAGAATGAAGGTGCGTTAAGTCACAGAATGGAGGTTTGTGAACTCAGAATGGAGGTGTGTGAAGTCACAGAATGGAGGTGTGGGAAGTCATAGAATGGAGTTGTGTGAAGTCACAGAATGGAGGTGTGTGAATTAATATAATGGAGGTGTGAGAAATCATAGAATGGAGGTGCGTGAAGTCACAGAATGGAGGTGTGTGAAGACACAGAATGGAGGTGTGTGAAGTCACAGAATGGAGGTGTGTGAACTCACAATGGAGGTGTGTGAAGTCATAGAATGGAGGTTTATGAAGCGAGAATTGAGGTGTGTGAAATCACGGAATAGATGTGTGTGAACGCTGAATGGAGGTGTGTGAAGTCACAGAATGACCTTGTCTGAAGTCAGAATGCAGCTGTGTGAAGCCATAGAATGGACGTGTGTGAAATCAGAATGGAGGTGTGTGAACTCATAGAATGGAGTGTGTGAAGTCACAATGGGAGTGTGTGAAGTCATAGAATGGGGGTGTGTGAAGTCAAATTGGAGGTGTGTGAAATCACAGAATGGAGGTGTGTCAACTCAGAAATGAGGTGAGTGAAGTCATAGAATGGAGGTGTGTGAATTCATAGAATGGAAGTGTGTGAAATCAGAGAATGGAAGTGTGTGAAATCAGAGAATGGAGGTGTGTGAAGTCAAAGAATTGAGGTTTGTGAAGTCAGAATGGAGGTGTGTGAAGTCAGGATGGAGGTGGGTGAAGTCACAGAATGGAGGTGTGGGAACTCAGAATGGAGGTGTGTGGTCACAGAACGGAGGTTTGTGAAGTCATAGAATGGAAGTGCGTGAAGTCATAGAATGGATGTTTCTGAAGAGAGAATGTAGGTGTATGAAGTCAAAGAATGGAGGTGTGTGAACTCATAGAACGGAGGTGTGTGAAGTCATGGAATGGAGGTGTGTGAAGTCAAAGAATGGAGGTGTGTGAAGTCAAACAATAAAGGTGTGTGAAGTCACAGAATGGAGGTGTGTGAACTCATAGAATGGAGGTGCATGAAGTCAAAGAATGGAGGTGTGTGAATTCATCGAACGGAGGTGTGTGAAGTCATGGAATGGAGGTGTGTGAAGTCAGATGGAGTTGTGTGAAGTCATAGAATGGAGGTGTGTGAAGTCAGAATGGAGGTGTGTGAAGTCATAGAATGGAGGTGTGTGAAGTCAGAATGGATGTGTGTGAACTCATAGAATAGAGGTGTGTGAACTCAGAATGGAGGTGTGTGAAGTCACAGAATGGAGGTGTGTTAAGTCACAGAACGGAGGTGTTTGAACTCAGAATGGAGGTGTGTGATGTCACAGAATGGAGCTGTGTGAAGTCATAGAATGGAGGTGTGTGAGGTCATAGAATGGAGGTGTGTGAAGTCACAGAATGGAGGTGTGTGAAGTCATAGAATGGATGTTTGTTAAGTAAGAATGAAGGTGTGTTAAGTCATAGAATGTAGGTGGGTGAAGGCGCAGAATGGAGGTGTGTGAAGTCATAGAATGGAGCTGTGTGAAGTCAGAATGGAGGTGTGTGAAGTCACAGAATGGAGGTGTGTGAAGTCAGAATGGAGGTGTGTGAAGTCACAGAATGGAGGTGTGTTAAGTCACAGAACGGAGGTGTTTGAACTCAGAATGGAGGTGTGTGAAGTCACAGAACGGAGGTGTGTGAAGTCATAGAATGGAGTTGTGTGAAATCATAGAATGGAGGTTTGGGAAGTCAGAGAATGGAGCTGTGTGAAGTCAGAGTGGAGATGTGCGAAGTCACAGAATGGAGGTGTGTGAAGTCATAGAATGAAGGTGTGTGCAGTCATAGAATGGATGTGTGTAAAGTCATAATGGAGGTGTGTGAAGTCACAGAATGGAGGTGTGTGAAGTCATAGAATGGAGCTGTGTGAAGTCAGATTGGAGGTGTGTGAAGTCACAGAATGGAGGTGTGTTAAGTCAAAGAACGGAGGTGTTTGAACTCAGAATGGAGGTGTGTGAAGTCACAGAATGGAGGTGTGTGCAGTCATAGAATGGAGCTGTGTGAAGTCAGATTGGAGGTGTGTAAAGTCACAGAATGGAGGTGTGTGTACTCAGTTTGGAGGTGTGTGAACTCACAATGGAGGTGTGTGAAGTCAAAGAATGGAGGTGTGTGAAGTCAGAGAATGGAATTGTGTGAAGTCATAGAATGGAGGTGTGTGAAGTGAGAATTGAGGTGTGTGAAGTCAGGGAATTGAGGTGAGTGAACTCAGAATGGAGGTGTGTGAAGTTACAGAATGGAGGTTTGTGAAGTCATAGAATGGAGGTGTGTGAATTCATAGAATGGATGTTTCTGAAGTAGAATGAAGGTGTGTGAAGTCATAGAATGGAGGTGTGTGAAGTCAAAATGGAGATGTGTGAACTCATAAAATGGAGATGTGTGAAGTCATGGAATGGAGGTTTGTGCAGTCCAAGAATATAGGTGTGTGAAGTCAAAAAATGGTGGTGTGTGAAGTCACAGAATGGAGGTGTGTGAAGTCACAGAATGAAGGTGTCTGAAGTCAGAATGCAGCTGTGTGAAGCCATATAATGGAGGTGTGTAAAGTCAGAATGGAGGTGTGTGAAGTCACAGAATGGAGGTGTGTGAAGGCACAGAATGAAGGTGTCTGAAGTCAGAATGCAGCTGTGTGAAGCCATAGAATGGAGGTGTGTAAAGTCAGAATGGAGGTGTGTGAACTCATAGAATGGAGTGTGTGAAGTAACAATGGGGGTGTGGGAGGTCATAGAATGGGGGTGTGTGAAGTCAAATTGGAGGTGTGTGAAATCACAGAATGGAGGTTTGTCAACTCAGAAATGAGGTGAGTGAAGTCATAGAATGGAGGTGTGTGAATACATAGAATGGAAGTGTGTGAAATCATAGAATGGAGGTGTGTGAAGTCAAAGAATTGAGGTTTGCGAAGTCAGAATGGAGGTGTGTGAAGTCAGGATGGAGGTGGTGAAGTCACAGAATGGAGGTGTGTGAACTCAGAATGGAGGTGTGTGGTCACAGAACGGAGGTTTGTGAAGTCATAGAATGGAGGTGCGTGAAGTCATAGAATGGATGTTTCTGAAGTGAGAATGAAGGTGTATGAAGTCAAAGAATGGAGGTTTGTGAAGTCAAAATGGAGGTGTGTGAACTCATAGAATGGAGGTGTGTGAACTCATAGAATGGAGGTGTGTGAAGTCATGGAATGGAGGTGTGTGAAGTCAAAGAATGGAGGTGTATGAAGCCAAACAATAAAGGTGTGTGAAGTCACAGAATGGAGGTGTGTGAACTCATAGAATGGAGGTGCATGAAGTCAAAGAATGGAGGTGTGTGAATTCATCGAATGGAGGTGTGTGAAGTGATGGAATGGAGGTTTGTGAAGTCAGATGGAGTTGTGTGAAGTCATAGAACGGAGGTGAGTGAAGTCATGGAAAGGAGATGTGTGAAGTCAGAATGGAGGTGTGTGAAGTCATAGAATGGAGGTGTGTGAATTCAGAATGCATTTGTGTAAACTCATAGAATGGAGGTCTGTGAAGTCACAATGTAGGTGTGTGAAGTCACAGAATGGAGGTGTGTGAAGTCATAGAATGGAGGTGTGTGAAGTCACAGAATGAAGGTGTGTGAAGTCATATAATGGAGGTGTGTGAAGTCACAGAATGGAGGTGTGAGAAGTCAGAATGGAGTTGTGTGAAGTCATAGAATGGAGGTGTGTGATGTCAGAATGGAGGTGTGTGAAGTCATAGAATGAAGGTGTGTGAAGTCAGAATGGAGGTGTGTGAAGTCACAATGCAGGTGTGTGAAGTCATAGAATGGAGGTCTGTGAAGTCACAGAATGGAGGTGTGTGAAGTCTAGAATGGAGCTGTGTGAAGTCAGATTGGAGGTGTGTGAAGTCACAGAATGGAGGTGTGTGAACTCAGAATGGAGGTGTGTGAAGTCACAGAATGGAGGTGTGTCAACTCAGAAATGAGGTGAGTGAAGTCATAGAATGGATGTGTGGGAAGTCATAATGGAGGTGTGTGAAGTCACAGAATTGAGGTGTGTGAAGTCACAGAATGGAGGTTTGTGAAGTCATAGAATGGAGGTGTGTGACGTCATAGAATGGAGGTGTGTGAAGTCATAGAATGGATGTTTGTTACGTAAGAATGAAGGTGTGTTAAGTCATAGAATGGAGGTGTGTGAAGGCACATAATGGAGGTGTGTGAAGTCATAGAATGGAGCTGTGTGAAGTCAGAATGGAGGTGTGTGAAGTCACAGAATGGAGGTGTGTGAACTCAGAATGGAGGTGTGAGAAGTCACAGAATGGAGGTGTGTTAAGTCACAGAGTGGAGGTGTGTGAACTCACAATGGAGGTGTGTGGAGTCACAGAATCTAGGTGTGTGAAGTCATAATGGAGGCGTGTGAAGTCACAGAATTGAGGTGTGTGAAGTCACAGAAGGGAGGTTTGTGAAGTCATAGAATGGAAGTGTGTGAAGTCAGAACGGAGGTGTGTGAACTCAGATTGGAGGTGTGGGAAGTCACAATGGAGGTGTGTGAAGTTATAGAATGCAGGTGTGTGAAGTCACAGAATGGAGGGGTGTGAAGTCAAAGACTGGAGGTGTGTGAACTCATAGAATGGAGGTGTGTGAAGTCATAGAATGGAGGTGTGTGAAGTCACAGAATGAAGGTGCGTTAAGTCACAGAATGGAGGTTTGTGAACTCAGAATGGAGGTGTGTGAAGTCACAGAATGGAGGTGTGGGAAGTCATAGAATGGAGTTGTGTGAAGTCACAGAATGGAGGTGTGTGAATTAAAAGAATGGAGGTGTGAGAAATCATAGAATGGAAGTGTGTGAAGTCATAAAATGGAGGTGTGTGAAGTCAGATTGGGGGTGTGTGAAGTCATAGAATGGAGGTGTGTCAACTCAGACAGGAGGTGTGTGAAGTCATAGAATGGAGGTGTGTGAAGTCATAGAATGGAGGTGTGTGAAATCATAGAATGGAGTTGTGTGAAGTCACAGAATTGAGGTGTGTGAAGTCAGAATGGAGGTGTGTGAAGTCCGAATGGAGGTGTGTGAAGTCATAGAATGGAGGTGTGTGAATTCAGAATGCATTTGTGTGAACTCATAGAATGGAGGTCTGTGAAGTCACAATGTAGTTGTGTGAAGTCACAGAATGGAGGTGTGTGAAGTCATAGAATGGAGGTGTGTGAAGCCACAGAATGTAGGTGTGTGAAGTCATATAATGGAGGTGTGTGAAGTCACAGAATGGAGGTGTGTGAAGTCAGAATGGAGTTGTGTGAAGTCATAGAATGGAGGTGTGTGAAGTCAGAATGGAGGTGTGTGAAGTCATAGAATGAAGGTGTGTGAAGTCAGAATGGAGGTGTTTGAACTCATAGAATGGAGGTGTGTGAAGTCACAATGCAGGTGTGTGAAGTCATAGAATGGAGGTCTGTGAAGTCACAGAATGGAGGTGTGTGAAGTCTAGAATGGAGCTGTGTGAAGTCAGATTGGAGGTGTGTGAAGTCACAGAATGGAGGTGTGTGAACTCAGAATGGAGGTGTGTGAAGTCACAGAATGGAGGTGTGTGAAGTCATAGAATGGAGGTGTGTGAAGTCATAGAATGGATGTGTGGGAAGTCATAATGGAGGTGTGTGAAGTCACAGAATTGAGGTGTGTGAAGTCACAGAATGGAGGTTTGTGAAGTCATAGAATGGAGGTGTGTGACGTCATAGAATGGAGTTGTGTGAAGTCATAGAATGGATGTTTGTTAAGTAAGAATGAAGGTGTGTTAAGTCATAGAATGGAGGTGTGTGAAGGCACATAATGGAGGTGTGTGAAGTCAGAGAATGGAGCTGTGTGAAGTCAGAATGGAGGTGTGTGAAGTCACAGAATGGAGGTGTGTGAACTCAGAATGGAGGTGTGAGAAGTCACAGAATGGAGGTGTGTTAAGTCACAGAGTGGAGATGTGTGAACTCAGAATGGAGGTGTGTGGAGTCACAGAATCTAGGTGTGTGAAATCATAGAATGGAGGTGTGTGAAGTCATAGAATGGAGGTGTGTGAAGTCATAATGGAGGCGTGTGAAGTCACAGAATTGAGGTGTGTGAAGTCACAGAAGGGAGGTTTGTGAAGTCATAGAATGGAAGTGTGTGAAGTCAGAACGGAGGTGTGTGAACTCAGATTGGAGGTGTGGGAAGTCAAAATGGAGGTGTGTGAAGTTATAGAATGCAGGTGTGTGAAGTCACAGAATGGAGGGGTGTGAAGTCAAAGACTGGAGGTGTGTGAAGTCATAGAATGGAGGTGTGTGAACTCATAGAATGGAGGTGTGTGAAGTCACAGAATGAAGGTGCGTTAAGTCACTGAATGGAGGTTTGTGAACTCAGAATGGAGGTGTGTGAAGTCACAGAATGGAGGTGTGTGAAGGCACAGAATGAAGGTGTCTGAAGTCAGAATGCAGCTGTGTGAAGCCATAGAATGGAGGTGTGTAAAGTCAGAATGGAGGTGTGTGAACTCATAGAATGGAGTGTGTGAAGTAACAATGGGGGTGTGGGAGGTCATAGAATGGGGGTGTGTGAAGTCAAATTGGAGGTGTGTGAAATCACAGAATGGAGGTTTGTCAACTCAGAAATGAGGTGAGTGAAGTCATAGAATGGAGGTGTGTGAATACATAGAATGGAAGTGTGTGAAATCATAGAATGGAGGTGTGTGAAGTCAAAGAATTGAGGTTTGCGAAGTCAGAATGGAGGTGTGTGAAGTCAGGATGGAGGTGGTGAAGTCACAGAATGGAGGTGTGTGAACTCAGAATGGAGGTGTGTGGTCACAGAACGGAGGTTTGTGAAGTCATAGAATGGAGGTGCGTGAAGTCATAGAATGGATGTTTCTGAAGTGAGAATGAAGGTGTATGAAGTCAAAGAATGGAGGTTTGTAAAGTCAAAATGGAGGTGTGTGAACTCATAGAATGGAGGTGTGTGAACTCATAGAATGGAGGTGTGTGAAGTCATGGAATGGAGGTGTGTGAAGTCAAAGAATGGAGGTGTATGAAGCCAAACAATAAAGGTGTGTGAAGTCACAGAATGGAGGTGTGTGAACTCATAGAATGGAGGTGCATGAAGTCAAAGAATGGAGGTGTGTGAATTCATCGAATGGAGGTGTGTGAAGTGATGGAATGGAGGTTTGTGAAGTCAGATGGAGTTGTGTGAAGTCATAGAACGGAGGTGAGTGAAGTCATGGAAAGGAGATGTGTGAAGTCAGAATGGAGGTGTGTGAAGTCATAGAATGGAGGTGTGTGAATTCAGAATGCATTTGTGTAAACTCATAGAATGGAGGTCTGTGAAGTCACAATGTAGGTGTGTGAAGTCACAGAATGGAGGTGTGTGAAGTCATAGAATGGAGGTGTGTGAAGTCACAGAATGAAGGTGTGTGAAGTCATATAATGGAGGTGTGTGAAGTCACAGAATGGAGGTGTGAGAAGTCAGAATGGAGTTGTGTGAAGTCATAGAATGGAGGTGTGTGATGTCAGAATGGAGGTGTGTGAAGTCATAGAATGAAGGTGTGTGAAGTCAGAATGGAGGTGTGTGAAGTCACAATGCAGGTGTGTGAAGTCATAGAATGGAGGTCTGTGAAGTCACAGAATGGAGGTGTGTGAAGTCTAGAATGGAGCTGTGTGAAGTCAGATTGGAGGTGTGTGAAGTCACAGAATGGAGGTGTGTGAACTCAGAATGGAGGTGTGTGAAGTCACAGAATGGAGGTGTGTCAACTCAGAAATGAGGTGAGTGAAGTCATAGAATGGATGTGTGGGAAGTCATAATGGAGGTGTGTGAAGTCACAGAATTGAGGTGTGTGAAGTCACAGAATGGAGGTTTGTGAAGTCATAGAATGGAGGTGTGTGACGTCATAGAATGGAGGTGTGTGAAGTCATAGAATGGATGTTTGTTAAGTAAGAATGAAGGTGTGTTAAGTCATAGAATGGAGGTGTGTGAAGGCACATAATGGAGGTGTGTGAAGTCATAGAATGGAGCTGTGTGAAGTCAGAATGGAGGTGTGTGAAGTCACAGAATGGAGGTTTGTGAACTCAGAATGGAGGTGTGAGAAGTCACAGAATGGAGGTGTGTTAAGTCACAGAGTGGAGGTGTGTGAACTCACAATGGAGGTGTGTGGAGTCACAGAATCTAGGTGTGTGAAGTCATAATGGAGGCGTGTGAAGTCACAGAATTGAGGTGTGTGAAGTCACAGAAGGGAGGTTTGTGAAGTCATAGAATGGAAGTGTGTGAAGTCAGAACGGAGGTGTGTGAACTCAGATTGGAGGTGTGGGAAGTCACAATGGAGGTGTGTGAAGTTATAGAATGCAGGTGTGTGAAGTCACAGAATGGAGGGGTGTGAAGTCAAAGACTGGAGGTGTGTGAACTCATAGAATGGAGGTGTGTGAAGTCATAGAATGGAGGTGTGTGAAGTCACAGAATGAAGGTGCGTTAAGTCACAGAATGGAGGTTTGTGAACTCAGAATGGAGGTGTGTGAAGTCACAGAATGGAGGTGTGGGAAGTCATAGAATGGAGTTGTGTGAAGTCACAGAATGGAGGTGTGTGAATTAAAAGAATGGAGGTGTGAGAAATCATAGAATGGAAGTGTGTGAAGTCATAAAATGGAGGTGTGTGAAGTCAGATTGGGGGTGTGTGAAGTCATAGAATGGAGGTGTGTCAACTCAGACAGGAGGTGTGTGAAGTCATAGAATGGAGGTGTGTGAAGTCATAGAATGGAGGTGTGTGAAATCATAGAATGGAGTTGTGTGAAGTCACAGAATTGAGGTGTGTGAAGTCAGAATGGAGGTGTGTGAAGTCCGAATGGAGGTGTGTGAAGTCATAGAATGGAGGTGTGTGAATTCAGAATGCATTTGTGTGAAGTCATAGAATGGAGGTCTGTGAAGTCACAATGTAGTTGTGTGAAGTCACAGAATGGAGGTGTGTGAAGTCATAGAATGGAGGTGTGTGAAGTCACAGAATGTAGGTGTGTGAAGTCATATAATGGAGGTGTGTGAAGTCACAGAATGGAGGTGTGTGAAGTCAGAATGGAGTTGTGTGAAGTCATAGAATGGAGGTGTGTGAAGTCAGAATGGAGGTGTGTGAAGTCATAGAATGAAGGTGTGTGAAGTCAGAATGGAGGTGTTTGAACTCATAGAATGGAGGTGTGTGAAGTCACAATGCAGGTGTGTGAAGTCATAGAATGGAGGTCTGTGAAGTCACAGAATGGAGGTGTGTGAAGTCTAGAATGGAGCTGTGTGAAGTCAGATTGGAGGTGTGTGAAGTCACAGAATGGAGGTGTGTGAACTCAGAATGGAGGTGTGTGAAGTCACAGAATGGAGGTGTGTGAAGTCATAGAATGGAGGTGTGTGAAGTCATAGAATGGATGTGTGGGAAGTCATAATGGAGGTGTGTGAAGTCACAGAATTGAGGTGTGTGAAGTCACAGAATGGAGGTTTGTGAAGTCATAGAATGGAGGTGTGTGACGTCATAGAATGGAGTTGTGTGAAGTCATAGAATGGATGTTTGTTAAGTAAGAATGAAGGTGTGTTAAGTCATAGAATGGAGGTGTGTGAAGGCACATAATGGAGGTGTGTGAAGTCAGAGAATGGAGCTGTGTGAAGTCAGAATGGAGGTGTGTGAAGTCACAGAATGGAGGTGTGTGAACTCAGAATGGAGGTGTGAGAAGTCACAGAATGGAGGTGTGTTAAGTCACAGAGTGGAGATGTGTGAACTCAGAATGGAGGTGTGTGGAGTCACAGAATCTAGGTGTGTGAAATCATAGAATGGAGGTGTGTGAAGTCATAGAATGGAGGTGTGTGAAGTCATAATGGAGGCGTGTGAAGTCACAGAATTGAGGTGTGTGAAGTCACAGAAGGGAGGTTTGTGAAGTCATAGAATGGAAGTGTGTGAAGTCAGAACGGAGGTGTGTGAACTCAGATTGGAGGTGTGGGAAGTCAAAATGGAGGTGTGTGAAGTTATAGAATGCAGGTGTGTGAAGTCACAGAATGGAGGGGTGTGAAGTCAAAGACTGGAGGTGTGTGAAGTCATAGAATGGAGGTGTGTGAACTCATAGAATGGAGGTGTGTGAAGTCACAGAATGAAGGTGCGTTAAGTCACTGAATGGAGGTTTGTGAACTCAGAATGGAGGTGTGTGAAGTCACAGAATGGAGGTGTGGGAAGTCATAGAATGGAGTAGTGTGAAGTCACAGAATGGAGGTGTGTGAATTAATAGAATGGAGGTGTGAGAAATCATATAATGGAGGTGCATGAAGTCACAGAATGGAGGTGTGTGAAGTTACAGAATGGAGGTGTGTGAACTCATAGAATGGAGGTGTGTGCAGTCACAATGCAGGTGTGCGAAGGCATAGAATGGAGGTGTGTGAGTTCATAGATGCAGGTGTGTGAAGTCACAGAATGGAGGTGTGTGAAGTCATAGAATGGAGGTGTGTGAAGTCACAGAATGGAGGTGTGTGAAGTCATAGAATGGAGGATTGTGAAGTCATAGAACTTAGGTGTGTGAAGTCATAGAATGGAAGTGTGTGAAGTCACAGAATGGAGGTGTGTGAAATCACAAAATGGAGGTGTGTGAACTCAGAATGGAGGTGTGTGAAGTCACAGAATGGAGGTGTGTGAAGTCAAAGAATGGAGGTGTGTGAAGTCACACAATAGGGGTGTGTGAAATCATAGAATGGAGATGTGTGAAGTCCTAGAATGGAGGTGTGTGAAGTCACAGAATGGAGGTGTTTGACGTCAGAGAATGGAGGTGTGTGAAATCAGAATGGAGGTGTGTGAAGTAACAGAATGGAGGTGTGTGAAGTCAGAATAGATGTGTGCGAAGTCATAGAATGGAGCTGTGTGAAGTCAGAATGGAGCTGTGTGAAGTCATAGAATGGAGGTGAGTGAAGTTAGAATGGCGGTGTGTGAACTCAGAGAATGATGGTGTGTGAAGTCACAATGGAGGTGTGTGAAGATATAGAATGGAGGTTTTTTAAGTCACAGAATGGAAGTGTGTGAAGTCATAAAATGGAGGTGTGTGAAGTCAGATTGGAGGTGTGTGAAGTCATAGAATGGAGGTGTGTGAAGTCAGAATGGAGGTGTGTGAACTCATAGAATGGAGTTGTGTGAAGTCACAGAATTGAGGTGTGTGAAGTCATAGAATGGAGGTCTGTGAAGTCACAGAATGGAGGTGTGTGAAGTCTAGAATGGAGCTGTGTGAAGTCAGATTGGAGGTGTGTGAAGTCACAGAATGGAGGTGTGTGAACTCAGAATGGAGGTGTGTGAAGTCACAGAATGGAGGTGTGTGAAGTCATAGAATGGAGGTGTGTGAAGTCATAGAATGGATGTGTGGGAAGTCATAATGGAGGTGTGTGAAGTCACAGAATTGAGGTGTGTGAAGTCACAGAATGGAGGTTTGTGAAGTCATAGAATGGAGGTGTGTGAAGTCATAGAATGGAGGTGTGTGAAGTCATAGAATGGATGTTTGTTAAGTAAGAATGAAGGTGTGTTAAGTCATAGAATGGAGGTGTGTGAAGGCACATAATGGAGGTGTGTGAAGTCATAGAATGGAGCTGTGTGAAGTCAAAATGGAGGTGTGTGAAGTCACAGAATGGAGGTGTGTGAACTCAGAATGGAGGTGTGAGAAGTCACAGAATGGAGGTGTGTTAAGTCACAGAGTGGAGGTGTGTGAACTCAGAATGGAGTTGTGTGGAATCACAGAATCTAGGTGTGTGAAGTCATAGAATAGAGGTGTGTGAAGTCATAGAATGGAGTTGTGTGAAGTCATAATGGAGGCGTGTGAAGTCACAGAATTGAGGTGTGTGAAGTCACAGAAGGGAGGTTTGTGAAGTCATAGAATGGAGGTGTGTGAAATCACAATGCAGGTGTGCGAAGTCATAGAATGGAGGTGTGTGAAGTCACACAATGGAGGTGTGTGAAGTCAGAATGGAGTTGTGTGAAGTGATAGAATGGAGGTGTGTGAAGTCAGAATCGAGGTGTGTGATGTCATAGAATGGAGGTGTGTGATGTCAGAATGGAGGTGTGTGAACTCATAGAATGGAGGTGTGTGAAGTCACAATGGAGGTGTGTGAAGTTATTGAATGGAGGTGTGTGAAGTCACAGAATGGACGTGTGTGAAGGCATAGATTGGAGCTGTGTGAAGTCAGATTGGAGGTGTGTGAAGTCACAGAATGGAGGTGTGTGAACTCAGAATGGAGGTGTGTGAAGTCACAGAATGGAGGTGTGTGAAGTCATAGAATGGAGGTGTGTGAAGTCAAAGAATGGATGTGTGTGAAGTCATAATGGAGGTGTGTGAAGTCACAGAATTGAGTTTTGTGAAGTCACAGAATTGAGGTGTGTGAAGTCATAGAATAGAGGTGTGTGAAGTCATAGAATGGAGGTGTGTGAAGTCATAGAATGGATGTTTGTTAAGTAAGAATGAAGGTGTGTTAAGTCATAGAATGGAGGTGTGTGAAGGCACAGAATGGAGGTGTGTGAAGTCATAGAATGGAGGTGTGTGAAGTCAGAATGGAGGTGTGTGAAGTCATAGAATGGAGGTTTTTTAAGTCACAGAATGGAAGTGTGTGAAGTCATAAAATGGACGTGTGTGAAGTCAGATTGGAGGTGTGTGAAGTCATAGAATGGAGGTGTGTCAACTCAGACAGGAGGTGTGTGAAGTCATAGAATGGAGGTGTGTGAAGTCATAGAATGGAGGTGTGTGAACTCATAGAATGGAGTTGTTTGAAGTCACAGAATTGAGGTGTGTGAAGTCAGAATGGAGGTGTGTGAAGTCACAATGTAGGTGTGTGAAGTCATAGAATGGAGGGGTGTGAATTCAGAATGCATTTGTGTGAACTCATAGAATGGAGGTCTGTGAAGTCACAATGTAGGTGTGTGAAGTCACAGAATGGAGGTGTGTGTAGTCATAGAATGGAGGTGTGTGAAGTCACAGAATGAAGGTGTGTGAACTCATATAATGGAGGTGTGTGAAGTCACAGAATGGAGGTGTGTGAAGTCAGAATGGAGTTGTGTGAAGTCATAGAATGGAGGTGTGTGAAGTCAGAATGGAGGTGTGTGAAGTCATAGAATGAAGGTGTGTGAAGTCAGAATGGAGGTGTGTGAACTCATAGAATGGAGGTGTGTGCAGTCACAATGCAGGTGTGCGAAGACATAGAATGGAGGTGTGTGAGTTCATAGATGCAGGTGTGTGAAGTCACAGAATGGAGGTGTGTGAAGTCATAGAATGGAGGTGTGTGAAGTCACAGAATGGAGGTGTGTGAAGTCATAGAATGGAGGATTGTGAAGTCATAGAACTTAGGTGTGTGAAGTCATAGAATGGAGGTGTGTGAAGTCACAGAATGGAGGTGTGTGAAATCACAAAATGGAGGTGTGTGAACTCAGAATGGAGGTGTGTGAAGTCACAGAATGGAGGTGTGTGAAGTCAAAGAATGGAGGTGTGTGAAGTCACACAATAGGGGTGTGTGATATCATAGAATGGAGATGTGTGAAGTCCTAGAATGGAGGTGTGTGAAGTCACAGAATGGAGGTGTTTGACGTCAGAGAATGGAGGTGTGTGAAATCAGAATGGAGGTGTGTGAAGTAACAGAATGGAGGTGTGTGAAGTCAGAATAGATGTGTGCGAAGTCATAGAATGGAGCTGTGTGAAGTCAGAATGGAGCTGTGTGAAGTCATAGAATGGAGGTGAGTGAAGTTAGAATGGCGGTGTGTGAACTCAGAGAATGATGGTGTGTGAAGTCACAATGGAGGTGTGTGAAGATATAGAATGGAGGTTTTTTAAGTCACAGAATGGAAGTGTGTGAAGTCATAAAATGGAGGTGTGTGAAGTCAGATTGGAGGTGTGTGAAGTCATAGAATGGAGGTGTGTGAAGTCAGAATGGAGGTGTGTGAACTCATAGAATGGAGTTGTGTGAAGTCACAGAATTGAGGTGTGTGAAGTCATAGAATGGAGGTCTGTGAAGTCACAGAATGGAGGTGTGTGAAGTCTAGAATGGAGCTGTGTGAAGTCAGATTGGAGGTGTGTGAAGTCACAGAATGGAGGTGTGTGAACTCAGAATGGAGGTGTGTGAAGTCACAGAATGGAGGTGTGTGAAGTCATAGAATGGAGGTGTGTGAAGTCATAGAATGGATGTGTGGGAAGTCATAATGGAGGTGTGTGAAGTCACAGAATTGAGGTGTGTGAAGTCACAGAATGGAGGTTTGTGAAGTCATAGAATGGAGGTGTGTGAAGTCATAGAATGGAGGTGTGTGAAGTCATAGAATGGATGTTTGTTAAGTAAGAATGAAGGTGTGTTAAGTCATAGAATGGAGGTGTGTGAAGGCACATAATGGAGGTGTGTGAAGTCATAGAATGGAGCTGTGTGAAGTCAAAATGGAGGTGTGTGAAGTCACAGAATGGAGGTGTGTGAACTCAGAATGGAGGTGTGAGAAGTCACAGAATGGAGGTGTGTTAAGTCACAGAGTGGAGGTGTGTGAACTCAGAATGGAGTTGTGTGGAATCACAGAATCTAGGTGTGTGAAGTCATAGAATAGAGGTGTGTGAAGTCATAGAATGGAGTTGTGTGAAGTCATAATGGAGGCGTGTGAAGTCACAGAATTGAGGTGTGTGAAGTCACAGAAGGGAGGTTTGTGAAGTCATAGAATGGAGGTGTGTGAAATCACAATGCAGGTGTGCGAAGTCATAGAATGGAGGTGTGTGAAGTCACACAATGGAGGTGTGTGAAGTCAGAATGGAGTTGTGTGAAGTGATAGAATGGAGGTGTGTGAAGTCAGAATCGAGGTGTGTGATGTCATAGAATGGAGGTGTGTGATGTCAGAATGGAGGTGTGTGAACTCATAGAATGGAGGTGTGTGAAGTCACAATGGAGGTGTGTGAAGTTATTGAATGGAGGTGTGTGAAGTCACAGAATGGACGTGTGTGAAGGCATAGATTGGAGCTGTGTGAAGTCAGATTGGAGGTGTGTGAAGTCACAGAATGGAGGTGTGTGAACTCAGAATGGAGGTGTGTGAAGTCACAGAATGGAGGTGTGTGAAGTCATAGAATGGAGGTGTGTGAAGTCAAAGAATGGATGTGTGTGAAGTCATAATGGAGGTGTGTGAAGTCACAGAATTGAGTTTTGTGAAGTCACAGAATTGAGGTGTGTGAAGTCATAGAATAGAGGTGTGTGAAGTCATAGAATGGAGGTGTGTGAAGTCATAGAATGGATGTTTGTTAAGTAAGAATGAAGGTGTGTTAAGTCATAGAATGGAGGTGTGTGAAGGCACAGAATGGAGGTGTGTGAAGTCATAGAATGGAGGTGTGTGAAGTCAGAATGGAGGTGTGTGAAGTCATAGAATGGAGGTTTTTTAAGTCACAGAATGGAAGTGTGTGAAGTCATAAAATGGAGGTGTGTGAAGTCAGATTGGAGGTGTGTGAAGTCATAGAATGGAGGTGTGTCAACTCAGACAGGAGGTGTGTGAAGTCATAGAATGGAGGTGTGTGAAGTCATAGAATGGAGGTGTGTGAACTCATAGAATGGAGTTGTTTGAAGTCACAGAATTGAGGTGTGTGAAGTCAGAATGGAGGTGTGTGAAGTCACAATGTAGGTGTGTGAAGTCATAGAATGGAGGGGTGTGAATTCAGAATGCATTTGTGTGAACTCATAGAATGGAGGTCTGTGAAGTCACAATGTAGGTGTGTGAAGTCACAGAATGGAGGTGTGTGTAGTCATAGAATGGAGGTGTGTGAAGTCACAGAATGAAGGTGTGTGGACTCATATAATGGAGGTGTGTGAAGTCACAGAATGGAGGTGTGTGAAGTCAGAATGGAGTTGTGTGAAGTCATAGAATGGAGGTGTGTGAAGTCAGAATGGAGGTGTGTGAAGTCATAGAATGAAGGTGTGTGAAGTCAGAATGGAGGTGTGTGAACTCATAGAATGGAGGTGTGTGAAGTCACAATGCAGGTGTGTGAAGTCATAGAATGGAGGTCTGTGAAGTCACAGAATGGAGGTGTGTGAAGTCTAGAATGGAGCTGTGTGAAGTCAGAATGGAGTTGTGTGAAGTCATAGAATGGAGGTGTGTGAACTCAGAATGGAGGTGTGTGAAGTCACAGAATGGAGGTGTGTGAAGTCATAGAATGGATGTGTGGGGAGTCATAATGGAGGTGTGTGAAGTCACAGAATTGAGGTGTGTGAAGTCACAGAATGGAAGTTTGTGAAGCCATACAATGGAGGTGTGTGAAGTCATAGAATGGAGGTGTGTGAAGTCATAGAATGGATGTTTGTTAAGTAAGAATGAAGGTGTGTTAAGTCATAGAATGGAGGTGTGTGAAGGCACATAATGGAGGTGTGTGAAGTCATAGAATGGAGCTGTGTGAAGTCAAAATGGAGGTGTGTGAAGTCACAGAATGGAGGTGTGTGAACTCAGAATGGAGGTGTGAGAAGTCACAGAATGGAGGTGTGTTAAGTCACAGAGTGGAGGTGTGTGAACTCAGAATGGAGGTGTGTGGAGTCACAGAATCTAGGTGTGTGAAGTCATAGAATAGAGGTGTGTGAAGTCATAGAATGGAGGTGTGTGAAGTCATAATGGAGGCGTGTGAAGTCACAGAATTGAGGTGTGTGAAGTCACAGAAGGGAGGTTTGTGAAGTCATAGAATGGAGGTGTGTGAAATCACAATGCAGGTGTGCGAAGTCATAGAATGGAGCTGTGTGAGGTCATAGAATGCAGGTGTGTGAAGTCACAGAATGGAGGTGTGTGAAGTCATAGAATGGAGGTGTGTGAAGTCACAGAATGTAGGTGTGTGAAGTCATAGAATGGAGGTGAGTGAAGTCAGAATGGCGGTGTGAGAACTCATAGAATGATGGTGTGTGAAGTCACAATGGAGGTGTGTGAAGTCATTGAATGGAGGTTTTTTAAGTCACAGAATGGAAGTGTGTGAAGTCATAAAATGGAGGTGTGTGAAGTCAGATTGGAGGTGTGTGAAGCCATAGAATGGAGGTGTGTCAACTCAGACAGGAGGTGTGTGAAGTCATAGAATGGAGGTGTGTGAAGTCATAGAATGGAGGTGTGTGAAATCATAGAATGGAGTTGTGTGAAGTCACAGAATTGAGGTGTGTGAAGTCAGAATGGAGGTGTGTGAAGTCCGAATGGAGGTGTGTGAAGTCATAGAATGGAGGTGTGTGAATTCAGAATGCATTTGTGTGAACTCATAGAATGGAGGTCTCTGAAGTCACAATGTAGGTGTGTGAAGTCACAGAATGGAGGTGTGTGAAGTCATAGAATGTAGGTGTGTGAAGTCACAGAATGAAGGTGTGTGAAGTCATATAATGGAGGTGTGTGAAGTCTCAGAATGGAGGTGTGTGAAGTCACAATGGAGTTGTGTGAAGTCATAGAATGGAGGTGTGTGAAGTCAGAATGGAGGTGTGTGAAGTCATAGAATGAAGGTGTGTGAAGTCAGAATGGAGGTGTGTGAACTCATAGAATGGAGGTGTGTGAAGTCACAATGTAGGTGTGTGAAGTAACAGAATGGAGGTGTGTGAAGTCATAGAATGGAGGTCTGTGAAGTCACAGAATGGAGGTGTGTGAAGTCATAGAATGGAGGTGTGTGAAGTCATAGAATGGATGTGTGGGAAGTCATAATGGAGGTGTGTGAAGTCACAGAATTGAGGTGTGTGAAGTCACAGATTGGAGGTTTGTGAAGTCATAGAATGGAGGTGTGTGAAGTCAAATAATGGAGGTGTGTGAAGTCATAGAATGGATGTTTGTTAAGTAAGAATGAAGGTGTGTTAAGTCATAGAATGGAGGTGTGTGAAGGCACATAATGGAGGTATGTGAAGTCATAGAATGGAGCTGTGTGAAGTCAAAATGGAGATGTGTGAAGTCACAGAATGGAGGTGTGTGAACTCAGAATGGAGGTGTGAGAAGTCACAGAATGGAGGTGTGTTAAGTCACAGAGTGGAGGTGTGTGAACTCAGAATGGAGGTGTGTGGAGTCACAGAATCTAGGTGTGTGAAGTCATAGAATAGAGGTGTGTGAAGTCATAGAATGGAGGTGTGTGAAGTCATAATGGAGGCGTGTGAAGTCACAGAATTGAGGTGTGTGAAGTCACAGAAGGGAGGTTTGTGAAGTCATAGAATGGAGGTGTGTGAAATCACAATGCAGGTGTGCGAAGTCATAGAATGGAGGTGTGTGAGGTCATAGAATGCAGGTGTGTGAAGTCACAGAATGGAGGTGTGTGAAGTCATAGAATGGAGGTTTGTGAAGTCATAGAATTTAGGTGTGTGAAGTCATAGAATGGAGCTGTGTGAAGTCACAGAATGGAGGTGTGTGAAATCACAAAATGGAGGTGTGTGAACTCAGAATGGAGGTGTGTGAAGTCACAGAATGGAGGTGTGTGAAGTCATAGAATGGAGGTGTGTGAAGTCACACAATGGGGGTGTGTGAAGTCATAGAATGGAGGTGTGTGAAGTCATAGAATGGAGGTGTGTGAAGTCACAGAATGGAGGTGTTTGACGTCAGAAAATGGAGGTGTGTGAAATCAGAATGGAGGTGTGTGAAGTCACAGAATGGAGGTGTGTGAAGTCAGAATAGATGTGTGCGAAGTCATACAATGCAGCTGTGTGAAGTCAGAATGGAGCTGTGTGAAGTCATAGAATGGAGGTGAGTGAAGTCAGAATGGCGGTGTGTGAACTCATAGAATGATGGTGTGTGAAGTCACAATGGAGGTGTGTGAAGTCATAGAATGGAGGTTTTTGAAGTCACAGAATGGAAGTGTGTGAAGTCATAAAATGGAGGTGTGTGAAGTCAGATTGGAGGTGTGTGAAGTCGTAGAATGGAGGTGTGTCAACTCAGACAGGTGGTTTGTGAAGTCATAGAATGGAGGTGTGTGAAGTCATAGAATGGAGGTGTGTGAAATCATAGAATGGAGTTGTGTTAAGTCACAGAATTGAGGTGTGTGAAGTCAGAATGGTGGTCTGTGAAGTCACAATGTAGGTGTGTGAAATCACAGAATGGAGGTGTGTGAAGTCATAGAATGGAGGTGTGTGAAGTCACAGAATGGAGGTGTGTAAAGTCATATAATGGAGGTGTGTGAAGTCACACAATGGAGGTGTGTGAAGTCAGAATGGAGTTGTGTGAAGTGATAGAATGGAGGTGTGTGAAGTCAGAATCGAGGTGTGTGATGTCATAGAATGGGGGTGTGTGAAGTCAGAATGGAGGTGTGTGAACTCATAGAATGGAGGTGTTTGAAGTCACAATGGAGGTGTGTGATGTTATAGAATGGAGGTGTGTGAAGTCACAGAATGGAGGTGTGTGAAGGCATAGATTGGAGCTGTGTGAAGTCAGATTGGAGGTGTGTGAAGTCACAGAATGGAGGTGTGTGAACTCAGAATGGAGGTGTGTGAAGTCACAGAATGGAGGTGTGTGAAGTCATAGAATGGAGGTGTGTGAAGTCAAAGAATGGATGTGTGTGAAGTGATAATGGAGGTGTGTGAAGTCACAGAATTGAGTTGTGTGAAGTCACAGAATGGAGGTGTGTGAAGTCATAGAATAGAGGTGTGTGACGTCATAGAATTGAGGTGTGTGAAGTCATAGAATGGATGTTTGTTAAGTAAGAATGAAGGTGTGTTAAGTCATAGAATGGAGGTGTGTGAAGGCACAGAATGGAGGTGTGTGAAGTCATAGAATGGAGGTGTGTTAAGTCAGAATGGAGGTGTGTGAAGTCATAGAATGGAGGTTTTTTAAGTCACAGAATGGAAGTGTGTGAAGTCATAAAATGGAGGTGTGTGAAGTCAGATTGGAGGTGTGTGAAGTCATAGAATGGAGGTGTGTCAACTCAGACAGGAGGTGTGTGAAGTCATAGAATGGAGGTGTGTGAAGTCATAGAATGGAGGTGTGTGAAATCATAGAATGGAGTTGTTTGAAGTCACAGAATTGAGGTGTGTGAAGTCAGAATGGAGGTGTGTGAAGTCACAATGTAGGTGTGTGAAGTCATAGAATGGAGGTGTGTGAATTCAGAATGCATTTGTGGGAACTCATAGAATGGAGGTCTGTGAAGTCACAATCTAGGTGTGTGAAGTCACAGAATGGAGGTGTGTGAAGTCATAGAATGGAGGTGTGTGAAGTCACAGAATGAAGGTGTGTGAAGTCATATAATGGAGGTGTGTGAAGTCACAGAATGGAGGTGTGTGAAGTCAGAATGGAGTTGTGTGAAGTCATAGAATGGAGGTGTGTGAAGTCAGAATGGAGGTGTGTGAAGTCATAGAATGAAGGTGTGTGAAGTCAGAATGGAGGTGTGTGAACTCATAGAATGGAGGTGTGTGAAGTCACAATGCAGGTGTGTGAATCATAGAATGGAGATCTGTGAAGTCACAGAATGGAGGTGTGTGAAGCCTAGAATGGAGCTGTGTGAAGTCAGATTGGAGGTGTGTGAAGTCACAGAATGGAGGTGTGTGAACTCAGAATGGAGGTGTGTGAAGTCACAGAATGGAGGTGTGTGAAGTCATAGAATGGATGTGTGGGGAGTCATAATGGAGGTGTGTGAAGTCACAGAATTGAGGTGTGTGAAGTCACAGAATGGAGGTTTGTGAAGCCATACAATGGAGGTGTGTGAAGTCATAGAATGGAGGTGTGTGAAGTCATAGAATGGATGTTTGTTAAGTAAGAATGAAGGTGTGTTAATTCATAGAATGGAGGTGTGTGAAGGCACATAATGGAGGTGTGTGAAGTCATAGAATGGAGCTGTGTGAAGTCAAAATGGAGGTGTGTGAAGTCACAGAATGGAGGTGTGTGAACTCAGAATGGAGGTGTGAGAAGTCACAGAATGGAGGTGTGTTAAGTCACAGAGTGCAGGTGTGTGAACTCAGAATGGAGGTGTGTGGAGTCACAGAATCTAGGTGTGTGAAGTCATAGAATAGAGGTGTGTGAAGTCATAGAATGGAGGTGTGTGAAGTCATAATGGAGGCGTGTGAAGTCACAGAATTGAGGTGTGTGAAGTCACAGAAGGGAGGTTTGTGAAGTCATAGAATGGAGGTGTGTGAAATCACAATGCAGGTGTGCGAAGTCATAGAATGGAGGTGTGTGAGGTCATAGAATGCAGGTGTGTGAAGTCACAGAATGGAGATGTGTGAAGTCATAGAATGGAGGTGTGTGAAGTCACAGAATGTAGGTGTGTGAAGTCATAGAATGGAGGTTTGTGAAGTCACAATCTAGGTGTGTGAAGTCACAGAATGGAGGTGTGTGAAGTCATAGAATGGAGGTGTGTGAAGTCACAGAATGAAGGTGTGTGAAGTCATATAATGGAGGTGTGTGAAGTCACAGAATGGAGGTGTGTGAAGTCAGAATGGAGTTGTGTGAAGTCATAGAATGGAGGTGTGTGAAGTCAGAATGGAGGTGTGTGAAGTCATAGAATGAAGGTGTGTGAAGTCAGAATGGAGGTGTGTGAACTCATAGAATGGAGGTGTGTGAAGTCACAATGCAGGTGTGTGAATCATAGAATGGAGATCTGTGAAGTCACAGAATGGAGGTGTGTGAAGCCTAGAATGGAGCTGTGTGAAGTCAGATTGGAGGTGTGTGAAGTCACAGAATGGAGGTGTGTGAACTCAGAATGGAGGTGTGTGAAGTCACAGAATGGAGGTGTGTGAAGTCATAGAATGGATGTGTGGGGAGTCATAATGGAGGTTTGTGAAGTCACAGAATTGAGGTGTGTGAAGTCACAGAATGGAGGTTTGTGAAGCCATACAATGGAGGTGTGTGAAGTCATAGAATGGAGGTGTGTGAAGTCATAGAATGGATGTTTGTTAAGTAAGAATGAAGGTGTGTTAAGTCATAGAATGGAGGTGTGTGAAGGCACATAATGGAGGTGTGTGAAGTCATAGAATGGAGCTGTGTGAAGTCAAAATGGAGGTGTGTGAAGTCACAGAATGGAGGTGTGTGAACTCAGAATGGAGGTGTGAGAAGTCACAGAATGGAGGTGTGTTAAGTCACAGAGTGGAGGTGTGTGAACTCAGAATGGAGGTGTGTGGAGTCACAGAATCTAGGTGTGTGAAGTCATAGAATAGAGGTGTGTGAAGTCATAGAATGGAGGTGTGTGAAGTCATAATGGAGGCGTGTGAAGTCACAGAATTGAGGTGTGTGAAGTCACAGAAGGGAGGTTTGTGAAGTCATAGAATGGAGGTGTGTGAAATCACAATGCAGGTGTGCGAAGTCATAGAATGGAGGTGTGTGAGGTCATAGAATGCAGGTGTGTGAAGTCACAGAATGGAGGTGTGTGAAGTCATAGAATGGAGGTGTGTGAAGTCACAGAATGTAGGTGTGTGAAGTCATAGAATGGAGGATTGTGAAGTCATAGAATTTAGGTGTGTGAAGTCATAGAATGGAGGTGTGTGAAGTCACAGAATGGAGGTGTGTGAAATCAAAAAATGGAGGTGTGTATACTCAGAATGGAGGTGTGTGAAGTCACAGAATGGAGGTGTGTGAAGTCATAGAATGGAGGTGTGTGAAGTCACTCAATGGGGGTGTGTGAAGTCATAGAATGGATGTGTGTGAAGTCATAGAATGGAGGTGTGTGAAGTCACAGAATGGAGGTGTTTGACGTCAGAGAATGGAGGTGTGTGAAATCAGAATGGAGGTGTGTGAAGTCACAGAATGGACGTGTGTGAAGTCAGAATAGATGTGTGCGAAGTCATAGAATGCAGCAGTGTGAAGTCAGAATGGAGCTGTGTGAAGTCATACAATGGAGGTGAGTGAAGTCAGAATGGCGGTGTGTGAACTCATAGAATGATGGTGTGTGAAGTCACAATGGAGGTGTGTGAAGTCATAGAATGGAGGTGTGTGAAGTCACAGAATGGAAGTGTGTGAAGTCATAAAATTGAGGTGTGTGAAGTCAGATTGGAGGTGTGTGAAGTCATAGAATGGAGGTGTGTCAACTGAGACAGGAGGTGTGTGAAGTCATAGAATGGAGGTGTGTGAAGTCATAGAATGGAGGTGTGTGAAGTCATAGAATGGAGGTGTGTGAAGTCACACAATGGGGGTGTGTGAAGTCATAGAATGGAGGTGTGTGAAGTCATAGAATGGAGGTGTGTGAAATCACAAAATGGAGGTGTGTGAACTCAGAATGGAGGTGTGTGAAGTCACAGAATGGAGGTGTGTGAAGTCATAGAATGGAGGTGTGTGAAGTCACACAATGGGGGTGTGTGAAGTCATAGAATGGAGGTGTGTGAAGTCATAGAATGGAGGTGTGTGAAGTCACAGAATGGAGGTGTTTGACGTCAGAAAATGGAGGTGTGTGAAATCAGAATGGAGGTGTGTGAAGTCACAGAATGGAGGTGTGTGAAGTCAGAATAGATGTGTGCGAAGTCATACAATGCAGCTGTGTGAAGTCAGAATGGAGCTGTGTGAAGTCATAGAATGGAGGTGAGTGAAGTCAGAATGGCGGTGTGTGAACTCATAGAATGATGGTGTGTGAAGTCACAATGGAGGTGTGTGAAGTCATAGAATGGAGGTTTTTGAAGTCACAGAATGGAAGTGTGTGAAGTCATAAAATGGAGGTGTGTGAAGTCAGATTGGAGGTGTGTGAAGTCGTAGAATGGAGGTGTGTCAACTCAGACAGGTGGTTTGTGAAGTCATAGAATGGAGGTGTGTGAAGTCATAGAATGGAGGTGTGTGAAATCATAGAATGGAGTTGTGTTAAGTCACAGAATTGAGGTGTGTGAAGTCAGAATGGTGGTCTGTGAAGTCACAATGTAGGTGTGTGAAATCACAGAATGGAGGTGTGTGAAGTCATAGAATGGAGGTGTGTGAAGTCACAGAATGGAGGTGTGTAAAGTCATATAATGGAGGTGTGTGAAGTCACACAATGGAGGTGTGTGAAGTCAGAATGGAGTTGTGTGAAGTGATAGAATGGAGGTGTGTGAAGTCAGAATCGAGGTGTGTGATGTCATAGAATGGGGGTGTGTGAAGTCAGAATGGAGGTGTGTGAACTCATAGAATGGAGGTGTTTGAAGTCACAATGGAGGTGTGTGATGTTATAGAATGGAGGTGTGTGAAGTCACAGAATGGAGGTGTGTGAAGGCATAGATTGGAGCTGTGTGAAGTCAGATTGGAGGTGTGTGAAGTCACAGAATGGAGGTGTGTGAACTCAGAATGGAGGTGTGTGAAGTCACAGAATGGAGGTGTGTGAAGTCATAGAATGGAGGTGTGTGAAGTCAAAGAATGGATGTGTGTGAAGTGATAATGGAGGTGTGTGAAGTCACAGAATTGAGTTGTGTGAAGTCACAGAATGGAGGTGTGTGAAGTCATAGAATAGAGGTGTGTGACGTCATAGAATTGAGGTGTGTGAAGTCATAGAATGGATGTTTGTTAAGTAAGAATGAAGGTGTGTTAAGTCATAGAATGGAGGTGTGTGAAGGCACAGAATGGAGGTGTGTGAAGTCATAGAATGGAGGTGTGTTAAGTCAGAATGGAGGTGTGTGAAGTCATAGAATGGAGGTTTTTTAAGTCACAGAATGGAAGTGTGTGAAGTCATAAAATGGAGGTGTGTGAAGTCAGATTGGAGGTGTGTGAAGTCATAGAATGGAGGTGTGTCAACTCAGACAGGAGGTGTGTGAAGTCATAGAATGGAGGTGTGTGAAGTCATAGAATGGAGGTGTGTGAAATCATAGAATGGAGTTGTTTGAAGTCACAGAATTGAGGTGTGTGAAGTCAGAATGGAGGTGTGTGAAGTCACAATGTAGGTGTGTGAAGTCATAGAATGGAGGTGTGTGAATTCAGAATGCATTTGTGGGAACTCATAGAATGGAGGTCTGTGAAGTCACAATCTAGGTGTGTGAAGTCACAGAATGGAGGTGTGTGAAGTCATAGAATGGAGGTGTGTGAAGTCACAGAATGAAGGTGTGTGAAGTCATATAATGGAGGTGTGTGAAGTCACAGAATGGAGGTGTGTGAAGTCAGAATGGAGTTGTGTGAAGTCATAGAATGGAGGTGTGTGAAGTCAGAATGGAGGTGTGTGAAGTCATAGAATGAAGGTGTGTGAAGTCAGAATGGAGGTGTGTGAACTCATAGAATGGAGGTGTGTGAAGTCACAATGCAGGTGTGTGAATCATAGAATGGAGATCTGTGAAGTCACAGAATGGAGGTGTGTGAAGCCTAGAATGGAGCTGTGTGAAGTCAGATTGGAGGTGTGTGAAGTCACAGAATGGAGGTGTGTGAACTCAGAATGGAGGTGTGTGAAGTCACAGAATGGAGGTGTGTGAAGTCATAGAATGGATGTGTGGGGAGTCATAATGGAGGTGTGTGAAGTCACAGAATTGAGGTGTGTGAAGTCACAGAATGGAGGTTTGTGAAGCCATACAATGGAGGTGTGTGAAGTCATAGAATGGAGGTGTGTGAAGTCATAGAATGGATGTTTGTTAAGTAAGAATGAAGGTGTGTTAATTCATAGAATGGAGGTGTGTGAAGGCACATAATGGAGGTGTGTGAAGTCATAGAATGGAGCTGTGTGAAGTCAAAATGGAGGTGTGTGAAGTCACAGAATGGAGGTGTGTGAACTCAGAATGGAGGTGTGAGAAGTCACAGAATGGAGGTGTGTTAAGTCACAGAGTGCAGGTGTGTGAACTCAGAATGGAGGTGTGTGGAGTCACAGAATCTAGGTGTGTGAAGTCATAGAATAGAGGTGTGTGAAGTCATAGAATGGAGGTGTGTGAAGTCATAATGGAGGCGTGTGAAGTCACAGAATTGAGGTGTGTGAAGTCACAGAAGGGAGGTTTGTGAAGTCATAGAATGGAGGTGTGTGAAATCACAATGCAGGTGTGCGAAGTCATAGAATGGAGGTGTGTGAGGTCATAGAATGCAGGTGTGTGAAGTCACAGAATGGAGATGTGTGAAGTCATAGAATGGAGGTGTGTGAAGTCACAGAATGTAGGTGTGTGAAGTCATAGAATGGAGGTTTGTGAAGTCACAATCTAGGTGTGTGAAGTCACAGAATGGAGGTGTGTGAAGTCATAGAATGGAGGTGTGTGAAGTCACAGAATGAAGGTGTGTGAAGTCATATAATGGAGGTGTGTGAAGTCACAGAATGGAGGTGTGTGAAGTCAGAATGGAGTTGTGTGAAGTCATAGAATGGAGGTGTGTGAAGTCAGAATGGAGGTGTGTGAAGTCATAGAATGAAGGTGTGTGAAGTCAGAATGGAGGTGTGTGAACTCATAGAATGGAGGTGTGTGAAGTCACAATGCAGGTGTGTGAATCATAGAATGGAGATCTGTGAAGTCACAGAATGGAGGTGTGTGAAGCCTAGAATGGAGCTGTGTGAAGTCAGATTGGAGGTGTGTGAAGTCACAGAATGGAGGTGTGTGAACTCAGAATGGAGGTGTGTGAAGTCACAGAATGGAGGTGTGTGAAGTCATAGAATGGATGTGTGGGGAGTCATAATGGAGGTTTGTGAAGTCACAGAATTGAGGTGTGTGAAGTCACAGAATGGAGGTTTGTGAAGCCATACAATGGAGGTGTGTGAAGTCATAGAATGGAGGTGTGTGAAGTCATAGAATGGATGTTTGTTAAGTAAGAATGAAGGTGTGTTAAGTCATAGAATGGAGGTGTGTGAAGGCACATAATGGAGGTGTGTGAAGTCATAGAATGGAGCTGTGTGAAGTCAAAATGGAGGTGTGTGAAGTCACAGAATGGAGGTGTGTGAACTCAGAATGGAGGTGTGAGAAGTCACAGAATGGAGGTGTGTTAAGTCACAGAGTGGAGGTGTGTGAACTCAGAATGGAGGTGTGTGGAGTCACAGAATCTAGGTGTGTGAAGTCATAGAATAGAGGTGTGTGAAGTCATAGAATGGAGGTGTGTGAAGTCATAATGGAGGCGTGTGAAGTCACAGAATTGAGGTGTGTGAAGTCACAGAAGGGAGGTTTGTGAAGTCATAGAATGGAGGTGTGTGAAATCACAATGCAGGTGTGCGAAGTCATAGAATGGAGGTGTGTGAGGTCATAGAATGCAGGTGTGTGAAGTCACAGAATGGAGGTGTGTGAAGTCATAGAATGGAGGTGTGTGAAGTCACAGAATGTAGGTGGGTGAAGTCATAGAATGGAGGATTGTGAAGTCATAGAATTTAGGTGTGTGAAGTCATAGAATGGAGGTGTGTGAAGTCACAGAATGGAGGTGTGTGAAATCAAAAAATGGAGGTGTGTATACTCAGAATGGAGGTGTGTGAAGTCACAGAATGGAGGTGTGTGAAGTCATAGAATGGAGGTGTGTGAAGTCACTCAATGGGGGTGTGTGAAGTCATAGAATGGATGTGTGTGAAGTCATAGAATGGAGGTGTGTGAAGTCACAGAATGGAGGTGTTTGACGTCAGAGAATGGAGGTGTGTGAAATCAGAATGGAGGTGTGTGAAGTCACAGAATGGACGTGTGTGAAGTCAGAATAGATGTGTGCGAAGTCATAGAATGCAGCAGTGTGAAGTCAGAATGGAGCTGTGTGAAGTCATACAATGGAGGTGAGTGAAGTCAGAATGGCGGTGTGTGAACTCATAGAATGATGGTGTGTGAAGTCACAATGGAGGTGTGTGAAGTCATAGAATGGAGGTGTGTGAAGTCACAGAATGGAAGTGTGTGAAGTCATAAAATTGAGGTGTGTGAAGTCAGATTGGAGGTGTGTGAAGTCATAGAATGGAGGTGTGTCAACTCAGACAGGAGGTGTGTGAAGTCATAGAATGGAGGTGTGTGAAGTCATAGAATGGAGGTGTGTGAAATCATAGAATGGAGTTGTGTTAAGTCACAGAATTGAGGTGTGTGAAGTCAGAATGGTGGTCTGTGAAGTCACAATGTAGGTGTGTGAAATCATAGAATGGAGGTGTGTGAAGTCATAGAATG